>CM056580.1:16495223-17125580 GCA_029721435.1 Gymnothorax reevesii | reverse complement strand
TGAGTGATTATATAAAGGGTAAGGCAATCGTAGAGCTTATTCTTTAGCTTTGCCAAATAATAGAGCATAAATATAGTTGATTTACTATTCAATACAATTATTCATGTACTTTAAGTACGAAAAGATGAAAAAAGAACACGGAAAACAAGTCCCCCACCCAAAAAAATTATTTTCGACACGTTTTGTTTACATGCGTCTCATTGGACTTTTATACATGCATAAGATGGCAGAGCTATTCTGCCGTGTGCGCTTAGGTCCAGCCAGTGACGTTGTCCACTTCAGTTTTTTTTTATCTCATTGCCAAAGACCGTCCTATATTTTTTTCCCCTCTCATCTTTATTGACATCAGATATAGGCTACATACAAATACTAACCGAAGCTTGTTTTAGCGTCTGTATTACCGCAACATGGGGTAACACAGACGTTATATTACAATAGTGCAAATAATCGCCCAAGCGTTAAATTGAACCCCAGGTGTTTAATTGAACCGGCATTTAATACGCAAAATGAGGTTGGACCCCCGGTGGCTTTTTGCACACAGGCGCATATTTGCATGTTGGTGATTATTTGGTCATATACGGTACTATATCTAATATGTATTTCAAGCAATAGAATCCTCGAAGAGGATAAGGTTGATGTTTTTAACTTTGAAAATTCATGATGAAGTGACTTCTGTAGGTTGCTGTTAACTGTATCTAAGTCAGAAGTCTTGTAATAAAATGATACTTATTTTTTGATTGTTATGTGAAGATATTGCCAAATGAGTTTTGGAGTTTTGTTGCAATAATAGGTAAAAAGATTTTAATGAGGTTATTTTGGAGAGTTTCAACTGACATGAGATCTGCTAAAAAGGGGCGTCTTTCACTTTCTCTCATTCTTTATCAACACTTTTTAAGAGACGAAAAAAGTCAAAATATGATCTTTCAACATGTATTGCTCATTCTAACTCAAAATTTGAAGTACTTTGGGCAAGTTTACAAAAGTGAGATGGAATGATGGGAAAACAACATATCCTTCAGGGTTTTCTGGTTTCCTCAGTGTCTAATTTAATCTGTATAAAATGTTATTACTTGAAATTGCTTGCAATATAGAAATAAACACACTATCTTCATTTTATTCATCATGTATGGATATTTCTATGAAAAATTTGGCCCAAGAGTAATGAACATCTCTGAACCTGAAATACACCTAATTAAGACTTAATAACTCGTTAAAATCCTGCCATGACAATTGTGGTTGGAATAAAAACCAGCATACACAGTGGGCCCTCAGGAACAACGTTGGAATACCTCTGGTCGACTGTGTAGCTAGCCAATGATACCTCGCTAGTAAACAAACTAATGTTACAATATATGGCAGCAATGGATGCACTGAAATGATAAACAAATGAAGTTGGCACCTCATGATTTTTTGTATAATTTACGAGCAAGGAAAGTGCCTGAGAGCACATGAGGGGTCCTGAAAAATTCCTTGAGTTTTTTGGATCTGGGCTGTACGAACCCTGTGACAGGGTCCTCATTGTGAGCTCATTTACCACCATTCCTCCTCTAAACATTTGAACTTTGCCGAGGAGAGTGGTTAGATTTACTGCTGGCAGAATTCAACTTAAGATGCTTATGTGACTTTTTATTTATCGGTGGGTTGTCTCCTTTATCTTCCTCATAACTATTTTGACCCTTTTTTGGAATTTTGTATGAGAGGTAGTATTTTTGCGTGTTTCAGATAAGAACCTGACTGTGTCCATCAGTGGGGATGTGGATGAGGCCAAAGCCCTTTCTAAGCCCCCAGAGGACTCCCAAGGTGAGTGAATAATGGGAAGTGTTTGGGCCCCCTTTTCCCTAATTTCAGTATTGTTTCCTGGTAAAAAAAGGTAATTTTAAAGGATCCATTACGTGGTATTTACACCCGTTAAAAATAAGTTATTTGGGTCTAAAACATAATGTTTTGCGGTAATTTGCAAAAATTACGCAACATTTATATTTGTTTTGCCCTTTTTAATCAAGCCAATCTTGCTCTTGCGAGAAAATTGAGATTTTGACTCGGCCGGAAGATAAAGGCGTGGCTGGGCGGAGGGGGTGGTGCGAGGGAAGAGCGTGGCTGGAGGGAGGAGTGGCTTGAAAGGACAGCCATAGCAACACGTGACCTCATCATGACTGATCTATCCACCATTCTGGGTGGCTTTGATGTGCTCCTGCCGTCTGAGTGCGATGCACTGAGCCCTGCATCAGATGTACTAACGAAATACCTCAAAACGGGGGGAATATAAATGTCACATGCAAGATAACATTAGTACATCTAAGTTCCATGATCATGTATTCAAGAGTATCATGCTGCGTTTAGACAGCATAAAAAGACAACAAATTAACAGAATGTGCAAGGTTAATGCTGGCCTTTGACCATTAAATGTCTTGTCTCTATGGTCTACTCCTCTGAGTATAAAAAGATTTGCAAATCATTGTATTCTGTTTTTATTCACATTTTACCCCACGTCCTAACTTCAGTGGAATTGGGGTTTGTAGATTAAGCAGCGTTTAGGTTTGATTCAGTTGGAAAAAACGTGACACACATTGTACTGTACCTCATTTGAGATGCTGCTTATATACTGCGGTATTGTGTGCTTGAGGGCACATGGCAAACCCAGCCCTGCAGAGCTGCAGGCTCTCTTGGTTTTTGTTTGAGCAGTTCAATAAACTGATTCACTCGTCACATCACATTGCATTTCATGGGGAAAATTTTATGCTGCATTGATTTTTCTTTTTTTTTTTTTAAGAACAAACTGACAGACGAAGGAGCCAGCTTGGCCTAGAACTGGCAACCACCGGTTTAATATCACATTTTAAACTTGCCAAAGTGTGGTATGAAAGTAAATTTGGCTTGAGTTAATAAACATTCAAATATATTGGTCCCATTGATCCATTTTTTTTTTTTTTTTTTTTTGTTAATCAGATGACGAAAGTGACTCTGATGCAGAAGAGGAGCAGCAGAACACTGTAAGCATGAGTCCCGCTGTCAACAGATAAGAGTGAAAATTTCTAGATGAATGCGTAGCTGCCACAAGGTGCAAAGTTCTGCATTTTATTTGTGCTGATAAACTAACTGGCAGGGTTATTGGTCATCGATCCAGAGAGAACTGTCCCTTTTTTCTGCAATTCCCGTCCATCCTTTCAAAATTGATCATCTTTATGTCTGTCTTCCTTTCTTGTCTCTTCGTATGTAGTTGATCTGTTGTATGTGAATTCTAGGAATATTATATTGTACATCACTCACCTCTTGTCAGTTTACTCAGATATTGTATCCTATGAAGTGTAATGAGTGCTTTGAGCCTGGAATATAAGGTTTTTAAAGACTTTAATGGAAAAATGTAACTACATCATTTTATCAACATAACTCTCCCTGAGAGAAGATTTATAATTCTAGAGGCTAAACGTACAGCATGCTGTTATTTGACAGTACAACTATAGAAATTGATTTAAAATTGAATATCTGAAGCGCTGCACCCATTCATTCCAATAGCACAGTGGTTCTCAAATTCGGTCCTGGCGCCCCCCTGTGTATGCTGGTTTTTGTTCCAGCCACAACTGCAATTCTAGGATTTTAAAAAGCTGTTACTTTGTCTTAATTAGCAGCATTCCATGTTTAGAGTAGTTATTTACCATCTTAAGTCACATTTGGATGGACATATCCATTCTGCTATGAAGAATAAAAACCCTTGAACATATTGTGCTTAATTTTCAATATTGCTAGGATTTTCACGTGAAAACATTTTTAAAAAGATCAAATTCGACTCTGAGAAAATCAATAAGCTCCAAATTAGTTTCTGAACGCAGGTGTTTTGAGTTTTCCCAAATAACCTGCTTGAACCAAATAAAATCAACAGAAAACACATCAGGTGTGACTCCATTGTTTGCCAAGTAAATTTTTGGGTTTTGCCACCATCTGTCAAGAGTTTCACCACTGAGGAACCTTTTGATTATTTATGCTGATTAAATGTTTGGTTACATAGTTTCCCTCTGCCAATATTTAAATTGTATCTCAATGAGGATATTTGCATAAATGCACCTAATTAAAAGAAATCAACAGCTTGTTAAAATCCTAAGATTGCAATTGTGGTTGGAACAAACACCTGCGTACACAGGGGGGCATAGTGGTTAGCACTACTGCCTCACAGCAAGAAGGTTGTGGGTTCAAATCCGGCCTGGGGCCTTCCTGTGTGGAGTTTGCATGTTCTCCCCGTGTTAGCGTGGGTTTCCTCCGGGTACTCCGGTTTCCCCCACCCACGAAACATGCAATATAGGAACCCTCCCTCCTGTATGGCTGTGTGTGAATGTTTGGTGGTGGTCGGAGTGGCCGTAGGCGCATACTGGCAGCCACGCTTCCGTCAGTCTGCCCCAGGGCAGCTGTGGCTACAAAAAAGTAGTTTACCACCATCAGTGAGTGAATGAATAATGCCTCCATTGTAAAGCGTCTTTGAGTGTCCCAGAAAAGCGCTATATAAAATTGATGCATTATTATTATTACATATATGGAACAGTGTCCACTGGGTGAACGAGTCTGGCTGAAATGGCTGTAAACTCTAAAAGAAACACTTGTGAAAATGTGAGGTGGACAGCTGTGAAAGTAACCAGGCTGAATATGGAACATTGCCTGCCAAAGCTGTGAATGGTATGGATGGCTAACGGGTGTTTCAAAAAGCTAATTGCTCTCGATGAGGGAAATCATTTCTCAATACTGCTGTAGTTAATGCGAAATAAAGGGCATGGAGACCGTTTGAGTGAAGTACTATTGTTATGGCCCCAATTTGTTATTACATTTATAACACAACAGCAACAGCAAGGGATGACAAACACAGTTTTAACAACTAAAACACATTTAATTTTTAACAAAGACAAAGACTAATAACAACCTACAACTAAAGACCAAGATTGATAAATAAGAAAAAACAGAAATAATTACAGTCCCTTTCTGGTGGGGTGGCTTGATGATGTCCTGGATGAAGAAAATGCTCAAACACAGGCAAAGAAATCCACAAAAGAAACGTCACAGGTCTTGAACAGAATGGCAGGTCTGGTCATCTTCTTGCAATTTCTCCTACTACTTTACTGTCTCAATTCTTTTCCTTATATACTCTTTTGCAGACCCCACCCACATTTAGACCTCTTTTTTTTTTATTTTCTGAGACTTGCCCCAGACATGTCCAGGACATGTCCAAACATGACTCCAGTCTGAGCTTAACAAAAAAAAAGGTAAACACTGCCATCTAGTGGCCTATATTCACATTACACCTCCATTCCAAAAGGGAAAAATTTTGACTCATAAAGGCAAAATTTTTCTTTTCAATACAAAATGGTTAAGTGAACACTTGTCTATATATACATATCATACAATATTCAAACACATGATATATATATACACATTCAAACACGGGATAAGCAATCAGCAATTACATTGTCTGTACCCTTCACATGCTTAATTTCCAAGTCAAACTCCTGTAAAATCAAACTCCAATTCAACAATCTCCGATTCTTGTTTTTCATCTTACTCAAAAACATTAACGGATTGTGGTCAGTGTACACAATCATTGGCTTTTGTCCTGTACAAACATAAACCTCAAAGTGTTGTAAAGAAAGGACCAGAGCCAACAGTTCCTTCTCTATTGTGGAATAGTTCCTTTGGTGGCGATTGAACTTCCTGGAGAAGTATGCCACGGGATGCTCAATGTCATCAGAGTCACTTCTCTGTAGGAGCACAGATCCACAAGCTTGGTCGCTAGCATCGACCGCGATGGAGAACGGTTTGTTGAAGTCAGGAGATTTGAGCACGGGGAAGTGACACAGCAGAGACTTCAGGCTATCGAAGGCTCTCTGGCATGCATCATCCCAAGTGAACTTTACACTTTTCTTCAGTTGGTTAGTTAGACTGAGAGCAATCTCAGCAAAGTTCTTGCAGAACTTGCGGTAGTACCCGATCATTCCAAGGAAGCGGCGCAAAGCTTTTTTGTTGTCAGGAACTGGAAAGTCCATGATGGCTTGGACTTTAGCATTTATGGGTGCCACCTTACCCTGGCCTATGACGTAGCCAAGATAGGTGACAGTAGCACAACCAAAGTCACTCTTGTTCAGGTTAACAGTCAGGTTAGCCTGGGTCAGGCGCTGGAACAACGTCTCTACATCTTTTAGATGTTCTTCCCAGGAGTCACTCCATGTGATCAGGTCATCGATGTATGCACCCGTGTGTGGCAATCCGGCGATTGTAGACTGTATCATCCTTTGGAACGTGGCTGGGGCATTTTTCATGCCAAAGGGTAGGACTTCATACTGGTACAATCCAGATGGTGTGGCAAAAGCAGAGATGCTCTTGGCCCTCTCAGTTAAAGGCACACACCAATAACCCTTCAATAAATCAATCTTGGTCAGAAACTTTGCTTGCCCTACACTATCAATACAGTCATCAATCCTAGGTATTGGAAACACATCAGTTCTAGTTACAGCATTGACTTTGCGATAATCTGTACAGAATCTAGTACTTCCATCAGGTTTTGGAACTAGCACACAGGGTGAACTCCAATCGGAGTTGGAGGGTCTGATAATATCATGTTTTAACATGTACTCAACCTCTTTCTCAGCAATCTTTCTCTTTTCAGGATTCATCCGGTATAGATGCTGTTTTATTGGTTTGGCATCACCAACATCTACATCATGAGAGGCTATAGTAACTCTCTTTGGAACATCAGGAAACAAATCCTCATATTTCTTGATCAACCTTTCAAACTGATCTCTCTGTGAGGGTTCTAAGTGCTGGAGTTTTACATCAAGATTTTGCAACACTTCAGTGTTTGACAATTTACATGAAAGAACTTCAGCTTTAATTCTTGGTTCATCATCTTGAAACTCCCCCTCATCTTCACACGTTTCGACCATTTGAGAATCTGAAGTGACAGCTGCAACCCTAGCATTTCTGTCATGATAAGGCTTTAGCATGTTAATATGACACAGTTGTTTTGGTTTTCTCCTATCTGGAGTCTTCACAATGTAATTGAGATCATTGAGTTTTGTCAGAATTTCATAAGGACCATGAAATCTAGCCTGCAATGGATTGGACTGCAAGGGAAACAACACAAGGACCTTGTCTCCTGGTTTAAACTCACGGCTTCTAGCCTTATGATCATACCAAGTTTTCATTTTTCCCTGACTTGATTTCAAGTTCTCTTTGGCAAGGTCACAAGCTGCACGCAATCTTTCCTTGAACTTGCTAACATAGTCTAACAGACTGATTTGCGGCTCTTCCTCTTGCCATTGTTCACTCAATAATAGCAAAGGTCCTCTCACTTCATGACCAAACACTAGCTCAAATGGACTGAATCCAGTAGACTCCTGCACTGCTTCTCTAGCTGCAAACAACAGCAAATGAACCCCTTCATCCCAGTCTTTCTCATGGTCATAACAATAAGTCCTCATCATTGTCTTGAGAGTGGAATGAAACCGCTCTAAGGCACCCTGACTTTCTGGATGATAGGCACTAGAAAGAATCTGTTTTGCACCTAGTTCATACACAACCTGCTGAAACAATCCTGAAGTGAAATTGCTACCTTTGTCTGACTGAATTTCCCTGGGAAGACCAAACAACGTGAAGAACTTTATCAAAGCCTTCGAGATTGCAATTGCCTTGATGTTACGTAGAGGTATGGCTTCGGGGAATCTGGTAGATGCACACATGATTGTCAACAAGTACTGATTTCCAGATCTAGTCTTGGGTAATGGACCAACGCAATCAACAATGACCCTAGAGAATGGCTCCCCAAATGCTGGGATAGGCTGCAATGGAGCTACAGGTGGGTCTAACTGGTGTTTTCCAACTACCTGACAAGTGTGACAGGTTTTGCAAAAGTTGGAAACGTCTTTCCGAAGCCCAGGCCAAAAGAAGTGTTTCATGATCTTATCAACAGTCTTGTTAACACCAAGATGACCTCCTAAAGGTAAACTATGAGCCATTGTTAAGATCTCATTCCTATAGACCTTCGGAACAACAATTTGCCTGACCACTGCCCAATCTGCATTGGCAGGGATATCAGGAGGGCGCCACTTCCGCATCAACACACCATCCTTGAGATAATACCCAACTGGAACTGCATCTATTTCTTTTTCAGGAAGGGCTCTCCTCTTTAGTACACCAATTTCAGGATCATTAGTTTGCTCCTCAATCAACCGCTTTCTGGACAGAGACAAGTCTCCAGACACATCAGAATCACCAGACCCATCCGGCTGGCTGAATAGAGAACTGATAAAAGTATCTGATAAGTCCTCAAACGGAGAAACCATAGTAGGCCAATCAGAGTCATGAGGCAAACCACCTGAGTCCTGACTATTCAATGTACTGGACGGCACCACAACATCATCTTCTTTAGCCTTCTTGGCCATAGCACGAGTCACTGCGCAAGAAGGATACAGAGATGGGTCCTCATCCCCATTTTCAGTGCTCGGCTGTGAAGTAAGATGTACAGGGGGAACTACTTTGCCCCCAGCCAGGTCATTGCCTAGCAACAGAGAAACACCCTTTATAGGCAGACTTGACATAAGTCCCACCTTTACCTGTCCTGTAACTAAATCTGACTTCAAGAATATAGAGCGCAGGGGTACAGATACAGTCCTCCCTTCAATACCTTGTACAAGTATGAAATCCCCTGAAGCGGTCTCATCACGTAACTCCAAGGAGTCCATCAACAAAAGTGACTGAGAAGCTCCGGTATCCCTTAGGATATATATGGGGACAGGAGTAGTATGCTCATTCAGAGCCACAAATCCCTCTGACACAAATGGAAGAAATTCCTCCCTCACAAAGTCAGCTGTATTAGGCTTTTTAGCCCCACAAGAAGCAGGCAATTTAGCAGATTGGTTATCTACTACAGGGGTTTCTAACCTTGTTTTCACAAAGGCATTTGGTTTGGTATCCTTTTCTTTTTCTTTCTTAGCTTTAAGGAACCAACAGTTAGTTGTAACATGACCAGATTTCTTGCAATATCTGCAAACTAGACCACTTCTGTCACTGTCAGCTTTCACACTTTGATCAGACCTGTTACTGGATTTCTGAGCACCATCACCAGATTTGTCTTTATCTTTGGGTGAGGAATCTTGGGTATCACCATAACCCTTTTTCTGAAATTGGGACCATTTATTGTTACTGCTAGACTGAAATTTGGACTTATGTGTGAGAACATATTCATCTGCAAATTTGGCAGCTGATTGCAAATTCAGTGCTTGCTTCTCATTAAGGTAGGTCTTAAGATCATCCTTAACACAGTTCTTGAATTCTTCAACTAACACCATCTCTTTTAGTGAGTTGAAATCATCCTTGACCTCCATAGAAGTACACCAGCGCTCAAAGCAAACCTGCTTCTCATTAGCAAATTCAACATAAGTCTGATTTTCAGATTTCTTCAGACCTCTGAATTTCTGTCGGTAAGCCTCTGGAACCAACTCATAAGCTCTCAAAATAACCTTTTTGACAACCTCATAATCAGAGGAATCATCTGCAGACAAAGCCGAATAGGCTTGTTGAGCTTTACCCTTGAGGACAGTTTGCAACATCAGAGGCCAGTGTTCCTTTGGCCACTGGCAACTCTTTGCTACCTTTTCAAAACACTGGAAATAGTTGTCAACATCCTTTTCTGAAAATGGAGGCACCAGTTTTACCTCCTGACTGGCACAAAATTTATTTTTAGTTTCAATTTTAATTTTTAGTTTCTCCATTTGGAGTCTTTCTTCTCTATCGAATTTCTCTAATTCAAAATCTCTCTGTCTCTGTCTCTCTCTTTCTGCTCTTTCCTCTTTCTCTCTCTCAAATTCTCTTTGTTTTTCTTCTCTTGCTAATTTTTCTAACTCAAACTGCCTTTGTTTTTCTTTTTCTTCCCTCTCAAATTCTCTTTGTTTCTCTTTTTCCTCCCTTTCTTTTTCTCTTTCTTCCCTTTCTTTCTTCTCTTCTCTTGCAAATTTTTCCAACTCAAACTGCCTTTGTTTTTCTTTTTCTTCCCTTTCAATCTCTATCATTTTTAACTTAAGTTCCATTTCTATATTTGGATTTTCCACTGGAAACTGTTCCAGATCTCCTGGTGCCAACACATTTTCATCAATGTAATATTCAACTATCTCTCTAGCCAGTCTTGCTTTTCGCATGGCTGGTTTCACCTCTGTCAGCTCTAAATGTCTGCAAATTTCTAGCAGTTCTGTCTTTTTAAAAGACTTCAAAACCCCTACAGTTGGTGATGCCAAGAAATCATCCATTGCTGTTGTCAATATATATGTATTCAATTAAAAAAAATCAATTTTACAATTTGAAATGTTAGATTTTCAATAAATTACTCACACAATGGTCTATCCCGGACCTTGAGCCCCCAATTTGTTATGGCCCCAATTTGTTATTACATTTATAACACAACAGCAACAGCAAGGGATGACAAACACAGTTTTAACAACTAAAACACATTTAATTTTTAACAAAGACAAAGACTAATAACAACCTACAACTAAAGACCAAGATTGATAAATAAGAAAAAACAGAAATAATTACAGTCCCTTTCTGGTGGGGTGGCTTGATGATGTCCTGGATGAAGAAAATGCTCAAACACAGGCAAAGAAATCCACAAAAGAAACGTCACAGGTCTTGAACAGAATGGCAGGTCTGGTCATCTTCTTGCAATTTCTCCTACTACTTTACTGTCTCAATTCTTTTCCTTATATACTCTTTTGCAGACCCCACCCACATTTAGACCTCTTTTTTTTTTATTTTCTGAGACTTGCCCCAGACATGTCCAGGACATGTCTAAACATGACTCCAGTCTGAGCTTAACAAAAAAAAAAGGTAAACACTGCCATCTAGTGGCCTATATTCACATTACACTATTTACCATTTTTATGTGCAAGTGCTGGTGCAGATGAACTGTATCCATTCTATGTATTTAAAGAATATTTACTTCAAGTTCACGTCTAATCAGTCTTAGTAAATGGTTGTGTTGTGCTTTGTAATAATGCCTACTGAGCTGAATGTGAGCATCTTGCCCTCTTACTGCATTTGCTGAATATGCGCGGAAGAGGGGGGTAAAAGTGTTAAAAATAAAATGGTAAGGTCCGCACACTGAAAGACAATGCTCCCCAAAAATTTAATGTGTCAACGTTACACAATACATTTTTGGGGAGCGTTGTCTTTCAGTGTGCAGACCTTACTATTTTATTTTGTGTATTCTTACATTGTCCTGCACCTGTAATTGAGTGGATGTGCATGCTTTATTCTCTTAATTTCAAGACCAGTGTTAAAAACCCATGAGTATGTTTAGCTCAAACAAATCTGTGCTGATGGATTTATCATGCATCCCATCAAATTTAAAATGTCAATACAAGCACTTAAGGGCACTTCCATGAAAAGGGAGACAAGATGTGCAAAAATTAAATCTGTTTTACATTCAGTGAAGGGCCTCAATCCTCCGGTATTCACAGAACCCCTAAGTTTAAGAAAAAATATATATTTATGGCTGAAGCACTCTTTTTCTACTCTGAAATTTACTCCCAAAACAGATCATTAGGACCTTTGAAATTACTAGTAACTAAGTGGGTATTACAACTCGTATCATTCAATTTGTTTTGCCTCGAGCATCAATTTAAATTAAAAAGGAGCTTAAACCCTCCTGTAGACGTTTGCTGGCCAGGAGGTAGGGGCGACCTAATCTTCCCAGCCAATGCAACATCAGTCATGGAAGTTCAGAATAATTTTTTCCTTTTTTTTTGTTTTTTAGAAGAAAATGACATGGGATATTGACCTAACCTTTTCAATTCTCTTAGTTGTTGCCATGACAAAGTTAATAATGGTCAAAGTCTGCCAGAGAGTTGTGCGTGTATAATTTGGCAGGGGATCAAAAACTGTTCCGTCTGTCACAGGAAATGGAGTCTCGTAAGATTTGTCATGTCCCCAGAGATGGGAGGAGTGCTCAAGTTATCTAGATGTATAAGGGAAAGAGGAAATTCTTGCTATAGATATTTTCAAATTGGGCTTGAATGTACAATTGTGCTCATTCTTGAAGGAAGAAGTTTTACTTTTCATTTGATTGTTGAAGATCAAAGGTCAAGGACTTGCACAGGATTTGCTACATTAAATGGGTAGTTGGCTTGATTAGGGCAATTTCACACTAACTTAGGCCATCCATGTCTCATGGGGTCAAAATCTGAAATGCATTTTATGTTACTTCCAGTGGATAATAAAACAACAGATCATATTTTTATGGAAAATTAATGTTTGTAAGTTACAGATATTATGACAGTTTTACAATAACAACAAAAAGTTGTTACTTGCGAGAAATTATTTATTCAACAACTAAAAAACTGAGCACCTGAGTATATGGTACGTACCAAAATGTTGTGGTTTGCTGATCTGTAATGACACCTGAACATCAAAATTTGATACAAAAATACTTCCATGTCTATATGTATCATTAACAATAGAGAAAATTAAGTTTTCAGCATGTTCCATTTTCAAATTTTGAAAATGCTCATGTAAACTTTTTGTTAGAGTATGCAAATTACACAGTAAATTGCATAGTTATGTCCAAAGTCAAACACCTGACCCATCTGTAGGTGCTCCTACTTTTGTCATAGGCAGAATTGTTTGGCATCAATTGCCTCAACAACAATTTTGGTTCATAAGTGCCTGAGTGGACATTTTTTGGACAAAAAGAATTATATACTAAACCGTATAACCATGTGTTGGGTCATCTATGTTGCGGAGTAGGTTCACCAAATCATATTTTATGGAAATGCAAAGGACTGCTAATTAAAGTTTAGAGAGAGAATTTTGCTTACTTGCTAAATGTAAAAAAAAAAAAAAATGTACAGGAACTAAATTACTCTTCCAAAACGGGCAAAATAATACTGCAAAGACTTATCTTGTATCTCCTTACTGTTACTAGTATTATCTCTAACATCAGAACCCTGGACTAAGCCTTGAATGTCATTAACACAGAATATTTGAACATGCTCTGCATGTATCGGAATCAGTAAAGTAATGAGTTTCGTCTGTAACTGTTACCTTCCTCAATTTATTAATGTAATGGTGATAAGCATTAGCATGCTAGCTAGTGAATTATTAATCTCATTGACTTTAATAGATTGCCAACTCAAAGTCAATGCGATCTACCATTTTCCTAATAATACAATGCTGACATTTATGGGATAAATACAATCTCAAATTCATGAGTATAAGATATCCAATTTATGAAATTCCTCCTTTCGCCAAAGGCGCGGAGTGAGTGAAAATGACGACTCGTTGCATGAATTTGATATCTCAGGCTCACTCATTGGAGATCCTTTATGCATTTTGCAATAAGCATTTCTATTTGAGTAATTTCTGCTGTCATGATAAAAGACAATCTCGATCACTGCTTCGACTTTAGATAGACGGTCTGTCCTGTTAGTTTATTTTCATCCCTATGCCTCTACAGGTCAGTCAGAATACATAATTTAACCTTTGATTTATCGTCCGCTACAAGTTTCAATACTAGTTTTGTGACCCCTCATCTTACAGTCCAGAGTTGAGTTTATGATTATCACTCAGAATTGTTTCTCCTGTTCTCTTGAGAGTAAGCAATGTATTGATAAGTGAATTTGCGCTCAATCATCAGTTTACAGTTAAAGAAACAGGATTGTTTCGGCAGAGTAAGGTAATGAACACCTGCGTATAGTGCATTGATTGCTCTGCACCGGAAATGGACAGCGATTGAGTTTGACTGATTGAAGAGAAACTGGATTAAAACAATTTCATGTTAATGTTAACTGCAAGATGCTGTAGAATTACACGCTACAAAAACAAAGTCACAATGATCTTATAACCTACAGTCATGCATGGATGTGGGTATTTCATTGTTCTATTTGACAGTCATAGACTTTTTTCAGCACAGTTTCATTTTGTTTCTGTGGACAAAATGTAACATCCGTCACATAGGATTTCACACAATTTTATAACTGCCTGCGAAAAGGCTTGTTTGGAGCTATATTATAATTTTTGTATCAGGTGGCCTAGTCCTTGTATAATTTTTGGGTATACATTCATTTGTGCCATTGTTGAGATTCAAAGAATTTTGCAATGAACTTGGCTGAATTTTTTTCCACGTCTTTTTCACGTAACATCTGTCACGTTCATAATTGTGGTTCATGTGAAAGATGCAGACATCACCGGATGGCTTTTCTTCCCCCTTGAAACAGCCTCAGACCTGAGCTAGTAACATGTATAAGGTTAGTTTCCTTGGGGTAAGACTTCAGCTGTGAGAGGAGCTGGAATGGCCACAATTCCCTCTGAATGTAATGTCCATAACTGCCCTTAAAGGGCAATCATTTTTAGTTCAGTAACACATTCTATGGAGGACTCTGTGTCTGTTCAAAAGTTGAGGCCTCTGTTTATTTAGCATGTCACTTTTATTTTTTTTCCTCCTCCCCCTTAATTATACCCAGTTCTCAACCAGTGCCCTAGCGGGGAAAAAACAATGAAAGGCTCTTTGGATGGAGGCATATTCAGGCCTACCAAAGAAAATGGCGAAGCTGTAACAAAAGTTTGTCAGATGTCTACCTTTTTCGAAGAACCAGCTACACACAATTGAAAACTCCTCTGGTTTGTCTCTGGGTTTGTTACAGGCTGTGCGATTTTGAGTTTGGTTCTGGTCAAAATGTGTTGGCTTCAAAGTGTTGTGGTGTGAAATTTTGCGGGAATGTGACGTTTTCCATTTTGTGATGCTGGTTATTTGGAAAAGGTAGACATCTGATTAAGTTTGGTTCCAGCTTGGCCGTTTTCTTTGGTAGGCCTGATATTGGACATAGAGTCATTTACATGGTTCTGGGCTACTGTGAAGAATTGTAAAAAACTGAATGCTTGTTTCTTGTCTGGAAGATGTGGTCAGTCCGGCTCAATTTTCTTTTCCTCCAGAAACGCCGGCGTCCAACTCTTGGTGGCCAGCTGGATGACAAGCGGCGGGAGATGTTAAAGCGCCATCCATTGTCCCTTTGTGTCGACCTCACATGTAAAGGTAAATGAGCATGGAATGGCGTGAATTCTATTTTACTAGCAAGTTCTGAATCCACCTCACATTAGCTCCCATTCATAATGAGTTGTTTAGTCAGAATTTGATATATTGCAGTACTTGATATTAAGGTCTGGACTCTTAAAAATGTGCTGGGTTAGGAACTTGATTTTATATATGTGGACTTGCCTTGGTGGGTAGGTGTGCCATATTTCGGTTTTGTACCGCAACCTTTCACCAAAGCTCAAACACCTTCACCTTTGATTCAGTCTGTCGGGGCTGAGAGGTCTTGCCTTCGCTCCCATGAAGCACATTTTTGCTTACTGTTTGGATTAAGACGAGCGATATAGACGCCACATGCACCGAACCTTCATGATATATGTAAATAAGTATTGTTAGATTGTCTTAAAACATGTTGTGCTTACAATTGTAGAGAAGGAAGTGAAATGAAAGAGGCTCGGTCGCCAAAAAAGCTGGTATACAAGCAATATTTTTGGTGATTTGTGCATTTTAAAACTTGTTTCTGACTTGCTGTGTTTTGAGTCATTGTGTTGTATTTGCGGGGGCGAGTAAAATTCCTCTTTGGGAAAGCGTTTTGCAACTGTTTGAAAATTTGCTTGCCCGGCGGGGCAGGTGCTGAAAACTTATTTTGGACCCTAGATGGTGTTTCTGTACAACATCTTTAGCTTGTATAACATATTCCTATTGAATACCCCATTCCTTGGTTTTTATGCAGCACTATAAAATGCTCAGAACCCTCTGTAATTTATTTGTGTTCTCAACTAAAATTTTCAATGACCAGGTGGTAGGAGGCGTTCTTTTTCGAGCGGGTTTGTTTATATTATTATTCACATATATTATGAACAGGCGGCGATTGCGCAACCACTCAGAATGAATGGGCGGTCTGCCTGCCCGGTCATTAACAATAGTGGAGAACCCTGTTGTACAAGCTGTTCTTACCAATTACTTTGTTCCTCAAATCCTAGTTATGCATAATATGTAACAGGCAGAAAAAAAGACAAAACTGTTCAATCCTCAGTGTTTTTATTTCTTTATGGACATGACCTGAAGCCATCTTGTAACCCCCTCAGAGTACAAAGGTTTTGGCAGAGCTGTCATCTGCTGGTGGTGCTGGATTTTTCAGGAACTGGCTTGGTTGTGCATTAATGACTTGCTGACAGGCAGGCCTGTAGCCAGATTGGTGGGTGGTCAGGGTGAGCTTGGCTCTGCATTGCAGGTGTAACTTTATCCACAGCTGGCTGTGCAGCAGTGGTCCCTCCCACCTCTGCTGCAGCATCAAATCAGCGCCAGCTTAAAACAATTCAGGCCAACTGAATACCTCACTGCTCATTTGTCTCAAGGTCAAAGGGGACTACTGCTTTATATTTTCGCCTTGGTCCTCTCTCTGTGTTGATTTTCGTCAAAATAATTGCCCAATCTAAGCCATGACTTTATAATTTCTGATTAGATTTTAGATTTTTTCTCTCATATTGATACTGCTATGCTAACTCATTACAGCCGCATGCCACACTACTATGATTACCTCTCCGGTGGGCCGTGATAGTGCATCCAGGTTTCTGCCTCAGATTTTCAGAATGCTGGGTGGCATGGCGGGCCGTACCTCCTCACACTAAAAATTTTTACAGTTGATGTTTGATGACTAAATTCTGTCCTTTGGATAGACTGCTGTCTATTTCCCACACAGGGCTGCATTAATCAAGAAATTATACAGCTAAGATGCTTTTTCTTGGCTTTTGCTCCACGCTGTCAGAGATTGTGTGTCCAGTGCTTTGAAAAAGTATATTCCCCCTTCCTATTTTCTTATTTTTTTGCATATTTGTCATACTTAAATGTTTCAGATCATCAAACAAATTTTTATACACTGCTACGCAAAAGTTTGGGATTACATGGAAATTTTCTTTTTCTCCATGGAAACACATGAAATTAGTCCGAATAGGAAATATAGCAAATGAACAGAACGTGCTGACATTGTCGGAGTTAGAACTAATATTTTAATGGAAAGTTATGAATATGTACTTGTAAGTGCCAGTTTGTGCTCGGATAAGAGATTTTAAGTTTTCAATTTCTCACATTGAATAGCCTTCTTTTCTAAGCACAGCAATCGACTGACGGGTCTCAAAAGGAAGTTCTCTTTCTGACCATTTTGAGCCTGTAAACAAACACACAACTGCTGATGCTTCAGGTACTAAACCAACCTCAAGAATGCCATGCTCCCTTTTGCGCTCCCTTATTTGTTCAACGGTTTTCAGCTGTGCAACACATTTGCAGAAGGGTTGTCTAATAATCAATTAGCCTTATGAAATGCTTAACTTGGATTAGCAGCCATGCCAGGAGATTGATGCAGAGGACTAACAGTTTCTGATAATAGGCCTGAATGGCTTAAAAAAACAAAATGAAGGTTTTGGCATGGCCTTGTCAAAGTCTGGACTTAGATCTGATTGAGATCTTATGGCATGACCTTTAACAGGCCGTTAGTGCTTGAAAACCCTTCAATGTGGCTGAATTAAAACAATTTTGCAAAGAAGAGTGGGCCAAAATTCCTCCAGAGCGATGTGAAAGACTCATTGCAAGTTATCGCAAATGCTTGATTGCAGTTGTCGCTGAGGGTTGTGCAACCAATTAGTAGGTTTAGGGGCAATTACTTTTTTCACTTGGGGCTTGGTAGGTTGGGGTAGCTTTTTTCCCCTCAATAAATTAAATCATCATTTAAATACTTCATTTTGTATTTACTGAGGTTATCTTTGTCTAATATTAAAATTTTATTTGGTCTGAAACATTTAGGTGTGACAAATATACAGAAAAAAAAAATCAGGAATGGGGCAAATACTTTTTCACAGCACTGTAGCAGGTGGTTGCTCGATGGTTCACTTACGCATAAATTTCCTAGAAACCAGCAAAGGCTGCAACTGTGGGTTGCGAAAGGAGGTAAATTGGTGTGCGCATGACAATTCCTTCTTGTGTGATGTAAGTTCCTAGTGCTTATATTCTCCTTTTCTCCCTTTCACAACAGTACTAGTGGAGAAGTGGTGGTGGGTTTGTGCATGGGGATTTCTGTCAAGTCTGAGGGGGACGAATCTATAGCCAACATTAAACCTATAACTTGAACACCTCCGCTACCCATGGGAATGCATAGCGTGAAACAATGCATAGCGTCTTGTATGCCCACTTAACGGGAAGAATCTTTGCTAAAAGTTCATGATATGGAGAAATGAATAGATGCCTGCACCCTTATCCCAAGTCACCGAGAAAATTTAAATTTATTGAAATAAGATAACGTTTCGATCCAAGCTCATCGGATCTTCGTCTGGTCGTCATGATTAAGACCAGACAAAGATCCGAGTTGGATTGAAGTGTTGTCAGGAACCACATATGGAACAAATCACACATTTGATGGTTTCATTTCACTGTTTACTGGGAGATCAGATGATAAATCAAGTTTGCTGCTCTACCTGGAGGGAGAGCGTATTGAACTTCCACAAGTTTCATCACTCAGAAATTAGCTAGCTATCATGAAGTTGTTTTCGTAATACTGGAAATGGAACTCCAAGAGATGCTCATTTTTCAATTGTCTAGGCAACTGGAGGAAAACTTTTAAACCTGTGCATCAATTGATATTGTAGGCTATTTATTAAAGCTAGTATTTGCCTAGCGTGCCCCCGAGTTATTTATCACTTACTGCTTACTAGTTAAGCAATACGTTTTTCAAATTTAATAGCAAATTGGAAGTTCTCTGTACAGCAATAAGCTAATGCCATTAACTCTCCGTAACACTCAGTCTTTTCATAAGTAGCTGTTGAGAAATGTCACTACCTCAAGAGGGTCAGACTCATTCTGTCTTCTGTACAGCCCCAAGTATTTTAAAATCCCTCTCGGTGTACGCATACTAATCACAGAATTATCCTCCGTTCTCAATAATGGCAGAATCTCGCCATGTTTCTACCCGAGCATGAAGTAGAACTTAACCCTTTGGGTAGATATGTCCGCCTGTGGGGCTGAAGCTGCAAATTTATGCGCACAGTTACAATATTCTATCACTAGATGGCACAACTGGGCCAGTTATTAATATTCACAAGCAATCAGAGCTCGATTGCGGTTTAGAATATGAATGAGATCACTCCAATCCCTTCTTTCCAAGAGTTTCCTGAATTAATCTCCTCAGTTGAACCTGATGCGCAAACTGCTCAATATACTTGCCCATCAAATCGATCCAGCAGTTCAAAAAAATGATCTCTTGGCTCTGAAAAAAGCGTTATCCTCTGTAGCAACCACTTCAGCTACAGTGGTATCCTAATTAGTAAAGAAATCAGTTTTCTGAAGCAAAAATTCAACATGGTATTGATACTATACCATTCTACTATCAATTATAGTCATCACATATGAAAAACGTGTAGTTCCCTACCTTGGATTTTCGCATAAACCCCTCCATCGACGAATTAGATGCTCCCTCATATCCTTGTCAGTACTCATGTTGATAGCCGATCACTCAATGATTCACTAAGGCTCATCTGCATAACGCAAACTTATAGTTCATGCCCACATGAACCTTCCGCGGTAATAATGTATTGATTGACTATTTATCCAGTTCCAGAGAGTTTAAACTTTCCACAGTAACTGAAAGACATTGATTGGACCGTAAGCATAGTACACAAACCTGTGCATAAAAGTAAGGTGGGTTGTATTCTCCTAATGTCGGGCACGGTTGCGCAACTGAGAATGACGCCACTTCAAAGAAAAAAAGACATCCAAAACCGGCCTGAAGTGTGCATTTGCATTTACGGGATTTAAATGAGGTATGGACATGGTCAATGGGACTTATTCCGAATATAACAGGACTGGAGGCTTCCTTCTACCAGATACATCTGTCTCTGGAGGAGGTATTCAATGAAGACAGGTTATACTGCTACTGCGTTTGCATTTGGTTCAATGTGGCTTTTTGTTTTAGAATTTATATTGTGTTCAACAAAATCAAATGCTGAGGTTTTTGTTTCTTTAAAATGCTAGCAGCTCACGCACTTCGGTAGTCCCCCTGGTACGTTCATTGCACCATGCTGTTCAATTTTGGGTACAAAGTTGGCTGATTATTCCTGATAGTGGAATGTCTATTCAGTTAAAATAAGGTGTACTTCCAGATGTTACGGAGTTAGTGAGTTATACTTGTTCCTTATAAGGTGTGGTAAGTGTTTATATAAGGTCGCAAGTTTGGAAGTGGGAACTGCTAGCTTTTCATTGCAGGGTGAATATTCTTATGGCTAAATAAGCAGTTCCTTTAATGAGTATGCATGCTGGCTAGTGGGACGGAAGAAAATGGACAAAATTCTAAAGTTCATCATGCAGAAAAGGCATGTTTTGTTTTTGGAGAGGTTACTAGTGATCATTGATGTACAACTTCACCTATATTGATACATTCATGCTAAATTCAATGAGGAAATCGTTTTTTTGTATTAAATTTCACATGTCAAAAGTTGATTTGTGTTAAATATGATTATTTTATGATTTGACAGTGCACCATTTTTGGGTATTTTAGAGTCTGGGAAGCCACCTGGATAGCGGTCTTATTTTGGATCCTAGTGAGTTGGTAATCTAGAATTTAATTTGTCAGATGACTCGCACTTGTGGTCAAGGAGTTTATGATCCCAGAAATGTATAGTTTTAAGACCTATCAATTTTTCAATTTCAATGCTGAATTTTCATGAGGATTTTTTGTGTTTGCAGCCCTTTTTCCCTACCAAAATCATGAAAATAAACTGAAATACGATGAAATTCTAAATATTTCAAGTGTCCTGATTCAGTTGAGCCATTCCTTTCCTGTCTGTTGCGCTCCAGTCTTGAATTTTAAAGCCTTAAAATAAGGTAACACATAAATAGCCAGATTTGGCTTCAGCACAAAGGGATTAATCGAATTATGTAAATGAGCCATATTCCTCAATTTATCCCTAGCACACTATTTCTTAATTCGAACGCAGTGAAACAACTCGCCCTATAACAATATAAATTATCACGTAATAACATGAAACATCTCACGTGATGAGAAGATGAATGGTATCATGCTATAACAAGAAGTTTCTGAGCAAAACATTTAAAGTTTTTATGTTGTAATAACATGAAGATATCTTGTAAAAATGTTATAATAGCATGAAAAATGTCTTGTAATTACAAAGAAGTTTTCGTGTTATGTGGTGCTGACACTTATTTATTTTTTTCAGGAATGGCAGCAATATGCTTCCGTAAACATAGCCTTATTGACCATGTGTCAACAATCGTGCTCATTGAGGTTCTTTTCCTTTTAAAAAAAATTGATCGACACGTTTTTTTCTCTCTCTTTATTCTTTATGCAGTTCCAGCCTAGCACAAATATGCCTAGCATATTGTTTTATTGTCCATGGCATGGATTGCTGTTTTGACAGTGTTGCTTTAAAGGATAATTTGGAAAAAGTCACTACTAATTCAAATTCGGGGATTGCAATAGAGGTTATAACTGCTGATTTATGTGATTTTGCTTGGTGTATCTGATGCAGTGTACTCTCTTTCTTCACCATTAGATGGCAGTGTTCTGCATCTGTTCTTCTATTACTTGATGAACCTTAACATCATGACTGTAAAGGTCAAGGTATCGACTGCCTCTGACCTTACCGGGGCCATTAGTTCTGGGTGAGTGAGTGCGCTGGTGCTGAGAATATCTTACTTTGAGATGAAATGCAGTTGAACAAATATTTTAGTTGAATTTTGTGTGGTTGTGCAAGGTGACGTGTCTCTTGCTTTTCGTTAGCTGTCATTTTTTTTTGTTTTTTTTTAATTATTTAAGAGACTGGATTGTATTTTTTTTTTTTTTTTTTTTTTAAGGTTTTGAGAAAAAAGAAAATAATGCTTTTTTTGCCAACACAAAAGAACAGGCAGCCGATATTGCAATTTGGAAATAATATAACTTGAGCAATTATGCTATGAGACCAATGTTTTGTTAAATGTGCTCTGACTATTGATTACAGAGTTTTATGATGTGTGGTGCTTCTTGGAGCTTTCTGATTCTCAGTATGTTTGGAGGGTGTCGGCTTATTTTGTCCACAAATGCATTTGCTTCTGCAGGGAGCTCTTGAATCCTGAGACGCTGCTCAACTGCTTGTACTCCAATGACCAGGGCACTGAGACCCCAAACCCAGCCAACCGTTACCAGTTTGATAAAGTGGGGTAAGAATGCACTTGGGAGGCCCATAAAGATGAGCATGTGTGGTTTTCTGAGCATGTTTTCAATATGGCAGTTGAGAATGGAAGGTTATAACTTCTGCTTACATCGTAAGGGTGATTCTGCATGTGTTGTTCGGGACATTCTGAGAATGTTTTCTAGCTTTGATTAAATGCAGTTGCAGTGAAGATTTATTTTATGGTAATGAACGAGTACTAGTGGGATTGACAATGAAAATATTACAACCAATAAAGATTCATTGTGGTAGGTAAGAGAAAATTGTTGCACGTTGTATTGGACATGAGAGAAACTGATTTTGTGACATTGAGTTTAGACTTGGAGTTCTGCAGATGAATATTATGTCTCCCCCTTCCTGGGAGAGGGGGGACATATTGTTTTTGCCCGAATTCCTGTCGGCGTTGGCGTCGGCGTTCCCATTTGTTTCCGGAGCATAACTCTGAAACTGTTCGACCGATTCTCACCAGATTTGATAGTGTCTCTCCATAACATGTAGATGTGCCTTTTGAGGGTTTGAATTTTATTTTTTCTGTTTCCATGGCAACAATTTGGACTTAGGCATATTGAAGGGTGGGACAATTTTCCGGACCATAACTCTAAAATGTGAAATGGGGGTAGGGGGAGACATCTGTTTTTACGTCTAAAAATCATTCTAGTTATCAAGATGCTTCTACATGAGCTCTTTTGGGAACAATGACAATTTTGTCATATGGGACATGTGGAAGTGTCAGAGGGGACTTTTCTTTAATGAGTTGAAAATGCCTGAAAATACATCAGTATAATCGGTGTACTTCTTTTATCCACAAGAAATGATGAAATACAACCATTTTGAAACGTGAAGATTACAGTATTACTTATTACAGGTCATGTTTTGGTTTTGCTTGTTTTGTGGATAAATTGCTTGTTTGCTAATCAGGTAAACTTAAATGAGAACAGCTTGAGGGCAATCAAGCAGTAAAGGATGCGGTTACTGAAGGCCCTGTGAACATTTGACAGCATGACATTGATTTAAAAAGTCAAAGTATCGTATGGGACAATGTTCTTATTTGTTATTAATAGTGGAGAAGCTGATTAATTGTAGCCCCCAGACGAAGTCAGGCCGCTACTATGGATTCACGCGCGTCATCTAAGGCGCTGCCGCCCCGTCCGAGTCCGTAGACTCTTTCTTGTGGATGCAGTACTGGCTGCAATTTCTGACGGATTACTTCCATATTTGGTCTGGACATGTTACACTTCACTATTGATTTTGGTTGCCATGGCAATAGTATTGGCCAGTTATGCAAACTAGTGGCAAAACGTAGAGATTTTGTGAAGTTGTACAGGCTGCGGTTCTTGACCGATTACTTTCATATTTGGTACAGACGTGTTACACCTCATGTATGACGCCTATGAATTTTGGTTGCCATGATGACAGTATTGGCCAAATAATGTGGAAATTTGTGCTGAAACATACATTCTTCCTTGTGGACTCTGTACAGGCTGTGATTTTTGACCGATTACTTTCATATTCGGTATGTACATGTGTTATACTTCACTTATGACACCTATCGATTTTGGTTGCCATAGCGGCAGTATTGAATTATACGCCCATTAGTGACAAAACGAAGAGATTTCCTTGTGGACGCAGTACTGGCTGCAATTTACGACCGAATATACTTTCATATTTGGTATGGATGTGATATACTTCAGTTGACACAGTGACAGTATTGGCTGAATAATGTGCAAAAAAGGGGAGAAGCGGGCTTTCGGGGGCTACATCCATGCTTTCGTAGCTGACCGCTCTGTCGAGTTCAGAGGGAATTTCGAGGCCAGTATTTTTGGAACAAATCATAGGTATGGGTGAAACTGCTAAACAGGGTAATTTGAGTCTATGCTTTCAGAATCTCTTGTCAAAATGTATCTCTCTTCATTTTTAAGATATTAGCCTCTCAAATATGATGTTTTTTTATGGGTGGAAATCAAAAAATCAGTTATCATTATAATCCCCTTTGTTCTGCTACTGAATTTTTAAAAAGACAGTGCTTACTCATAAACTCAAGTTGCATAATTTCCTTGGATAATCTGACATAATATTGCATTCCCTCCCTCGGATCTCCATCATCTTCCATTGGTATCTCACTCAGTTAAGGCACTGCGTTGCAGTGCAGAAGTAACTATCACGTCGCGGGTTCGAGCCCCGGTCGTACCAATCGGCAGTGGTCAGCAGCTTTTTCAGCGTAGCGCACAATTGGCCATTGCGCTACAGGGTTTCAAATTGGGAAGGGATTGTCTGAAATGGGAAAGAAAATAAATAGCTTTGTTCATTGCTTAAGCGCCTCCTGTTGGCCAGAAGGGTGCTCCTGAGGAAGACTAAGCCTGGTCTCGTTCTGAACTTGCGAAGATTCAACCAATGAGTGTATAAGAAGCGGTGGCTGACAGGCGGATGCTTCGTAGGAGACCCGTAAACTGTCTTCACAATCCTAAATTGGCAACAAGGGGTCGCAAACGAGCAAGCCTTGTACATAGTTCACCATTTGGGCTTTCCAGATTCGGGTGGGATTGGAGATGCCAAATTTATTAAAAAAAAACAAAAAAAAAAACAATAGGATGGCAAATTAATGAATTCATTGAAGCTTCATCATGTCTTCTGATGCGTGCAAAATTGGAATTTCCTTGGATGAGGAATGCAACAAACATGCATACCGTCACATTGCTCATCTGAAGAAATCCCAATTTTGCACCAGTCAGAAGCCATGCTGAAGCTTCAGTGAATTTGCAAGATGCCTACCCTATTGCATCATCTCTGGTGAAGACAATGCCTATGGAAGATGATGCAATACCCATGGAAGATGATGCAGTACCTGGGAGATCCTGGGTTGGGAGTACAACATCATGTCAGATGTCCGATTATTTTAGGAAATGATGTAACTTCTGCTTATGAGTAGGCATTGTCTATTTAAAACTTCTACTTGCAGAACAAAGGGGTTAATAATGGGCATTTTTTCCCAAAAAAACCTATATTTGATAACATGTTTAAATAGTGAAGGAGATGAGAAAAAAGTTGTAATTTTCAACAAACATAGCCAAGATATATACATTTATATATGTTGTAGAACAAGTTTCATTACCATGGGCAACTGCCCAAATGGTGAACTTTACAATCCAAAATTGGCAAAAAATTTTCTTTTTTCAGCTGGATCCCTTTTCAGGGTCTCCTAACTCCACTATTATTCGTTTTGTGCAGTCAGTCTTCCTTGTACAGACAGACCTGTCCTCAAATCCAGCACAATTTAGCCTCTGTAAGGAATCCTGGCCTCATAGGGGGCCCTTAAACTGAATTTTTGATTTCTTTAAAATGAAGAGAGAGAAATTTTCACAAGATTGTGAAAGCATGAATCCAAATTGCCCTGGGCAGCAGTTTTCAGCCCATGATTTGTCCTCCAAAATCCCTATAAATTAATGCTTGCAATTTTTGCGGGCATGGCCCTCGATTTTTGGGGGGCCATATCATGGAAACCCTTTGGAGCAGGACCCTAAAATTTTGCATGTGTCTATGCAAAATATGTGTGTATATATATATATATGTTTATGTATATGTATATTATTATTTTTATTATTTATTATTATTTTTTTTTATTTATTCATTTATTTTTTTTGAGCCAAATCTGAGTTGGTGACCTGGGGAATTCTGGTTGACTTCATTTGGAATGACCTATCTGCAAACTTTTTTGGCAGAAATTCCAACATTTCCATAATTTTTCACCTGATGCAAATTTTTGATAAATCACTCACGAGTTGGAAATAGAAAAAAATTCCACTTTCAGATGTCCATATCTCTTGAAGTATATGTCTTTGAGTCTTCAGATTTTCAGGAGGTGTTCAGAAATTCCTGGTGTATGGAGGGAATTCTGCAAGTTCAAGCAATCAAGCCTCAATTTTTTTACTTAGGACCTACACATGATTCAAGATGTCCATCTGGCCTTTGGAAATTAATTTCAACCCCAATTCCGAAATAGTTGGGAGTAAGTGTAAATTGTGAAGAAAATCAAAACCAGTGGCCCTCATTTATCAAATGTGCGTACACCAAAAAAATGTGTGTACGCCAAATCTCCCTCAAGGATCTGCATTTATCAATCTGAACGTGAGCAAACGGTCCGCAAAAACAGTCCGCCAGGTCAGACCACATGTACGCTGATTTGAAACCAGCGAACAATATGTAGGAACGAGTGCAGCAGTCAAAATGAGTAATAAACCATATGCAGCGATGCAGGCGTCATGCTGTTGTTGCTCCTATTAGTAAAATGAATGAATAGATAAATAAAAAACCTGTGTTGAGAAATTATACTTATATTTTGAGACAAGCTGCCTGTCAGGCCAGACGGCTGACAATTACAATCAATTTGATCAACCGCAATGCGCGGCTTGGCAGATATCAAGTGTGGTATGTCAGATGCTTATCCAGTCAGATATATACTGAACAACAAAAGAAACGCAAGTTAATTGAAGGCTGACTGGATAATAAGTTTGCGCCTATTTATTTTAGGAAATCAAATTTATTACTAGCGCATGCACATTTACACTCTTTTCATCAAACTTTTCTTTATTTTGCAGTCACTTTGACTGAGTAACCATAAGAGTACATTAGCTAACCAGCTAACTTGTTTCTTTTGTTGCTCAGCCTATGGACACTTTAACCTTGATCACATTTTGACAATGGCAGATCTTCTGTTGTTTGAAGAATAAACTTCTGTCCGACGTGAGAGGAACTTTCGGCACAGAGAAGATCTCCACTGGGAAAGTGACAAGTGGCTGCTCGTTCTGTGTGGGACCCAATAAAATGTCATGGAGTAATACTTATAAAAGTACAATGAAGAGTAATCCCTGCAGACTTTATTTTAACAATTAATCCTCATGCAGCGCCGATCGAGGTGGTGGTGACTCATTCGTGTCCAAAAGTAAACGGACAAGCAGCTTTGGGAGAGGTAGAGACAAAATTGCACCTCAAATGATGTGCAGTTCTTCTTTTGTATTTCCAAAAGTGTCGATGCTACTAAGGCATAGTATGATCTGCCCTTGTTACTGCCTGCTAGAATAGTTTCCGGCGTGGACAGGTCCAGCGCCGTGATTGGCTCTGGCTAGGTTTATACTAATTGGACAGCACAACCTGACATCAAGTTTTGTCCCAATCTCGCAAACATCTTGGGAGGAGCTGTTGAGAGAGGAAATCATGTTCACGAAATCACGTTCTTGGATTACGGCAAAACTGTATCTTATGTTTAGAAACTTTTCAGAGATTGAGTATGGACAACTAATACTATAACATTACTAATATGTATTGAAAGAAGGATCAGCATCATAGGTCTCCTTTTAAAGTATTCCACAATTTTTTTTTTTTTTTTTTTTTTTTTTACGCAAGCCTTCATAGGTTGGAGAGCGTCTGGCCATCATCTGAGAGACTCAGCCTCTTTAAGACGTCCCTTTTATAGCCAATCATATTACATACCTCATGCTATTTAATTTAATTACTGGCTAAATGTTCTTTCAGCTCATTATCTTATATTAATTACTTTTTCTGCCCGTTTTAGCCTAAAGTGTCCCAACTTTAAGACCAGTTGCAGTCATAAAATTTGTAATAAGCTCATTTAGTGGCTAAAAATTTAAAATCTCTGTTTCAACATTTTAAATGCTATCTATGTCCTATTGTAAATAACATATTGGCTCATGTGAACTGAAAGTCATTGCATTTTGATTTTATTCACAATTTACACTCCCAACTTTTTAGGTGTACTTTTTAACCTATGTCAACTTTGATTGGCCATAACTCCCATTTGTCATAACATGAAAGCTTTCTAAGTGTTGGTTATGTCATTAGCTCCCGCCGCTCGCGGTATATTAGAGATATAATTCTGTTAATTTTTTGAAAATCCGCTTTATTTGCTATTGTTGAACAAATCCTGAAATTTAGAGGTCTTGAGCAAAAAGCTTGGGCTTGTCTGCCGGCATTTCTCTCTGTATTCACCAGAAACTTCTGGACATCTCCTGAAAATTTGAAGACTCGAAGACATACACTTCAAGAAATATGGACATCTGAAAGTGGCATTTTGTTCAATTTCCAGCACTCGATTGATTTATAAAAAATTTCTATTGGGTAAATAATTTTGAAAATGTTGGAATTTCAGCAAAAAAAAAAGGCAGATGTAGGTTTCAGATGCCAAAGATCATTCCTGCAAAGATTCAACAGATTCTGAGATGGTCAAGCAACCACCTTTGCTTAGTTGACACGGAATGACCCTGGTATTTTAATGTGATTTTAAAGAATGCTGGGCCTCTAAAACTGTACCATTTATGAACTCACGTAATGGGTATTCTGCGTTGAACTTCTGAGCATCCTTGTTGCTCTCTTTGTTGTTTCTAGGATCAGTACATTTGGGGACTACGTGACTGAGCTTGGATACCCCTATGTTTGGGTTCAAAACCTGGGAGGACTGCAGTTTCCCAGTGACAGGCCTGAGGTAAAGAACTGAGATGTCTGGTCAGATCCTTTGGTTGTAATTCTGGCCCAAAAGATGGCGATAATTGCATTGAGATTTTTAAGAAAAGGTATTTTTGGTGAGTACTTAGTTGAACCCACAGTAGGTAGTGCTTGTACAGTGTCCTACTGACTGCGTGCTGTTCTGTAGCAATTTGTAACAATTGTCTTGATTTGTAACACGTGTAGTAATTTGTTACCCCTCAGCCAAACTTTGGCCAGAGGAGCTGGAGACATAGTATTCAGCTCCGTCCGTCCGTCCGTCCATCCATCACGTCCTATTTGTTAACGGGATATCTCAAGAACGGTTTGACCGATTTCATTTATCTTTGGCTTCAATGTGTATTAGTGTGATACGCCAACCCCAGTTGATTTCCATGACCGTGGCATTATTCACAAGGTCATTACGGCCATTTAACCACTTACAAATACCTTGTCAAAATGATATCTCAAGAACGGTTTGACCGTTTCCATTCATCTTTGGTGTCAAGGTGTATCATTACTTCCGCAAGCAACTCTTTTGCGGCCTCAAGAGTTTGGCCAGGTTGTGTTTCCTGTGTTCAGCATTTGAAGGATGTTAAGGCTGTATCACTTTGAGAGATTCTTTCTCTGTTGTTTGTTTATTATTTGTATAAGAGATGCCTGTGGAGGAGGCTATTCAAAAACCTAGCACTTTAGCTATTATTACGACAAGGTTATTACAAATTACGAAAACTTATTACAATTCGCAACAGAAGTGTATAACAAATCACGACAGCTTCATTTTTACAAATCATGGCAAGATTATCACAAATTATGGCAGGTATTACAAATCATGACAATTATTACATATTGCGACTGAGCAGCTGTCTGTTGAAATGTTTCTCTTTCTGCTGAGTGCATAAATACATTTTGCCTTGGGATGATGGAAAATATAATGCTACTTTGCTCAGGCTAATTTTGGATGTCAGTGTTTTTCTTTCATTTTTGTGAAGTGCTCAGGATCCACAGTGACTGTGCTTGTGCTTGTAGTCTGTCCCAGGAGGCAGCTCTCTGAGTGCCAGTCACATGGAGACCACCATGAAGCTACTCAGAGGTCGTCTACAGTCACGCTTGGCCCTGCACAAGCAGTTCTCCTCCTTGGGTGAGATGTTTACCCGAACCTCCATACAGTTTTGTCCACTTTTATGAGTCTGTGGCTATGACTCAGCCGATCCTGAGAAGCAATGTATTTTTCTCTGCAAAATGTGGCTTGTGTTGATTTTTGGCTTTTCTCTATGATGAATTAAGTCAGGCTTTGTTGAATTAGTGATGGGAATGATGTGTGCCTAGTGTCAGACCTTATTCTTATGACCTGCCAATGAAAAATTCAGTGCCGGTATTAAGGTGCTGCCTTTTGCTGTTACACCACGCGCCACGATTTTTGCATTCCTGCTTGTGACAACTGACATTGGGGTCATTCCATGTCAATTCACACAAACACAAATCGTATAAACCTCCCCAGTGACACCTCTCAGATTTCCTTGTAAAAGTGTTTAAATATTGTATTTAATATCAAATGAAAGAATCCCGAATTTTAGCTTGACATCTCGACTTGTTTTGGATTTTTGACCCTTGAAAAGTTTGGGTGCCACGCCCCTTTTCTGCACACTTAAATTGCTAGTTTTATATATAAGCATTTTTGGAGTCCCATATCGTTTGATTTTATTGAGATAGAAGGCTGAAATTTGGTGAATGTCTTCACTCTGACCCGGTCTACCAAATTCTGAACTTGAAAAGAACCTATCTCTAATCATTTATGAATTATTAACCACTTCAAACCGGAATTTGGATTACCGAAAAGTTGATTTTGAGGACACTTCTTCCAGAGCAAGAAGCATCAAAGAATCTCTTTGCAGATATCGACGACTTCATTTGGCAACTGTACTTTACACTAAAAGAGTTGAATGAAATCTGACCTTTAACGGAGGTACAGTGTGTCCCCAAAAATGGTTTCCAGAGGAAGTGGCCCTTTGATACCCCCACTTCAAGCCATCTGTTGACTCCATGGGCGCACATTGCAGGAAATGATCTTCACACCACATAAATTTTAAATTTTTTTCCCAAGGTATGGAGCCAATGAAAACTTTGATTGTGCTCCTTCTGTATAAAGGGGTGTGGCACCCTAACTTCGAAGGGCCATAACTCCAAAACAAGTTAATGGTTAATGCTGGCAAATTAACTGAGCTAGCTAACATTAGCTTTTTGCTAGCAGAAATTTAGCGTACGTTTGAAGTTACAGAGCATTCGTGTGCACCAGAACCTTTAGCTCTTGTCTCCAATATTTGCCTTGGGCGTTTTTGCGGAGAACGGATGCCGCGGTTTGCTACTCCCAAGCCACACCTCGACGATGACTCCTTTGCGCTCTACACGTCATCAGGGTGCCCAAACTGACATCTCCAATTTTCATGCCTCCGGAGTAGAAAGCCTCCGGATGAGGGGGGAAAAAAGCGAGGAAGGAAGCTGCTTTGACTCAAACTTTTCAGATTTTGTCAAAGTGAGGGATGACTTATGTATACATGCAATAACATGGAAAAATGTCTTTTCCCGGTAATTGATCCTTTAAGGTTGATTATCTGAGCACCTGGTGTTCCCTCATTTATGCTTATGCTACTTTGTACCACTAGATGGCACTGCTATAAAGCAGAAATAAGTTGAGATGGTTTCCAGGCAGGGGTGTCCAGTGTTATCCGTAAAGGGCCGGTGTGGGTTCAGGTTTTTGTCCTAGCCAGCGATGCAACTGCACCTGATTCCACTAATTAACTAATCAGGGGTTTCAATCAGGACCTTGGTGGGTATAATCGGGTGTGTTAGTGTTTGGCTCTAACAAAAACCTGCACCCACACCAGCCCTTTCTGGATAAGATTGGACACCCCTGGTATACAGGGGTATATTTGTTCGCAAACGAACCCAAGATGAGCAAACGATCTCGGGAACATTGTGGTATGTAGAATGCTGCCGCTGATAAACAATATTTTTGTATTTGTTTCCTGTTGATGGAAACTGCTCTTGTTAAGGTTTTCTGCATTGAATTACTCTTGAGCCAACACTACAACCACTTAGCACAATTTTAATCAGATTGTCTATTCGGGCCCATCCCTTTCATCATACAAAAATGGCTACGTTGTAGGTTTGCTTTCTGTCTGTATTGAAATACGGAATCGGAGGCTGGATGCTCACAACTTTTTTTTTTTTTTTGTTTTTAACTCTGCCTCTTGTTTACTGCCCACCCATACCCTAATATCCTAATATTACCCAGCTGATCTCTCTTGTTGCAGTACATTGTAGGAGTGTAAACATCCTGGTGCAGATGTATTGTATATATTATACTTGGGTCATTCCATCTCATCTTGACCAGTGGTCTGAACTTGACACCCTCAAAAAAATTTGGCAAAAATATATGTTGTAGTACATGACATAAAATTCATGTATGCCAAAATCTAGACCTCAAGGTCAATTAACCCCTGAGATACGGCCCTTGCAGTGTACAGGAACCTTACAAGTTCACGGATTCATTGAATTTTCAACGGTTTTCAGTGGTCCATTTTGAATCTTTCCTAAACGGGTAATACTCTCCTGAATGGTGATTCTAGAAGAACTTTTTACATTTCAAATCTGGCATCATTTTTGGGCTGGGGGTTACCTGTAATTTACTAGAGCCATTCCAAATCCAGAAAAAATGATTCATGATGCTGAAATTTTGGACAGCCCTAGGACCACAGTCATACAAGTTCATTGTGCGTCTACTTCACAGAGCACAAATTCTGCTAAACGTAAAGCAGGGTTTTGGGTTTGATGTGCAAATAAAACATAGGGTGGGTTAAAGTCATGCCACTCGAATGGTGCCAAGTGCATTCACAAAGACCGCAACCAAGCAAGTTCACCAGCCACCTAGAACAAAAATGAAATGCCACGTAAGAAATCTCAGTAAATCAAAAGTTATGAAGGAATTTTTATATAAAAATGTATAATAATGGCAATAGCAAATGGGACTCAGTCAATGTCTCGTATCATAAAGGACTCATCATATGAAGAGTTTGTTTCCAAACTGCAATATATCAATTTTTCTCATTTTGAGTAAATCAGATTTTTCTATGTTGATTCATTTGCATTTTATAGAAAAGCACAAACTTTGACCGTGAAAAAATACGTCTTATAGCATGAATTTCTAAAAACGGATTTTTGCAAATTTGGCAGTTACTGTGTTTGGGAAACAAACTCTTCATGTATATCCCCGGGACTCCCTCCGATCATAAAGGATGCCGATTTTTTTTTTACACCTCAGTGCCTCCCTGGGACCCCATTTTTCCTATTGCAATGGCAAACCCTGGTATGTGAAAGTACTATGTTGTGCTTGGCATATCGGATGTGCAAGATCCCAAATTGTACTTTGGCATTACTAAATTTTGTCTACTGAAGAGAGGCTCTATATCTGGATTCTCTGTTTTCTTAGGTCCCATTTTCCCATGTCCTCTTTGCCAGGCTGTTATCGTAAATCGCTTGAGAATTTGTCTGTTCGAAATTTACTATTAAATAAACGTGAAATAGAATGCAGCACTTAGCTTGACCCCATTTGTGATGCTGACTGCTTTAAATCACATTTAACACTCTTGCTTCTTGTATGAAATGCAAATAATATCTGGTTATTGAGCCAGATTTGACATAATTTCTATCAGCAGGATAAAAAATGTAATGCGCTGCTGAACAGATGGAGAGGAGAATTTAGCAACTATCTATGTATATTTAGAATTTTAGCAACTGGTATATTTAGATAGTGTTCAGTTTCATGATGTGCTGAGTGATCATGATGCTGAGTCATGCTTCATCGTTCTCCATGGCTTAGAAGTGGCTTGAGCACAATGCAAGGGGCCTTTTACCACTCAACAAAATTCATTTTCTTACTTCCTCCACATTGTAAAGGCTAATTGCATATTATGTATAAATTTTGTCCTCAACTTTTTCTTGAATTGGTAAATTTCAGTAAAGTTAATGAGGTTCTCTGTTCTGTCTCACAAGTGTGTTAATGAGACTCAAACTTTCTCCCCCTCCAGAGCACAGCATTGTGCCAGTGTCCTGCGAAAGCCAGCATCTCTTCCCTGCAAAGGTGGTTTCACGCCTGGCTCGATGGACCACAATAACCCAACAAGAGTTTACGGTATTTTGTAGGGCACGTGTTCATCTTCTTGTAATGGCCTGGGAAAAAAGTAGACTGTTTAATGCATGTCGGGAAACTAATGTCAAGTCCACTGGTATTTTGCCATTGCCACAATTTCATAATGTTGGCTCTGTACACCACCAAAATGTATTTTGAATTGCCAAAAAGCATGCTTGAAGTGTGGATTTCAAGTTTTAATGAGTTGTGTCATGATTACTGCACATGCTCAGAACTTGCATCCTAACAAAGTTAATCTACTTGACTGCAAGTCGTCATCTGATTCCATCCTTGCCGAACCATTTTCGTTTTGCATTGTATTTAAATATTTTGTTAACTCTGGCATTATGCCTTTTTATACTAACCCCTTGTATACGGTTTTGTATTCGACTGAATGCTCAAGTGACCGGCTTATAATGCAATGCATACGAGCCAGTCTGGCGGGACCCGCATTTGTGCGCGCAGGCGATCTGCTCCCGTGGCCGAGAACCACATATTCACGGATGGGTATGCTGGATGGTGTGTGGTATCAATATGCAACTGCACAATTGCCATGAATGATTTTGTACCAATATTGGGTCGGGCGAACTGAAGATGTGAGTTTAGCAAAGAGAATGGGCGGAGTCACCAGCTCCAAACAGACTTCTTGGACGACACTTCTTGGAGGGCCAAAACTTTAACCCGCAATGCTTTAACCTGCTGCCTGGGGCATCGGTGTTCCACGAACACAACTTGGGGTTTTTATTTTTTTATTTTTTATTTTTTTGATGTATTCCCTCAATTTTGTTAAGGGCTGTTACGGGGTTTTTAGCTTACCAGCCCTATGGGCCGATAAGCTATTGTTGTGGTGTGGCATCCGTCGTCCGGAACATTTATCTTTTTTTTTTTTTTTTCTTGGCGTAACAAATTTTCATGTAAATTTGCAATAGCATGCTACTAGACCATATCTCCAGACATTTTTCTCGGATTTTTGATTGAATCATTTTTGTCCGTTTTATGTGCCCTTGAAATTTTGGCTCCAATGTTAAAGATCGGTCTGAGAAATTTAAAAAAATTATTTCTCAAAAACTGTGTGTTAAATTTTTTTCTAAATCAGGCAATCAACTCATCTTGGTACTATCAATGTACAGTGCGAGCGCCATTTTGATTGAATCGACAGAAGTGGGTGCAGTGGGGGCGCTGTACTTTAACATTGGGTCTTATTGAGAATGGGCCAAATCGCCTGTGGAAGCTTAATGGTTGCAGATAGAGATTAAGTTTGTATTACTGACATATAGGAAGTAACATATGGCCTACATTTTGGCTGTGTTAAAGTTGACCTCAGATGACCTTGAAAGGTCAAACTTAAGGTGCGCTTATAAATGTATGTGAACTTTTATTTAGTGACCTTGACATTGATTTTCATTGATTCAAATATCAAACTTCACATGAAATTTGAAAAGAATGAATGAAAAGAACATGAAAAGAACTTCTGCCATCCTTCTCACAAATTTGTATTCTACTGAAAATAATCAATACATTATTTTTTTGGAAAATGTACCAAATATTTAATTTCGCCGCACCAAATGCGTTTGCCTTTCCTCTGATGGTTCGATTTGGATTTCTCAGCTTCATGATGGCTTGGGTCAGCTGCAGTGATAGACAACATTTTCAACTTTAAATTGAGAGTCGACAGCACAGATTCCTTATGCAAATCACACCCTTGAAATCTACTGTAGAACTTTAATCGCCTTTCTTGTGAGTGCATTATTGAGGGGAGATGACCGTCATGGCTGTGAAATGGCTGAGCAGCCAATGATTCATTTTAGTCTCTCTTTCAGGGGGTGTCCACATATGAAAAGTGCTGTAATTCCAATAATGAGCACTTCAGTGATTTGGATGAAAATACTCAAGTTAAAGCTAAAAGTTTGCACTTTTGAGCTCAAATGCATTATTTAATTTCAACTTAAATATATTATGGCGTGACAAAATATAAAATTGTCATTGTCCCGATATTTACTTACATGACTGTACATGTGAACATGTGTGTGTGCGTTTGTCACCTCACTCCTTGCAGGAGCTGCCGTTCACACAGCATGTTGCACAGGCTGGCCTTGCTCAGGAGACAGACTTGTACTTTGTTGCAGTGATTGAGAGAGGCACAGGTGAGAACTGCATTCTTAGCAAAGCTGCATGAACATTTGTGTTTATGGATGATAATAATGACTTTTCTTACGCAGCTCGACTTCAGGCTGCTGTTGTGCTGAACCCCCGCTACCCTGAGGTCACCCCACTCTTTGCTCTTTCCCTCAACTGGAAAGGGGAACGTAGTGGCAGGACAGATGATAACTTGCGTGTAAGGTCCCAAATCTGTTTAGCTTGTATCCACATTTCATCAATACATTGCTTTTTGAAAAGCCTTGTCCAATGGTTATTTTCCCTTTGCCAATATGCACCCTCCAGGCTATGGAGAGCGAAGTCAATGTGTTCAGATCAGAGTTGCTTGGGCCTCGCCCAGGCTACCAACTCTTGACCAATCAGCTGCAGCGTTTGTGCCTTTGCCTGGATGTCTATCTGGAAACAGAAAGTCAGGATGAGAGTGTGGAGGGGCCCCGAGAGTTCCCCCGTGAAAAGATGTGCTTACGAACTGTGCGGTTAGTTTCATTTATTGTATGGGCCCACCATTTAATTCGCTCTGTTAAAGTTTATGTTGTACTTCCTCGATTAGTACACATGCACCTGTTTTATTCTTTAAGCAGTTTGATTTATTGTGAATAGACCTAGAACAAAAGTCTGCATGTGTTGGCTCAAGATGGAACCAGAATGACCTGAAATATTATTGCTGGTTTATTCTTAGCCGACTGTTGGTAATGGGGGACCTACATGGCTGTCATGTTTATCAGTCAAGTTGGCAGCATCAATGTTTTTCCGCCTCATATATTTCAAACTTGCACAGTTAATTGTTCAGTAATGCGAAACATTGTTTGTTAGTCAACAGAGCTACAAAACACCCTTATTATTTGTGAATTCTGTAAATCATTTGGGAAATTTTGCACAATCTTGACTCACTAAGTGATCAACTCTTCCTGGCTTTGCGGACTTAAGCCAAAAAGGAGAACTGCTTTTCTCCATCGCTCGCATATCTCTGCTGGGCCTCACATCCCTGTTTTTGGTTTCTGGTTGGTAGATTGTATTTTTGCACTCTGACTTTAGCTTTTGTGTATTTCAGGGGTCCGAATCGCCTAAAGCCCTTCAAGTACAACCATCCTCAGGGCTTCTTCAGTCACCGCTGAGCATGAAGTCTGAGGCTGAATGGATGGGCCCTGACTCTCTTCTGACATTTTTCATGCTGTCAGTTGTTTATTTTTCAGCAACATGCTAATGTCTCTAGATTTTACAATAAATAACTGTTGGATTGAGTTTTGACTGATTCATAACTGAATGGCAAAGCTGTTAAATGGTGTCCCCCTCACTGCAGTCTCCTTTTCCTTTTGCCTCTGCCAAGGAGACCAACAGCAGCACCTATAAATAGCTGCACTGCACTGGGGCTGATGAGCTTGCTGACGCATCTTAGCTCCATTGCATGCTGAGTCATTGAAACTAATCCTTCCGGTAAGAAACGGGGAAATGCAAATCCACTTCCCCTCATTCCTCAAAGACTCCGCTCGCCTGACTTGGACAGTCAGGCTGTAACTGTTGGTTTATTCAAATACGGTTACTTACAAGCATGCGCTCACTTCTACCTTGCAAGCACTAGAATGCCAAATATATTCAAGTTGGCATTCAAGATTAAAATTAAGGCTTAAATTAGTCAGAGGGTGCTGATCTTTGCTGTTCGTGGTTTTTTTTTTTTTTTTTTTTTCGCGAATGCGCAAAGTGGTGGGGACATAGTATTCATGACCGTCCGTACGTACGTCCGTCCCGAATCCTTGTTAGCAAAATATCTCAAGTACGAATTGATGGATTCTCTTCAAATTTTATGTCAACATCTATTAGTTTGATACCCCGGCGCCAGTCGATTTTGGTGACCTTTGCGCCATTCTCAAGGTCACACCGAGACATTGTGGATTCTCAAACTGATACCCTTGTCAGTGAGATCTCAAGAACGAATCGACGGATTTATTTCAAATTTCATGTCAACATGTATTAGTGTCACACCCCGGCGCCAGTTGATTTCTGTGACCTTTGCACCATTCTCAAGGTCACACCAAGAGATTGTGAATTTTCACACTGATAGCCTTGTCAGCGAGATATCTCGAGAACGAATCGACGGATTTACTTCAAATCTTATGTCAACTTGATTACTCTGATACCCCGGCGCCAGTCGATTTTGGTGACCTTCGCGCCATTCTCAAGGTCACACCGAGAGATTGCGGATTTTTCACAGTGATAGCCTTGTCAGCGAGATATCTCAAGAACAAATGGACGGATTTTCTTCCAATTTCATGTCAACATGTATTAGGGTGATGCCCCAGCACCAGTCGACTTTGGTGACCTTCGCGTCACACTCAAGGTCACACCGAGACACTGTTCATTTTGACACGATTTGACAGTGGTGGGGGACAAAGATTCGTTAGTGGCAAATACTTGTTTTAGACAAAGATTACAAATTGCGCTATCAGGGTGGCCCAGTCTTCCTTACCGTGGGTTTAAGATGGTTTCGCTACTTTGGGTTTTCGCTACTATGTCCAAGTCTGCTACGACAGGTGAATGCTAGTTACGAACTTAAGAATCTATCCATGGGTCGGTCAGGCAGAAGTGCTACATGCCATCTGTCCGATTTCAACAAAATTTTGCCAGTTTGAAGGGTCTATTCCAAAACTCAAAAGGCCAAATTGGTTTCAGATTTGTGTGTTTCAGGGGGGAAATAGACCACTCCCCTTGTTTTACTGGAATTTTAACAAGAAAAGTGCATCAATATCAGGCAAATGTATGAGGCTCTCCGAATGTCTCTATTAAACCTACCCTTATATATACTCAGCAACAAAAGTTTCTGTGACACCATTTATGTGTATGTTATAAATGACACGCAAAGATCTCAATGCAATCAATATGTTTATTTAACAGGAGAAACACTGACTTTTCAGTGCCAACGTCACTCAAAACGAAAAATGTCATTTTCATGCGTCATGAAGCACTTGTCTGACGTCTAACCAATTGTGACCTTCACACTTCAATACCGGGTGTGACTTCCTCGTGCCATGATGCAAGCAACGCATCTCCGGCGCATGGACCGAATCAGATGTGCCAGAAATTGCTGTGGGATGTCATTCCAAATCTGACGTAGACGTTGTCGCAATTCCTGGAGTGTAGGTGGCGGGTTATCCAACCGCCGCAAACGTCGATCCATCTCGTCCCAAAGATGCTCGATTGGGGACATGTCTGGGGATCTGGCTGGCCATGGCAGGACATTGACATGTTGTTGCATCAGATACTGCTGTACAATCCTTGCAACGTGTGGTCTGGCGTTATCATGTTGCAGCGGTATTCCGGGACCATGTTGCATCAAAAACGGTACCACCAATGGCCGTAGCACTTCATCGCGATATCTTTGACCTGTCAGATTTCCATCAATAACAAGCAAATCTGTTCTGTTTCTAGCCGTGATCCCTCCCCAAATCATGACACTACCACCTCCAAAACGATCAAATTCCTGAACACAGTTGTTGGCATAACGTTCTCCACGTCGACGGTATACACGTAAACGACCATCACATCGGTTAAGCATGAATCTTGATTCATCAGTGAAGACTACAAGATCCCACTGACGTTGGATCCACCGTCGATGTTGTTGTGCCCACTGTAGACGCAGTCGTCGGTGTTGTACTGTGAGTATTGGACGTCTTGCTGGCCGACGTGGGACAATGCCAAAATGACGGAGACGGCGACGGATTGTCTGTGCAGACATTCGCCTCAAACCAGGTATCGTTCTTGCAGTTATGGTTGAAGGTTGGAATCGATTTCGGAGATGGGTTGTTCGAATCCAGTTGTCCTGTCTGGGAGTGGTTACTCGTGGACGGCCGCTGCGAGGACGGTCTCTGACATGTCTTGTCTGCTGATGACGCTGCCATAAGTTCCAAATGGTGTTTCGGTGGACATTCAGGCGATGAGCAACTTCCCTCTGCGAGGTTCCGGATTCAATCATCCCAATGGCCCTCCACCGATCATTTTCAGACAGTCTTGGCATTTAGAGGGTAGAGTTCCCGATCCGAAATGGCTGTGTTTTCGATAAGTGATGCTTCCGTCGTTCATCAGGCACAATGTGAACATTCCAAAAATTCTCCTCTTTTATTGCCATCCACAAGCATGATTTACGCACATTTTCACGTGCAAAGTCATTTTCTCGCATTTTCATGATTTCCATTTCAATGTTGTGTTTACGTGTACTGTTTCAGTCTGATATCACCATGTATGACAATTTCATAATTGCGTTATGAAAAATAATTAACAATATTGGTGTCACAGAAACTTTTGTTGCTGAGTGTATATATATATATATATATATATAAGTGAGTGCAAGGAGGAAGTGTCGGTCAATTTGATTGGCAGCTTAAATATTACTTAAGAATGAGTTGTAAAACTTCATTTAAAAAAAAAAAACCATCTGAGAATACAGCTGAGAATTTTTTTTTGGGTTCTGACTCAATACGGACAATCAAAGACCGAATCGGCAACAAACACTCTTGCACCCGAGACATGGACATGGACATAGTAGCAAAAATACAGTAGGGAAAAGCCAAAGTAGAGAAACAACCGGTTACCTTACCATTTATGGGCAGCTCCCTGCGTGGTGTGTCGTGTGTGCTAATCCTGTATTGGCCTTTCCAATACAATTTTAATCTGACGTGTCCTGCTCCCACTATAATTATATTGGCAAAATTCTTTTGCCAATATGGAATCACTGCTGTGTCCGCTGCAAATTCTCCGTATTGACACGATGACTTAAAAACTATAGATCCTTTTCAAATTTTACGTGCCTTTAGATCTTTTCAAGACTGAGAACTGGATTGACTTTGGGCTTTGTATTATTAGCAATCATAAATAAATCCATTAATTTCCTGGAACACCGGAGTTGTATCATATTGCCTGATAAGCAACTTCAGCTTGAAAGTTGGCCATTTGATTCTTTGAGACATGCAAGTCGATACAATGGAGTCTTCGCCTTTGTGTCCAGATTGTGATAAATTTTGGGCTTTGTTTAATAAATAACAAATTAATCAGCTTGTTTATTTCCTGGAACATTGGAGTTCCATCATATTGCCTGATATGTAAGCAATATCACCTTGAAATTTTGCCATTTGAGACTCTCAGTAATGATCAACTGTTGCTGAATTTTACACCAAAAATAGATGTAGATTAAGCAAAGTGGGTTACATTTTTTTACCGACCACGAAAAATAGTTCACTTGTATCAGTTAGTAAATGTAGGCAATCTGAGTATACGCAGGATAAAATTTGGTTCAGTTGAATCTCATAAGGATGTTGGAGGCAATACTGAAGGTAGGCTTTCTTTTTGGAGAGCTTTTGCTGGGGGGTTTCGCCAATATACCCTTTGTTGTTGAGGGCAACAGCGCAGACCTTGTTTGAAATATACCTTTTCCCATTTTACTGCTGCATTCCTTCAGCAACTAATTTCCCTTAGTAACATCCCCCAAACTTCACATTTCACCAGATGCTTACACTATTGTCTGAAGTTCGAGGGTGATGCCGAAGTTGCAGTGTTGATGAGGACCGGTGTGGGCAACTTTGGTCTTGAAGGGCTAAAGTGTGTGTTTTTGCAGTTACTTTAAAATAACTTCAATGAATCCCTTGTTCAAGAAAGCACAAGCCAGCAGACACATCATTGCCGCTCCTTGTGCTGGGAGAATGAGGGTGACTGACTGCTCTTTTGGGACCCCCTTTGTGTGCAGGTTTTCATTCCAGCCATGTCTCCATCACATTTTCAAACAACTATCTTCCTTAGTTTGATCCTTTCGGCTTCAAGGGATTGTTTACCGTCTAAAACCACTGTACTATAGCTACATGCCGTGCTGACAAAAAAAGAAGTCTGCTCTATGGCTAATGTTTGTACTGAGCACCCCGGGCTCAGTTGAGAAAGAACAAGTCGACATGGTCTACAACATCCCCCGCCAATCGTGTGCTTCTCATTTTCGAACTCAATCAAGGCCTTTATGGTCTGAAGCTGCACACCAAATTTGGTTACTGTATCTGTAGGAGTTTCTGAGTAAAGCTGTCCCCTTTATCTCGGACGGACGGACGGACGCACACACGGACGGACGGACGGAGGTCAAACCTATATCCCCCTCCCACTTCGTGTTGGCGGGGGATAATAAAAAGATGTTGCAACCTACTCCTGGTTAATGAATCTCGTTCTTTGATCAATAATTTACAACCATGGTTTTTTCACCCATGCCCATGGTTTTGCAATCCGTAGCCTACATTTAAGTCTGTATTTAACTGTTATTGTTTGCATGTTTAAGAAATTTAATTGAGTAATTAAGAAAAATTCAAGCAATCATGCAGATGACCTTTAAGTTGCAAAATTTACACATCTGCTTTTAGGATTAGATATGTAATTAAATTCCTGCCTGAAAAGAAATAAATATCAATCAAATCTAGGTGCATAAATATTAAAATTGTTGTAATTCTTCACAGAGTGTAGTTTGAGGTTATATAAATCATTACTTTGGTTCTCCCTGAGCACTGTAGCACTGATTTATGCCTGTAGAGTCTGCTACTGTACCCTTAAAATTAGGTTCTCAATGTTGGTCCTTGGAGCCCACTGTCTACTGCTAGTATTTGTTCAACCTCAGTTGTAATTGCTATATTTAACTGTGTTAATTTGTCTTAATTTGGTGCATTCCATGATCAGAGCTGTTTGTCACCCCCTCAAGCTAAATGTTGACAGAATTCCTATGCTTGCCATGAAGAATTAAAATTCCACATCCTTCTCGTGATCTATTGGAACAACTGCATTAAAAGAGGAGATAATTTAGCCAATTAAATTATGAAATTAGTTTTCACAAATTAGGAACCAATTGACACATGGTTGCAAAAAGTAATGATTTGGCTCCATTCAGAAATGTTTTAATATTTTCAAGCCGCCCCCCCCCAAAACCTCAAACAATTGGAGGGAGACCAACTCTTCAGAAAATTAGACTTTAAGGATCCATTACCTGGTATTTACACCCATTAAAAATAAGTGATTTGGGTCTAAAACATTATGTTTTGCGGCAATTTGCGAAAATTGGGGAGCATTTATATTTATTTTGCCCTTTTTATCAAGCCAATCTTGCTCTCGCGAGAAAATTGAGATTTTGACTCTGCTTGAGAATAGAGGCGTGGCTGGGCGGAGGGGTAGGTGTGAGGGAGGAGGGTGGGAGGAGAGGCTTGAAAGCGCAGCCATAGCAACATGTGCATTGCAACACGTGACTTCACCATGGCTGATCTATCGACCATTCCGGGTGGCTTAGATGTGCTCCTGCCGTCTGAGTGCGATGCACTGAGCCCTGCGTGAGATTAACTAGCGAAATAAAACTGGGGGAATATAAATGTCACATGCAACCTAACATTAGTACATCTAATTTCCATGATATATAATCAAGAGTAACACGCTGCATTTGGAAGGCATAAAAAGATATTAATATGCAGCCATCCATCAACAAATGAACAATGCGCATGGTTACTGCAGGCCTAAATTAACTGAGCGAGTTAATGCTAGCTTTTTGCCAGTGGAAATTTAGCGTGGTTGAATTGTTATTTTGCCTGTTAAACGACGTCATAGCATAGCTTTTTTGACATCTATAGATTCCTTAGGCTGTCTAGTGTCATATGATGTGTGTATCTTCACTGTTGCTGAAAGTGAACATTATCAGCAAAAATAAATGCAATCCATTTATTCCTCTTTGATTCATTGCTCGATGGAATGTTAAAAATGTTATGTGGATTCTGGTAGCCAATTACATAGCATTCGTGTGCAGCTCTTGTCTCCGATATTTGTCTTGGGCCTGTTTATGGAAAATGGGTTTGCCACTCCCAACCCACACCTCGACTCCTCCTCCTCTGCGATGTACACGTCATCAGGGTGCCCAAACTGAAATCTCCCATTTTCATGCCTCTGGAGTAGAAAGCCTCTGGATGAGGGGGATAAAAGGGAGGAAGGAAGCTGCTTTAACTCCAAAACTTTTCAGATTGTGTCAGAGTGAGGGATGACTAATGTATTCTTGCTGGGGAAAAATGTGCTTTCCCGGTAATGGATCCTTTAATTTTGGTATGTGAACCAGTACAAAGCAGAGTTCTGGTTGCGAAGAACTTGCATTCCACTTTTCACACCCAATCTTTATACCTTCATTACAGGAAATTTCTTCCAAATATGGTTTTACCATCTTCTCATGCTACCATGGTTCAATAATGTAATCTCTGCTTCTTACTTGTTTTTCTCTTTTTTTCATTGGTTAACTTGGCATCATTTGCAAAATAAGTACTTCAAGGCTACTTAATTGTTTAAGAACTTTTAAATGGGTCATAAGTCGTCCCAGAGGCAAGCAAACCAAAACACTGCCTACGTGCCCTGAAAACTGCAACCAACAGAGTACACCCCTCTTACAATCTTATGTTGGTTATACATATTTCTGATACAAATAAATATAGAGGGGTTATCAGTCTACGTCACTACAGACATCACCCCGCTGTACTGTGCATGTCAACTGCAGAGAGCGAGCAGGAAGAGCCGCGACCAAGTCTTGTGCTGTTAGTTGCACAAACCGTTTCGATAAGAATAACAAAACGCGCAAGTTTTACAGACTTTGAGCATCAATGCTGCAGCATGCCTACAGCATGACCCCAAGCTGAGAGAAAAAAGGACATTGGTATTAATTTCGAGCAATGTAATGTTAGACTCATTGGTTTGAATGGTGATAAAGCTGGATATGCCTGCAGGCATATATTGCAGCAAATGAGTTGAGAAATGTTTACAACAATAACAACAGTGACTGAAGACGAGGTTACATAGCAATGGGAAGATAAACTTTTATTTATCCCACAGTGAGGAAATTTGGTAGTTATGGCGGCTCGAAAAGATATGGGGGGAAAAACAAATGTGTAGGCTACAAGTACAAAGGAAGCTAAAATTAATTTGTAACGTTATATTATTCTAAATTACATGCAGGTGCAGTTCGCGGTCAGGATGCAGTTGTTTTTCTTGTTCACGATGACCCAGACTTTAGGCCCATACATTTTTCTTGTCATTATCCACTCACCTGCACCTAAAGCATATGGGTCATTAACACATTGACTGCCAACTACGAGAGAATGTCATGGCGGGTCAGGGCCAGCGCTCGACTTGAATTCTGGGGAAATTCTCCATCCCTTTATTAACAACAATCAGTCCTGGCTAATTGTCCCCCACTGCAACGCGGAAAGGGGGACTATGCATTCAGCAGCGTACGTCAGTCTGTACGTCCTGTTTCTTGTTAACACGGTATTTCATGAACCGTTGCACCTAGAGTCTTCAACTTTAGTAATAGCCGACATTGAGGGATTACGCAGACACCAGTCGATATGGGTGACCTTGACTTTATTTTCAAGGTCACCACGACACTGACCTCTTTTCCAACTCTTGTTAACGCGATATCTCATGAACCGTTGCACCTAAAGTCTTCACATTTGGTATCAGCCTACATTGGAGCATTAGCGGACACCAGTCAATATGGGTGACCTTGACCTTATTTTCAAGGTCACCACGACACTTTGACCGCTTTTCCAATTCTTGTTAACGCAATATCTCATGAACCGTTGCGCCTAAAGTCTTCACATTTGGTATCAGCCTACATTGGAGCATTAGCGGACACCAGTCGATATGGGTGACCTTGACCTTATTTTCAAGGTCACCACGACACTTTGACCGCTTTTCCAACTCTTGTCAACGCAATATCTCATGAACCGTTGCACCTAGAGTCTTCACATTCGGTATCAGCCTACATTGGGGCAATATGCGGACACCAGTCGATACGGGTGACCTTGACCATATTTTCAAGGTCGCCGCTTTTCAAACTCTTGTTAATACATTGAAGAATGTAGTATTTACTGAAGCGGTATTTAATGAAGTGGCGGGGGACATGGCCACCTTCAGTGGCAAACGCTTGTTCTAGATGGTTTTCCTTTGCTGTTAGATTGCATAGGGGAGAGAAGCCGTGTCTTCAATTGCCACTTGATTATTCTTGAATTGGAGAACGTGTTAATTTAGGAAAACCATCTAGAATTAGCCAGGACTAATTGTTGTCAATAAAGAGATGGATAAGGGTGTCATCTCCCATTCCCTTTAAAAGCCAGGAGGACTTTTTGCCTTGGCGAATCGCTATTGTATGGGAGTATTTTCTGGGGAGCAGAAGGGGGGGGGACCTCACAGCGTACGAGCAGCCCTCTCCTGCCAAGTGAAAGTGCATGAGCAAACCATTGCTTGAAGTATGGACACCTGATCAAAGCCATCTCCAAAAATATAATACAAATACATTTGAAAAATTGCTCAAAGTTATTTTAATCACATCCAGATGTTACTAATCCGAACAGGGAATCCCTTGGGTGGCAGTTGACCTTAACATAACTTGTGCATAAAACCAGCAAATGGAAGAAAAAGTTTTAATTCAGAGTTGCCAGTAAAAATTTATAAATAAATAATTGCACAATGGTGGGGAACGGCCTAGAGATAAAGTAAGAACAGCTTGCTAGAAAGAAACTGAAAGGAGGACTATTGTGGCTGAGAAAGTTGGGTGTAATTATTTCAATATATCATGAAAAAGGCTCCTACGACTTTGTTTTCTTTATTTTGCGATTACTTAAATTTACTTGCGCTACATTTTGCGCCCCTCTTCGCTGTGAGTAAGAGAGGCCTTAGATACTTCAGACCTCTGCCACAGAAATCAACTGCTTGTGTGTGTGTGTGTGTGTGTGTTGCTGCCGCTGCGGTTTAAATAATATGGGTACTGATTATGACTATTGATTTGCCGCTGAATATGATGAGTTCTGAAATATGGTGCTCAACACTTACCATTTATTATGCAAGCAAATGAAAGACAAACTTGTTTTGTGTTATGTTTAATTAATTAAGCTCAATTAATCATCCATCCATTATCAGTGCTGGCTTGTCCTCAACAGGTTCACGGAGGAGTAGAGCCTATATCCCAGGTTTTCACTTCGAAAAGCAGGGACAGGCCCTGGAGAGCTCACAAATCCATTGCAAGGCATGCACATCCTTCACTCACACCTACAGGCAACTTAGTCTCCAATCAGCCTACTATGGATGTCTTTGGACTTGGAAGGAAATTGGAGTACCAGCAGGGAAAACCTGTAAAACTCATGCTGGAAGGCCCCAGTATGGTATTGAACCCACAACCTTGATATGCTGTGAGATGGCAGTGCTACCTGCCATATTGAAACTACAGTACTTGCAAAATACTTTCTTGAGAAAAAGAAAGTACATCCTCTTTCAATTCTACAGAATCGGCACATTAAAAAAAATCTTGAATACTTTGGTATGCAGAGGAGTTCATGGGCACCTCAATGACTGCAAGGTGCCCAGGGGCCTATTGCACGAAGTTGGGATAAGGTTTTATCCCAGGATTAGCCTGATCTCAAACCCCATTTCCCCTCCAAAGACCGTGAACAAATCAACAGCAATTATAGCTACTAATTATTTTAAAATACGCAAAGCATACACAATCACTTGCAAAACCGGACAATCCAGCCTTAATACCAAGACTTGTTTCCATTTCATTTATACCATATAAGACTAACAAGGCAGGACAGCTAATAGAAGTTTTTCAGATCTTTATTGATTTACATTTTCTGATCTCCGCAATATACACATTGCTCAATCAACATTCATTACAGACTACACACAAGAAGTGCATCATTGCTTGAAAATAAATATGAAACTGCATAAGGTGCACGACAAGCAAAATATTCAAATATAGGTTCTTAGATTAATACATAGATAAATTGATGTGTTTTTTCCAGCCAGTTGGATGTTTTTAATGCACTTGTTAGTTTTGGCAGTCCTCAAATAAGCATTCTGCATTCACTATTATCAAACATATAGAAGTTATCTCTTGTATTACTTGTTTATCACAGTTTATATGCAGAAGAAATACTATTGCTTGCTTACATTGAATACTTTGGCCATCTAATTTCAAAAACTACTGAGGTCACTTGTAATTATCATCCTTCCTTCCATTAATGTTCTTTAGCATGCCCCCAAACAACAACCTGTCATTAACTGTCATTGTAACATTTATTTCTTTGCTTCCTTTTCCTTGATCCCAGCATCCTTGGAATCAGTGCTGGATGACTTTTCAACTTTCTCAGTCTTAGAATCATCGATTTCCTTTGTGGTTAATTTCAAAGCCTCTTTCTCCTTCTTTAATTCTTCTACAGGCTGCTCCACCCTCTTATGGTCAGGTGTCTTCTCTTTCTCTGTCTCAGACTTCTTTTCAGGGACATCTTCTGGGGCCAGCTTCGCCTCAGCTTTTGGCCTTTCATTTGTCCTACTTACCTTCTCCTCTAGTTTAGGGGAGGCTGGCTTCTCCTCTTCCTGTTTGGTGGGGACATGCTCTTTTTCTGATCTGGCCTTGGGTGGGGATTTCTCCTCTGACTTAGGAGAGACCTGCTTCTCCTCTTCCTGTTTGGTGGGGACTTGTTCTTTTCCTGATTTGGCGTTGGGTGAGGATTTCTCCTCTGACTTAGGAGAGACCTGCTTCTCCTCTTCCTGTTTGGCGGGGACATGCTCTTTTTCTGATTTAGCCTTGGATGAAGACTTCTCCTCTGGCTTAGGAGAGGCTGGCTTCTTTTCTTCTGGTTTGGGGGGGACTTGTTCTTTTTCCGATTTAGCTTTTGGTGAAGAATTCTCCTCTGGTTTAGAAGAGGCTGGCTTCTCCTCTTCCTGTTTGGGGGGGACTTGTTCTTTTTCTGATTTAGCCTTTGGTGAAGACTTCTCCTCTGGTTTAGAAGAGGCTGGCTTCTCCTCTTCCTGTTTGGTTGGGCCATGCTCAGTTTCTGATTTGGCCTTGACTGAAGACTTCTCTGGTTTAGGAGAAATGGAATTTTCCTCATTGTGTTTGTTGGAGACATGCTCATTTTCTGAGGTGGCTTTGGCTGAAGACTTCTCTGGAAGTTTTAAGGGGGCTTCAGGAGTCTCGGCCTTGTCAGGGGAATCATTGGTCTTGCTTTCTTTCTTGATATCATCTTTTTTATGAGTTTCCACTGTCTTCTCTTGCACCTCTGTCTTAACTTCAGGCTTCTCCTCCACCTTAGCCTCTGGTTTCTTGTTATTAACCTCCTTGGGAGTCTGTGACTGCCCTTTAGGTTGACTATCCTTTTCTGTTTTGGCAGCATCCATCATAGCTGCTGGCTTGGATTTATCATCCACAGTGGACTTAAACATGGGAGTTTTTGCCATGTCATCTCCAGCTGGTTCTCTGGATTTATGGCCGCTGGATTCTGGGGTGAAAGATTTGCACTCTGGTGTTGACTGTCCTGGAGACTTGGACTGTGGTGATTTTTCAACAGGGGAATTTAGTTCAGTGGATGTAGTTGTGGATTTTGGCTGAGGTGAATTTGCAGCAGGAGACATTTTAGGAAGAGATATCGATTCAGGTGGTTGTTCTGGTAGTAGTCTTTTAGTTGGAGATTTTGTTTCCGGGGACTTGACCCCAAGTGATTTTGTTTGTGGCAATTTAGCAGGTGACTTACTCTCTGAGGGGCCAGCATTCTTTCCAGCATCTTTTTCCTCTTTCCCTTCCCCATTAACTTCCTCACCTTCATCTTTCTCGGATTTGGTTTCTTTCTCATCCTCTTTATCTTCATCCTCTTCTCCCATATCTTTCTCTTCATCTTTTTCCTTCTCTACAGTCTCTCCATTTTCAGTTACTTCCTCAGTTACTTGAGTTTCATCTGTCTGTACCTCAAGAATGACAGCGTCAGAAATCTCATCTGCTTTAATTTTTAAATGAGAGATCTTGGTGGTGCTATCAAAGTAAGGGTATGGACTGAGATTGGAAGCAAACCTTGTCTCCTCTCCGTCAAGCAGTTTCCTGTGAGAAATTTAAAAAAAATTAATGAGAACGTTAACCACTGTGAAAGATTTTTTTATATTTACATAATATGCAAGTCCAAGCAAAATGCACCGCTTAGCCAAAAAAAAGTCACACACACTAATATTTTGTTGAACCACCTTCAGCCTTGATTATGGCACACATTTGTCCAGGCATTGTTTTGAAATTTGTTGCAGCATTATAACATTTATTTTCCACCACAGTTGCATCAATTTTTGGCCAAGATCTTGTATTGATGTTGGTAGAAGGTCAAACCACTCCATAAAGTCTTCTCCAGCACATTCCAAAGACTATCAAGTGCTTCAGGTCAGGACTCTGTGGTGGCCAATTCATGTGTGAAAATGATACCTAAAGTTTGCTGTACCAGTCTCTCACAATTTAAGTGTCAAACCGTTATGTCATCCTGGACTATGCCTAAGATGTATGGGATTAAAAATTCCATTTATCAGATAACCTGGTCATTCAGTACTTTCCAGTAGTCTGCTGACTTTATTTCATTGCTTCATAGTGTTGCTGAACCTAAACCTAACCAATTGAAGCAGCCCCAGATCATAACACCGCATCCAGAAGCTTGTACAGTGGGAGCTATGCATGATGGGTGCATTGCTTCATAGGCTTCCTTTCTTGCCCTGACACACCATTTGGTCTGGAATAGGGTAAATCTGGATTAATCAGACCATATGGCCTTTTTCCATTGCTCCACATTCCAATCAATTTCCATGGTCTCAAGCAGACTGAAGTTGTTTTTTTCTCAATTAGCCTTACTAACAAGTGGCTTTCTCATGGCCATGCAGCTGTTTAGTCCCAATCCTGTCAGTTCTTATCACATAGTGTGTGTGGAAATGCTCTTACATTCACATTTAGACATGGCCATGAGTTCTAGTGATAGTTTTTAAGGATGTGACTTTGCCAAACGTTTTGGTAATTTCTGATTGCGATCATTCACGATTTTTTTCCGAAAAATTTCTTCTGTCAAGCTGACGGTTCACCACTGTTCTTCCAGGCTTTACTAATGTGTTGGACAGTTCTTACCCCAGTTTTAGTAGATTCAGCAGTCTCCTTAAGTGTTTTCTTTGCTTGAGGCAGGCCAATAATTTGACCCTTCTGAAACTGAATAAAATCTTTTTCACGGCCACAGGATACGTCCTCTAACATGGTTTTTAAAGAAATGAGAAGGTACTCACTGCATCAGTTCGGGTTAAATAACTTGTTTCCAGCTGCAATAATTATCCAAAGGAAGGCCCTGTACTGTTTTCTTTGTTAAATCCAATTGGTGACTTTTTTTTTGGCCAGGCATTGTATGTTGCTTTGTCAGATGTCGCTATGTAATGTGATCTTCCTTGCAACAGGCAATAATTCATGTATTTGGTCTGAAATTTCCAGTGATTTTCCAAGCATTTCATGATAACTAAGGGAAGTTTATCACCAGTCTAAGGGCCTGATTTACTAAGACCTTTAGCACATACAAAATCGTTTTGCCCATGCAAAACCAATAACATTGCCACTGATTGGTGCAAGGCAAGTACACTGGCCAATCATGGGTAATGTTATTGGTTTTGCATGGGCAAAAAGATCAGTGTCATTGGATTGAGCCTGAGGTGCATTTAAATCATTCTGCATAGCAGCTACTCGCAACCATTGCAGGTTTTAAAAGGTAGAAATTTGATATTGAATTGACAGATATCAGAACGCCATGCTGCCAAAAGTATAATTATTTGGATGAACTGCATAACCCCTTACACATACAGTGCAGTGAAAAAGTATTTGCCCCCTTCCTGATTTCTTAGTTTTTTGCATATTTGTCACACTTAAATGATTGAGATCATCAAACAAATGTTAATATTAGACAAAAATAACCTGAGTAAAAACAAAATGCAATTTTTAAATGATGACTTCATGTATTGAGGGGAAAAAGCTTTCCAAACCTACCTGGCCCTCAGTGCAAAAACAATTGCCCTCAAATCCTAGTAGCTGGATGTGCCGCCCTCGGCGACAAAAACAGCAGCGATTAAGCATTTGCGATAACTGGCACTGAGTCTTTCACATCGTTGTGGAGGAATTTTGGCCCACTCTTCTTTGCAGAATTTTTTTAATTCAGCCACAGTAGAGGGTTTTCGAGCATGAACAGCCTGTTTAAAGTCATGCCACAGCATCTAAATTGGATTTAAGTCCGGACTAAGCCACTCCGAAAACTTTATTTTGTGTCTTTTAAGCCATTCAGAGGTGGACTTGCTGGTGTGTTTTGGATCATTGTCCTGTTGCATAACCTAAGTGCGCTTGAGCTTGAGGTTATAAATAGATGGCCAGATATTCTCCTTCAGGATTTTCTGGAAGAGCAGAATTCATGGTCCCATCAATTACAGCAAGTCGTCCAGGTCCTGAAGCAGCAGACCATCACACTACCATCATCATGTTTGACTGTCGGTATGATGTTCTTTTTATGAAATGTTGTGTTAGTTTTATGCAAGATGTAATGGAACACACACCTTGAAAAAAGTTCAACTTTTGTCTCATCTGTCCCCAAACTATTTTCCCAAAAGTCTTGGGGATCATCAAAATGTTATTTTGGCAAATGTGAGACAAGCCTTTGTGGTCTTTCTGGTCAGCAGTAGTTTTCGCCTTGGAACTCTCCCATGGATGCCATTTTTGCCCGGTCTCTTTCTTATTGTTAAATCATGAACACTGATTTTAACTGAGGAAAGTGAGGCCTGCAGTTCTTTAGATGTTGCTCTATGTTCTTTTGTGACCTCCTGAATGAGTCGTCGATGCGCTCTTGGAGTAATTTTCGTAGGGTGGCCACTTCTGGGAAGGTTCACCACTGTTCCAAGTTTTCTCCATTTGTGGATAATAGCTCTCACCATGGTTCGCTGGAGTTTCAAAGCCTGAGAAATAGCTTTGTAACCCTTTCCAGACTGATAGATGTCAATGACTTTGTTTCTCATCTGTCCTTGAATTTCTATAGATCGCGGCATGATGTCTTGCTTTTTGAGATCTTTCAGCCTACTTCACTTTGTCTGACACGTTCTATTTAAGTGATTTCCTGATTGAACAGGTCTGGCAGTTATCAGGCCTGGGTGTGGCTAGTGAAATTGAACTTGTGGTTAATCACAGATAATTCATGATTTAACATGGGAGGGGGCAATTACTTTTTCACATAGGGCCAGGTAGGTTTAGATCATTTCATTTATTAATGGAAAAAAAAGCTATCATTTCAAAACTGCATTTTGTCCTTAATCGAGTTATCTCTGTTCAATATGAAAATTTGTGTGATGATCTGAAACATTTAAGTGTGCCATACATGCAAAAAAAAAAAAAAAAAATCAGGAAGGGGGCAAAGAAACTGCTTAAAAGTGACCGCCTATTTATTATTATTATAACAGGTAATGGCAAGTCATTTCTCAAATCATTAGGGGAAAACAAAATTCTTGATTAGTAAGTTTGAAAGAAGAAGAAATAAATCACCTATATGCAGCTATTTCAATATCCAGGGCCATTTTCACATTCAGAAGGTCCTGATAATCCTTCAGTTGGCTGGTCATCTCCCACTTTATGTTCTTTAGTTCGCTGTCCAGATGGTGGATGGTTTCCTGTGGGGGGACAGAAATCACATACTTCCACCAATGTTAAACCTGCAGGAAATTCATGCTGCAACCAGCATTTTACCAGCTGACATCAGCTTACGGTAGCATCTAAACCAGCTTTGACCCCTTTTATCTGGCTAGAGACTAGCTTTATCCATCTGCAGAGCAGCTGTGTCCAGCTAGTTGTGTCAAAAACAGTGCTTAGACCATGTTAAACCAACACAAAACTCTAGCATATCTTTGCTTAAATTTTTTAGCAGGGAAATTAGACTAAGTGCCCAATTACTGTGTAGAACACCCTTATTAGACAGTGCCACCAGTTCAACTGGGGTTTGAAAGAGATTGGTCATAGGCCTCGATTCAACTTTGATTTAGAAGTTCTGCTTTTGGTTAACTAATAATTTGCCATTATTCTGCATCTTACAAATTTATATTGTGAAATGGTCATGTCTAGACAGGGCAGAGAAGGGAAGCAGCTTGCCTGTAGAGAAGCAACATCACCAAGGTGACGGTCCTCAATCTCACATCGCTGCCTGTCAAGTGAATCCCTGGTCCCTTTCAATGTCTCCAGTTCAACAGTGCGAGACTGTAGTTGCCGACGGTACTCTCCAATTCCATCCTGTGCGCTCCTGATGGCATCATTGTTGAAACGTGCAGCCTCTGACAACTTCTCCATGCGCACTACCAGAAATGAAAAGTACCATTAAAACCATAAAAATGTTTTATGAAAATTAACAGCAAGTATAAACTGGTAGTTTTAGGAAAATGTCATCTTTACATTTTATTTCATGCCACTGTGGCCCTGCAGTTCCCATTGCTTTAACTAAATTGGCTTGGTCATAGTATTCAATGAGTTATTCAGTGATGAAATAAGTTGGTTTTTATTATTCAAAGTTGTGTCCATTAAATTCAAACCGAATGATTATGCAACCCTAAGTCAGAAAAAATCGGGATGGTATGAAAAATTTGCATGAAAACAGAGAGCAGTGATTCCTAAATTTACTTTGACTTGTATTTCAATGCAGGCAGTATGAGGCCAATATATTGCATGTTTTATCTTGCTGACATCATCTTATTTGTAAACGGACATTAATTCCTGCTATTAAGGTCTACAACACATTCCAAAAAAGTTAGGATGGGGGCAATTTAGGACTAATAGTAAAGTCTCTACCAAGCCTAGAGACTCATCGGGCTGCTGCTTAACCCTGATTTCAATGGCATGAAGTGACTAGGAATTATTGCTACTCCTCCTGGATGGGATGTCAGTCCATTGCAGGTTACTTCCCAGCTATAAGTCCGGTTTCCCTGACAATTTGCTGGTACTCAGTTATGCACCTGGGTGGAGTGAAGCACTTGGAAGTGAAGTGTTTTGCCCAAGAACACACCAAGAAAGCTGTGGCATGGACTTGAACTCAGGACTTTTCGGTCCCCAGTCAAGCACACTTACCCACTGCATTATTGTGTCTCCCGTTGAGGACTAAGAATGAGGAGGGGGAAAAAAGAGAATATTTTAAACAGCCGAAGTCAGCAGGTGTTTGTAATCATGATTTGGTTAAAAAAAAAAAAAAAAAAAAAGCGCAGCATCCAAGAAAGATAAAGTCCTATGGAAGCAAATATAGGCTGAGGATTGCCATTATGCCCACAAATGTAAAAAAAAACAAAGGTGAAAAAAAAATGTGTTTTAGCAGGAGCGAAGGCAATACCTCTCAGCCCCAACATACTGAAACAAAGGGAAAGGTGTTTGAGCCAGAGTGAAAAGTCTTCGTGGTTGGACACCTGGATGAGGCAAGTTCACATATGCAAAATCAAGTTTCTAACTCAAGCGGTTTGAGAGAAATAGACTAGACAAAGTTTTAAAGGTGAAGGTCGGTGAGTCAAGGTCAAAGGTCATTGAGGTATAAAACCATGACGAGGCATGGCTACCCACCAAGGTGATTTGACATATGCAAGCTCAAGTTCCTAACCTGAGCGGTTTGAGAGAAATAGCCCAGACAAAATTTTTGAGGTGACGGTCAGTGAGGCAAGGTCAAAGGTAATTCGGGTACGAAACCTCGACGAGGCAGGCCTACCCTTCAAGGCAAGTCTACATATGCAAAATCAAGTTCCTAACCCAAGTGGTAACAGAGAAACGGTCCGGACTAAGTTTTGAAGGTCGAGGTCACTGAGCAAAGGTCAAAGGTAATTTTGGTATGAAACCTCAATGAGGCAAGGCTTCCCATAAATGCAAATCCACACATATAAAATACAATTTCTAACCCACGGGGTTTGAGAGAAACGGCCTGGACAAAATTTTGAAGGTCAAGATCACTGAGCAAAGGTCATTTGGGTACAAAACCTCGACGAGGCTCTGCTACCCATTAAGGAAAGTCCACATACACAAAATGAATATCCTAACCCAAGCGGTTAAAGAGAAATGGCCTAGACAATGGCGGGACGCCTGCCTGCTGGTCCGCACTCTCGCTCGTCTGTGAAGGGGATGACAATACCCCTCTGCCCCTCAGTCGGGGCTGAGGTGTAAGAAAACACAATAAAGAAAGAAAAGGACCATTCAGACTTCTCCCAGCATGAAGTCTTAAAGCGAGACTCTATCATGGCATGGGGCTCTGTCACTGCCCTACGCACAGGTAACACATATTGAGATGCCAAATGCAACAAGAAAGACCCCATATTGTTGCACAACTTTTGATTGGTTTGCAGGAAGAATGGGACAAAATGATTCCCAAAACACTGAATAACTTTGTGCCTCCAGTCCCTAAATGTTTAATGCATTGTGAAAAAGGAATGGAAACATTACATATTGGAGAAATACTTCAATGTCCCAACTATTTTAAATATGTTACAAGAATTAAAATTAAAATAAGAGCTTCATCGGGAATCCCAATATAATTCACGTGATGAAACATCATCACATTACATCATGACATTGTTTCCTACATAATACATGTCAAAGATAATACACTGTTCGCAGTTTTATTTTTAATTTAACATACTGTACTTACTTTTTCTGACTTGGGGTAGCAGCAAGTTATTTTGTTCCATTTATAATCACTTTCATGCCAACATGTTTGAAGTCTTGATGTGAAACAAATTTGATTTGAAATATCTCAAATTGAGTTTTTGAATTGAACCTCTATGATTGTCCTGTGCCTAAAACATGGCTCAACGTTTTAGAAGCTCCAATCAGCTTGTTTTATTGATGCAATCTGCCCAGACAGTAAGTATTTTCTATTTATCTGGTCATTCCAGAAAAGGAAACTCTACTCTGATCATATTTTAAATACAGTACTTATTTTTAACAGCATTACAAAACGGTTCCTGTACACTGGTGTGGGTACCTTTCAAACCTTATCTTCTCAAAGTTGGATTTCTCCATCACCACATTCCCACAAAGCGTTCAATCATTTTGGCTGCTGAACATTTGATGTGCAACTGATTTTATCTTCTCACAGAATGGAACTGCACCATCAAGGGTTGCATTCCATGCAGTAACAGTACATGCTTCCTGTATACATACACCAGCACCATTTGCACAACACGTACAATACAGAACATGTCACACACTCAAATCTCCCACAGACTCACAAAGGACAGAAAACTGTAACATGTGGGCCATGCATAGGATATGCCCATCCAGTAACCACATGGAGCCAGACCAAAGGATATTTAATTATAGCCTGTCCCTTCCCAATGAACAATAAAGTTCAAAGTTTATTTATTAATAGATTTCAACCTATTACTTCTAACTAGTCATACTGGCTGCTTTCTATTCGTAAGAACCATTCTTCTCCACTTGACTGTAATTTAATCACATCGAAAAGTGCTGTCAACCCAGATAGCAAGCACCTCCGCTCCGGATCTGCCTTGGCTCTGAGCCAGATCAGCTGGAGTCGACACAGAGCCGGAGCAGATCCGGAGCGGAGGTGCTTGCTATCTGGGAAGTCTCCACACTTTAAACAGAAAATGAAAGTCATTTTTTTTTGTTTTAATCATGCTTAATTCCACAAAAATGCTATTGGGACAATATATTATTGTGGTTTAAACCCACAACAAACAAACCCCCACATTGCACATGCATGAACACGCATCTCCAGCTATTCATGTCCTCGCCTCACCCTGTCACTGGCCGGAGGGAAGGTGATGCCAAGTGCTCCATCTCCTAGTGTTAGGTACAGAGCAGAAAGTCATGAGAAGCCCCAACTGATTTGAAATCGATTCCTGGAATGTAGGATATGCTGCGCAGTTTTTGGCATTTTGTCGTGAGGTTCCACTTCCTTTGAGGCGAGCTCTACAATCTGCTTTTGGCATTCCTGACCAATGCACCTGTGATTCTCTTTTCCAGTTGCTGGAACTTTATCATCTATGGCTAAATGTTATGTAACAGCCACATATGCTTTTTTGGTAGTTGTGTTTATGGCACTGCACTATCACATTAATCGATAGTTTTCAGCACGAAATATTTCAGAATAAAAAGAGGTTTTTCATACAAGTGCTGGAAGTGAAGACGGGGCCATTTAAAGCGGCTCAATACAAACAAGAATCAAAACCAAATATAATCCAAGTCTGCATTTATAAAATTCCAATCATTTCATATCCTCACATAATACCATCATTGATGGGCAAGCATTATAGACAAAAAATCATATAGTAGTAGGCTATATCTGTCGTGTCAGCTCCGTGAAATCATTTCAACTCCTTAGCGTGAAAAAACCTTGAGCCAAACTAGCGTAAAGTCGTGCGAAAACTCCTTAGATTTTAAGTTCTTAAATTTGCTATATCCACGCCGATAATACCCCAGACATAAAAAAGGTAGCACAGCCAGTCCTTGAACAAGAAGACTGAAAACGTGCGCAAGAGTGGGCCCGCACATGAAGAGTATTGGCGTAGGTTATGTCGCAGTTCAGAAGAAAATATTTCAACATTGCCTAAGGACGTACATACATTGGCATAATAACGCATCGTATTCTGACGATCATCTCATTTGATTGTCGATTACATCAAATTGGGTTAATAAATTGTTAGATTTCAATGATCATTTATGACAGGCTACTAAACTACAGATTTTATGTTACCGCACTGGCGTAGTCCAGAACCAAATGATGGTCAGAACCGACTAAAAATAATAAGGAATACGATGACGTGTTGGCCTAATTGCTGAGTATAAATCGCGCGTCTTATAAAATTCTACTCACTGCTGCAGTGCATGACCTTAAATGATCGATTTGACCTTCGTCACTTTGCCAGCGCTGCTCGCTAGAAATAGGATGGAAGGAGGAAGGCTGCTACTGACAATTATTAAAATTGCAATGAAATAATAAAACGTAAGAGTCGATCGCTTTCCACAAAGAGAAACATACAATTTAACTTGAGACAAATCAGACAGTTTCTTATGCATTTTCCAACCAACGTTATCCATTAAGAGGCTAAATGGTATCAATTTCAGGAATAATTTTGAATATCGGCTCTCAAAGGAGACATGACCAAGATGCGCTTGGAAGCGCACGCTGCGATTCCTTGGTACATTGCGCTGGTAGACTAAGTAAACATCAGAGCTGGTAGAATTGCACCATAGGCTTTACCTTTAAACCATTCCTCAGCCTGCATTGCGCTCTTGGTGGCATGGCCATCCAGCTGGGCTCGGATCTCCCGAAGGGCACTGGTCACGTCCGCCTTCAGAGCATCCCTAACCTCAAACTGCAGGTGCGATCCCTGGATCTGAGATAAAAGATCAGCGACCTCCTCCTCGTGGTTTTTCTTGAGAAATGCAGCCTCGTCCTGAAGTGACTGCAGCTTCTTGTCCTGCTCGACGAGGACGAGACCGGACTCATCATTATACTTGGTCATTGCTCGAATCGCTGCCTCCAGTTCCTCCCGGTTCCGAGCCTCGTCGTCCAGCCTTTGCTGTACGTGATGAATATCTTTCTCCATATGCTCCTGCTCTAACATAACTTGAGTTTTCTCGTTGCTCAGCTGCAATACAATGCTTCGCAGGTCTCCAATCTCCCGCTCATAGAGCTCTCCAATTGCCGACCGACCAGATTGACTTTGCCTCAGTGCCACTGCTTCTGCCTCTAGATTCTTATTCTGGAGCTCGAGGTGCCTCACCTTGTCAATGTAACTGGCGAAGCGGTCATTGAGTGCCTGCAGAATTTCTTTCTCATTTCGGGATTTTACATCCCCATTAAATGATTCCAGGCTATCCGAAGAAGAGATTTGGCTGAAGTCTACTCCTCCGCGACGGCGGGAGGATGATGATGATAAGCCTCGCGACCATACCTGAGAATGGAAGCCACTCGAGGCAACAGAACCGGATGACCTTGAGACATTGCGCTGAGGATCCCCGAGCACCTTGCGAAAGGCGGTGCTGCTGTGCACGTTGTCGAAAGTGTAGCTCATCTCTCCTCTGATGGATGGAATCAGATGCACTGCGGCAGGGCAAACCGGTGCACAGCTTTTTATACGGAAGGAAGAAAAACTCAGCAACCCTGCATGAGCAAACGAAATAGGCAAACTGTCCTTCTTAAAGGAGCCTCGTCATAATTGTCCAACCCTTATTTATTTATTTCTGAAAATGGATTGACTTCTGGCAGCCGTTTCCCTCTTCTTCAGGCCATATATAAGATTCGTTCCTCGTGAATGAGGAACGTTCTTTTATTTACATTTTGAAATATTGCAAAGAAAAAAAAATCATTAATTAAGATGCAGAGCTATCCACTTCCACAATGTGTAAGCAACATATTTTATTCATGAATAACTCTGAAAATTCCCAATAAATGTTTTCTTAACACGCCATGTTCACTAAAACATGTTCACGATTCGAGCTCGAAAAATCCTTCTGGCAAAGAGTAAGTTTTACAAAATGGCCTTAAAATTCTTTCTGCTTCTTCTACAGGGCTATTGGGTGTTAGTCGACTGGAGTTCTCAGCATTTGGCGCAATAGCTGGCTACAAGCAGGCTATTCAGCAGTGGAGATTTTACCAGCTCACCAAGATCTCTAACTGGGAAATGAGGTGTGTTTCGGTTTGGCTGGAGTAAAACCCCTCAGGATGGTAACTCTCCAAGAACAGGGTTGGAGTCCACTGCTCTATAAAATATTCTCATGAGATACAGGACCATTAATACACAGTGTATCACAGGGTGAGATATTGTGTTCACTACTAAATAACCTTTCTTGAAATAACCTTTCAAAGTCCTTAATATTTGCTGATCTAGGTTTGAGAACTGTTCTCTTCATTTTAAATAACAAAAGATTTGGCTAGATCATGAGGCCCCGGTAACAAAACGTTCAACTGGGCATGCCTCTGTGAACTCAAATATATACTTTGATCACTGCTTTGTGAAACATCTCATAGCAAAGTTTGAGCATTCTGGCCTAAAGTAATGTCTAAAGTCCATGATTCATTGGCAATAACTGATGAAAATGATTGCTTTCTATAGATGCTCAAATGACTTGCACTTTAAGAGGTGGAAAATTAGTTGCCAAAACTGTGACATACCTTTTCCTGTAAAAGCACCCAAGTCATGCAAGAGTATTTGGCTTCCCCTCTTGAGCCATTTGTAAGTATCCCCCTCATACAAACACATCCTTACATAAACATAGACAAGCTTCTAAAAAATTTAATTTTGTCTTCCATTTTTACTAAATCTGATGCATAAAAAAGCTGTCTTTTTAGAATAAATATAATTTTATTGAACTCTTTTTAATATCATGACACAGAATACTAGTAGAAATAGCAGGTAGAAATTTTGTTTACCTACTCCTCTACTACAGAAAAACCGCAGATGTTCATCTCGTGCTAACATTGGCATTCCCATCATCTGCAATTGAAAAGTGAAGTCATTACATCCTGCTGTGTGGCTTGATAAGGCACTACAGTGGTTCAAAGATTGGACCAACAATCCCAAATCAAATTCATTTCTAGGCTTGTGCACTTTCTTGTGTTAACTTTCTCAAATTGACTGTGAATGTTGCAAAGAGTTCCGAAAGAAAATTTGGCCACTCCTTACCATAAACAGCAAAGTCCGCAGCTCTCCAAAAACCGCTTCATTTTTATTGCTCAGGTTTCAAATAAAATGAAAAACTTATTTGAAATGGAATAAAGTTACTGGCTTGATAAAAGGCCGACCAAGGTGGTAGCATTCACCTGACAAAGCAGGTCTGGCTGCAAGAGGGAATGACTCTGCAGTATTTTAATTTAGGCCTATATTGCATTTCTTTGTTTTGGCAGAGGAGTCAACTGGCATTTGTGCATTATGTTCAGTTTCAGGGCCTGCTACAAGCAGCCTAAAAAGAAAAATATGCCGCATCTGTAGATCTGGTTGCAGGAAGAGTTGCTCAGGATTTCTCAATTGCAATCTCGGCATGGGGGATGATAGGGGACAGACCTCATAAAAGCTTTCCTATTTCCACATCAAGAAAAAATTTCCAGTGGTATCATGATGCTGCTTTGAATTCAGCTCAGTGTTATTTAAGTCAAGAGGGAGACTCCTGACTTTCCTATGCAGTCACATGCACATTCCCTCTTACCATGAGAAATGGAACATTATCATGTACAGTTGTGCTCAAACGTTTGCATACCCTGGCTGAATTTGTAAAATAGGTAGCTTTTTTTTTTTTTAAAGACAACGTGAATGGCTTGGCAAAACACATTTCTTTTACTTAGGTCATGTAGAATGGCACAATCACCAAATAAAACATAAGAAAAAATTAAATGAAGCCTGTTAAAAAGTTTGCATACCCGTGTGTTGTAATACTGCGTATTGCCCCCTTTAGCATCAATAACAGTGTGTAGTCCTTTGTGATAGTTGTCAATGAGGCCCCAGATTCTCTGAGGAAGTATAGCTGCTCATTCTTCCGTGCAAAATGCCTGCAGCTCCTGCAAATTCTTGGGTCGTCTTGCATGAACTGCGTGTTTGAGATGTCCCCAAAGTAGCTTGATGATATTGAGGTCAGGAGTTGTGATGGCCACTCCAGAACCTTCACCTTTCTTTACGCTTACTTATACCTGAAGGCAGCGTATCCTCGACACTGGCAGTCATGGTGAGCAGAACTGAAGGATTCCAACTCAGCTGCTTAATTAACTACAATAAGCTCTCATAAATTATCCAGCATAACCCAGGTCTCAAAACAATATGGATTATCAGTAAACTGCAATCATTGAGCGACTGAAGCCACCTTTAAGGACTGTGACCTAAAATGGGGACATTTAATGTGACTGTCATACATTATAACTCCACACTCTAACCCGACTACAGCAGTGTTCATGACTATTACATATGTTCATACATAAAATAACCAAACTAACTGAAATTATCATTTCATTATGAAGACAATGGCCCTCTTCAGGTGGTGAATCAGAAAATGGATGGACAATCTATGATGAGTATGAAGGTGCTCCTGCATGTCCACAACAATGAACACTAGCCATTCAAGGACCCCACATTCATGAGGCATTGTATGAGAAGCATGAGGGAGCAAAATATTAATTATACATTTTGAAACATTATAGATTTTTAATAATCATTGGTGGCCTAGCAGCAAAGCTGCGAAGGCAACCATTGTGTTTCTGCCTTTTCTTAATATTATTGGTGGCCTAGCAGCAAAGCTGCGGAGGCAACAATTGTTTCTAGCTTTTCTTATTATTATGCTTCTGCTTTCTTCTGCCATTGAAGTCTATGGCAGCCCCTGGAACTATACCCCAGAAAATTTTATAGACTTGGCAGACTTATTCAGGACAGTCCCCTGATCACTCACACCAATTTTCATGCCCCTTGCTAATAAGCTCTAGTGCCATCAACAGGTCAAAGCTATCAATTGCGAAAACATTTTTTAGCTGATAATTCTTAATCAGTGTGGACTACAGCCTTAATCCAGTGTCTGCTGATGCTGTTGGACATCCCTAGACTGACCCTGGAAGACTATGTATGAAAGCTTCAGAATTTGGTGGCCATTTTGAATTTTTTCTAAAATGCGCTTAAATTTACAGAAATGACAAGCTTTGTCCTATCCTTACGAAGCTTGGCTCACATGATCTACAGACCAACCCTGAAAAGTCCTTTGAGTTTTGTATCTCAAATCCACACCGTTTGGCCATAACAGCCAAGCGAATTCAACTGAGAAGCCGCCAAACAGAAAGCAGGCCCATATCTCAGCAATGGTTTGGTGTATCAACATGAAACTTGGCATAAGGACATTACAATACAGTCTGAAGAAGACATATTTAAATGGGTGACCTTTGACCCCGGCCAAATATTCAAGTCACAGGAAAAGAAGTCATATCTTAGCAACACTTTCAAATATCCAAACCAAACTCATCAGCTGAACTCAGGACCTCATCTCGATATTGGTCATTAATCCTTAAAACTGATGAAAACTGATTGTGAATCTGTAAAACAGGAAACAGGTACATAACTCTGTTGATTAGAGGTGATTTAATCTTAAATTTCTCAGCTGTGCAAACAGCGATGTATCTGACAGTTCAACAGGGTTACCGTGGTCACCTGGGCTGACCTGCTACGCTGCTAAGCCACCTCATTGCTGCTTGCAGCTATATTTTATTGTTGAACTTTGAACAAGACTAAATCAGTGGATATAATTGAGGGAGCATAAGTACATTAAGTATATTAAATATTATCGTAAAAAAAAATTTTTTTGGGGGGGGGGGGCTTACATATGGCCCTGAATGTAATGATGTCTACAGGTTAGTAATGTGACCTTTAATGACATTTATCCTTTACCTAAATGCAGGAACTTCAGCGCTATTATCAATGCTAATTTCAAGCCTGCACAGGAGATGCTTAGCTCATTGCGTGTGACTCAGCATTAATAAAAAAGTAAGGTGAGGCTGTGTACAGGCAGTGGGTTGGTTTCAAGGTGAAATTTCAGCTCTGTTTGAGTGGTCTGCAGTTGAAGGCTGCAAATCAGTTTCCCATAGCTGAAAAAACGAAGCACTGAAACGGGCCACTTAGACATGTTAATTAAGCATCAGGTGCAGCATGTGCCAGTGATTGTGCATTTCTTAGACAGGAAGAGAAACAAACACTACAGTAGGTCCAACAGCCTCAGCGAGATTCAGTTTAGTTTTGACAGTGAGCTGTACTCACCAACAGCTCCCAGATAGACACATGATGGGGGGGAAAAAGAAGTAGTAAACACCACCCCCACAGTAGGTTTAAAGCTTAGACCATTACCCCGATCAAAAGAAACAACACCAGCACTGCCATCACGGCTAGTAAATTCAAATCTGCTGTGATAGCGTACACATCCAAAATGATGAGAACATTTCACAGTCCAAATACATCAGGGCCTGACACTATTCATCACTAAAGACACTTAAGTATAAACAGTGACTGCTCATTGGAGAAAAGAAAAGCTTTCTAGAATAAGTACATGCCATCTTATCTTTGATTTGGATTCATTCTGACATAAAAACATTATCTCAGGAGGAGCAGAAACAGAGGAAATAATATTCCTGCCTGGGAAGACAACTGCTCAGGCTAATGCATCGAGATGAGCACTGGCAGAGCAATGATCCCACCACCAAACAAAGCCTGGTTTTCAAGACCACATTTGATGGAAAAAAGTAAATAAGTAGACCGATGGACAAGCAAATAAATAACCAACCAAGCAACAAACTGTGGTTCAGTGAGTGTTCTGTAGACTTTATCGCCATCTGCAGGTAAAGCTGGAACTGCATGTTATAGTGGCATCCAATGAGGGAGAGAAAAAACTGGATCGTGAAAAGCCCCCTCTCTCGCAGTAAGTTGGCTTTAACATCCCCCCAGTGCAAGACAAGGTACAAGGATGCCACTCAACTCAAAGCTGAGATCCTGAAAAGTGGCTGTAGTGCTTTAACCAGTTTGAATGCAAATGATTTGCGTCAAAATGGTTAAATCCCATTGCACTGTTGGTAGTGAAAACTGTGCGGACAGCACAGAAATGTTTTTTATTCTCTCTAAAACTGTTGTTTTACTGATATTTATGGGTAAATATTTCAGTTTTTTAATCATCAGTTTACCTGATTTTGATCATATTGGTTATACCCTGAAAGCTTTCACTTACATGTATGTCCTTAAGTAACCTATAGCAACCTTTAAAAAAAAAATTCTTTCTGGACAGGGGCATTTACCCTGTTTACTATGCATGTAGCGATGACCAGAAGCTGGGGCCTTTTGATCCTGGTGGAGTGCACCAAGAATTGAGAGCACGCAGTCTAGTATTTTCCTTGCGTCACTGGTGGTAAATGATGCGAAACCAAGACTTAATACATCATCCCCGCAGTACGAAGTAGGGCGGGGGACAGTGTAATGGCGCTCGTCCATCCACACGGACATGGGTGGGAGGGAATGGCAATGTCTCCTTGCTACATTATTGTGATCAGATGCAAATTTCATGATTTTCAACTGGAAAATACTGTTGGATTTATACTGAGGTCAAAGTTTATTTGCATTTACTTCCACTTTCAATTAGCCACAAGAACAATTACTTTGGAAAGCAAAAATTATCAAACCAAGCATACGTATTTGGATACAATGGATTGTTATTTTCACCTCTCAAGAGACTACTGAACACAGGTCTTTAATTTGACTAATTTTTGAATAGTCTAGAAGTTGATATTGACAATATAGCACAATACAAATAATGTGAACTTAAAACTTGTGTTTTTACTTCACCCTATTTAAAGACTGCAGAATTGAAATTGAGAATACGGTAACATTTTACTTGAAGGCATCGTCATAAGAGTGACATGACACAGTCATGAATGTGTCATAAACATTAATATCATAATGTCAATGTCATAAACATTGTCATTAAGTGTCATTCGGTCTTTGAGATGACAAGTTGACATTGTTTGGGTTGTCTTGATTATGACAACTTCGTCATAAGAATGACATGACACTGTCATAGCTGTTACATGATACATGTAACAGTTATGACAGTGTCATGTCACTCTTATTACTGTACCTTCGAGTTAAGTGTAACCGAGAAGGTATACAGACCACCAATATAAGGTTTCTATGCAGGGTGTCGGGCCTCACTCGCTTTCATTGGGTGAGCTCTCTAGAATCACGGATCCTCCACACTGATGGGTCAGATGAGGAGGTTTGCGCATTTTCTAGCAGGTCAAGGTTCACTTTGAGATTCCCATGAATGAGCTGGAAGAAGTCCAGGTGACCTGCTCAGCTTGCCCAGTTGCCTCTGCAATCTGGCTTTAGCAAAGCAAAGAAATTACAGATGGCTGGCGTGTTCATTTTAGCTGTAATGTGTGTAAAAAGAGGAAGTAATCCCTCAAAATATACAGTGAAACATCCACTCTGGAGAAGTTAATGTACTGTGTGCAGCCTTTTAACATATTATTAGTTAAAAGTAAAACAGCAGAATCAATGATTCATTCATGTGATGAATGGGAGACAGTGGAGATTCACAGGAATTATTGATTGAAAAATGAGAATACTAAAACGTGAACAGAATAAAGAAATGGGCATTGTTAGAAACATGCCCAGCTGACCTCTCCAACTGAGTAACACCAGGAAATAACATGAGTTAAAAACAAGCCAGGTTTGAATGTGTCAGTTTGCCCAATTTGCCGTTCACAGTTCACATGGTCTCCCAAACATTACAGCTTTGCTTCAGTCTCATTCTAACCATCCGCCCATTTTTGCCCTTCATGTGCCTTTATAAAGCCTGTAGAAAAGAGCCCTGCAAATCAAAGCAGGCTTTAATGGATGAGAAAGATGGCCCTAAAAGGCTTCTCTTTCAACCAATTTCAAACATAATGAGATCACCAAGTACAATACAGGGTTTTCCACAGGATGAGGGGCACAGAAGTGAGGGGGTAGAAAATAAATAAAAGCAGAGAAAGAAAGGATGCATACCTGTAATCATGATTTAAACACTTAAGAAATGAATCAATAACTGCAAATTCATGTAGTAACACACAAGTACTTAAAATTGGTATGTTTTGAATAGATGCAATTTTCAGCAAGTCTGACCAGCTTCTGATCTCTCTCAAAGCCAAAAAAAAAAAATCAACAAATAATGATGAGAAAGTTAATGAATGATACACAAAGATACTGTGCAGCAGAAGGCCTCTTCTGAGAAACTCTTTCCAACACAGTACCTGATGACTTCTTCATTTTTGCTTGTCTCTTGATATATTCAGTGGATTGTTATATGATATAATGAAACAGACCTGAAGAGAAAAATGAGGTGAAGGATGCTTGATAAGAGTTATAAATGTAATTAAAGTGGAATGTAAAGAATGCACATTACAAAGGAAAAATTATAATGGCAAATGGGTGGGGAGGGATACAGGGAGATACAGATGAGCCATACACAACTTTGTTAATTTAACAGTCTCGTTTCTTATTGCAACAAACATACAAGCATACTAAGCAAGTCATGAGCACTGAAAGAAAATGAAAACTTACAGTTCTTGAATGGTGCTGAATTTACATTTGCAAATACAATTCAGACAGCCAGGGTACATTTCTCCAGAAAAATTCTCATTAAGTAATTACACCATAATTCTTATCCTTCTTTTATCTCTCCAGCCTACCTTTTATCAATCCAAAACAAACTTAAGCTTGGATAACAGTTCCTATTACAATTTTCAATAATATATCACTCAAACTCATGCTCACTATAAACCAAACCAAACCAAACTGTGTTTTTAGCTGTAATACAGTGTATAATGCCATGATTGTGTTGTAATACATCAACATTTGATACATGGTGGGTTTTAAGCGCAAAGAACTCCTCATTCTATGAGCCAACCATTATAATCAAGGAGTCATGATAAGCCCACAAGCTCTCACCACCTGAATCCATGGGTATAGTCGATGTTTGCTGGACACATTTGCCAGATATAAACTTGATTAAAGTTTTCCAAGACACTTTTTTAGCAACAGGCATTATCCTGGATAGTGTACTATTGCTGATAAATTTTGATATTTTGATATGAAATTAATAAAGTTCTTGTTTATAAAAGAAAATTGGGAAACTTGCCCACAATAAATCAGGGCAATACCTGGGACGGAGATTTAACATTTGGCATTTAATCCCCGTACTTTTCAAATCAGTGTTCTAGATCGATTCCCAATGGGCATTTGAGGAAGATAACTGCACGTACATATTAGACTGAAATGTTATATGATGGATCTACAGAAATTTAGTCTCATTGTTTAAATATAATCTAAAAGAAAAGAAAAAATGGCGAATAAACAAAAATCAAAGTCCCCCCCCCCCCAAAAAAAAACAGAAAAAAAAATTTTGAAAATGAATATCAATGTCCCTTCCTCATCTTGCCCTGCTCTGGAGCTCATGCCATTTTAATTCCGTTTTAATGAAACTCGAGTATGAAATATTAGTTATGTGTTGATTTCTTTCCTTTTTGCAATAAGCTCAGCTAAGTAAACCAGAAGATGTCCAAGTTTTTTCCCTGAAATGCACAACCACGTACAAACTAAATGTGAACATGAAACATTAAGTTTATGTGAATGCGACATTAAAATAATCGCAATGGTATACACTTCAAAAAGTATTCAATACTAAATACACTTATAAATACAATTAAATTAAGTAATGCCACTCTTCAATACAGTGGGTCAATACATGTATACACTTCTCAGTCTTTCGACTTCTTATTTCTTATTGCTATTTGTGCAGCTAATCACCGGCTTATCAAAATACTGACATCAGCATTTTCTATTACAATTTTGTAATCCCAAGCATTTCATACTGAATGTGAATTTCATCATTTAATTCAACCTTAAATCAATATTGTAAACAGTATTAAGATTCCGTGTATACCAATTGATGGGTGCAGAGCATGGAATTCGTGAATTTGCATGAGCAAACATTGTGTAATGTGCAAATTCGTATTTTAAAGTTAAGAACACTATAGTGCAGATCAATAGTGAAGATTTTAAAATTTCCATTTTTGTGCTCCTTCTGTAATGTGATATGAGCAAAACTAAAGTAACCATCTGAATTCTTGATGTAAATATTAGCTGACAGAGCGCAGTGAATTTATTACACAACAGAAACCAAATCCTTGGGTCAAATTCTGAAGAATAATCAAACTTTTACCATCTTACACACAATGCTTATCTATATTTGTACACGTTACCAGATATAAAATTCAAAGTGCAATGTGAAAAAATCAAGGGGAGGAAATCCTGGCTGTGAAAATGATACTAAATATAAAGGTAAGGGTAATAAAACCAAAATTGCCTAAAAACAAACTATTCTGTTGAACAATATTTGAGATGTTGCTCATATGTTAATAAATAATCCCTCTAAATTCTCTAACCCCCTTGGCAGCACAAAATTTGTCTCACATCAACAAAATTTTACAAAATACCTACAACAATAGCCATAATTCTAACACTTGTACAAAATATGTTGATATATCCACCAAAATTGCACTGCGAATTCACAAGCCTGGTCATGTACCATCACGATTTTAAAATTATGCCACTACTTTCAAACCTAATGTCTAAAGGTAAAAAAGATTTTTTTTCTGTATACATATTCTAACATAAAACAGTTAAGTTCATCACAGTTCCAGCATTATGTAATTCTAATTATTATTTCACTCTGGTTTGAGGTGTAATACCAAGTTGGATCCCCCATTCTCACCAGTCAAAATAATTTCTATGCCCGACTAAAACATTCTAAAAGTTTAAATTTCTAGTCCTTTGTGAGAGTTTAACCCCCGTATTCCAATGGCAATAAAAGTCACCTATATATTGTTCCTATATGTGCTAATAATCTAAAAAAAAAACAAAAACAACAACAGTTGGGCAGTAGAGATAAAGACTGATGGAATAATTTTGGGGAATCTTGGTATTTAACTTCTCAAAGTTCAAGTCCATTCTGTTGAATCAAATTTTCTACAACAGAGATTGTCATGTAGATTTTCATGTCATGTCCAGATTTGTCAAACTATCCATTCGGATTCAAGATCAAATCTCTGATAAATCCTTGTCATTTCCAATGCTTTCCTCACTTAGGAACAGAGGAACCAATCTTCAGTTTCAAAAGCTGATGGGATGTCTTCACAATATGGTCCTATTCAGTATTCCCACTTCTTGTGCAATCCAGTTCTTATTTACACTCTTACTGCAACGTCAGTCTTTCAAAATGCCTTTTCATTGCTTTTCCATTTCCGTATCTCGATGATAAAGCGTTAATTGCATTTTTTCAAATAATATAGTCCATGAGAACATTGTCCCGCATCACTTACCAGTGTCACCAGCTTTGCAGAATTTTCTGTCCATATTTCTTTTGACAGATATGACTTGAGATTTATACATGGAACTGATACTGCAATACAAGATCAATCTCCTTGCTGTTGCCTGTAATGATGAAGTTGTGCAAAAAGGAATGGGGCAGTTGGAGCATGTATTTCTTTCAAGGCAGAGTAAATCTCCTTAAGGGGGAAACGGGTCCATCCCTCAAACCACTGAGAGAGATTCATGGAAAAGAAAAAGAAAATACGTTAAGATTATTAAACATTTTGAATTCCTCACTTATCTATCAATAGAAGCTAGTGGAGGCATCTCATGCATATAAACATGACAGCAGTCAGACAGAGGTAAAGCCCCATTGAAGACTCAAGTATACTGCTCACAAAAATACAAGGATATTCTGGTTATGTCACATATATAAGAAAATATCGAAGAATGAACATTAAATGCACCATTGATTTTTCTTCCCGAACATTCCATTGAGCCAACTGAAAAAAATCAAAAGTTAAACAAGCAGTCTACCAGTCCGTAGCGAGCGAGTAATGGAGCACACCCAGGTGGGTGATGGGAGTTAATATGGAGTGTGACCATCAATCACCACCTGACAATAGCTTCTCATACTGTTCACAGGTCTCCTTATGCAATCCCGAGGGCAGCTTTGCCACTCCTTGAGTAGCTCCACCTGTAGCTTCTGCACGTTTGTTGGAGGCTGAGTGAATCTTGAATCTTTTTCATTGAACCCAGAGGTGTTAGATGGGATTGCAGTCTGGAGAATGTGCAGGCTACTGTTAATGAGGAACTTCAGCCCTCGATGCGCTCAGTGACACATCGCGCACGGTGTGCTCTGGCATTTGTCATCCAAGAACAGGAAATTAGACAGTGATGGTGATGTAGAGGCATGATAATTGGGTAAATTTTTGTGTTCAGGTAGTATTAGCCAGTAATTTGCTCATTCATGATGATTAACTTGGTTTTAAAGCCACTAAACATGCCTGCCCGTACCATAACACCACCACCTCCATGTCGTTCATGTTCAACAACACTGACATCAGTGTAACGCTCGCCCCTTCGCCTCCAAGCACGCCTCCGGCCATCTGATCTGAACTAGTTTACCTTGCTCTCATCAGCAAAGAGCAGTAATGACCACTGATGATGTGTCCAGTTGTCATGTTGCCTTTGCCCACTGCAGCCATTCCCTGAGATGTCAGTTCATCAGGGGTTCAGCCTGCAACGGATATCTGGAATTCAACCCATGCTGGCGAAAGAGGCTCTGAATAATTTGTCTGGACACCCTGAGTCGCCTGATCGATCTGAGATGCATCTGCAGTTGTGTGACATTGAGAGTTCAGTGACATAAGGCATACGTACGGATGTACCAGTCACCTTGGCAGGTCGTTACACAACAAGGCCTTCTGTCCCGTCTTTGCTGAACACTGCCAGTCTGTCTAAAGCGCGTACGGAGTCAGGTGTTGACACCCTGACTTGCACTGAGCACAGTGGCTACCTCAACTTGTAACTTCCTCTTTGGAGTCTGGCCAATGCTAGGAGGCGCGGCTCCACAGTGAGACATCTCCAGCTCAGCAGTTCAACACTGGTCACTGTAATATCACAGCAGCTGACTGTCCCTGACAGAGAAAACGCTCCATGACCACTTTTATTGGAATAATCTTGTCCCTGGGTTTTACTCAACCACCCCCTGTAAACAACACTGAGTACTATTGAAAAACAAATAATGTTGTGCATTCATGGTTGGTCAATTGTGAGAGAAACATGAATAAGATATCTCTCTTACAGACCTTTAAGGAGTGCCACATACACTTGTAATAAAATTTCAGGTATCTTTACATTATCTCAATATTTTTGTGAGCAGTATACTTGGCATCATAATTGCAAATATGAAGAGTGCCTTTCTCTAATATCAGCCGAATACAGGCAAAAGTGGCCAACTCACCATCTCCAAACTTCTTCATACTTCATAATTATTGAGTTTGCGGCTGGGAATAGGGAAATCAGTCATGACCTTGGTAATTAACCCCTCCCCTGCTGAACAGGCCACGCCCACTTTTCTGTGCCATATTGAGCAGTAACAAATTTGACTGCTCCATATTTCAACCTACATGGAGGTCCCAAGTTTTTATCAATTATTCTTGAAACTAGAGTTGGTGGACTGCAACTTGAAGTGAAAAAAAAAACCTGGAACCTCCATGTAGGTGGACGCTACCGCCACCTGAAGTGACGCCATTTCCGACACATGGAAATTTGGTCCTAGTTCCAACCTACATAAAGGTCCCAAACAAATTGCAACTGTTTTCCAATCTTTGCTTGCCAGACATCAATAATCAGCAACAAAAGTTTTGGAACCTTTGTGCAGGAGGGAGAATAAGGGACCAAAATTGTGGTAGATAGGCATGGTCACCCAACTTCGAGCCACGCCCACTAAAACCTACATGGCCCCCCAGGTGGACCATCACCAGGGTCTGCTACATTCACATATGAACTTACAATTTCGCCAATAAAAAGCGTGGGACCTTTTCATTCCATGCAGATATTAACCATTTTATGTGTCATATTTGAGTATTTCATCAGTATCTGTGTTCATACTGCACAAATTATGTACAAAGAAAATAGATTCCTGTTTATTTCAAGTTTGATTTCCATTTGAAAATTGTTTTGTCAGGATGAGTGGGTTTATATTTCTGGGAGTTCCATTTAACTCTCCTAATTTTTACTCTATTTGTCCTATTTACATACATTATAACCCTTTATCGCTGTCAATGTTTCGCTTGGATACAGATGAAATGGCCCACAATCACCAAGTCCCTTGTGGTGGCAAATACAGTTCCTGTAGACCGTCATTCTGGCCAGTCATCAACAAATTGTGAAAGAAAGGGTATCAGGAAGTCAGTGGTTCTCAAACTTGGTCCTGGTGCTCCACATTGATGCTGGTTTTTTGTTCCAACAAAAATAGCAATTTTAGGATTTTAACAAGCTGTTGATTTGTCTTAATTAGCTACATTCCATGTTTGGAACAGTTACATGTACCATCTTAGGCCAAGTTTTCATGGACATATCCATTGTGCCATGAAGAATTAAAAACCCTTGAACATATTTTGCTTATTTTTCTATATTGTGAGGATTTTCTAAACTGATGAAATTAGACCCTGCGAAAATCAGTAAGCACCAAATATGGTAGTTGACCACAGGCATTTTGCTTTCTTTCAAATGATCAGCCTGAACTTAATAAAATAAATATAAAACAAAATCGGTGTGACTCTATCATTTGCCCAAATCAATTGTTAGTTTTTGTTTCCATGTGTCAGTTTCACCAATGAGGAACCTATTGATTTTATGTTGATTAAATGTTCAGTTAAATTGCTTTCCTCCGCAGTTATTTATACAAGTTTCTTCTATATCTCAGTGTGGATATTACATCTTTAATTCTTCATGGAATTTATAGGTTTTCCAGATCTGTCTTAAGAGGATAAATAACTGCTTTACTGCACCCAATTGAGACAAATCAACAGCTTTTGGAACAAAAACAGTGGGGCAGCCAGGACCGAGTTTGAGAAGTGATGCCTTGGGTATACGTCCTTGAGTAGATTTCTTTACAAGGATTTCAACAGGAATTATACACAAGACAGCAGTGATGAATGGCAAAACAATTTTCGCTGCACCACAAAAAAAAAAATCAACAATATTTTGGGCAATCTTTTGAAGACTAATGAGTAATTTCAGGAGGTTGGCATTTCAATAAACACGTCAACAAAGAATTTCAAATTTATGCAGCCTCTGTCTGGTGAAAGAGAATTTTGAAATCGAAATGTGCCTTGTATCATGCGTGCAAAAGTAAACAGTCATCATAAAATTGACAAAAAGCACTTGGAACGAGAGTTACATACCATGTAGTTTCTTCTTTATCCAAATGATGTATGATGTGTACTGCCATGAACAACATGCTAGCCTGCTAGCCCCAACAAATGATAATTTGTAAGAGAGACCAGTGCTGACGAATTTAAGCCATGCTATGTAGGTCATTCCTGTTCGCAACACCAAAAGGAATATTAGGAATAGCCTATTTATAAATTACTCTAAACCTGATAAGAGAAGTGTGAAACAGGATGCAGGCAAAAAAAAATAACATAACGCGTTGCTGAATACCCCTCAACCCGACGTTGCACATCTATGGGTCATAGTGAGTTGGTGAAGCTGCGATCAATAGTTGCCGAGACAAAGTCATGGACGGACGACAGACGACAACGACAGACGACGGATGACGGACGACAGACGAACAGGCAGGTGACGATAATACCCCTCCGGCCAGAATCGGCCGAGGGGTAAAAAGATGAAAAACCTTGTGAGGCAGAAGCTCAGATGTGTGCCCAGATTTTACTGAAATGTATAAAAAGAAAGGGTTAATCTCAAAATTTATTAGAGCTAAAATGGCCTTATGAGGATTATTGAACTGTGAAGAGAAGGAGAAGTATGAAATGGAACTTGGCTTGAAAGATACATGTATGTGTACATAATCGACAGAATTTGTGTACACAGATACTGATTAAATACTCAAATATGGCAAATAAAAAGGGTTAATATCTGCATGGAATGACCTGCTCAGCAGGGGAGGGGTTAATGACCAAGGTCATGACTGATTTCCCTATTCCCAGCCCCAAACTCAATAATTATGAAGTATGAAGAGATTTGGAGAAGGTGAATTGCACCCTTGGGCTGATCTTAGAAAAAGGCACTCTTAAAGCCACATACTCACGGATTTACTAATTAAGACTAAATTTTGAGAATTTTTTTAGAGAACTTTCCTATGTTCGTAGTGGCTAGATATAACGAATACGAACAAGTGCACGATTTTAGAACCCCCAGGTCCAGCGATATAAATAAAACTATTGAGGAGGTTTCCCTTGATGGCAAGTTGATAAAAATGAACCCGGAAGGAAAAATAAGCGTGTCGCGCAACAAACAAGGAAGCAAAGTCGTCGTCTTTTGGATTCGCACAAGGTAAATAGCCTAACATATTTGACATAAAGAAATGATTGCGATGTTTGGATGACTCTACTGTAATCGGGTGGTTGTTGACTTGATGCACGTGTGTCATATTTGCATAAAAATCGCTATTCGCTATAATCGCTATCATGTGTACTACGTCACGGAAATGTGTGTGTTTTCTTGGCGAGCGAGAAGAAGTAGGGTTACACACTCTGGCGGTCAAATACAAACATTTCCCGATGTAGTTAATTCTTTTCAAAGGCATCACTGCATTGCGGAGAGATTAATCTATAAGGAAAAGTATTTTAAAGTTATTGTGTGATTTAGGCAATCGTTATCCTATCGAAGATGAGCATGTGGCTTTAAAGAATATAAGGTTTCATAAAACATCACAAAGAAAATATTGCCCCATCAGGAGGATTATAAAAAATTAAATAAATAAATAAAAACCCACATATGAATAACATACTGTGCAGCTAAAGGCATTAGAGCAGGGGCCACCAACTCCGTTCCTGGAGGGCCACCATCCTGTAGGTTTCTGCTCTACCTGCTGTTCAGCACACCTGATTCAACTAATTAGCTACTTAACAAGATCACAAGCTGGGCAATTGAGTGGCAAATTAGTTGAATGAGGTGTGCTGAACAGCAGGCAGACCAGAAGCCTACGGGATAGTGGCCCTCCAGGAACGGAGTTGGTGACCCCTGCATTAGAGAATGCTTGCTTGGGGGCTTTCTTTTTTGAAATTATTAGAGAAAAATAAAATTTATGGACGTTTACTTAACTTAAAAACTAAAGAGATATTCAATTTCTGCCCAAAAGTCATATACAACAATGATAATTACGTCATAATAAATGGTCACTGAGATTCTCCCCAAAATGTATCGGCTTTGTTTAAAATTAAAAGTATCGTTGCAAGTAAGCCATTTCATAGAATGAAAGGAAGTGCAATTCAGCCCCTGGGATCTGCTAACATGGCGGCACATTTTCACAAAACTCCAAGAAATTTCCCAGTAAATACGGTTGATAAGGTGAAATACTTTTTGTGTTTTTTTTTCCAATTAAAGCTAAAAAAATCATTCATAAACCACTAATTTCTTTTTTATTTGCATTTTACAAATGTATTTTATCCACACAATAGAGGCAAGTGACTTAACAAAAACAAAGAAAAAAGTCTAATGTGCACCTTTCTTCTCTCTTTTCAGAGGCCCGCGATAAGGAAAGATGTCTGAGCACTGAAAGTGACCGAGTCTGTTTAGATGCATCACCACCTTTTTCAATAAAGCCCACTTATAGCTATTGTGTAATAGGCGCAGGTGTTTAAATTTCCAGAGAGGAACCATCCCATTGATGGATCACAGAGGATGCTGTGATTTCCCTTCTGTGTATCAGAGTTGGGTTCAAGTACTTTCAAGAATTGGATGCAAGGGGTATAACTGACAACGTTGGTACAATAAATAATAATTATAATAAAAATCTGAATTACCATTTTCAGAGCAACAACAGAAGGCCCCTCCTTCTAGGATGTTCCTGGGTTTCTCTGAGGCAAAAGAGAGTGGTCTGCCACATCCAACGATCCGCCACCTTTGGCAAGAACTGTGAGAATCAATGGATGTTAATTGCTCTTTATTGAACTGTGAAAAACAAACAACACAGCTAAATCATATTTTTATTTTTAACACCATTTGCTTTCCAAGGCAGACAATTTATATATGGGCAGCGTGTACCCTGTTTTTTGTCCTTGACCAGTATCTGAAAGGTTCGTGATTCAAGCCCTAGTGTTTCCAGAATGATAACTTCAGCACGGCTATCACGCCCTTGAGAAAGGCACTCAAGCCCACATTGCCCCAGGAGGGACGGACCCTTGCGCAGTCTAACAAACTACATGCCACTTAGAATAAAAGCATTCGCTAAATAACAATTATTTATATAAATTTATCTATAAATAAAGTCGAGTTCTTTGGTGATTTGAAATGGTTAACTAATCGTCAATCATTAATCATACAACATTCGAGGTAATAATTCAGGAATGAAGGAGAATGGCAAGCATCAGTAACAAAGCATTTGAACTGTTTTACAGACAGTACACAATTACACAAATGCCAGCATTAGACTGTACTCACTTCAGAAGAATGCAGACTAGGATCAGCAGAGCACAGCTTACAATGCACATCACCAGCAATGTGGTCACACTTTGCCACTCTTGATTACGGGCCACCACTGCCAGCAAATCAACATATTCACATCGCACTCCCATAAAACCAAGTGGGCACCTAGGGACAACACAAAGGGAACACAAGAGAATTAGTGGAGGGCAAGATTCAAAAAGAGGTGGCAGTTGCCCTGTGAGGCGGCCAAATCTATGTCCATTAAGGAAGGAGCATAATGAAGGGGTGGCCATGATGAGGGAAGGCATAAAATATGAGCAAATTCAATATAAGTAAATTTATAAAGGATTGCTGTAGCCTAATGTTACAGTGGGATCATGTAAGTTAAAGTGCATATCTCCAATCAAGGCATTAGTCTCTTATTAGTCTCAGTTGTGAATTATTGAGTGTTGAACTCAATTTAAGAAAGCAGTCACAGATACAGGCTCACCTCTCAAACAATAACCTCTATGAACAGTTGTAGTCTGGTTTTCGCCCCCATCATAGCACAGAAACAGCACTCCTGAAAATCACAAACGACCTCCTGATGGCAGCTGACTCTGGACTATTATCTATCCTCATCCTCGTTGATCTAAGCGCCGCCTTTGACACCATTTCCCACTCCATCCTCCTTGACCGACTAGCCTCCATTGGATTATCTGAAACGCCTCTAGACTGGTTCCGCGCTCATCTCTCTGGCCATACTCAATTCATTCAGTTAAAATCATTCACATCCCATCCCTCCCCCCTCTCCTCTGGTGTTCCCCAGGGCTCTGTCCTTGGCCTTATTTTATTCATTATCTAACTCCTTTCACTTAGTTTGATAGTCTGTAAACACAACATCCACTTCCACTTTTATGCAGACGACACCCAGCTCTACGTTTCCTCCAAACCCTCTTCTACCCTCCCACCCTCCTCCCTCTGTGCCTGTTTACAGGAAATCAAACCCTCATTCATTTCTAATTTCCTTAAACTCAACAGTGACAAAACTGAGGTAGTCCTCATTGCCTCCAAATCCACTCTCAAACATCCCAGTTTCACCCTCACCATTGACAACTCCTCGGTTTCCCCTTCCCCTCAGGTTAAGAGTCTGGGTGTCGTCCTCGACAGCACCGTATCATTCAATACCTACATCAACAACACCATCCGGTCAGCCTACTTTCACCTCCGAAATATCAACTGCCTCCGCCCTTCACTCACTCCCAATAGCACAGCAATCCTATCTGGCTGCAAACTTCCATTTGCAGCCAGATAGCTCCCAGAGAAATCGATGCTTGCACCTGGGTGGGTTTTTCCCGCAAATCGTTAATTTTCCTATCTTGCAGTTGCACTGTAGATAAAGGCACGTAAAAACAGTGCATTTATTTCCAGTTTTTTTATTTTGTTAATCTGTGATATTTGCCATCACTGTTGCAGCATTGCAACTCTGTAGATCACCAACGGCTACGACAGAGACTTGACCTTCATAGGACGTAGTGAAATGGCTTGAATTAGTTAAAGTACTATCTAATTGGAAGAAGGCAGTGCGCCTCACTTGAAAACTATTCCTCAGCCTCTCTTACAGTAAACAAAGGTGTACCTCAGGGATCCATTTTAGCTCCTATTTTATTTTCAATTTTTATAAATGATTTATGTCATGGAATAAATCCTGCTGAAGTCACACTTGTATGCTGATGACACAATTATTTATACGGTAGCACCCTCTTTAAATCAACCCAAAGAGCACTTGCAGGATGCTTTTTGATCTCTGCAGCATTCATTGTTTAAATTGAAGTTGGTCCTCAATCAAAAAAAGACCAAATACATGACCTTCACTTGTGCTCACTCTGAGACTGTTGATTTTACATTATTGACATTAGAAGATACATGTATAGGAAGAGTAACTTCTTATAACTATTTAAGCGTATGGCTTGATCAAGAGATGACATTTTTTATGCATATTAATAATCTACTGAAAAAATTTCAGCCAAAACTAGGATTTCATTTCCACCTAAAAAAATTCTTCTCATTTGAGGCCAGAAAGAAAATTGTCAAAAAGCTCATTTTTAATCGGTATTTGACTATGGTGATGCAGTTTATATGCACTCAGCTTCATCTCTTCTGACAAAACTGGATTCTGCATATCAGTCTGCATGACACTTTTTTACAAATACAAGTTCTCACACTCACCATTGCATTTTATATGAATTGCTTGGTTGGTCCTCTCTAAACAATAGGAGAAAAATGCATATGTTGCTATTTATCATAAAAACACTGTTCGGTAAAGTTTATATCTCCAGCCTTTTATCCTATGATACTGGCAACTATCACACCAGATCAACAAATAGGATTATTCTAAGTGTCCCCCAAGTGCACCCAGAGATTGGTAAAACTGCTTTTGCCTTTTATGCACCCTGGGCATGGAATGAGTTGTGAAATACCATTACCGTAAGAGCACTCCCCTCCTTAAAGTCTTTTGCAAGCGGCCTGAAGGAAACATCTTGCTGTTTTACATACTCTGTGATACTGAGATGGAATGTGCAACAGATATCTTGGTTATGGCCTGTATGTTTCTCCTTTAACTATTACCTCTGTGGTGCATTTATACATTGTACTGCATTGTGATTCTTTTTTATGTTTACGTGTAGAACTATTCATGCTGCTATCTTGACCAGGACTCCCTAGAAGAGGAGATCTTGTATCTCAATGGGACCTTCCTGGCTAAATAAAGGATAAATAAAATAAAATAAACTCCTCAGCCAAGACTGATGTGCAAACTGTCTAATATTCTTGTCCCCAGTATCTCTCCAGCAGTTAATAAAAATGATCTCAATTCAATTTCAGACGGTATGGCAATTAAATAACATTGACAGGGACCCTCAGAAAAGAATGTAAACCCTTGCGTAACAGCGAGTTAGGTCGCATCCCTTCAACTTTGAAAACCACCAAAAAAAAAAAAAAAACGCTGCCAAAAGAAACCCATAAGTGCTGAGGTTATGTTCAGGAGATGGAAATGTGATACGGACATGGACACGGAGTCATTCTGAAGGGAACCAAACTGGAGGGCTCCTTGAGCCTGACAGCATAGACTCTCTGGAGGGAGAAGTCAATGATGGAGAGTCTTTCTTCATGATGTGCAAGTAGACCTATTGTTGTATAGAGTACACAGTATATTACTTATAGCTAGCCAGCTGGCCAGCTATTTTTTATTTTTGGTTTATCACCGTAGCATAATGATTACAGAGCTAGTTTGCCACATTGGTTATAAGGAAACATTAGCCTTTGCTAATAATACTGTGTATCGAGGCATTTTGCTCAATGTAGCGATCGGTTTTCAAATTTATACCGCATTCAAGGAAATAGAATGCCTGTGTTTTCACTCGTTCAAAATCCTAACAGCGCAAGGACTTCGGTAAACCCCCGATACAGTCTACAGATTTGGTTCAATCAAGGGTACCATTTTGGCTGCTTTTTCCTGATATTGGAATGTCCGTTTTGTAAAAATAAGGTATGTGTCAGATATTACAGTGTCAGTGAGTTATACTTGCTCCTAATAGGGTGTGGTAAGCATTTATACAAGCTTGCGTTTTGCTTGGGTGCACAAAGGTGGAAACCATAAGCTTTCCGATGCACGGTGAACGATATGACTGTAAAATAAGCAGTTTCTTTAATAAGTGTGTGTGCTCGCTGATGGGGCTCTGAAGAAAAATGGACAAAATTGTAAACTTCATCATGGAGAAAAAGTATGTTTTAGGTTTGGTGAGGTTATTGATGACCATTGATGTCCATCTGTGCCTATATTGATGAACTCATGCTTAATTCCACTTTAAAATCATTGATTCATAATGAACTTCAAGAGTCAAAAGTTGATTTGTATTAAAAAATACTGAAAGAACTCAAAACATCTGTGTTCACCAACCTAATTTGGAGCATACCAAACTACTCTGTCTAATTTGATCTGTTTAAAAATGTTTTTTACTTGAAAATCCACACAATATAGAAAAATAAGTATAATACGTTAGAGGGTTTTTATTCTTTGTGGCACATGGATATGTCCATCAAAATATGGCTTAAGATGGTGAAAACTGCTCTTAAAGATGGAATACTGCCAATCAAGACAAATTAACAATGAAATTAATGATAGCTTATTTCGCAGTATAGCCTGGTGTACAATAATGAATGATTTTATAAGGGTGTATCGCTAAAAGAGTCTCTGTGAAAATGATTGTGCACTATTTTTCATTTTGGGGTATATATTACATAATAAGGGAGGGTATTATTTAGTCTCTATAGCCAAATAAATTTCTGGTAGTTTTTGATCGGGTTGGAGACCAAATGGATCTTGGTACTATATGAGCCCCCCCCTCATTTTGACAGTCAAAAAGATTTAAAAAAAAAAAAAAAAATTATGATATTCGCTAGCATTTGATGCAAAAGTTGAAGTAAAACATTGCATTATTTATAATGCACACCAAAGCAAAAATTTCTCCATTTTCGCTGCTTGGAAAGGAAAAGGGCTTCATATTTGGCTTCAAGGAATCATTTGCAATGAACTTCATTCTCAGATTTGGCACACTTCTAGTCAATGAGTTAATGATTCAGGAAATTAACCATCGCCTCCTAGCCATTGTTTTGTCTGTATATTTCATTAAAAACAACTTTCTTGTTGAATTTTCAAGATGTTCCCAGCTTTTTTTGTCCCAAAATTATGAACATAAATGGAAATTAGTTTCATTTCCAAATGATACAAGTGTCTTGCTTCACTGAATCGTTTTCCCCAGTCTCTGTGACACTCAAATCCCAAGTTATAAAGCCTTAAATTGGTCATGCACAACAGACAAGGATTGGCTTGATTTGGAATCTTTGTGAAGTTAGTAATGTTCACTTTATTATTACCTTGAATCCAGGTAATTGAGTGGTATTAGCTAGAATCCAGTAAATCGTAATTCATTCCATTTTTATTTTTCAATGATTACTTACAGTAGTAACGTGCCACCCTTCTCTAAGTCTGTGCCCCAAACTGGCCCCCCATAAAAAGAATTTCTAGACCCACCCCTGAAACCTCCAACTGAGAACAAAATCATTGAAATGGATAATGATATGCAAATTGAAAAACCTGTGGCAATCAGTTCTTTTTAAGATATGAAAAGGCATATGACCATGATATCCCACATGAAGTCACACCTGTAGCCTACTTCAAAACAAACAAGCTAATAGTAGCACTTTAGACCTAACCACCACCAAGATAACACAGTTGATAATTATTAATCACTTAGATGTTTGATGATCACATAGACATAATGTCCCCAGATGCCATATCCTGCAACAGCGTATTAATTTGGCATCCATATAGGCCTTTACCTGTGCGCTGTATCTAGCTGGTTCGTTCCAATATCAGCAGGTCTACTTGTTCTGTGTACATTTGTGTAGGCTTTGCTAATCACCAAGTAAAAAGTTCTCCATGTGAAACCCAGCAGTTACTTCAGAAATTGAGACCCTTTGAGGGTCTAATAGAAATGAGGAAGGGGTGAAAAATTGATGCCATGAAAACATGCCAACATGGGTATCAAATTGAGGGTCTTTGCAAGTACATTACGGTAGGGTGGTATTTTTTATGCCTACTGGCTCCTGGTGTACTAAAAAGGGGGCGAAAAGGGACTAAAATGGCATTTTTCACCCAAATTTCGGGGCACAGGTGATCAGATTATAGAAAATAAACTACCCTATCTTTAAGTACTCACATAGACCTTCAATTTGATACCCATGTTGATATGATTATAGCAAGTCAAGGGTTTAATCGGTAAAAAGGGCCCCAAAAGGGGTCAAATTGTAACCCCTTTCACATGAGGACATGACATGATTGGTTGGTCTGCAAATGAGAAACATCGTTTTAGTTCGCCCTAATAAGTGACGTCCTAGCTTACTGCATTTGAATACTGTCGCATGTTTTGCAGGATAAGTCTTTGAAAATTAAATACTGAATGCCGTTATCATTATTATTTCCAAGTGATTAAAAACAAAATTTACATTTTCATGTTGACCTTAAGAGCGTGATGACATGTATGTAAATGCAATATATCGGGAGTGCTGTTTTGCTTATTGCATTTGAGAATTGTCCACTGTATAGCAGGGCATGACTTTGAACATTAAATGTCAAATAGCTCTTCATTATTATTTGAATATGGTCATATATTTCCCATACGAGTATGAGAAAATGAAATTTTAATTAATGCATTTTCAATTTAATATTGTCTCAAATAACTCAAAAATAAGTGTAAAATTATGGTGCAATAGTGGAATTACATTTTCATTTTAATATTGTCCGTTATGGGCTTCCATATTGAATGCTCAACGCATGGCATGCATTTTAAATTACCAATGCTTTGATGTAAGAAGCATTGGTAATTTAATTAATTATCACTTCACATAAGGCACATGGAGTGGATATACGGTCCTTGGTAAGACAAAAGTATTTGTTGATATTTCGACAGAATTTGACTATGCAATACAAGAAATACATTTATACTTAGGTATATTTTTACAGTATCTTTTTTTTCTTTGAACTAGTCCTGTTTTGATTAGCTAGCAATGTTAGCTAGTAGCACCACACTGCACTAAGCAGAGTTGCTACTGTGAGTACGGGGCTAACGTAACGCTAGCAATAATGTTCAAATTGGAGTTCCGACTTCAAAAACTTCTAAGTTGTCTTGAAAGCAACATGAAAATAAAGTGTTTGCCACTACCATAGCAATATTCCCCCCCGCCTCAATTTTATGTGTCCCAATACTATATCCCCCGCTTAGTGCTAATCGCACGGCGGGGGATAATCATCAAAACATGTATCACTGTTCAGTAATTAACTTTGACATGATCACCGCATGTATTTGTAATTGTATTGTAGTAGCAGTCAGTATTGCTGACTGCTACTCGATCACAGAGACATTTCATAAAAACAACAAACTCAGAAAGTCAACACATTAGGTCAAGAGCATTTAATATGCTTTATCATGACTTTTGCGGATCTTTTTCATTGTTATTTCTGCAATTAGAATATGCAATGTTTCATTTTCCAATTAAAAAGTTGATGAAGTATCGACATGGCGATGTTTATTTTGACAAGCTGTCACCTCCATCACCTCCAGGAAACCTCAGAATTTTGGGGGTCGTCACAGGTATCCAACATGAAAAGAATCTAGTCAACAGTTCCTAAGATATTGGAATTTATGCTTTGTGACCTTGAAATAAAGGTGAAGGTCACCAAAACAGCAAGGTACCTTTCCCACACTGCGATGAACCTAGGCACCAAATACGGGAAGAATCTAGTCAATAGTTCTTAAGATATTAAAATTTATGCTTTGTGACCTTGAAAAAAAGGTCGAGGTCACCAAAACAGCATGGTACCTTTCCATCCCTGGGATGAACCTATGTACCAAATACGAAAAGAATCCAGTCAATAGTTCTTAAGATATTGGAATTTATAATTTCTGACCTTGAAATGAACGTGAAGGTCACCAACACTGCATGGTACCTTTCCCCCACTGAGATAAACCTAGATATCAAATACGAAAAGAATCTAGTCAACAGTTCTTAAAATATCCACATTTATACGTTCGTACATACGGACGGGACGGGACCCAATACTATATCCCCCGCTTCACGCTAATTGCGCGGCGGGGGATAATTAGGTTGCAATGCTGAAAAAAAAGTCTGACAACGGCAATTGGAATTCTGGAAAAGCACTGCGTTAATTCATAATTTTTTTCCCCCAACCATACAATATCACTATTATCAATGTATCCCTTCAGTGATCTGCCATTTCTTGATACTTCACAGGCTGATATATTAATCTTGAGTACTCAGTAAATCAACTGAGATTATTACTCAAGCGATCTTGAACAGGAACATCTTGAAAGCAACTATGTGTTTATGGGCCAGACGCTCATGCCATGTCATTTGAAAATCCTGTAACGCCAGCGTTACCGCCAGAGGGTGTTGGGCTTGAGGAAGTGAATTCATTTGATTCAGCTTTGTCAGTAACAGAAAGAAAATGTATCCCCGCCGCCGATCAAAATTATTGACAAGAGGAGGGACCTACCTCAAAAACAAGGTTTCCGTGCTTCACGACGAACTTTAGATAGTCCATATTTTCTTTTTTGTGGATCAGCTGAGAACCTATACAATTTGTAACCTTTCTCTGGCCTATACTTCTCCCACAAGTGCAGCAACCTTTTTTTTTTTTTTTCTTTTAAATGGTGCATCTTGGTGCATTCTACTGCACTTAAGACAGCTTAATACAATTTCTTCAGAGTAAAACTGCATTCATCCCCCGTACACAGAGCATGTTCACCTCGCTTTTTACTTGCAACAAATGAACAAATAGCAGATATGACAGTGACATAGAACTATTTTTGTTCATTGGTTCTTCATTCAGCCTTCATGATACACACCTCAAAACAAATTAGATCAACTATTTTAATTAATGGAATTTTTTTAATCAAGAAATGAAAAAAAAAAACACATGGAATCACTCATTTACTTCAATTATTGGGTTGGAAAGCACTGCTGGAAAAGTGAGTTTTTCATAAGTCCCATTTAAAACAACATCAACAACTGGTTGTATTAAGTTTGAAATGTGTGAATTATGTTGCATTATTGTATACAAAATATATGTGCCTAAAGTGAGCATTGATGAATTCACCAATTTCAAATTGGGACCTTACCCTACCCTATATCAACATCATTAAATGGGGCAAATTGTGCCTTTAATTAAGCAAGAGTTAACCTGTTCAATGTGAAAGCCCCCAGATTTTCTGACGGATCTTCTGCAGTATGTAGACCGTCAGATGCATAGAAGCAAAATTGCGCTTAAGCTGTTCCTGTTCAAGATCACCTGAGTAACAATCAAACACTTTTTTTTAAAATAAATAATCAAGCCCGCTACATAAGTCTATAGCGATAAAGAAATTGTAACTTAATAGAAAAAATATCACCCATAGATGACATGAAAAATGTACATTGTAGCCCACATGTCTTGTAGGGCATCACTCCATATAATTAATCAATCCAAACATTACCAAAAATTACAGCGCTCTTTTTAGCATTTTCTTCGCAGTGTCATTTATTTTAAGATAGCACTGAACCATTTAAAATGTACTCAAAGGTTTAAAAAAAAAAAATCACATTTAAAATGCGAAACATCTTGAGCATATCAAACTGTGAACATTGACAGATAACTGTGTATTACGGCCTTAGCCTATCTATATATGCACCGTTTCAGGAGCTACAGGATACAGAATATTCAACAGACAACTGTGGTCTAATATCCTCATTAAGAAAAATGTGTGATAACCTGTTTGAGGAATGCAAGCGAATAGCAATTTACCAGTCGTTTGGTATCAGTGATGACTGGGGAATTGAAAATTGATGAAGCACAGTTCATCCCTTGAAAATAATTTATTGGTCTTGACCTGTTTTTGATCAGTTACTTAAATTAACATTCCATAAACTCTGAAAACATTTCACATAATCAAGGTATGGTCAGTTTTTCTCAATTAGGAAACGCAAGAAAGAAAACACATCATTTAGACACGGAAGTAAATTTCAATCAACATTATTTACTTACTGATATTTGTGGCCAATTTTCACTTTTATGTGGTAATTAAATAATCATGAAGCTAAGAAGAGATATAGCAAGATGTGCTTAAAGCAATTCTGACAGTACTTTTCTGGCATTTTTACGCTTTTCTTTTGTAATCTTAAAATGCTCCTAATAAGCATATGGAACACTAAAAGGTAAAAGGAATCCACGAGGTATTGAAACTCTTCAGTATTCAATTCTCATATATTTCTGATAGAAGTCTGACCAATCATTTTCTTCGGTCCGAATAAAATGATTTGCCGAGCTTCCTGTCTGTCAGCCGTCACCCTGTCCCTTCCAGTTGCCTATAACGGTCACCGCTTGCTAGTAGCGCGCCTCTCTGACAAAAAAATCCCACACGTTTGTAAACAAATGGGCGCTGAAATGCAATAATTACGATAATAATGTTAATGGTAGTTCGTCTCTCCACAAAGGTAACTAAACGTTAGGAGGGCATTTTATTTTATACCACATATAGAATTGAATATTATGCATTTACTGTTGGTTAGTTTTCACTCACTGGTGCCTCTGAATCTGACTCCAGGTTGACTCTCCAACAAAAAAAAATACAGCCTGCGGCGCGAGGAAGTGAGCAGCGCGAGTGAAACGGGTCAATGGAGTCAGATTCAGAGGCACTGGTTAGTGAAAACTAACCAACAAGAATGACTTAATGAATGAGGGATGAGGAAAAGACATTGGCCATCTGGCCCGTAGCAGGGCCATCAAGAGAAGCAGTTATGCCATTTACCAGCAGCTGGGCCAATAAGAGATTTAATTTTGTAATCCGCCCACTCTTTGAAGTTTCGCGTGGAAGCGCTGAAGGGCAAATAGCCTCTTAACAAAAACAAAACAAAAAAAAAACAAAAAAAAAACAAAGACTTCATGTTTTTCAGCTTTTTCAACGAGTTCATTCATTTTCCATACAATAAGAAGCAGAACTCCTTTTAAGATCAAAAGCACATTTTCAAATTGAAGAAAGGTATACAGCTACAGAATCATCATGCCCAATAAATATTTTCACCAATGTCATTAATAACTGGAATATATTTATAAATAAATTATTACATCTATTTGTTTTAGGCAACGTAATGGCTTAGGTAGGCAAGATGACCAGAACAATGAGCAACACTGTAAATTGGGGTGTCATCATTTATCAGTGGAATCTTCCATAAAGTGATTGGTCTCGTGTTCCAGTCGAGCAATAATGTAAAAAGTAGGCCTAATAATAAATATTATTATTATTTTTCTTCTTATTATTTAGCAAATATCATTAGATTGGGGCATTGATCCATTTATGGAAAGCTAAACTACTAGGTGCTACTGTTATCAATGGATTTCATTTATCAGTTTATTTAATGCACTGTCTCCTTGTTATTTTAACTGTAAGCGGAGTCCTGCGCACATATAACTGTGGTTTACACTTAACATTCTCAGAACCTCTGTTATGAACTGATCATAGAATTAGTTAAAATAACTGGCAAAAAAGGTGCGAGTTTATGACAGTGTGGTTACTCCAGCCTTAAACCCTGCTATTTTAAAACTCAGGAAAAAAATCATATCAAGTGATGAACCAATAGCGACTGGGGACATCACTTTTATTTCTTTGTACTTCACTAGCTCCATGTTGATACCAATATTTTGCCTATTTTAGATACGATCATAAATATATTTTATACTGGTATCCATCTGCTGGAATAGGATCTTGAGCCATTGTGTTTTCTGCTTTGCCATTTTTACTGTAACCAGTTGTCTTGGACGCACCCAGCAAAAATACTGTTCTTTCCAGCACTCAATGTGCTTTCACTGAAGGCGAAATGTTTTTTTCCCCCACTAGAGTTCTGGACACCAACAAAAATTCATTTGCGCACAGCCAATCGGCGACCTTGTGCAGGACTGCTGAAGGAATGTCTTGAGACAGTTAATTTTTTTCTCTTCACTGGCCTTGCACTAATGTAAAAATAACCAAGATTGCATCAGCTAATTCTAGAAAATATGAATGCTCTGAACAGATGATTTTTATCAATCTTAGCTGGAAACATGTAAAATGATTGGCAGGGTTGGGCAAGGCCACAGCATTTTCAAATGAAGGGTATGAAGATTTTGCGTCCTGGAGCTGGTTTCAGCGACTGTACCAACTACGAGACCGGAAATTCTTTCATTGAGTATGACGCAGAATTATTCTTTTAAAGACGTATCTATCTTTGTCTCCAAAAGATGACAATGTTGAGGTCTAGAAAAAGGCCAGCAGAGGGCAGAATCGAACAACAAATAATCCATATCTAAGATATTTTAGTTAGGCTGAGATTTTTTTCGGATTTTTGTCTGTGACCCAAGGTTTTTGAGACCTACTGCAGTCAGAAAAATTGAAATAAGCCAATTTTGTGGATTCAAATGTAAATTGTCTCAGTTTCAACATCTGAAATGTTATCTATATTCTATTGTAAATAACATTGGCCCATGTGATCAGAAAGTCGTGGCATTCTGATTTTATTCACAAGTTACAATTTGTCCCAGCTATTTCGGAATTGGGGTTGTAGTTTATGCTCCATTTTGAATTTATATTCCTGTTTAGCCTGAAAAATTTCATTTCTCAGCTCTCTTTTAGCTGCTTGTAATTCAGAAGGTCCCTGTGATTCAAGGACAGCTTTCTCTACTCGAGATGGCCCTGACTTCCTTGGACATCCAGGGTTTATTATTGGGATACACCGTGTTCGTTTTGGTGGGAATGATCATATTCTCCCAGAAAGTCACGCAAGAACAAATGACCTCAGTGAGTTCATCAATGTCTTTGGTTTTTGTAAACAGTCCTCTAAAATATCACGTGTATTAATTGGACCGTTGGGGATCGTGCACGCGAAGCGCAGAAGCTGTGCCATCTATTTATATTTTGGACCACAAATGGCGACTCCTCATAAAGCAGTTTGAATCAGATTTGATTGTTTGTTCTTTTATTACAATTTGAAGTGACTACGTATGGGTTTGTGGGATATCCTCAAAAAATAAAGTAGAATGCCTGTGACTGTGAGTGGTCAGAGTTCAATTAATTGTTCAGCAAACAAACTACACTTCTTTAAAAGATTTCCATGATGGTATGATGCATCTCCTTATCTAAAAAAAAAAAAAAAAAAAAACAGTTGTAACCCATTGTTATTTGGATTTTTTTGTCTGATTGAAGGGCATCTAAAGTTGATTCTCAGACAGGACGTTGAACTTCCAATGATTACTAACAAGTCACTTGCTTTTGTTGACATCTAGCATTGTCATATGACCAATTTCGTTCATCAATGTTTTGTGTACATGCGTAGATAATCCTTCTATTTTGGCTCGTTTGCGCAGGTGCGGCTCACTGATTGGCCGATAAACAAAAACAATGGGAACCGACTTTAGATGCCCTTTAATAATATTTATGATAACTTATAATTAATGATGGTGAGGGCCTATAATTTTCCCTATCTGAGTCTTCCGACATGACTTTTTAAATAAATGAGAAGCTACACACTAAATCCATCAGGTTTAAAATAATAATTGCCAGCAGAAACTTAGGCTTTTAGTTGCTGCAATAATGATCCAGTTGTTGTATTTGTTTATTTGAATCCAAATGACAACTACTTTTGGACAGCTGTGCAGAACGCAAATGATCCGACATACAAGCTGAATTACCACACGAGAGAATGAAACAAATCTCGGTGCTAAAGCTACCCCAGAAGTCCAAACCATTAAATGTCATTAAAAAAGGCTGATACATTGCCATTTAAAAAATCATGCTCTTAAATTAAAAGAAAATAGAGCAACACTGCTAACTTCAAAAAATAGTGCCATGGCACTGTAGCTCACCTGGACATTCACTCTGGTTTTTCAGTCCTTTTGTTCAAGTCAACCATTGAAAGGTATTATTTCAGTTGCCAATTAAACCCAAACATGGTTTAACAAGCTAATGAAAATATTTTTGAAATAAAAACTGACAGCGTACATTATAAGCTGGGCACAATTTTTAATTGATTAAAATGTTTTGGAAACCAAAAAAATTCAACCAGAATTATTTTGCAAATACTTCCTGTTCCATGATCCATATACATAAATTAAAAAAAGAGTAATTGATCATGTTTGTGGACCTATTTAAAATAACCTTCAATACACTGGGGAAAAAGAAAAATTGACATGTTTGGAAAAGTGTATTTATTAAATTCATTCACTCTCCAGGATTGAAAGAAAGAGGACAGAGGGGATGTTCTGTGGTAATCATTTCCAACACGCAACCAACAGTTTACTTACCAACTAATGCTTCACTGTGCCACACCATATTCTTTACTGAGGCTCCCCACAACAGCTGGCTTCATAGTGAATTTTACTCTAGATAGCTCTATATTTTCCTGTAGCAATAATATACTTTTCATACAGTTGAACACTATCTGCATGATCAGTGAAAAAGTGCTTTTATTAGTATTTCTTATAAAAAGGTGTGGCCCAATGGTGAAATGAGGAGGTGAAATGAAGGTCAAAACGCAAGGTCAAAATGTTCAGTCTTGCCATTTAGCATAAACACAGCTAATTTCAGCTGAATCGCTCCAGAAATGAGTGACTAATGAGCCAAAATCCACTGCTCAAAAAAATATAGGGAACACTTAAACAACACAATGTAACTCCAAGTCAATCACACTTCTGTGAAATCAAACTGTCCACTTAGGAAGCAACACTGATTGACAAACAATTTCGCATGCTGTTGTGCAAATGGAATAGACAACAGGTGGAAATTATAGGCAATTAGCAAGACACCCCAATTAAAGGAGTGGTTCTGTAGGTGGTGACCACAGACCACTTCTCAGTTCCTATGCCTTCTGGCTGATGTTTTGGTCACCTTTGAATGCTGGCGGTGCTTTCACTCTAGTGGTAGTGGGAGACAGACTCTACAACCCACACAAGTGGCTCAGGTAGTGCAGCTCATCCAGGATGGCACATCAATGCAAGCTGTGGCAAGAAGTTTGCTGTGTCTGTCAGCGTAGTGTCCAGAGCATGGAGGCGCTACCAGGAGACAGGCCAGTACATCAGGAGACGTGGAGGAGGCCAAGTGTGACACAAAATTTTCATGTTTGTGTCACACTTTTGTTACTCAACATTGTGAAAAGACACACACGCACACACGCACGCACGCACGCACACGCACGCACACACACACGCAGGCACGCACACATATATTTATGAAGCAATGGGGATTAAATGGCTCCATGTCACGTAACCAGGATTTGACGGAACCTTCATGTCGTAACTCACGATCCAGGTACTCTCCAATGTACCACTGCTGAAAGGGACTAAGTGGTGCAACAGGGTTTGTGTCAATACAAACACTGCACTGTACCAGTGTTAAGTAACACAGTGAGTTAAAAATCAAACCAGAACAGGCTTTGTCTCACATTTAATATACACTGCCTGGCCAAAAAAGTTTCCAATTGCATAAGGGTGCCATTACAGTTTGAGTCAGGAGTTGATACACACTTGGGCTGAAGTGATTAAAATTCATTGATGAACTCTGCAGATTTTATGTTCACATTGGCAAGTTGGTTAGGATATTTACTTTGCGAAAGACAAGTAATTTTTCCAACATTATTTTACAAACAGATTATTTTATGCAGGGCCAGCTGCAGCCATTTTGATGCCCAAGGCAAGATTAGGATTTTCCGTGCCTCGCACCCCACCATCCCCCTGGCCATCACCGCAATATATGCACAATTGCTAAACCATTACCAGAAACTAGAAATGATGGATAACTTCCATCGCATATACTTTAAATCAGAGGTACCTCTGTTGAAGTTTCGTTTACCTTCACTTGTACAGGGTAGGGTTGATTGAGCATGCGTGCCCTTATACAGCAAAGCCCTCTTTAATTCCCTCCAAGGAATCTAAGCTGCATGTCTTCTGAGGAAACTGGCACAAGAAGGGCAAAAAAAAACCCCCAAATTGGCACAATATGACCATGCATAGCCAAGCAGAAAAGGAAAAAAACCACAAAAAATAACTGCAGTTCTCAAATTCAGCAGATTGGGCCATTACCCTGCATGGCAAGTGCCAAAGCAGTGTTTTTTAAATGTATTTTTTGTAATAGTCATCATCGGCTCCTGATTGTTGCGACTAGTTAAGGGTTGTTTTCCTCCATATTTTTCATGGGTTATCATTACTTGCCAAAATTTCGGCAAAATATATGAATATTATATGTAATTATACAAGTATATTATACAAAATATACTTCAAAAAGTATACCAGGCAGTTTCATTAGATATCTGTTTGTCTGTCATTTTGTTAGTTACACACCCTTTTGGCATTTAATCTGCACCAATCTTAGCAAAACTTTGAGACATGTTAGCATAGGTTACATCAGTTGACTGAAGAAACTGCTGTCAAATGGCCCATATAATGAATGAGTCAAGAAAACAAGTCACTCACTTTGTTTGTACTGTTGTGCCCTCAGTATTCACCCGTTTTTGTTGGAAAACGACTTTGAAAACGATGGTTGAATATTTAGTGGATAATTATACCGACAATACCATAAACCAACCTGTTTAGCGTTTACATTGTCACGTTATTTAAGTACATTCGAATGGCCCATGGACTCAGTTTGACGCACTGGGAATTCAAGGCTCGAGCTCAGGCTACGTTTGTGCAATTAAGGAGGTTTAGGGCTTGTTGGAAACGTCAGAGCCCATAGAATCAAGTGGTTACCAGCAAAGTCTTACTGACAGCATCACAAGCTGATCACAGAGAGGAAAATACATTGCAAGCAAGCTGAATGCTGAGGAACTCAGATCTTTGAAGCAATGCTTGAGAAGAAAAACATGCGTGGAAACTGGAAGATCTAATTTGTTATAACAGGGACACATTCAGCTTACAATAGCAAGCGTGGTTTTACCCTCAAACATTTTTTTTATTACAAAATATCATGAGGTAAAAAATTTTTTGGTCATCTCTGCAGACTGTAAAGTGTATGTCTGCTGCTCTTTGAGTGTGGTGTCAGTTTAAAATAAAAGGGCGTATATCATTGCATTCAGTGGATTTTCCTCTTTAATTTGAGGTATGGTTTGTATGTATAGCACAAATTCAGTAGAAATTCTAGTAACTCAGCACTGATATGATTCTATCCTGTTTTGTTACATGCTTATTTACTTGCTTGGTGCTTTAATTGTGTTTGGTTGCGGTGAAAATGGTGAACATGAGCTTTTTGCAGAGTTTCTTCACTTAAAGTGGATATGCCGCATGACAATGTTGCGATTTGGAAACAGACTATTTATCATGCCCTAACCACCACCCCCAGTACTGGGGGCGTAAGACTTAAAGGGGAACTCAAGGATAATGCATAATGCCGTTTTATACAAACAGAATTAGTAAATAAATGTTGTAAAATACAAAAATGTGGAATTTTTGTTTTCAAAGACTAGATAAATGAGGTTTTATTCACCCTAATTAGCTGTCGTCTGCAACAACGGTCGCGTGATAATGACGAAACGTCGCACTTCGCCCAGAGGTATGCGCTGTTATTGTGTTGGATTGTGTGATTGTCCCAGTCATTATTTGATGAGAAATGATAGTTGCACAAGATGGTGTTGAGTAATTTCTGAAATATGCAGGGTTGCTTCAATATTGACGGTTTGCTTCTGTTACTTATCAGTCTATATCAGATACTTAGCAGGTATATCATCCCAGAAATGTGATTTTAGCTATTGCCAATATTCCAAGCATTTGGCATAATTAACTGCGAATGACGTTCGCAAGATTTGTCTCACTTACCCATGACTGATGTTCGTTCGTTGGCACTCTTAATGAGACATCAGCTACTCCACCAAGAATCCAGAGGGTTTTTAACTAGCATCACATTTCCAGCTGTTCTCAATGATGAGCAATGAACTGGCTTTAAGCGACAGACAACAAATGTGAAAATATCTGGTAACTAAATATTACGTAATATCGAAATGATGTTTCATAAATCTAACATGCAATCGACGCATATTTTAATATTGCCAACACTTTGTTTACCTTCCCACTCGGCGTCAGTTGCACTCTCACCACCATCACCTTCTGCGGCTATGGTTAGCTGAGCACATCTAAGAAAACGATAAAGATGTAGCAACACTAGCTAGGTAGTTGCATCAGAAAATGTCAAAGTAAGTTCATTATGAATCTGATACAGAAAATCTGGCCCTGGAATATCGGCGATAGCTAAAAATCACATTTCTCGGATGATATAATTGTCATCTCCTCAGCATCTGATATAGATTGAAAAGTAACAGAAGCAAACCGTTAATATTGAAGCAACCCTGCATATTTCAGAAAGTACTCAACACCATCTTGTGCAACTATTCAATGGGCCATATTGAACGATCTTTTGTCATAAAATAATGGACTGGGACAATCACACTATTCAACAATAACGGCGCATATCTCTGGGTGAAGGGCGACGTTTCATCACTATCACGCAACCGCTGTAGAAGACAACAGCTAATTAGGGGGTATAATACCTCATTTATCAAGTCTTTGAAAACAGAAATTCCACATTTTTTATTTAACAACATTTATTTACCAATTACCTTTGTATTAAACAGCATTGTGCATTATCCTTGAGTTTCCCTTTAAGGGGTTAAATAAGACCAACTTGGTGTGCCAGTTAGTTGTTTTGATTTCTTTGTATGTGTGGATTACTTGGGTTGTTAGCAACATCTGGTGAAATTTTCATGTCAATAGCCCCATTAGAAATTTATTTACAGAGAAAAATTTTGACGCATTCAATACTTATTTTCACCTCCGTATAATTTATGTCTTTCCTGAGGTCATAGGCGTCATTTTAGGGGGGGTGTGTCCCCACCACTTTTTGTCAGAAGTCATTTTGTTCGGCCACTATATGTGCCAGCATAAAAACAGGAATGGCTGCATGCAAATCGCAACATCGTAACAACTTCAGCCAGAATAACACAGTTGCATAGACCCGGACAGACTAGAGCAAAGAGTTCAGACTAGAATTTCAGCAACAAAGTACCTGCCAGGATGAGGACCAGAAAGAGCTGAGTCACCAATAGACATGTTCTCATCAGACCAAATTTTTAAACAAGCACGCTATTTTGCGGTTTTGAAATTAGCTCGATGTCAAATTAGGCAGCTATTCTTGCTGTTTGAAGACACGAATAGCGCGCTATTTGATCGGGAAAATTTCCCCCATATCTTGGTCTAGTTCCCATAATAGTGCGCGAATTCGGGAACTCGCCAATAAGCTAGTTAGCCTATTTGTGTTCCGTCTTCATAAGAACGAAGATATCTCAATGCCATTCATGCTCTACAATTATCATAAATCTCACACCCAGTCACTCCATAATTTCAGTTTAGCAAATCGACACTGCCACTATAAGCACATAGCTAACCATCCTGAAATGATTTGTGGTACTATCGAGTTGTTACAACAGTGAAATATAAACCCTCATATAGCCAAGCCTACCATGGGTTTCTTACTTACATCAATTCATTAAAGTTACATGCTTAATCGACAAACCTTTTAAAAAATACTAATTAAATTAACAATTTTCTTATTTTATTTGATTTAATTTGCTATTTTTATTTCACACAGATTTGCAAATATATCAAGGTGATTGCTGAGTAATGTGTTGTCCAATGTGAAGTCTGTATTTGATTTGATCATGTGACCAGGGTGACAGCGGATAGTTCGAGCGCAAAATGTGAAGATCAGACTTACTAGCTAATTTCTAACTTCTATTCAAACATAATGCAGTAGTCAATAAAGAAAAGAAAATAAAGAACAGGAGGAGCGGGTGGCAAAGCTGCCAAAACGAAGTTCATTCGGCTTTCTTACAGGCAGTTGCCGCACCACGGATGACTCTCCGTCAAGCAATGATGCTGCAAGCTGGTAACAGATTGACCTAAATAATGATAACTTTCATGGCTATTGTATAAATTTCAAGACAAGTCGAGGAATTTGCTCAACGCAAAGCATGCCAAATGCCACTTAAGTAGGTAAGTAGGCCTATAAGTGATTTTTGTTTTAGTCCAGAGTCGATTTTATATATAGGATATATGGCAGAAATAAGGCTGCCTGTGCAGTTAATTGCTCATTTAATGGGGTTTATGCCAACGGTGTTCAGCTGGGCCATTTGGAGGACATGGTGGCATTGTTTGAAATATATTTAAATATTGTAAAATATTGCGGCTTTCATCCATCTCGTTGTGTGCTTTTTCGAGTCACTAGGCAAATCGTATCCTGCCTTTATGTCAAATAATACTCCAGTGAGGTAGCTGCACAAAAGTGCAAGTTTTCGGATGTTTTAAGTGACCCAATTATCGCGGTTGAGGAGAAAGTTACGCGTGCCCTATCAACCTGATATGTCATTGATGGCTGTTGCTATTAAGGGGGCCAGTCTGGTTAGGAAAAAAAAAAAAATTCTCAATTTTTTTTTTTTAGTATTTAAGTGCTACTTTGATATATACTCTTCAACATTCAATTGATGTTTTCATGACATTTTTAGTATTTCATTTTATTTTAGGGCAAAAAATATCAGGCAAGCCTATAATCAGACCGGAAGTGGATAATTTTGGTCCAAAATGGAAAAAAAAAACCAAGTCAAAATTGACCATTTTTTAGTGTTGCAGTGGACCTCTGGATGTAACTGACAGGGCATTAATGTGCTTGCTGCCATCTATTGGCCAAGTAGGGTCAATTATTATTTCCTTTATAAAATGCTAATTATCTCAGAATGAGACATTTTGGACAAAAATTGCTAAAACTTAAAAAATATTCATCAGAATTACTTCAAAATTGGCAGTAAGATTTCATACAACAAACAATCCTATGATGGTTTTTGCACATACGTACCTCACAAGCAAAATAACAAAAAAACACTCCAATTACAGTTTTTTCTTTGATATATTATAATTATATGTAAATGATGAAAATTATTCAAACAGTGTCACAGGATTGTTGTGCATACCATATACTATCACATAAAAGGGCCTTGATATTGTAAGCACAATTACTGTGGTAGTACAAAGAACAAGCACTACAATATATTTTGAATATTCATGTAAGATATTGAGAAATTTTCATATAATTTGCATACTTCATGTATGCAATAATAAAAATAAATTTCTCAAGAAGATTCAGTTGCTCCATTGTCTCAGCTTTCCATAAATATATGGTTAATAGGAGTTTACTTAATCAAGTAATGATTTATTCAGAATTCTTTATCAACTTGCACACTGTATTTTACCAGACTGGCCCCCTTAAATGCTATTGCCGCGTACAGCAGCACTAGAAACTCTAACTGACTGGATGTAGTCAACACACCCTAATGCTTGTCTGGGTACCCAAACATCAAGGTGAGCTGAAAAAGTACTGATTTCATTTGATATTGGTTGAATATGGAATTCCTTCCCAGCTGATGACCAATTTCGTTCTTGCTTTCTGCCCAGAAATTTGACATTCGCTTCTGCCTAAATGAAATATTACCTGCGGTATTAACTGCTAACAATGGTATTCATACAATATTTTTCGCAGCAACCATGTTAATGACCGGGCTGCTACACACTTGCATTTATGCACGTCCATGTGTCCTGGTTTAGTAGTGGTGCCCACCGAAAAATGGGGCTCCCCCGAAAGCTAATGTGTAATTCGAACCCTGATAGTAACTGTTACCCTTTTCCTACTACAAACTGCGTAACCGAGGGATATGCCGCCCCGCATTAAGCCTTTCCAACCCCGGGGCTCGTTAACTCCGATATGTGTTCCCGTTACTACTCATTACTCTGGCGTTCGGCGTTCGGTAGGCACCTTGCGATTTGCCATTTCTGCTACGCTCGTTGATAAACGCCAAGTTCTGCAACTTACTTCATCAGTTTTGCTGGTAATCATTCACCATCGCTGGCGTTGGCCTTATTGACAGTTAATTTAAACTATGGAATGAAATGTAATATCCAGGTATCAATCCTGCGATCAAATTCCCCGCGGTTGAAAAAAAAAAAAAGAGCATACGGCATACGCCCCTGCTTGTACGTTGATCAAGGACATAGAGATGGCCGCTGTGGCGGCCATATTAGATATTGCACGACGCTGGTTTTTCGAAAGGGACCTTCCTCCAGCCACCCCCAATACGCCACCAGGAAACGGCATCAATCGGACGAGGTGTTCTTTAGTAGTTGGGCGGAAACGAAAATCAAGATGGCTGCTGTGGTGGCCATATTGAATATCGCACGGCGCTGGTTTTCGAAACGAACCTTCCTCTAGCCACCCCCAATACGCAACCATGAAATTGCAGCAATCGGATGAGGCATTCTATAGTTATCGGGCGGAAACGAAAATCAAGATGGCTGCTGTGGCGGCCATATTGGATATCGCACAACGCTGGTTTTCAAAAGGGACCTTCCTCCAGCCACCCCCAGTAAACCACCAGGAAACGGCATAAATCCAACAAGGTGTTCTTTAGTTGTTGGGCTGAAAGAAAAATCAAGATGGCTGCAGTGGCGGCCATATTGAATATCGCACGATGCTGGTTTTCGAAAGGAACTTTCCTCTAGCCACCCCCAATACACCACCATGAAATGGCATCAATTGGACAAGGCATTCTTTAGTTACCGAGCGGAAACGAAAATAAAGATGGCTGCTGCGGCCGCCATATTGAATATCAGAAGACGCTGGTTTTCGAAAGGAACCTTCCTCTATCTTCCCCCAATACGCCAACATGAAATGGTATCAATCGGACGAGGCATTCTTTAGTTATCGGGCGGAAACGAAAATCAAGATGGCTGCTGTGGCGGCCATATTGAATATCGCACGACGCTGGTTTTCGAAAGGATGAGGGATTCTTTAGTTATCTCACGGAAATGAAAAGTTTACGGACGGACGGACATAGTGTCGACATAATGCCCCCTTCCTCTTTCGAGGGCGGGGGCATAAAAAAAACTAGGTTTATCTTCTAATTCAGTACATGACGGTAGTCAGGTTTCCATTGCACTATTTTAATGTGCATTTTTTTTTGATCAAATTTCGACCTCCCCTACTACTGTTGTACTGTATGGCCTATATATGCTACACATGTAACAAGTGATTTATGGCTATCTTGTGGAAAACCTAGCTTAATACATTGGAGTTTATTTGCTCCAAGCCGGTGAAAACGCAGGTCATTCGCATTTCCTTTGAAAAGAATTGTCTAAAATTCGCCAAAAAATAAATAAAAAAAATAAATAAATAAAATCGCCTGATATGAAATGGAAACTCGACTATTGACTTAAAACATGAAATACGCTCATGCATGTGATGGTAGCATTTCACCAAAAGTGAAAACATTAATGTCATTGTCCCCACCACTTCTCAAAACGCACTCATTCCGATAGTTATCGTCCCCCCCACTTTTCAAAACAAACTAACACCCATGCCTGAGGTGCAATAAAACTCAAACAGAACAAACATAAGTGGTTGACAGAAATTGACCATTTGCGAAAATGGAGTGTAGCTGCTCAGAGAATTGGCTGTAAATGAATGAGCCTCTGTCCTATCAGAAAACCTGTTTGTTACAGTTGTCAGAAACTGCCAAGGTCTTACTCCCACTTTAGTCTTTGAACAGCCTTCATTAGCTTGAACCCCAGAATGCGAAATGGCCGCTTGCAGCTATATTTGCCTTGCATTTTCGCTTTGGCATATAAAACAAATGTTCAATTGGACGGAGATGAAGAGAATGTACAGAGAATGTCACTTTGGAGTTTTCAAGTTGTTAACTTTTTTGCTTTAACAGTATGACTGGGATAATAGTTCAGTAATAGGATGAGGCAAAGTCCATTGAAATTAAAGGCATGTAGTTGAACAAGAACAGATAGGATACCTCATAATTCTTCACAGCTCATTCTACAGCACCGGTCAGCTATTACACAACCCACCACCTGTGGCAACATTACATGCACAAACCATAACACTCCCACAACAGGGTTTCACATATTAGGTACAGATCATCAATCTTTCGGTCTATGACAGCAGATTATCGGAACCTATGCCCATGAACACGAAGTCTGACTGGGAAACATGGCAGATAGGAACTGCACACTCACATGCAAGCAGGCGTCTTCTCCATAATCAGGAAGCGGCAGGTTCCATGGATACAAAAGTGGCTGTGGGAATCTGGACAGTCATCAAAATGTGAGTGAAATGCTGCTGCCACATGGTCTGTATTAAAAAGAAAATTAGCATAAAAACAGAGAAAAGTTCTAGGTTGATGATTCACGATTGTTTAAATGAAAACAAAGACCACAAAGAAATGTGCACATTTTTGCGTCCAACTGAGACGTGTTTTTTTTTCTTCTTCTTATCCTGAGAAGAGAACTGGATACACCTAAAAGAGGCAAGTTGAAGTATCTTTATTAAAGTAAAGTGATTTAAAATTAAGATGTTAGAGACATTTTTTATGCCCATCCTGCCGTCTGTCCATTGGCCGCTGCTGATCAAAATAAATAAGCTTCCTCCTCTATGCATCAGGAATGCTGAAAACAGATTTGACATTATGCCCATTAAAACGGTTTGATTTATTGCAATTTCTAAATATTAAAATATTGGCCACAAACTGGGGCTAAAGCGAAGGTCATAGGGTAGCAAACACCGACAACAGCTCTTTGCTACAGTATACAGCAGAAACAATCACAAGAAATGCTACCCGATTCCCATCAAAATAGTTTGAGTTACTGTATTTAAATTAGTTCAGTCCGACCTGGTGGACCACAACCATCAAGCCCATCATCACGTGACCTGCAGGACATGTTTAGAGCAGAACTTGGAACATAAATCCATCCATCCCTTCTCTATACCCGCTTATTCCTCACGAGGGGTGCAGGGGGAGCTGGAGCCTATCCCAGCTGACTACAGGAAAAGGCAGGGACCCACCCTGGACAGCTCGCCAAACCATCGTACAGACCATTCACTCTCACACTCATACCCATTGGCAATTTAGTGTCTCCAATTAGCCTGATATGCATGTCTTTGGATTGTGGGAAGAAATCAGAGGACCCGGAGGAAACCCACGTGAACACGGGGAGAATATGCAAACTCCACACAGAAAGGCCCCAGGCCGGAGAGCTTGGGAATATTGCCAGAAAATTTAATTCAGATTGAACAGTAGAGGGCACTACAAATACCACAATATGTGCAACACTACGCAAACCAGATGGTAAATCAAGCAATTTTTGTCTGATCATAGCAAAACACTTTTGAAACGTGAGTGTAAAATTATTTTGAAATCGCTAAAAAAAAGGGCAGCCACTAGCTCCAAACATGAAATTGTGTCCATACATCACCGAACTTCGTGGATAATTTTCATTCAGATTTTTGAAACTTGTCCCTAAAATATTTTTGAAGTTCAGAGAGAGTCCGAGTAAGAATTGTAATTTTTTTGCACATACAAAGTACACAGTGAAACAAGATACTGTTTCCCAGCACTCCGGAGCTACATACACACATGTAACCTACTATACAACCCTACTAACAGGCTAACAAGCTACAATTAACTAACTAAGTAGTAATGACAAGGCCTGGAGATCAGTAGACTAAGGGGAGAACAATACGAGAATATAGGGAAAGGGAAAAAAAGTGTATAGTACAAAGAGAAAAAAATATATAAGGTAGTATAGGATAGCAATTATGTATCTGTACATGTAATGTAACAATCTTTCCTCAAGTGCAAGAAAACTAAAACAAGAAACATAACATTGCGTGACAGAAATTGATCAATAGGGGGCAATGGCTTTGCCAAAATACAGTGTAGCTGGATTTAAATGAATGAGCGTCTGTCCTTTCATAATAAAACCTGTTCTTTACTGTTAATACCATTGTCAGGAACTGCCTGCCAAAGGTCTTACTCCCCCTTTCGTCTTTGAACAACCTTCACTGGCTTGAACCCTGAAATGGCAGCTTGCAGCTATATTTATGAAATAATTGAAATACTTTCATTAAAATCAAATTTCTCAAAATCAAGGCTTCACAATTTTAGACCTTATAGACAAATCAAGGATGAAGAATACACAGCAGGTAAGATACACATAGCAAAGACTAAACCAGGCAAGCAGGTTAGACAACTTTAGTTTCTTTTAATCTCCTTAAAGCTATAGAGCTGGCACGATTTGAAAGTGGCACCTCCTCTAAGCTCCGCCCTCTCCCGTCAGTGCTCCGTCCAAAGCCACTACTCCACAAACTTGAACGCGCATCTGACAGTCGGACTCAGCAGGGCATAGGAGAGCCGACTCAGCCATTTCCACACATTTCACACTGGACGCGGAACAAATTTTTCACACGACAAATTACATTCAAAGTCAATGCACAGACGCGAATACACGCATTTCGAGTCATAGACTACCGCTGCATCAGCTGATGGAGCAATCACAATGATGAACGTTAACTCATTTGGTAAACAATGCAGGTGCATTTCCACAGCAAGCAGTTCAATGTCCGGGGTACAGAAGCGCTCTTTGCGTTCACATGTCCGGGATTACACCACCTCTCACTCACATATAGTGCAAACCCACCTCCCTTCTTGAGCGAGTTCAGCCATGTTTCACTGAAGTAAAAACAATGCAACACTCATGGGTCTTCACCAGCGCCGCACGCTCATCCGCCTTGTTCCCCAAAGACCTCACGTTTCCTATTATAATTGCCAGGACCGCTGGCTTCGGTCTTCTCCTTTTCTCCTTCTGCTTGACTCCAAATCTGCAAACCCGGCGTCTCCTCCATAACTCCTGCGGGATCAGAGGTCTGTCTCCGGGCAACAGCACAGGCTTACACAGGGCAATCAACTGATCACGCGTGTGAACGATGTCCCCAGGGCCGGATTAACACAGTGCTCTGCCCCAGTGTGACCAATTATGAAATGCCACCCCCCCCGCAAAAAAGTTACTTACCATGACTTATAGAATGCAGAAATGGACCACTTTTCTCCTTGATAATACTAGTGTTTCTTTTATTAACAAATTAACTGACATACAGCAATAATAACAGCTAAAGCACCGGCTGAACAAGCCTTCAAAAGAAGATTGCCAATGGTGATAATTATAACGGTGCCTTCAAGGTCAGTGTGACACCCCTGCTGCCTTCAGGGACAGTGCCCAAAATCTTAAGGGGTGATCTGGGGTTAAATGGGCAAAATTTGATTATTTTTAGTAAATAAAAATATTCTATAATAACCCACCTTAAATAATCACTAAATGCTACATGGATTAGAAACTGAACTCAACTTTCCAATGCGGTCTAATGCATTTTCCATTGATTTCCTAAGATATTACTTTTCCCATGTTTCTCATGTTTGTGGCAGCCATAACTTTTTTATTTATCATTGAAAATCAATTATTCTGGGCAAAATAATTTCACAATGACAATAAAATGCCCCAAAATCACAACTGATAGACTGGGCAAAGAATGGCTGGGTCATTGCATTTGGATAAGCAATAGCCTTTAAATGATGAAAGAAAAACTGAATTCTATCAGAGTTAAAGAGGAATTGGTGCCAGAAGTTTCCTGCATATTTAATGAGCTTGCTCGGTTACCATGGCAACTGCATAAACAGAAAAAATGTCACCTTGTATCTTTTTTGGTGGTTATTATACATACTTCTTTAGATTAATTCTGAGTTGTTTCCTAGTGTCATTTTTCATTTCTCCCCTGAATTATAAGGACTTTCCATCCAGTCACTAAAATGGCACTTACCTTGGGCATTGAAATTTATGGCAACAAAGGCCACACGTTTACATTTACTAAATACTAAGAATTGAAATTCTATGGCAGTGGGTTTTAAAAAGGGAAAGGCTTCGTGCAGTGAACTCACTATTGTCAGCTTCTGCGATCATGCTAACGTTCTCCGTCTCCGAGTTCAACTGTTGCCGTCAGCCCACCTGCGATAGGCTCCCGTTAATGTCAGCTAATGTTATGTTCTGCTGCATCTGCCTCATTAGCATTAGCCTCTAACGTACATGGCTAACTTTTGTAACGTAAGCACTAGCTGCTAGCGCTGGAGGAACGGAATTGACGGGCGGAACATTTGTCTCTCTACCGACAGCTTCTTTGCTGCGGGTAATCTTAAAAAAGCAAGATATTTCTGGTACATTCGGTAGCGTGGATATCTTTCGTAGTTTTTTTCTTCTGCTATTTTCCGATTAGCACAACCCCTCGGTTGCTTCCCCCACCGCTCAGTGTGTTGCAGCACGTGATGTCAGAGCGAAAGCACATCGTTGTGATCAACAACTGATTAGAGATCAGTGCCCATTCAGTTTCTACATGGCGGGATTCTAGCTCAGCTTACAACACAGATCTGGGACCAGTTTGCCCTTTCTCTGACTTTGGCAGGGCGGTTCTAAATTGAAGTTTTTTTATTTATTTTATATATATATACATATACACACACACACACACACACACACACACACACACACACAAATATATATAAAATATTCTCTTTTGATATCAACAGTTAAGTTTGAATTTGTTCATAATATACAAACGCATCTCTTCCGATTAAAATAAAAAAAATTAAAAACTGAGGATTCGTAAATCATGTGATGCCCCTCCCAGCATCACTGGCCTTGGATGTCCCCGCTCCAATCGGTAAAGTTTTCAGTTACGAAAAAGTTTTCTCCTCCTTCTTCTTTTTTGGAGTTTTATGGCGATTTCAATACCAAAGGTGTATTACCGACAACTACTGGCTGAATATTTCCGGCAGCGGGGAAACGCGATGAGCGTGCACACTGGGAGTAGGGAGGGACAGAGGGTGGCATGAGCAGCAGAAGGCATCTGATTGATTCTTTCCATTAGGACCGAATGGCAGGGAATTGTCAGAGTTTTTACAGTTTTTACAGTCCTGCAGCCGAGCCGACACAGTCTGATTCTTTTCGTTCCTTTTTCTGAATACATAATATATTGACTACTCTCAGGATAGAATGACCATTTCACCCAGTATAACAAAAAGTGTTTCTGAACAGGATTACCAACTATACCTTTAATTGAAAAAACATCCGTTAGTGATAAAATGAGTTTCAATCATAATCTAATTTGAATTACTATACTTACCTCTCAGCATAGGAGAGGTCCTGGCTACTGGAAATTTAATCAGCTACTCTTAGAAGACAAGGATTTTATTGAAGCTACAAAGATTTTTTTATTGATGACCATTTTCACCGAAATGTAGTAACCGCAAATCCTTTAGTAGTTTGGGATGCCTTTAAATGTACCCTCAGAGGCAACTATGAGGCTAAAGGGGGAAAAAAAACAAAAAAAAAACAAAACTGTCTGGGAATACTTGGGGAGACTGACGCAAGTGCGACTGAGCCTGCAGAGGAACTGTGGCAAATACTCCAATACACTTGCAACTGAAAGCAAAAAAAACTTATAAAACTACAAAGCCATTGGAAAGTGTCCCAGATTTTTAGGCAAAGGGTAGTCACACTAAATTTTGATCTGAGTTAGTTTTAACAGTTTGCTGCACTTTATAGTACAATTTTCAATATTTCAAAGCCTTAAACTTAATGATTTTGGATGCATCTTGCCTCAGGCAATGGTGTTAAATGTGCCCAAGTCTTTTTGGCAGCATTATTTATATATATGGCAAATTTTAAAAATGAATGAATACGTAAATAAGTAAATAAATAAACAGGCCTTTTTACAAAGCAATCATGGTAACATATAAGATGCTAAGCAGGTGTACATTGCTGGAGATGGACAATGCGTGATCCCATGCAGTGCCCGTTTTTGCCGCCCAGCAATTGGTGTATGTTCTATGCTCAGTACACTGGTCTTGACCCAATTTAGACATCTTTAAAGTGATGACGCATCTCTTTATTTATATCACTATAATACTGCTATAACCTTCAATTAATGTTTATCCATTTTGTATTTGTCGTGGCTAATCATCCACCTATGTACATATTCTGACTTAAGACAACAGTGTTAGTGTGTGTATGTGCATGTGTACATGTACTGTTTTATCACTGGTAAGTTTGCGGTGTCTTCAGGTTGAGGTTCTGTGCACATCTGATCGTGTGTACTGATGTTGGTAAAGGAAGTTTGTTGTACCACTTGTACCAATAAAGAAGAGTTAAAAAAGACTCCACAATTAATAGCACCCATGTTTTTATACTTCATGCAAACAATTTCAGAAAAAAATAACAGCAAGGAGATTTTCCTCAAGAAGGCACACATTTGGAAGGATTTTGGACCATTACTCTCTGCAAATCCAGTCAAAATTGAATTTTAATCAAATAAATATGCGTCCATTACAAAATGAACAAAGTTCAGTATTCATCTCAAGTTGGCATTCTGAGTTCATATTGATTAAATATATTACAATTTTTAAAGTATTTTTGGTACAGTATTTTTCCATTTATGGTAAATTGCACTAGCATACCATTTAGTGGAGTACCTACAATGCCATTCAATGATGTTCTCGCAGTCCTGTCTGTGGGCTGTCACTGTGGTGAACACAGGTGACAGTTTCCAAAAGATATCCAGTGTTGCAGCATGTACCTTGAAATGTAGGTCATTACCATAACAAATACTTGACACCAGAAATAATTCGCTAACAGCCCCACTACCAATTTAGTAGAAGCAAGTCTTCTTTACTTTTTTAAAGTAGCAAACCAAGAAGTAAAATTTCTATCATCCAGTCTGTGTTGATGTGTAATAATAGAAGGGGAATGAATGAGATTTAGGTCATGGAAATGGTCACTGCAACTCTGATCACGCACTACCAAAGGCCTTTCAATTTTTTGACATTTTAGTGGGGTTGGGGCATCTTTAAAGGTTCAACTTCAGGACTATTAACAAGCAGACAGACATTTTCTGGAATGCATGAAACATGGGGAGAGTGAGTGGAGCCGCGCACGGGAGGTCCATGGATGTTCTTGAATGCAATTGGACGTTGGACATAAAAAGAAATGCATGACAGACTCACGTTTCACTGGTGCTGTAGAGGAATTCTCCTGCAGCTGTCCAGATGTAAACAGAGAGCCTGGAGATGCATGGAAATACAGAAATGGATGAAATATAGAAAGCAAGAGGAGCCTACATAATAATTCTGCAAATGTAATGCACCAAATCAAATATAAAAAAAAATTGGACCAAGGCTCCTGTAGCTTACTGGCAAGCAATCTTATAATGATCATACAAGTTATGAAAATTTAATGTGAAGTTTGACCTTTGAATTATTGAAGTCACTAAATAGTAGTTCCCATACATCAATAAGACCTCCTGTAATGCAATCCTAAGCTCTGAAGCAGTTTTCAATATGTCAACTGTGAGCTTAAAAGGGCACAGATGGTCAAGTTGAGGTCAGCAAATGGACTTCATACATGTCTTTCTGAATGTCTCTTTACAAACCATGGGTCAATCTGTGAACATTCTGGTGATACAAGTCATTGTAATTTCACTGTCCAGTTTGACCCTCAAAAGGTCACTGACAGTCAAGTTGAATGTCATTTCATTTGTGGCTTCCTAGATGTCTTTAACACAAAAATAGGCTCCATCCGTGATCATTTTAATGATACAAGTCAATACATTTTCACCAGGTCACATTTGACCTTCGAAGGTCAATGGCAAGGTCAGCAAATGAAAGTTCATATAGGACTTCCTATATGTTTCTAATACAAGCCTAGGCTCCATCTGTGACCATTGTGGCAATACAAGTCATTATAATTGTATTAGGTCAAGTTTGACCTTCAAAAGTCACCAACAGTCAAGTTGAATGTTCATGTGTGACTTCCTTTAACTCTGCAATACAAACTTAGGTTCCATCTGTGCCCTTTTTAGTGATTGTCATTGATTTCTCACTAGCTGAAGTTTGACCTTTGAAGGTCGATATGAAGATCACCAAATGAAAATTCATATGAATTCCTATACGTCTCCAATACAAACCTATGCTCTCTGCAACAAAATTGACCTACTTTAAGGGGTAAAAATGTCACATTCTTTGTAAACATTGTTTCCTAGATTACATCCACTATTTTTGTTGTAGCCGCTTAATATTTACAGGGTGTATATTCTGGATAATCAGCTTGCAGAACATTAAAGGTGGATGACCTTCACCTGGTTAATGGGGTCAAAAGGTCACATTGTTTCTGAACAGTGTTACTTTCATTACGCCTTTGCACTACCATGACATTTTTTGGAGTAGCTATGTCAAATTCATAAGGTGTACTCACTGGATAATCAAGTTGGAGGACATAGAAGCTACATGGACTTCACCTACTTTAAATACCTTCTAATTACAATTTGATGTAGCAACATTATCAACCAAATTGTTCGGTCACCTTCAACATAACGTCGAATTTTGATGACAGCGCATCATGTCAGACTGTATATTCTGAATGCCAAACGATGTAAAGTCCCAGCTGTCCTGTTCCACACTTTGCATATAACCTGCCAGGTCCTAGATGATATTGGACAATTACCTCCGTCTTCCTTTTGACTCTTGAAACTTCTCTAAAGCCCGAAAGTATTAAACACAATGTGTTACATAGGCATAAATTAAAAGACCCTTTATATGTTGTAATTCGTTGTCTTATGCCCATACGGCCGAGGATACTTCAGCATTGCGTTCTGTGTTAGGATGAGCTAGAGAAGGCTTTGCGGAGACTCTCCCGTCGTAGATACAACATCTGAGCCAAAGATTAATGCAATTCTGGACGGAAATAATTGATGTGATATCGTATAGACCGTCAAAACAATGCCACGACTAATGCACTCCTTGATCAATGCTAGTTAGACCAACAAAATATCAGCGTATGACTGTTTTTGGCCAGACAACCCAAGTGTCGGTCAGAGTAAGTTTGTTACGAGTATCATTACCTATTTTGTAGCCAGCCTCATGGCGTCATACTCATAATCTCAGACTCGGTTCATTAAAACTGAACACGCATATTCATCTGAGGACACGTCGGTAACGTTAAGCGTCAGTGATGGAAAAAATGCGTTTCTACCAAGCAAAGCAATTCATCAAACCATACCAGCCGTTTTCAATATCTGTAGAAACATTCAATCAGTTTAATCTGACGGTAACTCGATCATTTTTTACTCGAGTGGTAATACTCACCGGTGATAAGAAACATCACATCCCAGATTAAATGCACCATCACGAGCTTTGACTTTCCACTGAGCGCGCGATACGAAGGTGGAAGACTTCCGTGAGGAAAAAAATCCAGCTAGGACGCTGAGTTAGAAAATATCTATTATTTGAAGGAAAACGTCCACGAGACATTAATTGAAGTTTGCTTCAAAAATTTGTGCTGGAGTTCCGCAAATTTTAAATATTTGCTTTTCCAGTAAATCGTGCCACAAGCTCGAGAAAATACAAGCTTTATAGCTTTCATTGAATATACGGCATAGCGACCACAAAAAAATCCAATTTGTTATACTTCTGTCACGCGACTTGGCCAACACGTCTTCTTCGGCAGTAATCACTCTGAGAGGGAGAGAGAGAGAGAGACTGCTCTGGCAGACATACTCAAAGGGCGATGTAAGTTTTAAAAAATTCATTCATCACATTACTTTCAGGGGAGTAATTCCACCAGCAGATTACTGGACTTGCATGAAAACACCACAAAAAAGTTAATGTAAGGTTGTGGGCTACTACAAGCTGCCAGAGAAGCTTCAGTGAATCAGTTGATGTCAGCTGATCTGAGAAGTCTTGTCACTGCGAAACATATGAGCTGGCACCCGTACTGGTACCATTCACTTTGTGTATGCTGCTCATGCTTTCAAGGGTTTGATAGGAATGGTAAAGGAAGACCCATCACCCACATCACTTTTTTTTCCCATTTCTGGGGATCAGAACTTATGGTTCTGCACTGTCAAACTCTCAAATTTGGATTCATCTTTGAACTGAAGGCTTTCTGCACTGCAGCCCAAGCCCCTGTATACCCTCAACCACACCAGGTAATCATCCATCCTTCCAGTCTTAATATATACTGCTTCTTCCCCGCTAGGGCCGTGGGGGTGTTGGAGCCTATCCTAGCTGACTATGGGCAAAAGGCAGCGACACACCTAGGAAAAGCCCTCCAATCTATTGCTGGGCGCACACGCCATTGGCACACTATTTATTCACACAGTCATACCTACAGGCAATTTAGAGTCCCCAGTTAGCCTTGCATGCATGTCTTTGGACTGTGGGAGGAAACCAGAGTACTGAGAGGAAACCCACATGGGGAGAAAATGTGCCATCTTATGAACTGCCGTGCAGATTATATTTTTACTGAAGTTCTCTGCATCACCAATAGCGTACAGAAACTACCAATGGAGAAAAAGTAGAACCAACGTGGGGCAATGTATACAGTTTGTGGGACTATAAGGGCATTATTCCTATGTGTTGCACTGGCAACACATGGTTCAAGAACCTGACAAAGGAAAATAAGTCCCTCAGATGAAAAACGTTGCTCTCATAGAGGTAATCACTGGGGAAAATCCAAAGGGCTTAGTTGGACACTGAATATTCTTTCCTTCCTCAGACACCCTCTCAATGATCTGCGCACGGAAGGATCCTCTATGAAAGGTGATGCCATGTTCCAAGTGAACTAAGTAGTTAGTAAGCCTTGCTTTTATACCCACTGATATCTGATCTTGAACTTAACCCACTCCAGATCAGGTTAGGCATTCAGCGTAAGTGACTATGGGGCGAAGTGAACCACCGTCATAGTCCTGAGAACCCAAGGGTTACCTCGATAACCTCAAATCCTGCATTGTCGTGCAGGACCCTGGTTTCCATACCATCTGCACTGAATATCCCATTGCTTTAACCTATTACTCCAGGACAAAAAAAATGTACAATTTTAAAGAGAACTAAAGTTGTAATTAAGAAAAATAAACCTCTCCTGAAAAAGCTAACAAAATTTGTCACTTAGCTCTCACTATGAGTGCAGCCTATCCTCCCTCCAAAGTGTGTAAAAAATATTTTTCTGTTGTTTGAGCTTGTTTCAGTCAGGGCCAGTTGACATGGGGTTTCCCCCGCACCAAATTAGAATTCAGCTCAATAAGAGCAAACAAACCAAAACGAAAAGTTTGATATGATTTGAGTTTATTGTATATAACTCAAAAGGCACATATAAGAACCCGGGCTGATCTGCACAGATCATAAAAAAATCACACACCCCACACACAAAAAGACATTAGCGCCTTAAACCAAGCAATGGCAAAACGACCTGATTTCCCCCTAAAGTTCTACTATCTTATCGACAGTTCTTGTCCTTAGGTCTGAAAGGATTATTCATCCACCTTACGTAATGCCTCTTGAATTTTTTCAATCACGCGTTTAACAATATTTTCTGTCCTCAATTATTTCTGCTCTCCACCTGTTTTATAAGACAAACAGTTAAGACTTGACGCCATTCATTGCCCCTTATCTCCCCTCCAGCAAAAACTCAGGATGGCACATCATTTATTGTCGACTACTTCTACAACGTATGTCCTTGTGTTTTTCTATGCCCACCTGATTGGCTCACCATATCTAAAGTTACAGCCAAGTTAAGCAATGCGCCCTTCCCTGAATTCATACAAAAGTGTAGTATTTGCATGTTTTTTGAACATGGGAGGACAGAGTCAGGTTAGAACTGCAGCTGCGTCTTCTGGGATGAAACTAATCTGCCCACAGATGTTCGGGGGCTGAACTCAAGGTACGCACACAATAACTTTTTTAGGTGACAAGGATTCAGCATGCAAATGATAAAAATAATTAGAGGTAAGCTTTCACCCAGTGTGACCTCTGCTTTCTCGATTTTGGTCCCATCTCAGAACAAATGGACTTTTTGACACCTTGAATCTTTTCATAAGCACAGAAACTGGCATGCTTATTCGGTTATAACTGTGAGCCCTATGGGAATGTAATATAAGTGTTTGGATAAGGAGAATGATTATCTGATTATACGAACAACAATATGATGAGAGGCGTAAAAACTTAACCATTTTTTTCCCGCAAAAGTTACGTCCAACTTGAAGGATAATCAAATATACAATGCATCATTTTGTTTTTCCAGTTTTTGTGTGAAATAACCTCTTCTACTTGGGAATTGCCATTGGAGGGATAATTGCCCACTCTCACTTCACCTTAAAGCACATTACTTCTTTAAATATGTTCCCATTTACGCTTCCTAATTCGCAACTAAGCGTTCATTTGTTCTGTTGCGAGGGTCAATCTGTGGAATTACTGTATACAGTGCCATGAAAAAGTATTTATCCCCTTCCTGAGTTCTGAGAATATTTGTCGCACTTAAATGTTTTCGATCAGCAAATAAATTTTAATATTAAACAAAGACGACCCGAGTAAATACAAAATGCAGTTTTAAATTATGATTTAATTTATTAAGGAGAAAAAGCTACCCAAACCTACCTGGCCTGCTGTGAAAAAGAAATTGCCCCCTAAACCTATAACTGGTTGTGCCACCCTCTGCAACAACAAATGCTATGAAGCATTTGCAATGACTGGGAATGAGTCTTTCACATCACTGTGGAGGAATTGTGGCCCACTCTTCTTTGCAGAATGTTTTAATTCAGCCACAAAGGTGGGTTTTTGAGCCTGTTTAAGGTCATGCCACAGCATCACAATTCAATTTAAGTCCGGACTTTGCTTAGGCCACTCCAAAACCTTCAGTATGATTTTTTAAGCCATTCAGAGGTGAACTTGCTAGCGTGTTTGGGATCATTTTCCTGCTGTATAACCCAAAAGTGCGCTTGAGCTTGAGGTCACCAACTGATAGTTGGACATTCTCCTTCAGGATTTTCCGGTAGAGAGCAGAATTCATAGTTCCATCAATTACAAAGGCACAAAGTCCTCCAGGTCTTGAAGCAGCAAAGCAGCCCCAAACCATCACACTACCACCACCATGTTTCACTTTTGGTATGACTTTTTGTTGTTCTTCTCATGAAATTATATGTTAGTTTTATGCCTGATGTAACGGGATGCACACCTTCCAAAAAGTTCAACTTTTGTTTTGTCAGTCCACAGAATATTACCCAAAAGTCTTGGGGATCATCAAGATGAATTTTGGCAAATGTGAGACGAGCCCTTGTGTTCTTTTTAGTCAGCAGTATTTTTCAGTTTGGAACCTTCCCATGGGTGCCATTTTTGCCCAGTCTCTTTCTTATTGTTGAATCATGAATACTGACTTTAAATGAGGCAAGTGAGGCCTGCAGTTCTTCAGATGTTGTTCTGGGTTCTTTTGTGACCTCCTGGATGAGTCGTCAATGCGCTTTTAGGAGTAATTCTAGTTGGCCGGCCACTCCTGGGAGGGTTCAACACTGTTCCAAGTTTTCTCCATTAATGGATAATGGCTTTCACCATGATTCTCCGGAGTCCCAAAGCCTTAAAAATGGCTTTGCCACCCTTTCCAGACTGATAGATGTCAATTTCTTTGTTTCTCATCTGTTCTTAAATTTCTTTTGTTCGCAGCATGACATGTTGTTTTTTTGAGATCTTTTAGCCTACTTCACTCTGTCAAACAGATTCTATTTCAGTGATTTCTTGATTCATCAGGTCTGGTAGTAAGGCCAGGGTGTGGCTAGTGAAATTGGACTCAAAAAATGCTGTTAATCACAGTTAATTCCTGATTTAACAAGGGGGGGCAGTTACTTTTTCACATAGGGCCAGGTAGGTTTGGATAGCTTTTTCCCTATAATAAATGAAATCATGATTTCAAAACTACGTTTTGTATATACTCGGATTATTTTTGTCTGATATTAAAGTTTGTTTGATGATCTTAAACATTTAAGTTTAAAAAATATGCAAAAAAGTAAGAAATCAGGAAGGGGGCAAATACTTTTTCACGGCACCGCATTTCCCCTCAGCTTACATTATTGTTCAGTGCAATAATAATCAAACAATTTCCTACCCTCATTTATGGTGACATTACAGTTTTTCTCAGTTGCTTTGGTACGTTTCTCAAATCAGAAATTAATTTCTCAAAACTACTTGTTCAATCTTCACATTATCTTATCACTTTTGCACATTATATTAGCACTTTCTTATTATTTTGACCTATTTGCAAATGCTTTGGTACATTCATGCAATTAAGTACAATTCTCAGCTGTGAGCCACATTTTCAATCGATTATGTCATGTTGATAAAAACATTTAGTACCATTTGCTTTTGAATAGTCTTGTCTCCAAAACATCTTGGCATTATTTCATCATATAAGTCATTCAATGCAAAATGAATGAGCGAGTTGTCATAATCTTTTGTCAGATATATTTTTTGCGCATTCCTCAGGGACTTCATTTGTGAAATGTCTCCCTAATAGATGAAATTGCTCTCACTTGAATCTTGGCTTTCATTAATGCCAGGGGAATATACACACAAATGTATATACAGGGCACAAAACAGTGTTACTATTTCTGAAAATGGAAGAACAAAGAGTTCATGAGCGTGAACATGCAGGGAGACGGAGAAGAGGAGTAAGAATGGGTGGTGGAAGGCGAAACAGAGGGAGAGGACGAAGGAATATCCCGGATGAAATAAGGGCCACACTCATTGACCATGTTATCAATCATGGTCTAACCATGGCTGAAGCGGGTCAAAGAGTGCAGCCAAATGTTGGAAGAACAACTGTGTCATCAATTGTCCAAACATTTTGTCGGGAGAACCGGTATGTATCTAATGTATCATGTGTTGAAATACAGTATACATACTGTGGTGCTTCATTCTATATCCACTTCATTCGGACATGCTGAAAATACATGCTCTCATATTTGTAGTCTTGCTCACTCTTGAGATTTTTACACCTCAGCAGGAGGAGGCTGTTTGTGCCATGGTTAGGGAAAATAACTCCATTAGATTACGGGAGATACAGAGTGCAGTGATTGCAGACAACAATGTCTTTGCCAACATCCCAAATGTCAGCATATCAACAATCGATAGAGTGCTGAGAACACCAGATTGGCATGAAACAGCTGTACCGTGTACCCTTTGAACGCAATGGTGACAGAACAAAGGAGCTGCGATTCCAGTATGTTCAGGTATTGAACTGTGTTCACTCAACAGGAAAAGGTACATGCTTTTTCTGTGGAACATGCAATATGCTTTGCATTTCATGTAACTGTATCTTTATGTGAGAACCTTTTTTTTGTCCTCTGTAATACAGCGTGTGATGGAACTGGAATCAAGTGAGCCATTGCACACCTTCGTCTACTTGGATGAGGCAGGCTTTAACCTGGCCAAATGCAGAAGGCGTGGTCGCAATCTCATTGGCCAAAGGGCTACAATCAATGTGCCAGGCCAACGAGGAGGGAATATAACAATGTGTGCTGCTATATCTGAGAATGATATTCTCACTCATATTCCCATCATAGGCCCATACAACACCAATCATCTCCTCCACTATTTGGAATCCCTCCACCGGGATCTCATCCCTGAGGAGGAGAGGGGTATGATTGGTGATGCTTAGCCAAAGTTTGTTATAATTCTGGATAATGTGAGTTTTCATCGCTCTGACACCATCAGGCAATGGTTTGCGGCCCACCCCAGGATGATGATTGAATTCCTCCCTCCCTATTCCCCCTTCCTCAACCCAATTGAGGAGTTCTTCTCAGCCTGGAGGTGGCGGGTATATGATCACCAGCCCCATACAAAGATGACCCTGCTGGAAGCCATGGGTGCAGCATGTGAAGACATCACTGCAGACGCCTGCAGGGGCTGGATAAGGCACGCAAGACGATTCTTTCCTCGCTGTATCGCAAAGGAAGATATCCATTGCGATGTAGATGAAAATCTGTGGCCAGACAGGAGGGAGCGTCAAGAGGTCTAAATACCCTGCACTGCAGGCCACATTCTGAGTGTATTCCCTCCCTCCAACTTGTGCTATAATTCTCAAAAGATGTCATTTCAATAAAAGTACATTGTGAACTGTAATGTGACTCTATTGTATACTTCCCCATTACTCTGCAAGTAATTGAAAAACTAGTGTTCAATTGACAACATGACTAAACTATTTGACTGTCTTGTTCATGGACAATGAAACAAGGATTTTACATTTTGATGGCACTGACATGTTCATTGTGTTATGTGAATATAGGCCACTGGATGGCAGTATTTACCTTTTTTTTTTGTTCGGCTCAGACTGGAGCTATGTTTAGACATGTCCTGGACATGTCTGGGGCAAGTCCCCGAAAATTAAAAAAAAGAGGTCTAAATGTGGGTGGGGTCCGCAAAAGAGTGTATAAGGAAAAGAATTGAGACAGTAAAGTAGTAGGAGAAATTGCAAGAAGAAGGATACATGTGACCAGACCTGTCATTTCAGTTCAAGACCTGTGAAGTTTCTTTTGTGGATTTTTGCCTTTGTTTTCTTCATCCAGGACATCATCAAGCCACCCCAAACAAAGGGACTGTAAATATTTCTGGTTTTTTTTACATAATTCAATCTTGGTCAGTTAGTTAGTTGTTATTAGTCTTTGTCTTTGTTTAAAAATTAAATGTGTTTTAAGTTTTTAAAACTGTGTCTGTCATCCCTTGCTGTTGCTGTTGTGTTGTAGATTGTAATAACAAATTGGGGCCATAACAAATTGGGGGCTCAAGTCCGGGACAGACCATTGAGAGAGTAATTAATTAAAAATCTAACATTTCAGATTGTAAAATTGTTTTTTGTGAATTTTCCTATATAATTATATTGACAACAGCAATGGACGATTTCTTGGCATCACCAACCGTAGGGGTTTTGAAGTCTTTTAAAAAGACCGAACTGTTGGAAATATGCAGACATTTGGAGCTGACTGAGGTAAAACCAGCCATGCGAAAAGCAAGACTGGCTAGAGAGATAGTTGAATATTACTTTGATGAAAATGTGTTTGCACCAGGAGATCTGGAACAGTTTCCAATGGAAAATCCAAATATAGAAATGGAACTTAAATTAAAAATGCTAGAGATTGAAAGGGAGGAAAAAGAAAAACAAAGAGAATTTGAGAGAGAGAAAGAGGAAAGAGCAGAAAGAGAGAGACAGAGACAGAGAGATTTTGAATTAGAGAAGTTGGATAGAGAATAAAGACTCCAAATGGAGAAACTAAAAATTAAAATTGAAACTAAAAATAAATTTTGTGCCAGTCAGGAGGTAAAACTGGTGCCTCCATTTTCTGAAAAGGACGTAGACAACTATTTCCAGTGTTTTGAAAAGGTAGCAAAGAGTTGCCAGTGGCCAAAAGACACTGGCCTCTGATGTTGCAAACTGTCCTCAAGGGTAAAGCTCAACAAGCCTATTCAGCTTTGTCTGCAGATGATTCCTCTGATTATGAGGTTGTCAAAAAGGTTATTTTGAGAGCTTATGAGTTGGTTCCAGAGGCTTACCGACAGAAATTCAGAGGTGTGAAAAAATCTGAAAATCAGACTTATGTGGAATTTGCTAATGAGAAGAAAGTTTGATTTGAACGCTGGTGTACTTCTATGGAGGTCAAGGATGATTTCAACTCACTAAAAGAGATGGTGTTAGTTGAAGAATTCACGAACTGTGATAAGGATGATGTTAAGACCTACCTTAATGAGAAGCAAGCACTAAATTTGCAATCAGCTGCCAAATTTGCAGATGAATATGTTCTCACACATAAGTCCAAATTTCAGTCTAGCAGTAACAATAGATGGTCCCAATTTCAGAAAAAGGGTTACGGTGATACCCAAGATTCTTCACCCAAAGACAAAGACAAATCTGGTGATGGTGCTCAGAAATCCAGTAACAGGTCTGATCAAAGTGTGAAAGCTGACAGTGACAAAAGTGGTCTAGTTTGCAGTTATTGCAAGAAATCTGGTCATGTTACAACGAACTGTTGGATCCTTAAAGCTAAGAAAGAAAAAGACAAGGATACCAAACCAAATGCCTTTGTGAAAACAAGGTTAGAAACCCCTGTAGTAGATAACCGATCTGCTAAATTGCCTGCTTCTTGTGGGGCTAAAAAGCCTGATACAGCTGACTTTGTGAGGTAGGAATTTCTTCCATTTGTGTCAGAGGGATTTGTGGCTCTGAATGAGCATACTACTCCTGTCCCCATATATATCTTAAGGGATACCGGAGCTTCTCAGTCACTTTTGTTGATGGACTCCTTGGAGTTACATGATGAGACCGCTTCAGGGGATTTCATACTTGTACAAGGTATTGAAGGGAGGACTGTATCTGTACCCCTGCGCTCTATATTCTTGAAGTCAGATTTAGTTACAGGACAGGTAAAGGTGGGACTTATGTCAAGTCTACCTATAAAGGGTGTTTCTCTGTTGCTAGGCAATGACCTGGCTGGGGGCAAAGTAATTCCCTCTGTACATCTTACTTCACAGCCGAGCACTGAAGATGGGGATGAGGACCCATCTCTGTATCCTTCTTGCGCAGTGACTCTTGCTATGGCCAAGAAGGCTAAAGAAGAAGATGTTGTGGTGCCATCCAGCACATTGAATAGTCAGGACTCAGGTGGTTCGCCTCATGACTCTGATTGGCCTACTATGGTTTCTCCGTTTGAGGACTTATCAGATACTTTTATCAGTTCTCTATTCAGCCAGCCGGATGGGTCTGGTGATTTTGATGTGTCTGGAGACTTGTCTCTGTCCAGAAAGCGGTTGATTGAGGAGCAAACTAATGATCCTGAAATTTGTGCAGTAAAGAGGAGAGCTCTTCCTGATAAAGAAATAGACGCAGTTCCAGTTGGGTATTATCTCAAGGATGGTGTGTTGATGCGGAAGTGGCGCCCTCCTGATATCCCTGCCAATGCAGATTAGGCAGTGGTCAGGCAAATTGTTGTTCCGAAGGTCTACAGGAATGAGATCTTAACAATGGCTCATAGTTTACCTTTAGGAGGTCATCTTGGTGTTAACAAGACTGTTGATAAGATCATGAAACACTTCTTTTGGCCTGGGCTTCGGAAAGACGTTTCCAACTTTTGCAAAACCTGTCACACTTGTCAGGTAGTTGGAAAACACCAGTTAGACCCACCTGTAGCTCCATTGCAGCCTATCCCAGCATTTGGGGAGCCATTCTCTAAGGTCATTGTTGATTGTGTTGGTCCATTACCCAAGACTAGATCTGGAAATCAGTACTTGTTGACAATCATGTGTGCATCTACCAGATTCCCTGAAGCCATACCTCTACGTAACATCAAGGCAACTGCAATCTCAAAGGCTTTGATAAAGTTCTTCACGTTGTTTGGCCTTCCCAGGAAAATTCAGTCAGACCAAGGTAGCAATTTCACTTCAGGATTGTTTCAGCAGGTTGTGATGAACTAGGTGCAAAGCAGATTCTTTCTAGTGCCTATCATCCAGAGAGTCAGGGTGCCTTAGGGCGGTTTCACTCCACTCTCAAGACAATGATGAGGACTTATTGTTATGACCATGAGAAAGACAGGGATGGAGGTGTTCATTTGCTGTTGTTTGCAGCTAGAGAAGCAGTGCAGGAGTCTACTGGATTCAGTCCATTTGAGCTAGTGTTTGGTCATGAAGTGAGAGGACCTTTGCTATTATTGAGTGAACAATGGCAAGAGGAAGAGCCGCACATCAGTCTGTTAGACTATGTTAGCAAGTTCAAGGAAAGATTGCGTGCAGCTTGTGACCTAGCCAAAGAGAACTTGAAATCAAGTCAGGGAAAAATGAAAACTTGGTATGATCATAAGGCTAGAAGCTGTGAGTTTAAACCAGGAGACAAGGGGCTGCCAGGTGGCTCACACGGTTAAGGCACTGCGCTGCAGTGCAGAGGTGATCACCACGTCGCGGGTTCGAACCTCGGCGTACCCACCGGCAGGGGTCGGCAGCTTTTTCAGAGTAGCGCACAATTAGCTATCGCGCTACAGGGTTACAAATTGGGAATGGACTGCCAGATTTGGATATTCGATAACAGCTTTGTTCGTTGCTCCAGCGCCTCCTGTTGGCCAGACGGGCGCTCGTCAGGAAGACTCCGGGTATCCTCCGCCCTCGCTCTGAACTTGCGAAGATTCAACCAGCGAGTGTATAAGAATCAGTGGCTGACAGGCACGTGCTGAGGAGGAGAGCCGTGAACTGTCTTCACTATCCTGAGTTGGCAGCAAGGGGTCGCATATGAGCAAGCTTTGTACATAGTTCCCCAATTGGGCATTCCAAATTCGGGTGGGATTGGAGATGCCAAATTTATATAAAAAAAAAAAATAAAAAAAAACCAGGAGACAAGGTCCTTGTGTTGTTTCCCTTGCAGTCCAATCCATTGCAGGCTAGATTTCATGGTCCTTATGAAATTCTGACAAAACTCAATGATCTCAATTACATTGTGAAGACTCCAGATAGGAGAAAACCAAAACAATTGTGTCACATTAACATGCTGAAGCCTTATCATGACAGAAATGCTAGGGTTGCAGCTGTCACTTCAGATTCTCCTATGGCCGAGATTTGTGAAGATGAGGGGGAGTTTCAAGATGATGAACCTAGAATTAAAGCTGAAGTTCTTTCATGTAAATTGTCAAATTCTGAAGTGTTGCAAAATCTTGATGTAAAACTCCAGCACTTAGAACCCTCACAGAGAGATCAGTTTGAGAGGTTGATCAAGAAATATGAGGATCTTTTTCCTGATGTTCCAAAAAGAGTTTCTATAGCCTCTCATGATGTAGATGTTGGTGATGCCAAACCAATAAAACAGCAACCGTACCGGATGAATCCTGAAAAGAGAAAGATTGCTGAGAAAGAGGTTGAGTACATGTTAGAACATGATATTATCAGACCCTCCAACTCAGATTGGAGTTCACCCTGTGTGCTAGTTCCAAAACCTGATGGAAGTACTAGATTCTGTACAGATTATCGCAAAGTCAATGCTGTAACTAGAACTGATGTGTTTCCAATACCTAGGATTGATGATTGTATTGATAGAGTAGGGCAAGCAAAGTTTCTGACCAAGATTGATTTATTGAAGGGTTATTGGTGTGTGCCTTTAACTGAGAGGGCCAAGAGCATCTCTGCTTTTGCCACACCATCTGGGTTGTACCAGTATGAAGTCCTACCCTTTGGCATGAAAAATGCCCCAGCCACGTTCCAAAGGATGATACAGTCTACAATTGCCGGATTGCCACACACGGGTGCGTACATCGATGACCTGATCACATGGAGTGACTCCTGGCAAGAACATCTAAAAGATGTAGAGACGTTGTTCCAGCGCCTGACCCAGGCTAACCTGACTGTTAACCTGAGCAAGAGTGACTTTGGTTGTGCTACTGTCACCTATCTTGGCTACGTCATAGGCCAGGGTAAGGTGGCACCCATAAATGCTAAAGTCCAAGCCATCATGGACTTTACAGTTCCTGACAAAAAAAAAAAGCTTTGCGCCGCTTCCTTGGAATGATCGGGTACTACCGCAAGTTCTGCAAGAACTTTGCTGAGATTGCTCTCAGTCTAACTAACCAACTGAAGAAAGGCGTAAAGTTCCCCAGGGATGATGCATGCCAGAGAGCCTTCGATCGCCTGAAGTCTCTGCTGTGTCACTTCCCCGTGCTCAAATCTCCTGACTTCAACAAACCGTTCTCCATCGCGGTCGATGCTAGCGACCAAGCTTGTGGATCTGTGCTCCTACAGAGAAGTGACTCTGATGACATTGAGCATCCCGTGGCATACTTCTCCAGGAAGTTCAATCGCCACCAAAGGAACTATTCCACAATAGAGAAGGAACTGTTGGCTCTGGTTCTATCTTTACAACACTTTGATGTTTATGTTTGCACAGGGCAAAGCCAATTGTGTACACAGACCACAATCCGTTAATGTTTTTGAGTAAGATGAAAAACAAGAATCGGAGATTGTTGAATTGGAGTTTGATTTTACAGGAGTTTGACTTGGAAATTAAGCATGTGAAGGGTACAGACAATGTAATTGCTGATTGCTTATCCCGTGTTTGAATATGTATATATATATATCACGTGTTTATTTGAATATTGTATGATATGTATATATAGACAAGTGTCCACTTAACCATTTTGTATTGAAAAGAAAAATTTTGCCTTTATGAGTCAAAATTTTTCCCTTTTGGAATGGAGGTGTTATGTGAATATAGGCCACTGGATGGCAGTATTTACCTTTTTTTTTGTTCGGCTCAGACTGGAGCTATGTTTAGACATGTCCTGGACATGTTTGGGGCATGTCCCCGAAAATTAAAAAAAAGAGGTCTCAATGTGGGTGGGGTCTGCAAAAGAGTATATAAGGAAAAGAATTGAGACAGTAAAGTAGTAGGAGAAATTGCAAGAAGAAGGATACATACATAAGAAGGATACAGACCTGTCATTTCAGTTCAAGACCTGTGAAGTTTCTTTTGTGGATTTTTGCCTTTGTTTTCTTCATCCAGGACATCATCAAGCCACCCCAAACAAAGGGACTGTAAATATTTCTGTTTTTTTTTTACATAATTCAATCTTGGTCAGTTAGTTAGTTGTTATTAGTCTTTGTCTTTGTTTAAAAATTAAATGTGTTTTAAGTTTTTAAAACTGTGTCTGTCATCCCTTGCTGTTGCTGTTGTCTTGTAGTTTGTAATAACAAATTGGGGCCATAACAATTGACATACTCAATGAACTCAGTGAAAAGTGAGTCAATACTCACTTTTGAGAGAGGGACAGAGGATTTTGAGGGGATGACGAGCTTTTGCAAGTAATCCAAAATGTGGTGCAGTTTGTACTAATTGTTTTGAGAAATGTACTGTCTGTTCTGCAAATTTAGCTGTTGATTCGAGAAATGAGTCAAAGCAACTGGGAAAAACTGTAAGCGTCATTGTCTTTCGAAGCTACCGAATTCCCGTAGCCCACAAAACGTTTTTTTTTTTTTTTTATGCATCAGTGTCCGATCGGCTTGTTACACCTCAGAAAATGTAAAAAAAAAAACAAACAAACAAACAAAAAAAAAAAACAAAACAATTTTGACAACTCTGTGCGAGAAGTTTGCTTATGTAAAAATAAAATTCTATCAACAACCAGTGACATTAGCTACCATAATCCAGGTTAAACTCTCATTCTGTTTCCGATCAAGAATCAGGCAACTAATTTAATTAATTTACTGACTGAACAGGTTATTAATAAGCTGCATCACCTTGTTGTGGTCTTAAGGCTCCTTCAATTTGGAGGTCTAAGAATAGGCAATACTTTTAAGCATAAACATTATAAGAGTTATAGTTAATTACTATATTACTGAAAAAACTTAAACTATAAGAATTAAGTGAGAGCCATACTCACACAATCTACTTTGTATCAAAATACCCCAATTTAGGGTTTTCAACGGTCGGTTGATGCAAGTGGCCGGATGAAGATGTTACTGGTGTCGACACATCCTGGTTTTGTCATTGTTGGCCAAACCCTGGGACAAATTTCAGTCTCTTAGGCCCTGTCACACTTATTCTGCGTATCCTAATTCCTTACAAGTTGCGCATTGACATTTCTGTCATACGCAGTTGTATGCACTAAATTGCGAAATTTTTCGATTACTTTAACTTATGTGTAACGCACCCCTAGCGTTTAAATAACGAATTCAGCGAATCCATTGCATATGATTTGCATATGCAGCGCGCAACACTATTTTTCTTGCTGGAATAGCTGCGTGTGCATGCGCATGACGAGGATATTTCGGACGCACCCAACTTGAGCCGACCGCATGCCGAACGCACTTCTGACGATTGCCAAGTGTATTCCGAGCGTATTCCCGATTTATTAAAAAGACGGCTGCTTCCCGCTGTTTTCATTGCCTGGGCAGATTCCATAGCGTGAACATCAACCTTTCAGGCGGTTTGTTCACCCTGGAGTCTAGAGGAGCCATCATATTTAAACCGAATCTCGAGTGTACCGTGGATGTTCGGCAAGTACGCTATCTGTGCATTTGTAAAGGCCCTGTCACACTGTAGCGTATAGAGCCAGCGTATGAGGAACGTATGGACTTTTTTGGCATACGCTGACATACGCTGAAACACACTAGGTGTACGCTGGAATACGTTTCTAGTACGCCGGGGTACGTCAGTGTACGCTGATGTACGCTGACGGCCAAAAAATTTTTTGAACATGCACAAAAATTTTCAGCGTACGCCGACGTATGAATTTTACGCTCCTCATACCTTCCTCATACGCTGAACACGCTAGAGGTACGCTGAAGGTACGTTACTCATACGTCGAGTACGCTTCTCATACGTTGAAATTGAGTGGGTCAGGAAACCTAGCGTTAGAGGAGCGTATAATGAACGTGTGTCTGACGTGTGTCTAACGAATGGCTAACGTTATGATGGTAGTTCTAACGACAGTCTAACGTACTCAACTTATGCCTAACGTGTTCTGAGCGTACAGCCAGCTTATCCAATGCGTATTACATGCGTATTTCCAGCGTATGGGGGGTATATAAAGTCTCACATTTCCAAATTCGCGCGCTGCCACCTTTTATACCCCCCCCCGCTGTGTACGCTCCTCACACGTTAGGCTGACGTTCCGCATACGTTTGTCATACGTCGGAGGTACGCTCACATACGCTACTCATACGCTGACGGTACGCTAGTCTCACGTTACTCTAACGGTCATTAACCAAAAATCGACCTCATACGCTGAAAAGTTGTGCGTGTAAACAATTTTTCGAAATATTCGATACGTCCCTCATACGCTGGCTCTATACGCTAGAGTGTGACAGGGCCTTTAGGCGTAAGTACAATGCGCTGCCCGATTGCAGGATGAACAGTAGCTACTAATTCGTGCTGTATGTCGTCATTCGCTGTGAGTTTGTTCAGCGTGCGTAGTACCTGCACTGCTAGTACGCTTTGTGTAAGTCCAATATATGCGGCTCATAGCTCGTGCCGGGAGATCAGCGTATTACCGCGTACGAACCGCTTATTCCCCACGAACACACGGCGTACTTGTACCGCGCTTGACCGATGCGGGACCGACGCACAGCGTATTTATAACACGACTTGCGTTTCAGCGTATGCAGGGAACTTGCCGGGAACTTTGTCAAATGCACTACAGTGGCGGAGCTAGAAATGGGAATTGGGGTGGCACAGACACAACCCCTTTATGATAATTAGTATAGACTTGGCTAGTTCTCAATTATTTTTCTTTATTGACGCGTTTTCGAATTATCGTAAATGGCAACTGAAGACACGGTTTCTCTCCATAACAGCGATGAAATCATAGGGTAAATTCAGTAGAGCTGAGAATTGGGGTGGACAAAACATCCGTTTTAAACTATTATTAGTCCTGACCTGTTCTCACACATTTTCATGATTAACGAAAGGTTCACTCTGAGAGCACTCCACACTTAACAGGTGTTGCTTGTTCTCCCCAATTTGGTAGGATGACTATCATTCATCATTCAAGCATTCAAGTTACGGCAAGGAGTGTGCAACTGCTCTTTCTAGCATATGTCGCATATTCTTTAGAATGCTGAAAACATTTTAATCAAATGCAATCTTAAAATAGATTAGGTTGCACTGATGAAAAAATTGTCAAAACGGGAGATGGAATTCAGAAAGTATTGGATTAATTTTTCTTCATCCTTGCAATATCGCTGTTAAAATGGTGTCAGTGTAGCCCATTTGCGAGCTGTCATTTTGTAATAATTTCTTAACCCCTTTGCGAGGAAGCCAAATCTGGCTATTTATGTTGTACCTTATTTAAAGATTCAAGATTGCAGCTTCACAGAGAGGAAGGAAATGGCTCAACTGAGTCAAGACACTTGAAGCATTTAGAATTCCATTGTATTTCCATTTATTTTCTTGATTTTGGTGGAGAAAAAGGGCTGCAAACATTAAAAATCTTCATGAAAATTCAGCTTGGAAGTTGTTAAAAAAATAATACTGAGAATTGAAAAATGGCAGGGGGCTAAAACTATACACGTCTGGGATCATAAACTCCTTGACCACAAGAATAATTCATCTAAGCATTACATTCTAAATTACCTACTCTCTTGGAGCAAAATAAGACACCTATCCAGGTGGTTCCCCAAACTCTCAGATCACTCAAAATGGTGCGCAGTCAAATCACAAAATAATCATATACTTTTCACAAGTCAAGTTTTGATGCGACATTCATATGAATTAATGATTTTCTGGTTGAATTTAGCATGAGTTTATCAATATAGGTGCAGTTGGACATCTGTGGTCACTTATAACCTCTCCAAACACAAAACATGCCTTTTCTCCATGATGAAGTTCAATATTTTGTCCATTTTTCTTCAGAGCCCCACAAGCCAGCACACATACTCATTAAAGGAACTGCTAATTTAAGTCAACATTTATCCTGTAATGAAAAGTCGGCAGTTCCCACTTCTGAGCTCGCAACCTTATATAAACACTTTCCACAACTAATATATTCCTCACCATGAATGCTGAAAGGTATACTAAGGTTTCAGAGCAACATATGCTTGTGCAGGGAGTGGAAGCGAGAGAATCTCAAGCACACACTAAGTTCAGTCAATAAACTAGCTAACTAGCCCCAAGAATCTCCAGAGAGACTAACTGGTAAAGGTAGCAGGAGTGAAATAACCACTGTGAATGGCAAAGCAAAATCCTCCTAGCTAGGTTACAAAATAACATAAGAATAACTCCAGTAGTTAGCGAAGCGTAGGAACTACTGCGTTAGAACAAAAGAAAGAAACAAAACTAAAGTTGCAGGCTCCGCAGCAAGCATGAAGAAACTGCTGAACCCTGGCACTAAAGCGAAGACGAACACAGCTAAGTGTCCACTAAAAACTGAAGAATCTGTCAGAACACCATCTAGAAAACTACCCTGCAAATGATTCACGTATCCTAGACTAAACACCAGACTGTTACCAGCCTAGAGTATAGATGACTCTGAAGCAGCGAGCAGCCCTGTTAGCAACCTTTAAATAGACTTCCCACAGGTGTAACAGATCAGCAATCGAATCATCCAGGTAATCAGGCACTTGTGCAGGACACTCTGCTTCTAAGGGGAATGCCGAATGCCGGGAATTAGCCGAGTAGCAGAAATAACGTCGTTAGCATGTTATGACCATGCCTGGAGAAAAAACATTGTCAGAGTGGATAAAATCTAAATAAATCCACTCTCCCATGACAATGCTCCTCTCCAGACAACACCTATTCCAGGGAAAGTGTTGTGATTCTGCTTTGAACGTATTCATGCCTTGTTATTTCTGACTGCCTTTTGTGTTATATGATATTCTGACCATTCTTTGTATGTGTATTTGGGATTTGGTGACTTTCATTAGGTAATGTATTGTCTTAGTTTCTACTTTACCATGTTTTACATTTTGCCGTAGTCACATTCCGGTTCATGTTTTCCATCATGCATTGCACTTTGTCTCCCCCGTCTTTTGTCTTGTCATTGTTCACAGCCCCAGTCCTGCGTGTTACTCTTCGGGTGATTTATTGGATTCTGGATTTCAGCCTTCCTTCCGATCTCATTTGCTTACTTCGCCTTACTTTTCTATCTTACTAACCATACTAACAGTTTGTTATTTACGCTAGAAGTTACTAACACCAACTAACATTGTATATAAAACTAACAAGCACCAAGGGATTGTATAGTTTGACTTACTAATTGATTAACAAGCCCTCAGCACTCGCCCTGTTCTAGTCTCCGCCTCTTGTCTCTCCCTGATTACCTTTGCTGCATTTTTGTGTGGAAGCTCCACGTCTTATCACGCTGTCTTTCTTTAATTATCTATGCACGTTAGAAACTCCTTAACTGGAGCTGTACATCTTTGTATTGGGTTGTCCTGTGATCCCTGTTCACGTTTTGGCTTCTGCCAAATCCCATGTGATAAGGTTCTCCCTCATGTGCTGCTCCTTTGTAATCAGTCTGACTGTTTGCACCTGTGTCCCTTACCATGTGATCTCCCCAGAAGTGTATATTAGGTGTCTTCTCACAGCCAGTCTCTGTCAGATCGTTTTCCTAGTCTTCTTGTGCCATGTTTCTTTTCGCCTTGATTGTTCAGTGTTTATCCTTCTGACTGGACCGCCCAACTTTTTTCCTTTTTCTGCCCGACCACAAGATCTTTGTGTGCTGCCCTGGTTACGATTCGGATTATGCCCATTGGATTCTGGTTTTGCTTCTTTGACATTCGTGTACCTGTGACTACGATTATTGTGATTGCTGCCCTGGTTTTCGATTCTGTTTTATGCCCAACTGGATTTTGATTTTTGGAGTGAGGACTTTGTACTTTTGCCTTCTGCCCTGTGAGGGTCCTCCCCCTTTATTAATAAAGCAAGTTCCACTGCATTGCCTGGTTCTCGCGACTGGTTCCTGATCGCACCATTACTGAAAGCCTTGTGTATTTCAGCAGGACAATGCAAAACCACACTCTGCAGCTATTACCACAGCATGGATTTGCAGCAGAAGAGTCCATGTGCTGATCTGGCCTGCCTGCAGTCCTGATCTTTCACGGATTGAGAACATTTGGTGCACAATTAAATGAAAAGTATGTCACCAGCCGCTGAAAGCCTGTATTACACAAGAGTGGGATCAAATTCCAATGGCTAAACTCAAGAATCTTATCTCCTCAATACCCAGACACCTCAACTCTGTTAAAAAGAAGAGGGGAGGCTACACTATGGTAAACAGGCCCCAGTCCCAACTTTTTTGAGACCTGTAGCAGCAATTACATTTGAAATTAGCTCATTTTGCGGATAAAATTGTAGAATTTCTCAGTTTCAACATTTGCTTTGTTATCTGTTCTATTGTGAATAAAATACTGGCTGGTGTGATTTGAAAGTCATTGCATTTTGATTTTATTCACAATTTACACTTTGTCCTGACTATTTCGGAATTGGAGTTGTATAATGGCTGGTTACTATACTGAAAAAGGGTAACCCAATAAGACACGACTCCTACCTTCAGCTTTCTACTGGCAGGGATAATACTGTGAACTGAATTTGTTTTGGCTGGTTAGTCACAGAATTAAATATATTTAAAAAGCGTCAGGAGAAGACTTATGTGGGGGACTTCCCCTTCTACGTTGTGTATTTTAAGTATTGTAAGCAATAAGTAATAACACACTCAGTCAAAGGCAGTTGATATTAGTTTATACGTGCACGGGAAGCCACACTTTACAGCCAACAGTCCTAGGTGGAGCCCTCCTAGAAACGGGGGTGACCACAGATCTTATTCACAACAGGAGGGGAGGAGTTACAGTGAACAAAGAGAAAAGGCCGGAAGGTTACAGTAAGTAAATCCTTATATAAACAGCGACACCTACAGTTCAGGAGGTACACACTATGAAATAAGAATTTCCACCACACTTATCAACAAAAAGCTAAAATGTTCAACTACAGGGGTGCAGCAAACTCAGGTTCAACTGCTATCTCTGCGGTATTAATGGTCACAAGTTAATCCAGCCAAGGTGTTTTCAACCGAAAAATCAATGTCCGGTTGCTTCTGTTTGGCCGAGCCTACATTGTGTGCAACTACTTGAGCAGCTATGAAGCTAGCTATGCAGCTATTTTACATCATATATCGGTATTGAACACTGGATGAGCTTTCCTTTTTTTATTTTGAAGAATGGGAAAATAATAATCGAATTTTAAATTGTCATCACAGCTTCCAACTCTGTCAACAATCAATGAACACTTGAATTTGAAGGATGGATAGATAAAAAACGATTGTAATTGTTTAGGCATTTGCATTGACAACAAAGGACAGCCGAAAATTTCCTGCCGCTGTAAGAAAGACCTGACTTTTATAAACTAAGGTCACCAGTTATAGGTCCCCTATTATGTTACCAAGTGGACAGCTAATTAGTTATTACAAGCCATTTAAAAATATTTTCCCTCTGGACATCACATGGGGAAGTAACCAACCAGAGGCAAGAGGAACTGATCACCTTCAGCCAAGCAGTCAATCAGATTTCATTACTCTGGGTGGTCACTCCCACTTGTGATGTCAGGTTGGAGAGACTTTGAACTGGCTCATAATGGCTAATTAGCGGTGCACCTGGTGGCATAATAGGGGACCTTTAACAGGGAAACCACTTGATCCGTAACACCTGTGAGGTACATTCGGCGAATCTGACTGGTTTTTGTTATTAAAGCCAGGGAAATCAGATGACCGCACCATTTTTCCCTTTATTATCTTGTCTGACAATGAATGGTTAATAGTTAACATTTAATAACACGGCAACTGTCTGATATTATAATGAAAAGCAGCAGACAGCTCAGCAACGCTCAAAGACTTCTACAAAAAACTCAAACTTCAGAATCTGATAATAAGAAATTATTAACCCCACAGTTTAGCCAAATCTTTTCTTCCCATTTTAACTCAAGACAAAGAGGAGTAGCCATTTTAATACACAAAAAAGTCACATTTACTCATAATAGCACAATATCGGATCCAGATGGATGATTTATCATCATCAATATTTCGATACACAACTACCCAATCACTATTGCATCTGTCTATGGCCCAAACAATGACGACTCCTCATTCTTCAATTCATTTTTTACCTCCCTCTACAATATTTCCGATTCACCTATAATAATTGGTGGAGACTTCAACACAGTCATGAACCCATCATTAGATAGATCTAACAACCCAAATAGTACACGTACCTCCCAGTCCACCGAAACAATAAAGCAGTTCATGGGGGATTTTGGTCTTGGCGATGTTTGGCGGCTAAAACATCCAAACAATAAAGAATTTTCATTTTTCTCACCGGTACACAACTCCTATTCTCGTATTGACTTCTTTCTAACTAGTAACTCACTCATGTCCAAAATATCAGAAGCACTAATACATTCCATTAGCATCAGTGACCATGCTCCTGTCTCATTTGCCATGTGCAATAGCCACGCTCGCAAACCGTCAAGCAGATGGCGCTTTAATTTATCACTTCTAAAAGATCCCGACTTTAATAAGTATGTTGAAAGAGAGTGGGAATCCTTTCTTGAATTAAATGACTCACCAGAAACGGCACCATCACTTCTTTGGGAAACGGGGAAAGCAGTTTTGAGAGGGAAAATCATTTTATACTCCACACACAAAAAGAAAAAAGACAATGAAGAGGAAAAATTTTTAGAAAAAAAGATTAAAGAGCTAGAAAACATCAACGCACTACATCCCACAACACAAACCCAATCTCAATTGCAGAAATAAAAATTACAATTAAATGAACACACCAATAGAAAAGCTCTATTCCTCTTACAAAGACTCAGACATGAACACTTTGAATTCAGTAATAAATCTGGTAAATATCTGGCTAACCAAATCAACCGAAACAAAGAAAAATCAACAATCCCATCACTCATGAACTCAGCGGGGAAGCTGGTACACACACCTGAAGAAATAAATAAAACATTTCAAAATTTTTACATGAACCTCTACTCTTCCTCACATCAACCTAGCCTAAGAGACATCAACACTTTTTTAAGCAATATTAACTTGCCTCAGCTCAATAAAGACCAAGCAAATGCTCTGGACAAACCATTCACAATAACCGAATTCTATAATGCTCTTAAACTCATGCCCAACAATAAAGCCCCTGGTCCTGACGGCTTCCCTGTTGAGTTCTATAAACACTTCTGGAACATCTTTGCACCAATTTTCAACAGATTAACAGCAGAAATCAAAAAGCAATCCAAACTTCCCTCCGACATGAACACTGCCTCTATTTCACTTCTACTGAAACCTAATAAAGACCCTACCTCTCCTGCAAGCTATCGTCCTCTATCTCTCATCAACACAGACACAAAAATTATAAGCAAAGCATTGGCATCACGAATAGAAACAGTTATTCAATCTATCATTCACTCGGACCAGACCGGTTTTATCAAAGGAAGACATTCATGTAACAATCTACGCCGATTATTCAATTTAATCCAGTATACTTCTCATACAGATGCTCCAACAATCATACTTTCACTTGATGCTGAAAAAGCATTTGACAGGGTAAACTGGGAATTTTTATTTGCGGCACTTAAAAAATTTGGCTTCGGGGAATCTTTTATTCACTGGGTGAAGATTCTTTACACAACGCCAATGGCCACAATCACTACGAATGGAGTCATTTCACAGCGTTTCACTTTGCACAGGGGCACTCGGCAAGGATGCCCGCTCTCTCCTTCATTATTTGCCATCTTTATCGAACCACTAGCAGCAGCTATACATCAGAAATCAAACATTACAGGTATCGAAACACAAAATATTCACCATAAGATTAGCCTTTATGCCGACGACATACTCTTATATTCAAGGAACCCATTAACATCCCTGTCTGAAACCATTCAACTCATTAACACTTTTTCAACACTTTCAGACTATTCCATTAACTGGTCCAAATCCACGATTCTCCCTCTCTCTCCTAACAGTTGGGATGTGGCAGCCCAATCTCCACCTTTCTCCCTGCGCACTGCTAACATCACATACTTAGGAATCAACATTTCCCCCAGGCTGTCAGAGTTGGGAAATCTTAACTTCAACCCTCTCCTTAAAACAATAGAAGACGACCTTAAACGCTGGATGAATTTACCATTATCACTTATAGGTAGAATAGCAGTAATAAAAATGACTATCCTTCCTAAAATAAACTATCTCTTCTCAATGATCCCAATCAAACCTCCTCCTTCTTGGTTCAAATCTCTCGACTCTCTCATTTCAAAATTTTACTGGAAAAATAAGCCACCTAGAATTAGATTGTGTACTCTACAGAAACCCAAAAACTTAGGAGGACTGCAGGCTCCAAACTTTTTCCATTATTTCACTGCCCACCAACTTCAGTATATTTATAAATGGATTAACCCAAAAGAATCTGACACCTCTTGGACAGACATCGAACAAACATTCTGCAAAGAAATCAGCATTTCAGACCTTCCATTCCTGAGCCCCATCATCAAACGCCATCCCTGTTTTAAAAATCCTACCATAGCTACGGCTCCGACTGCTTGGTGGAAATTTCACCAAATGACTAACATCACAACTTCTCCCTCCATACGCACTCCCATATGGAACAATCCTGACTTCTTAATGAACAGGAAACCACTCAACTTCTCCTCATGGATCTCCAGAGGTATCACGCACCTCGAGCACATTCTCCATAACAATACTTGGGCCACATTTTCTCATTTGGTCCAAAAGTTCGGCATTGAGAACAACCAGATTTTAGAGTTTCATCAAATGCAATCTGCTATAAAGTCAAAAATCAACATTAAATCCTCCAACTTGGAACTTGCTCCATTGACCTCAGACTTGATGAATATCACCACTAGGAAGAAATTGCTATCAAAAATATACTCAACAACAAAAGTTTCTGTGACACCAATATTGTTAATTATTTTTCATAACGCAATTATGAAATTATCATACATGGTGATATCAGACTGAAACAGTACACGTAAACACAACATTGAAATGGAAATCATGAAAATGCGAGAAAATGACTTTGCACGTGAAAATGTGCGTAAATCATGCTTGTGGATGGCAATAAAAGAGGAGAATTTTTGGAATGTTCACATTGTGCCTGATGAACGACGGAAGCATCACTTATCGAAAACACAGCCATTTCGGATCAGGAACTCTACCCTCTAAATGCCAAGACTGTCTGAAAATGATCGGTGGAGGGCCATTGGGATGATTGAATCCGGAACCTCGCAGAGGGAAGTTGCTCATCGCCTGAATGTCCACCGAAACACCATTTGGAACTTATGGCAGCGTCATCAGCAGACAAGACATGTCAGAGACCGTCCTCGCAGCGGCCGTCCACGAGTAACCACTCCCAGACAGGACAACTGGATTCGAACAACCCATCTCCTATATCGATTCCAACCTGCAACCATAACTGCAAGAACGATACCTGGTTTGAGGCGACTGTCTGCACAGACAATCCGTCGCCGTCTCCGTCATTTTGGCATTGTCCCACGTCGGCCAGCAAGACGTCCAATACTCACAGTACAACACCGACGACTGCGTCTACAGTGGGCACAACAACATCGACGGTGGATCCAACGTCAGTGGGATCTTGTACTCTTCACTGATGAATCAAGATTCATGCTTAACCGATGTGATGGTTGTTTACGTGTATACCGTCGACGTGGAGAACGTTATGCCAACAACTGTGTTCAGGAATTTGATCGTTTTGGAGGTGGTAGTGTCATGATTTGGGGAGGGATCACGGCTAGAAACAGAACAGATTTGCTTGTTATTGATGGAAATCTGACAAAGATATCGCGATGAAGTGCTACGGCCATTGGTGGTACCGTTTTTGATGCAACATGGTCCCGGAATAACGCTGCAACATGATAACGCCAGACCACACGTTGCAAGGATTGTACAGCAGTATCTGATGCAACAACATGTCAATGTCCTGCCATGGCCAGCCAGATCCCCAGACATGTCCCCAATCGAGCATCTTTGGGACGAGATGGATCGACGTTTGCGGCGGTTGGATAACCCGCCAGCTACACTCCAGGAATTGCGACAACGTCTACGTCAGATTTGGAATGACATCCCACAGCAATTTCTGGCACATCTGATTCGGTCCATGCGCCGGAGATGCGTTGCTTGCATCATGGCACGAGGAAGTCACACCCGGTATTGAAGTGTGAAGGTCACAATTGGTTAGACGTCAGACAAGTGCTTCATGACGCATGAAAATGACATTTTTCGTTTTGAGTGACGTTGGCACTGAAAAGTCAGTGTTTCTCCTGTTAAATAAACATATTGATTGCATTGAGATCTTTGCGTGTCATTTATAACATACACATAAATGGTGTCACAGAAACTTTTGTTGCTGAGTCCACCAACACAAACATACAGCTCATACAATACAAGATCATTCATAGAGTGCACTACACGGGTGAGAGGATGTGCAGAATGGGGTTCACTGACACTGAAATATGTTTGCATTGCACACAGAACACAGTAGATAACTACCTTCATGCCACATGGGACTGCACACCAATAAAATATTTCTGGAAAGATATCACAGATCACCTCTCACTTCTTTTGAGCTGCCATATCCCACTATCACCCACGCTCTGTCTACTTGGAGACATATCGGACATCAACCTGAACACCACATCCAGCAGAATACTCTCCGTTGCCCTAACCATCGCCAAGAAAACTATCCTCATGAACTGGAAATCAAGAAAAAAAATCAACATCGCACTTTGGAATAACCTGCTGACAGAATACATATCAGTGAAAAAATTATCTGCCGCCCTGAGAAAACAACCAACTGAACCTGACATTTGGAATTCAATTTTACATAATATTAATTCTTGATGTCTTGAACATTCACGCCCATTGGCTCTTTCTGCCTGTGTACCAATCAAGATGCCCACACACATAAACCATTACTCACTCTTACGCACACACACGCGCGCGCACACACACGCACACACACACACACACACACACACACACTTTACATACTCCACAATAAATAAACACACCATATCAAGTTCTTCTTTGTTTTTCCCTTCTTTTCTTTTGTTGAATCTACAGTTTCTTTCAATATTTTTCATGTGGCTGTTTGAATTGTATTGATGATGATGATGATGATGATGATGATGATGATGATTATTATTGTTGTTATTGCTGGTGTTATTTCATTGTATTGATATTTTTCCCACCTCTTCCTTTGTTTCCCTTTTCTTTTTTCATTTGACCTGCTTTTTTTTTTTTTTTTTTTTATAAATAAGTAAAGCTGACCTTCCCTGTAGGGACTCTGCTCTCCCTCCATCTCACCTCCCCAGTTATCTTCTGCTCTTTTCCCCTCCGCCTCCATCTCTCCATTCATCGCCATTATCCTCACAACTCTTCTATATTACATGTCTTTTATTCTCATTTTGTTTCTTTTACCTTATTTATTGTATTTGCCATCTATTTATTTATTTATTTATATACGTACACAACAAGAGCACATTTACCACACACACATACACGCACACACACACACACATACACGCACACACACACGCACGCACACACACACACACTCACACACACTCATTCGTACACACACACACGCACACGCTCACACACACACACACGCGCACACGCGCTCACACACACACAGGCTCACACACGCACACACACACACACTCACACACACACACACCTCTAATACAATGACTATTTTTTTTTCTTCTCTCTCTTCACTAAAAATAATTTTTCAGTTTTTTTTTGTGATTTTTTGTTTTTTTGTTGTTTTGGGATCATTTTCAGTGTTCTTTGTTTATTTGTAAATTTATTTTCTCCCCTCCCCCCACCCAGCCCTAGTCATCTACCTCCTTTTTTACCAATCCACCAAAAGAACCTTTAAGGATTAGAATAAGGAGAGCAGAAGGGAATTCTTGTTTCTTTCTCGCTTTTTTCTTTTTTTAATTCATTTTACCCTTTGTCTTTCATGATCATCTCCATTTCTCATTGTATCATTCCATTACTATCTGCAATTATCTTCACCTTTCACTATATCAATGCCTGTTTATGTGTTGTTCTTCACTTAATGCTGTTAAAATGTCTTTTTTATTTATGTTTTTTTTTTCTCTCTCTCCCTCATCACTGCCTTCACATCTATACGTGTATGCACGGCACACACACACATACAGACCTACTCTTTTTTTCTCTCTTTTTTTCTTCCTCTTTTTTTTCTATTTTCTTTTCAGCATCATGTTCATTAGTTACCCTGATGCCGCATCCCTTTTGTGTCCAGTTTGTGCTTAATTATGTATCTGTTCTGTCCACTTACTGTGTAATTGGTTGTTTGTATGTTATTCTGTTTACTTTTTAAGGCTGGCTGTTTTGTATGTTTTCTGCTTGTTTTTTTTGCAATAGAAAAATAAATAAATTATTTAAAAAAAAAAAAAAAAAAAGACTTCCGGGCTGTACTATGAAGCAAGAGAAGAGGGTTAGCAAGGTATGTGGAGCCTAAAGCTAGGCTTTTCAATGTCATGAAGGTGGCTCTCTTTTAACATGGTAAGATTACCATGGTAACCTACGCTGCAAATCCAACCTAGTTGGGAGCAGGTTATGTGCCCAGTTTCGGCTCAAATCGGCTATAAATGTGCTGTTGTATTACTAAGCACCTCCTTTGATGTTGGCATCACCTTTCTTCGATAACCCTGTGGATTTTGGCGCGGTAATCGTACATGGTTCTCTTCAGAGGGAGACTGGCATGACCCATTAGCATTTCCTGATGTTCTTCTCTTTGAATGCAACAGACTTGCAGCTGCCTGAATTTATTACTTATGCGATCTACTGGAGCAATATGTTGGCAATGTAACAAAGAGAAGCCGTGCACTTACGCGCAAACGATATGCATAGCGTTGCGGTTTTTTGCCTCGGGAACCAACGAGCATTCAGGTGGTGACGCAAAAAATCTGAGCAAGAATATTGTATACTGCACTATTTTACTGAGCATCCCATGAAAGTAATCAAAATAATTATGAAAGCAAAGCAACATAGGGCCTAGCACTTTGAAGAATGTTCTTATAATTTGTTTTAACCTGCTGCCATGTCCTCTTGCCAGTGCTTTTACTGCAAATATTAAAGCACCAATTACAAAATTAAATAGTATTTTATCATTCTTACCATTGTTTTGATATGCCATATGACTACTGTAAATTTGCAATGGTGCCACTGGTTAGGGTTAGTGCTGGGATAAGATTGTTATCAAAATCATTCTGTATAAAAGAAAAGTAATGGAAAAAATACTTTTAAGCAAAAAATAAGAAATTATTCAAACTGAGTATACTATTGGCATTTATCACAGTGAGATAATGTTCTATCTATAATTTAATTTCACTTCAAGTAATTTCCACTTCTCCTTCATCATAGGACTTACTCATTTACCCAGTCAGCAATTTTCGCAAGAATTCCTCTCTGGCCTTAGCAGCAACAGTGTTGCTTTTAGCTATTTTTATATTTTTACATTCTTCATAACCCTCCATAATTACGACCCTCTCCTCCTAGAAGAATTTTTTAAAAAGATTTTATTAATCACCAAGCACCCACTCTGATGGCTGGTTATTCGAGACGCCAAATGCAGTGGCCATAAAGAAAGGAAGCACTGCCATATGACAAACACAGGAACCAGACAGGACAGGAGAGAGGGGCTCGCGCTTCCAAAGGACATATATCTCATCTGTGAGAAATAAGGAAACAAGGCGAGCTCGATAGAACGAACAAAGGAAAGATCTTGGAAACCGAGATCAAACAATTAAGCACCCAAACGGTGCGCAAACAAAGAAAGGGAGAGAGGGAATCGGAGGAATAAACTCCCTAGAAAACTAACACTTTCCTTTTTTGCAACTAATTTTCCTAACAAACCCTCTAGCTAGAGAACCTATGGGCTACAGTGCAAACAAAACACTGACACTCTAGCAAAGGTGGCGAGGCGGAACTTGGGCTTAAATAGAGTCTGGGCGCCAACCACAATTAATGCCAGCTGGCCAAAGAATCCGATGTGGCAAAACAATATTGTCTCGGACTAAAGTAACAAAGAAGGCTCTCAAACAAACGCCAACCTCCAAAACCAAGACAACCGCTTACATTACATCCAACAAACAACTGCATACATCAACTAACATGAATGCATCAACAAACATGCATCTCAATTACAATTTCCCAAGTGTCCACCCGAGTATGCGCATGCATAATCGTGCAGTCTTTCGAGTGTCCAACCAATCAGCGTATAACTTCAATTGTTTCTCCCATTAGGCTGCCGTCCCATTGGGTGCTTCTCAAAGCGTATAGGCTGCGTCCTTCAAAGGCTGCATTTTCTTGGGGTCTTCACTTAATTCCATCCGCCAAACTGACATAACATCATTTCATTTCTGTTAAAAATCTTTAGTTTAAGTGAGTCGTCTCTGGTTTCCCTAACCCTGACCTTAACTCTAACCCCTAACCCTAAACCTAGCCCCAAACTTAACCGTAACCTAAAATTTACCCTTATCCCTAACTCCTTAAGTCAGTTTGGCAGATAGAAATAAGTGACGATCCCAAAAATTGAAGTCTATTAGTGTATATACGCTATATATAGCTGAGGGCATAACTTCAGTTGTTACCCATATTAGGCTGCAGTCCCATTGGATGCTTCTGAAAAAACACAGGCTGCATTTTTTGAAGGTTGTATTTTTAGGGGTCATCACATAGTTCCATCCGCCAAACTGATATGGTGTCTTTTCATCTCCGTTAAACAGCTTTTGTTAAGCGAGTTGTCTCTGGTTACCCTATTCGTAACCTTAAATCTAATACCAAACCTAACTCTAACCCTGTATTTAACCTTATTCCTAACTCTAAATGCTAGTTTGGTGGATGGAAGTAAGTAAGTGACGATTCCTAAAAATCGACCTCGAAGTTTGCAGCCTGTGCTTTGAGATGCACCCTATGAATGATGCAGCTTACATTTTGAGATGCACCAATTGAGTAGGTGATGCGAGATCAGGTAGACACCAGGAGCGAGGTGAAGGGGAATAAGGAATTTATTAACACAAAAGCAAACAGGAACGAGGGCCAACAAAAAACTTGGCCCAAAGGGTTGCAAAAGACAAACTAAGGTGAGCTTCACAGAGCTAGAACTAAAGATCAAAAATGACAAAAACAAAAGCCACTGGAAACTCCAGGGAGATAACCATAAACAGAAAAGAACAATGATGCTAAGAATACGAAACGCTATATGCAAAACGACAAGAACTATGGTCATGAAAAGTAGACTAGAACATGGACTTGGCAAAGAAACTAGGAATGAAACTTGAGACACTGTCTGCCAGCCAACTTCCACCGCATCCAGATAAAGGCTGAGAAATCAAGACATGAAGGGCAACACCTGGAGGAGGAGAAACAAGAGGCAGGGCAAGATCATGACATGGACAAAGATTGGTTGACAAGACTTGCTCATTAAGAGAATAAGCGTGCTCAGCTTAAGTACCAATTAAGTATGCAGTTTGGAGGCAAGCATGAATGTTAAGAACAGAAAAGCACAGCAAGATCTTGAAATAGCAAAGCAGGAATCATGACAATAAACTCCCTGTCTAAATTAGTAATATTAGTAATGTGCCTATCTAAGAATTACACCACCCAGTGAGTGTTAGTAAATGTTAGTAACTTAAAAACAGTTAATTGCCAATTAAGCTTAGACAGCCCCGAATCAGCGCAGCACAGAAGGAAGAGGGAAATACCAAAGCCAACCCAGAGCTCTGAAATGTGGGACAACGAAGGCACGGGGCGGAACGCAGACAAGCGGTGGAGTGGCTTGGCAGACCTGGCAAAAACAAAAACGTGGAAAAGTAAAAACATGGACAATAAACATGAATAATGAAATGCAAAGACTTGATACAAGAAACTGTTAAAACTGTGACTATGAACATGAACTATGAAATCCTGATACATGAAACTGTTAAAACCATAAATGCTGTCCTGGCCAAAAGCCAGGACCCCAGAACGCAACAGTAGGCAGATCTTGCCTTCTTTGCGGGTCGCAGGGTCTGTTGGAGGTGGCCCCTGATGCCGTGGGGGGACATTCCTCAGTCTCCCTAATCTTGTGTTATGGACAGGTGTGTGTTCCAGAATATTCTGGAAGATTCGAATTTTGAAGAGGGATTAAATTTAAACATTTTATTAAATAACCGAGCGAATTAACGTAGCCATTATGTAAGGGATAATGCCCTTTGCGGTGTCCATTACCAAAAATGAATGAATGAAGTCCATTCATTTCTGATGATGGACACCTCAAGGGGCATTATCCCGCTTATTTCATAGTCACTTACGAAACAAAAAAATTTTAAATCAATTATTAATACGTTAATGTTGTTTTTACCGTTTTACCATTAAAATCGTAAGTTTATCTCTCGTTGTGACGCGTTGCCAAGGTAACCGGCTCTGGCCACAGAACCTGTAGCTCGGTCGGCCGCAGCTTTCTGTTGCCATGGTTACCAACTAGCGTTTGAGCCAGGACAATAATTTAGAACAATCAGGTTATTTGACCGGAGCTTTTTTATAGGTGTCCTACAACACTTTTTAACAGACACCCTGCAGCCAATCAGAATCGAGTATTCACCTAGACCAGGGATTCCCAACCTGTGGTGCTGAGAAGGGTAATGGCGGCCTATTGTGTATTTTACTAAAAATGAATAAATCATGGGTTATTTCAAATGGAGTTTCACTTGCAACAAACAGATCAATGCGGATCGCTCAAAACATTGTATCAGTCCCACAAAAACGTGCACTTTCAGACAGTTCTAGCACGCATATGCGTTTTCCACAGTCAATGTGGCAACGCTGGTGTTCTGTCAAATTTTGCTCCCTTGTCAAAAAAATGCTACCTTAATGCAAAGCGATCGTAAAGTCTTTGTTTTTGACTTGATATTGCAATATGAATCAGTTAACAGTAGTAACTTTGTTATTTGTTAGCTCATCATGACATAAGCAGATTTTATAACGAGTTGGATAAATGTGTTCAAAGATATAGCTATGCCTATAAATGCCATTATCATCTAATTTCTGCATTTTCAGGAAAACCCAGCATGTACATGCAAATATGTGTACGATAACAGGTCGAAATGCACACTGAAAATATATCTATTTTTATGATTTTTGAAGATTCTTAAGATATGAGCGAGGAAACAGCCCGAGATTATAAACTTGCGTAAGCGCAAAACCGAGAGGTAGCAGTAGCAAGTGAAGTTCCTTGGAAAAATCTGTCCATGACATATAAAGTGACGGTCCACCAAGTGAGTCCCAAATGTGCCGCAAAAAAGTACCCCGCAATGATGAAGCAAAAATGAAGATAAAATACGTCATTAGTGAGCTGTAGAGCTTCATACATTAGTTTAAGTAAGAATAACGGGAAACTTGTAAAATGCAATTACAACCATATTTTGTTAAATATAATTCAAATAATAAGAGAACACTTAAAATTTATGTGGCAGTGTCACACATTAGAAAAATTCAAGAAAATCATTTGTAGGCTTTTAATTCAAAACTCTTACTTAAATTAAAATTCACTCTGTTATTTCTAATTTATTATTTTTTGTATTAAACTTGATGCACTCAATGAGGCTATAAAAATACTTTTTTTGTGCCTTTTTTTTGATCGGTAGTCTGTTGGCCGGTTAGTTGTGGGCTTGCTCAGCGAGCGTACTTTTTATTTTCATATTATTCTCCTCACCTTTCAAATGTGAGAGCACAATTGGAGTATTATTGCACATTCAACAATGAACAGGTGTGTGTTCTTATATTTTGTTGTATTAAACTTGATGCCCTCAATGAGACTATATACGGTGCCTTTATGTGTTGGGCATGGTGGTGCGTCAGCTCGGTCGGGAAGTAGAAGGTGGTGCGCGGCCTAAAAAGGTTGGGAACCGCTGACCTAGACCGTAGTATAATATGATATAGGAATGGATAAAAAATGAAATTACCAGCCCAAACTGTCCGTCCTTACGCTGTTCCCATAACAATGGTGAAGATCTACTGGAATCTGATAACTCTGATGTGGTGATTCTGCTAACCACAGAGTCCGTGTCCAAGAAGTGTCCGTATAATCCAAAGTCCAATTGCACCCAGCAAAGCCGGTCTAGCTTCCAAGTGTAGCAGACTGGAATTGATTTATAGTCCGATTGCACCCTGCAGAGCCGGTCTAACTTCCAGGTATAGCAGACCGGAAAGGATCCAAAGTCTGATTGCACCTAGCAAAGCCGAAGTAGCTTCCAGGTACAGCAGCGCGGGCAGGATATCCCCGTCCATTGGCTGCAAGTTCCTTTTATATAGGCCTTGTACACCTGTATGATGTCATAGAAGAATCTTGCATGATATCGCAAAAAAGAATATTACATACAAAACCCAAAACCAGTGAAGTTGGCACGTTGTGTAAATGGTAGATAAAAACAGAATACAATGATTTGCAAATCCTTTTCAACTCATATTCAATTGAATACACTGCAAAGACAAGATGTTTAATGTTCAAACTGAGAAACTTTTTTTTTTTTTGCAAATAATCATTAACTTAGAATTTAAAGGCAGCAACACATTGCAAAAAAGTTGGCACAGGGGCCTTTTTACCACTGTGTTACATCGCCTTTCCTTTTAACGAGACTCAGTAAACGTTTGGGAACTGAGGAGACCAATTTTTGAAGCTTTTCAGGTGGTACTCTTTCCCATTCTTGCTTGATGTACAGCTTAAGTTGTTCAACAGTCCGGGATCTCCGTTGTCGTATTTTACGTTTCATAATGCGCCACACATTTTCAATGGGAGACAAGTCTGGACTACAGGCAGGCCAGTCTAGTACCCGCTCTCTTTTACTACGGAGCCATGCTGTTGTAACACGTGCAGAATGTGGCTTGGCATTGTCTTGCTGAAATAAGCAGGGGCGTCCATGAAAAAGACATTGCTTGGATGGCAACATATGTTGCTCCAAAACCTGTATGTACCTTTCAGCATTAATGGTGCCTTCACATATGTGTAAGTTGACCATGCCTTGGGCACTAATACACCCCCGTGCCATCACAGATGCTGGCTTTTGAACTTTGCGCCTATAACAGTCCGGATGGTTCTTTTCATCGTTGGTCTGGAGGTCACAACGTCCACAGTTTCCAAAAACAATTTGAAATGTGGACTCGTCAGACCACAGAACACTTTTCCACTTTGCATCAGTCCATCTTAGATGAGCTTGGGCCCAGCGAAGCTGGCGGCGTTTCTGGGTGCTGTTGATAAATGGCTTTCGCTTTGCATTGTAGAGTTTTAACTTGCACTTGCAGATGTAGCGACGAACTATAGTTACTGACAGTGGTTTTCTGAAGTGTTCCTGGGCCTATGTGGTGATGTCCTTTACACACTGATGTCGGTTTTTGATGCAGCACTGCCTGAGGGATCGAAGGTCCTGGGCATTCAATGCTGGTTTTTGGCCTTGTCGCTTACGTGCAGTGATTTCTCCAGATTCTCTGAACCTTTTGACGATATTACGGACCGTAGATGATGAAATCCCTAAATTTCTTGCAATAGCTCGTGGAGGAATGTTGTTTTTAAACTGTTCGACATTCAGCTCACGCATTTGTTCACTAAGTGGTGACCCTCGCCCCATCCTTGTTTGTGAATGACTGAGTAATCCAGGGAAGCTGCTTTTATACCCAATCATGGCACCCACCTGTTCCCAATTAGCCCTTTCACCTGTGGGATGTTCCAAATAAGTGTCTGATGAGCATTCCTTAACTCTCTCAGTCTTTTTTGCCACTTGTGTCAGCTTTTTAGAAACATGTTGCAGGCATCAAATTCCAAATGAGCTAATATTTGCAGAAAATTACAAAGTTTACCTGTTTGAACATCAAGTAACTTGTCTTTGCAGTGTATTCAATTGAATATAGGTTGAAAAGGATTTGCAAATCATTGTATTCTGTTTTTACCTACGATTTATATAACGTGCCAACTTCACTGGTTTAGGGTTTTGTACAATAGAACTATCCAGATGGCTCCTGGCTTGTCATAATGTTTACCGGCACTCATGAATATTCATTACCCGTACATATGCATATAGAAACTTTTGGCTGAGCAAGTACAATAATACAATCAGGTATTATAAACCATCATAATGTAAACACTTGAATCAAAGAAAGCAGCTTAGGCGAAACCTACCAATTCGAGCAATTCTAGAGTAGAAATGGAATCAATTGACGCATGGGATGCCCTTACAATGTAAAGCGTAAAGCCGAGGTTAATGAAGGATTATAACCACCATTGTGGTACCAATTACCTCTGATTGCTAGTTCAGAGTTTCTTGAGCCAGCTCACTCAAATAAAGCCTTATGTTGAACTTGCTTCGTAGTACACCATGATCTTGTCATGCTGTGGCTTTTTGCCAACCACGCTGGTCAACAAACCCATGTGACCAAGTTCATGACGTCACGGGAAGTATCGCAATAGGCAACACTTATTCCCGGTAATGATGGAGGAGCTCCAAGATGGCACTGTGAACGGTCGCATTGACGAGTGCAGCTATTCAATAGTGTCCATTTAATGTGCAAAAGCGGTTTTGAGCGACTGTATTACAGCCTACTTATCTGATACAGTGACCTTCTTAATTTAAAACGGACTTTTGAAATTCTTCAGGGTTTGTAAGTTAACTATAGCCTATGTCGAGTTCTAGTGGGAAAAGAAAGAGCACTAGCAAAATGGAGACTGGTGCTAATGTACTCATCGATAACTGCCACGACTATGCCGGCGGTAATGACACGGGAGGGATCTCTCTGATGAGTGAGGAGGAATTCCCTTCCCTGCCTGTGACTCCTGTAAAACCCCCTGTCAAGAGAGGTAAAGGTGAAATGGCGGCTTCAGATGTCGTTGCTACCCTATCACAGTTAATCAATACTCGATCAGATGAACTTAAAAAGTTAGTCGAAGATAACACTGTCCACATTACCAGCTTGAGAGGGAACATGGAGATTATTTGCAAGCAAATGAGTGAGGTAAAGGATAAAGTTTCCCAACTTGAGGTCGCATTTGAGGGAGAAAAAGAACATGTTAGCAAGCTGGAGTCACGCGTTACTGAGCTAGAAAGGTACTCAAGACGGTGGAACCTAAAATTACATGGGGTAGCAGAACGAGTGGATGATAAAGATGTACGTCAAGAAGTCATCCGTATCTGCCAGGTGTTGCTACCAGGGGAGGCTGACTATCTGCCAAATGTCATCGACACTGTGCACCGCATCGGAGTGAAAAAACCCAACAGCTCCAGAGGTATTATTCTTCAATTTTCATCGCGTGTTTACAAAGCCGCTGTGTGTGCAGCGGCAAAGAAGTCGTCCTACCTTCGAGACAACGGCCTGCGTTTTGCAGAGGATCTTTGTAAAGCTGATAGGGAATCCAGGCAAAAGCTATGGCCGCTCGTGGATAAAGCTCGGAAGGCTGGGAAAGCCGCATACTTTGTAGGTGGCCGTGCCTTCATTGACAAGAAAGAAATTCCTTTACCTGTTTAACTTGTTAAGCTAACTCTCTGAAGATCGTTAAGCTTACTCTCAAAATATGTAATTGACTGCAAGTTAATTGCTCAATAGCTAATAGTTTGTTCTGAAAATTAATAAGTGGGCCTGTGCATGATGTTTTTGCACTTTTTGTTGCCTGTGTAATTGATGCTGTTCTCGTAGCATCTCACTAAGATCAGTCCCAGATCTGAAACTGTATGTTTACTTTCTAATTTGTTCTCTGTTTGATACAACCATTTCCTTGTCTATAATCTCTCTCAATGCCAGGGGTTTAAGAGACATTTTGAAACGCAAAGCTTTATGCTTATATGCAAAACAATGCAACACTGATTTTTGTTTCTTACAGGAGACACATTCTGTTAATGATGATATGCTTTTTTGGAAATCACAATGGGGTAATGAAGCCTATTTTTCACATGCATCAACACGTGCAGCAGGTGTGTGTACACTTAAAAACGGATATATGCAAAGTATATTGCATACAGATACTGATAATAATGGTCATTATATCTGCCAGGTTATTAACACTCATAACATTCATTTCATCATAATTAACATCTATGGTTTCAACACCACAACTGAGAACAATAATCTTCTTAGTGATGTAGAGAATAAAATTTTATACTGGATGTCTAAATTTCCTAATGCTTATTTACTCATAGGTGGTGATTTTAATATTACTTTGGATAACACGATTGATAGATGGCCACCAGGTTCCCAAAACAATACTTCAGCAGTGTTAAAAATGGTAATGCAAAGGTTTGACTTGATAGATATTTGGAGAGAGAACTCTCCAGCAGTCACAATGTTTACTTGGAGTAATAAGTCAAAATCCAGACAATCACGAATTGATTTTTGGTTAATTTCTAGCAATCTTAAAAATGAATAGCTCTGTTTTGTGCCACAAAGCAGTTGAATTACGGGTTAAGGAATTGGTTCATGTCTTTTGGAATGAAGCTCAAGTAGAAGGGAGATATGGAATTAAATGGGAACTCTTTAAGTTTGAAGTTGGCAAATTTTTCAGAAGTTACTGTAGTAGTCTAGCTAAAGCAAAACGAATTGAAGAGGAAAAAATAATTTCTGGGATTGCTGGCTTATCCTCCATATGTCCTGATAAATTGACCCCTGAAGAAAAAGAGGCATTGTTTGAATACCAAAATAAAATAGATAGTTTCTACAAATCTAAAGCTGAAGGGGCATTTGTAAGGTCTAGAAGGCGTTGGTTGGAGGAAGGTGAGCAAAACTCAGCATATTTCTTCAGATTAGAAAAATCCCAATCTGTGCAGAACACTATTCACCAACTTCAAATAGGAGCAACAGTATGTGATGATGCAAAGCAGATTGCAAACTTCTGTTCAAATTTCTACAAAAATTTATATACTTCTCAATACTGTGAAGATAGTACGAGTTCATTCCTGAATTCTTTGGTTGTTAACCCATTAAGTAAGACTGATAAAGAATTTTGTGAATGTCCAATCTCTATTAAAGAGGTAACGGATGCAATTAAGAGCCTAAAACTGAATAAATCACCTGGAGTTGATGGTATCACATCTGAATTTTATAAATGCTTTGCCAAAGAATTAGCTCCATTTTTGTTGGAGGTTTTTAAGGAAAGTATTACTGAAGGTACTCCCCCCCCCACTTTGACACAAGGTTTAATAACTTTATTGCCTAAACCTAAAAAAAATCCTCTTCTAATTGATAATTGGCGCCCAATCAGCTTACTAAACAATGATTACAAAGTACTGGCTATTATTTTTGGTAAAAGATTAAAAGCTGTATTAGATGACATTATAGATGAAACCCAGTCTGGTTTTATGGCTAATAGACACATCTCCAACAATATCCGACTAGTATTAGATATTTTAGATTACCCAGATTATATTGAAGATGAAAGTTTTATTTTATTCTTGGATTTTTACAAAGCATTTGATTCAGTTGAGCACGAATTTATTTTTAAAACACTTAACAAATTTGGTTTTGGTGAATATTTTTGTAGAACAATTAAAATCCTATATTGCAATGGTAGTAGCTCTATCAAATTAAAGAGTGGTACATCCCCTAGATTTGAATTAAAACGCGGGATACGTCAAGGGTGTCCTATTTCCCCTTATCTGTTTTTGCTGTGTACTCAATTATTAGCTAATCACATTAAAAACAGTGATCTGAAAGGAATGTCTGTGATTAATAAAGAGGTTATTATAAGTCAGCTAGCTGACTTTTTTTAAAAGACTCCTCTCAGATCTCTCTTGCGATAGATATTATTCAGGTATTCTCGTTAGCATCAGGTCTTCATTTAAATGTGAATAAATGTGAATTAATGGCAGTAAAAGGATGTAGTTTGGCTTCCATCTGCAATATACCAGTAAAGGACAAAGTCACCTACCTAGGCATAGTTGTAACTAGGGATCAGAATCTAAGATGTAGTATTAACTTTAATCCAATAATTGATAAAACAAAAAAAAAAACTAAATATGTGGCTACAGAGAGATTTGTCATTAAAGGGTAGAATATTACTTTCAAAAGCAGAAGGCATTTCCAGGCTGACTTATGCTGCTATATCATTGGGAGTTGATACAAAAATCTGCAAGGATATTGACCAGTTACTTTGTAATTTTATTTGGAAGAACAAAACACATTACATAAAAAAATCTGTCATGATGAATAATTACAACAATGGTGGCCTTAACCTTCTTGATTTCAGTATACTTAATAACACCTTCAAAATTAATTGGATTAAAAAACACTTAAAAGAACCTGCTTCCATATGGAATATCATTTCTCATCATGTGTTTTCTCAGTTGGGTGGCTTGAAATTTGTTTTACTTTGTAATTACAATATTGATAGGCTTCCTGTGTCTCTATCAAAATTTCATAAGCAAGCTCTTTTGTCTTGGTCCCTTATTTACAAGCACAATTTTTCTCCAAATAATTATTTTATTTGGAATAATAGAGATATATGTTATAAAAAGAAATCCTTATTTTTTGACAATTGGTTTAGGAACGGTATTTTATTGGTAAATCAACTATTTAATAAGGAAGGTAATCTGTTCAGCTATCAAGAATTTCTACATCACTTTACACTTCCTGTAACTCCTAAACAATTTGCTATTATTTTTGACGCGATTCCTGCAGGAGTGATTATGCTTTGAAAAGGTTTTTCTTTCTCATCGTCCTTTGTAGTGCCTCAACTTGATCCTTTGAAAACATACATTGGTGAGTTATGTTTTAAGTCTACATCTTACAATAGCAACAGAAATGTGCGTAGTCTCTTTCAAAAAGATTGCATTTCAGTTCCTCATGTGATCTCAGCGTGGAACAAATATGCCCAAGACGTTTGTTGGGCTAGGGCATGGACTCTACCCAAAAAATTTTTCCTTGTCAATAAGGTAAAAGAGGTTACTTTTAAAATTATCCATCGTTGCTATCCTGTTAAGTCTCTTTTAGTTAAGTTTAGAAAAGATATTGACATAAGATGTAGTTTTTGTAATACATTCTCAGAAACTGCTTTTCATCTTTTTTGGTTTTGTGAATACTCTAGAGGCCTCTGGCAGAGGATTTGTCGTTTTATTTTGGACAATATTAATGATTGTTTTACCTTGCGTCTGCAGGATGTTTTATTTGGTTTCAATACCTACAGTAAGGATTTAGAAGAAGAATATTTTCTTTGTAATTTAATTATTCTTTTGGCTAAATTTCATATACATAAAAGTAAGGTTTTGAGAACCCACCCCTCATTTGTTTGTTTTCTTAAAGAAATGGAGTTGTATATTAAAACTATTTCTACCTCTCTTAACAAAAAAGCTATCAAAACTGTAAAACTTTGTTCCAAATATGAAATATTTTTGTAATGTATGCATGTGTATCATACTTTGGACTGCGTATATATATATATATATATATATATATATATTTATATATTTTTATATATATATATATATGTATATGTGTCTATGTTTATATGTGTGTATATATTATTTAATTTTTATTGTTTTTTTGTTTGTTTGTTTAAAAAAAAAAAAAAAGTGCTATACATATATTTTTGTATAACCCCTGGCATGTAGACATTGTATCTTTTCATTTTGTACAATGTAATTTTGTACTTGTTTGAATAAAAATAAAAAAAAATAAAAAAAAATAAAACTTATTCCCGGTAATAATAATAATAAAAAAAAAACTTATTCCCGGTAATATGGCGGGGGCATCATCAACTGCAGGGTAATCTGGCTATGCTGATGTACTTTCTGACATCGTATTTTAACATAACCAATGCGTAGCGATAGATGCGGTGGAAGAGAAGCTCCGCCCCAATCCAGGTGCCGATAACAGAAATGGAGGTCCCACTTGGACCTACTTATATCCTAACCTTCGCACGCTGTGGGGTTTTCTTCTGAATCAAATGAATCAGCGGACCATAATGACATCTAAAATGTCTCTATATAACATGCCCGGTGAAAAGAAGGAAAAGGTAGGCCTGTTTATTACTTCTGAATGCCTAATTTTTCATCAGTTTGCATTAGAAGGGAATAAAAATTAGTTATCAAGCGTTAATGTGCTGCGTCTAGATTTAGAATGAGATTCCGATCGGATGTCAGGCTGAGGACGTCAATAAGAAGCGTACATTAAGACAAGTACCTCACCTGGACTCAATCCCAGCTGTATTTTACATAATTACCCGTCTGAATTGCTGAAAGTGGACTTTCTTGCCTAACAGTAAGTTAGATTGTGGTACAGTTGGTTTCATATATTCAGATATTATTGGGGTTCGTACTTCAACAGCTTACCAAGAAAACAAAGAAATATGACTTAATCTGTACGTTCTGAACTTTGACAACACAGACAGTGAACTACAACCTCTTTTTTTGTCTGATATACTTATGTTTGGAGAACTACAAATTACATTGATCTCTATGGGACTTTGCGTTTTAGGGACCGTTAGTGATTAGAAATGCTGAGGACTCAAAACGTCAAATCCAGGTGCATACGAGCTCTAACCCGATAAGAATCTGATTAAAGAGCAATGCCATTTTAGGTTCAGACATTTAACATGTTTTTTGAATAAATAATGAACAATTGAATAATTAATAATTATCCATCCCAATCATATGATAGAATGAGTGGCCTAATCTATAAATTAGTCATTGGGATGTTCCATTTGGGTTTAATTTGTACTTGATTTCTTTATTTTAAAAAATGGGGAGCTTATCAAAACTGGGCAAAGGGAGAGTACTGAAGTCACCAACATGTTTTCTAGTGCTTCCCTTTGAAAGTATTAATGTGCTGTTTTCGTTATATCGAAATAACCGCACGTTCGGACGGTTTCATAGACTTCACTCTATTATCCTTCACCAAACAGGGGAACCCCTTACACTTGCTCGTGCAACCATTTCCGGAAAACAATACAACGTTGTCCTGGAAACCTTAAAGGCACCGTAACCTAACTGCCAACAAGAGAACACCCAAATGAACTTCGTGGTTAACAGGTAGTTCGAAACACAACATATTACATCTTTCAAATTGAGAAATTTTGCAGAAAAACTACAAACAATTCCTGTTCAAGTGCTGGGGGCTGGGGGATAGGAAGAAATTAAACAGCTTTTACCATAGGGCAGTTTACATACTGGGTTGACTTTTGATTTATAATCTTTCTTTGAAAAAAAAAATGCTTCCTCTTAATCATGAGGAGAGATTGAGGTATAAAGCTTTAATTTCACAGCAGAGGGCAATTTTTTTAACCATTTTAATGAGGGCATTAGATGGACCTTACTTAATACAGGCCTGCCACTATCTTTAAGACAACTATAAAAACTTTGAGTGGTACTTTTACCTACAGTTAAATCCATATCTTATTCATTGTTTCAATCAGTTTTTAAAAATAATTTTTATTTATTTATTTTATTTTTGTAAACAGATCGGCAGTTTTGAATACTGAGACCGCTCCTTGGTTGTGATTTTGTTCAGTGGTGCAGTTCAAAGTGTTATTTTCTATCATTCTTTATTCTTTTTCTTTATTTTATTTTATTATAGTGACATGTGATTATACACAAATAACACATTTAAATAACTGTTTACATACACCCAGCCCATTTGGGCTTATATGTCACCAAAAACATTAAAATAGATAATAATTTGCAAACTCCGTTCAAAAGAGAATTTTTTAGTCCGTCAGTCCGTGATTTAGTCATACAAAAGTTGCCTGTTGTCTCGTATTAATAGATTTACATACATATTTAGCAGTTTGTCGAGGATACAATTGCATGATGATTTTAAATTTTTCATCAGAGTCAAGTCTATTAAAATAATCTAAATCTAGCAAATTGTTGAACAGTAGTTGCCTATGTACATCATAACATTTAGGTTCAAACACAAAAGGCCTTTCATCCTCCACTGAACCCTGATTATCGCAATATATACACTGTCTATCTTCCACCGCTTCTCCCTTGTATCTGCCCGTTTCCACTCTCAGAGGTAACACTCCACATCTAAGTTGAGCCAAGTATGAGCGCTCTTGCCTAGATAGATTCATAGATACATATTTCTCGCACTCGTTCTCAGTTTTCATAGTAACATATGTACAAAGCTTTGGCTTAGCTAAAATGGCATTTTGCCATTCACTGTTTAACGTGAAAGTTAAACGCTCCTCTGCTTGTTTGAGATCACGTTACAAAATTCTGAAAGTGTTCTCTGAAGTTCAGTGCGCTCATGATGTATTATACCTCAGAAGACCAATTATTTGTCCACTTTAAATGATCCCATAAGAAAATCATTTTCGTCAGTCTATTGTCATCCATTGTCACCAATCTATTCCAGAGCCTCAGAACTTCAATATTCTATCGATTGGTACAAGTTTGCCAGCCCATATCCCCATTGATGGCAAGATTAGGAGCAAACTTATGAACCCCAAGAAAGAATCTCAAGGCTCTATTCTGGAATCGGCCTTCTCATAATTTTTTGTTTCCCATACCCCTGCACAGTAGTCCATAACAGGCGAGACTCTACTATGATATAGCTTGTGGAATGTGGCTACACCAAGATCACCCAGTACTTTGAACTTTGAAATGACACCCCCGAGTGCTCTGCCTGCGTCCTTTGCGAGAACATCTACGGTATCAGAAAAGTCGAGGTGTTCCGTAAGTAAAACACCAAGATATTTGCATTTGCTGATACACTCAAGGTTACAATCGGGGCTTAGAGAAAATATAAAATCACTTCTCCTTTTGCCTGGTCTTCTAAAATGAGCTATATCTGACTTATCTACATTTATTACAAGACGCCATTTTGTGCACCAATTGTCGAGAATATTTAGCATCCATTGCAATTTTGCAGCTTCATCAGAAAATATTACAATATCATCCGCGTATGCCAAACAGGATACGTTATGACCGCTAATGTCAATCCCAAGGTTGAGATCTTTTATTTGTTTCAATAAATCATTAATAAATAAAATGAACAGTGTAGGCGAGAGACTATCACCTTGTCTGACCCCCAGTAGTGTTTCAAACCAGGAAGTTCGTAGTTGGTTCAACTGGACACACGCAGAAGTTTGGGAAAATAATGATTTGATGGTTCTGTAAAATTTACCACCTATTGGTTCTTGCATTAGTCAAAATAAAAACAACTCTCTGTTTACAAAGTCAAAAGCTTTACGAAAATCAATAAAAGCTGCATGTACATCCTTGTTTTCATTTACATAATTTTTCAGAATTGACGAGAATGTAAACACGTGATCTAAACAAGAGCAATCTTTCCGAAAACCATTTTGCTCGTCCACCAACAAGTTATGCCTTTCTAGATAATTTTGCATACGAGTATTCAATAGTGATGTATAGATTTTGGATACCGTTGACAATAAATTGATACCATGGTAACTCATTGGGAGCCTTGGGTCATTGGTGTTAGACTTGGGGATGGGGGAAATTATACACTTCAACCAAAGAGTAGGTACCCTACCTGTGTCAAAGTAATGATTTAAAAGAACCAGGAGGATGTTTTCACAGTTTGGTTGCTTCAGAATTTCATTTGGAATCTCGTCTATACCCATCGCTTTTCCCCTTTTAGCTTTACAAATGACCGCTCTCAATTCATCTAGCGTTATGACACAATTTAGAATAGTCACATCATAATGCTCCATCAAAGTTTCCCAATGGTCAACTTGTCTGCGGCATTCAGCGAGGAATTCATCATCAAAATCCCCGGCATTTTGACCAAGAAGTGATCTGAAAGAGGATTCCCATTTCAGAAGAACTTTATCGACATCCATTGTCAATACATTACCATTCTCTCCAATAAATGTTTCCATTGGTATTTTTGACTTCCGTTTTGGCCCAAGTTTTTTTATATATTCCCAGAACTTTTGCGGGCCATTTGTTTCAACTTCTTCAATTTCCACAATTTTCTCACGTTTAAATTTTCTCTCACATTTCCTTAGTTCCCTATCAAAAACATGAGCTGCATTTTTAAATAGCGATCGTGACTGTGCATATTTTGCGGGACAAACAAATTTATTAACCTGGACAAAGTCCTTTTCCCTGTTGTGCATCTCCAACCAAAGTTCATTTAAGTGGTCATTCCAGTACGGCTTATTTGGTCTGAAGTACTTTTTAGATTTTCCCGGTAGAAACTTAAGCAATGTCCTATACATTTCCCCTCTAATAGTATCAACAAATTTTCCATATATAATGTCAACCTGCCGTTGATCGTGTATGTCACTTTCGAGTGAGTCAATGATATGAAATATCTCAGATCTCGCTTCTTGGGAAGACAGAAATGTATCCGGAACATTGCCCAATTTATATTTGTAACCTTGATTCTATACATTGCTTGAACGGGGTTTAATGTCAACTTTCATTCACGTGTTTATTTCAACAGTAAGTAGTGAGTGATCTGGAGGCCTACATCTCTCGCTGACGCGACTAGATAAATCATAACGTTCAATCAAACTATTCACAGTCTCTACAGAGAATGAAGTGACCCTATCAATAGTTTCATGAGATACGCATATATGATCCACCACAGATTTACCTTTCACACTGATACATGTGAAATTATCCAATGTTGGATTTTTACGCCCATTCAGTATACATAATTTCGAGTCATTTAGAAATTCAGTAAAGGCCCGACCATGATTGTTGATAATTGGATCAATAGAGGTACGAATGGGAGCATTGTCGAGGTCATAATTGACATCTTTCAAATCCCCTACTCGTGAGTTAAAATCACCACATAATACCAAGTCATCAATATCTGAAGGCACATACAATTGACTTATTATGTGATTAAACAGAGTAGTTGCGTCTCTACCCCAAGGTGAGTTTTCTGGTGGGAGGTAGACAGCGAGAACAACACATGTGTAATCAGAAACCCTGTGTCTAAGCTGCAAAGCAGTGGTGTCAATATAAGTTTTGTCAATTATAGTCACATCAAACTCATCTAAAACCGTCTCCCTGACTAGAATACCTACCCCACCATGTGTTTTCGAGGCCCTCGTGTGTCGCTCAGTTCTGTTCCGCCCATACCACTTATAACCCATAATCTCAATCCCATCATCTCCACTCAAATGCGATTCATTCACACACATAATGTGAGGATTTTTATTTACGGTTATAGCTTCGCTAATTATCTTATTTGCTTCAGTAAAACCACACACATTCCAGTGACACACAGAGAGACCAAATGTCCGGGTTCCAACACATTATTCCACAGTCTGTTGGTCACAATCACCATCCTGATCCTGCCTAGCGTTCGTACGGTTAGCGTCCTTTTTCACAAGAACGCCATGTGCTGTGACCCTGAATTGGTCACCCCCAGGGACCATACCAAGCAGAGTATTAAAGTTCCTCGACATGACACGATCCGTGCGTCCCTGGGTACCCCTGCTACGCACCTTCTTGTGTCTGGTGGACTGCGCGAGCTTGCTCTTGTTACGATGAGCCAGTATCTTCTGCTCCCGTGATGCCAGAGCCACTTTCACTAGTCCAGGACGGTTGTTACGAGACCTCAGATGTTTCGTTTCCGTAACTGTGATATCCAGATCTCCAAGATCATCTATGATGTCCTTCACTTTGTGATCCAGATCCTCGTCACACTGTTTAGGTACATCTGTCATGATGAGGGTAACTTCAGTATCAGCTACACCTTCAGGAGCATGGTCACAGTGGGGAGCTGGAGAGCGTGATAAGGCTGAGAGCTTCAATCCGTCCAACGACAGGTACCAGCTGCTGATCAGCATACATCACTGCTCCAGCGATCTCTGTTCTCAGCTTTATCTCTGTATCATGTACCTTTTTAGCAAAGTCCGCCCTCATGTCGTCTAGCTGCTGCTTGGTGGCCATGTTCTCCTTCAGGGAAACAACTGTAGCAATCAGGACATCAAGCTTCGCACCTGTGGAGTCCTCATGACTTTCGGGATGTTTGGGCTCTGCCAGTAGCATGTTGAACGCCTTCAAGAGATCAGCCTTGTTGAGCTTGCCTACGTCGACTGGTGCCAAGCCCCTAACAACCTTCGGGTCTGAATGATCCGTCATGATGACAAACCTGCACGGAGCGTCTCAAATTGGTTGATCGTCTTAAATTGGTTCATTTGTCTCAAATGTCCAGATATTAAGCTGGACGAAGTGGGGGCGCTTGTTGTAAATTAGAAGTTACCGTCCAGGTCAAAAACAGGAAAATAACTATCTATTAATAGTTCGCCGTGCTGCAGCCACAGTCTCACTCACCCAAATTTCCGGAGAAACCGCCCATTTTGGGAGGAAATATCCGGGCAGACACGAGGATCAATTTCTGCAGTTTCTGGTCGGTTGTAGTTTCCTCATATAAAATCGAAACGAAACGAGGGTGACGCTTGTTTGTATCCAGACGAGGGAGTAAGAGGCTTCACGGGGACTCCTCTCGCTCAAACCAGTATGGGAAAGTATGGGAAAGAGCTGGTGATGATAGCCCACCGGGATGGGCATTTCAAAAACTGCGCATTTCAGTTTCTCTCCAGTGTTTAGAGAGAAACTGAACTACCGTGGTGTTGGATGTAATTCCTAAAACACGCTCAGTGGTTGGTCCCCAAAATTCACATTTATATTACTTATGATTGATGTTTTTAAAAAAGCTTTAATCATCTTCGCACCCATAATTGGACATCATAGCCCCATAACCAGTTCCACTACTCACAGGTTCACGACTACAACTTGTCTTAAATTCAACCCTATACTGCACCTTTGAAAACTCAAATTTATAATTCTTTCTGAATATTATCTTGTTGCATGTGTAAAAAATCCAATAGCCTTGAATCTGTTATGATGACAGATCTAAAACGAATTAAATTTGACAGAGGGACATCTAATGGTTATACTACAAATTTCTGAAGTGAACTATTTCGTTTTGTCTAATTTTGGTGAATATTTATTTTGTTACAAATAACAATCAATGGCTTTGGATTTGATTGCATCACAGCCCGAAAAAACAAATTACAATGGAGGGCCACCTAATACTACATTTTCAGAATTCAAATTAATGTTTCTTTCTAATTTTGGTGAATATTTATATACAAACAGAAGTTCAGGTATTGAATGTGTGTAATAATCACAGCCTAAAAACCTATTACACTTTATAGAGGGCCACATAGTGGTCATACTACACACACTGGGTTTAAAGTGCTTGAAAGTCTGTTATGTCATTTTGTAGATCTTAGTGAGCAGATAAAGAAAATGCAAAAATAAAAAAACTTGAAATTTTCAAATTGACTTTAAAGGGTTAAAAAACTTCTGCACTTTGGTGATTTATTTCTGAAAGTCTCCTCTGCTGGGTTGTCGATCAGAATAATGTGAAAAATAGTAATAGTAGTCCATCTCCTTTCTTTAACCCTCACGTGGCAAAAATGTTCTATCTAGCTAAATGTAATGCTGAGACATGTGTGCTATTGTACTCTTTGACGGCTTGCTTTAAGCGCAAACCAAATAGTTTGTTGTTGCTATCCTTTATCTGATGCCTCTCCCAGAATGTTGAGAAGTCGGCGTGAATTGCTTCGAAAGCTTGCTCAGAATATCTAGCCAATCCACAACCATGGCACTTACAGAACTCACGCAAATGGTCTCTGATGATGTGGAATTTGGGTGTGATCGAGATGCCAAGTTTCACATAGGCCTCGCAGAAGTCGGCAACATGGTGTTCCCATCCACTGTGTCCACACCCTCTGTATATTCTGCTAAAACAGAGTCCACACTGCCTAAAAGAGGTGTCCTGCTCTTTGGAATCTTTTGGACACCCTTTTTGAGGCTACCTTATATCTGTTTGGCCTTGAATCCATTGGCTTTCACCACATGGCAAATCAAACAGTCACAAGACTGAACTCTGGGGCTGATCCAACGCTGGCTTTCAATTACCTTTACCAGTTGGTACAGAGTTGAATTTTTCATCAAGATTACCTTGCCATTACCATCAAGATCATCTTATAAACCTTTGCTTTACAAGTGTCACAAAGTGATGTTGGTAAACGGCGGTCATGTACGTCATACTGAGATATTATGTTATTCTGAATTGTTTTGATGGATGAACTTCACCCACAATGGAGAAACTCCCTTTACGAAAGCGAAGCAAACAAACTCGAGCTTCGCTGTGATCCATAATGGTAGGATGTCAGTCATGGAAAGGCCTATCTTCTACATGCTCTGGCTTTTATGAATGTAAGGTTATGCAACCTTTAAGCTGCATTAACTCCCAAGTAGGAATAATAATGAAAACGACATGGGCATTACTTCCACTCCAGCTGAGGTAATGAATGAAAAGGCCTATTATACATGATGTAATCAGCTGCCAATTGTTCCTACTACACAAAAGGAGAATTTTGCATTATTGGACTAAAGCTGACCAACATTTTCAGCAACATGATGTGTTATATTCAGGGTTTTAATATTTTCATATTTTTAACAATAAATTTGGTTACCATGGTAACCTTTTTTTTTTTTTTAACAATCTGACCCTGTGGTTTGAACATCTAATAAGTCAAACTATCAAAAAAAAAAACATGATGGCTTGCAATTATTAACCCCTTTCTTAGGATTTTGCAATTCAAGATGACTGCCACATAAAAAATGGATTTTCTCCAAAAATTCCCGACAGATTTTTTTTTTTTTGCATTTTCTTTATCTGCTCACTAAGACCTACAAAATGACATGGGTCTTGTTTCAGTATCGTTTTTTCAGACTTTCAAGCACTTTAAACCCAGTGCGTACACTTTTGAAAACTCAAATGTAAAATTCTCTCTTTTTTTTTTTCTCTCTATCCCGCCACCACCCCCCCACTTTGGAGGACAACTTTATTCATTCAATCAGTTATATAATTAAGTATGAATCCTCCTACCATCACCCTACAAAACACACACCCACGAAAACTAACAAAAAAATAAAAAAATAAAAATAAAGTAAAATACAATACAATAAGGATTACATTCACAGAGTTTTATATCTTTGGCATTTGTAACTATTAGCTCATCCATTCCATCTCTTTGTTATTCCCAACCTTCAGCCTCCCGAATTTTATCCCATCTTTTGGCATAAATTACAAGACCCGTCTCATAGGCCATCGCACACTCAATTCTACTGTAATACATGACAAAATTCTTGAATCTCTCACGTCTTAACTCCTCAACAGATGTCAACCTGAAAATAAATATTTTTGCAAGATATACAATTATATTACATATTTGGTGTTTTTCTTTTGTTACATCACCCAGTAATACCTTAAATAAATCTAGTTGTATACTATTATACTGAGATATCCAATTTTGCACCTCTATCCAAAAAAGGGCTGTTACAGGACAGTACCAAAAGAAATGGACTACTGACTCCACTTCCTCTTGACAGAATCGACAGAGGGGTGACGGCGCAATTCCCCAGATATTTAGCATCTTTCTTGTTGCTAGAAACTTATATATTAGCTTATATTGAAAATATCTTATCTTCGGATCAAGTGATGTATTGTAAAGAATGTTGAAGACTTTATTCCATGGAACTGGTGTGTCTAACAAATTTTCCCAACTATCTAGAATTCTATATGGTGTCGCAACTAAATTCTTTATTCTTAAGTAAAATTTGTATATATGTTTATTAATCTTTATTTTCTTTAACCATTGTACCATTTTCATTTGAGGCAGACAGACTAAATGTCCTCCTGGTCTTTTAATAATTTTTGATTTCCAAGTATTTGGTAAAGCTGCCATAAGTTGATTATATTGTTGCAGTGTGCAGACAGTTCCATAAAAACTAGTTAATTGTCTGTAGGACATAATTTTATTTTCCTCATTCACTATATCCTTTAAAAAAATAATTCTGTTATCGAACATGCGTTTCCAGAAAATCATTCTTCTATCAACAAGTATATTGGAATTTAACCATATTATTTGTTGTAGAACTTGTTCTGTATTTTCTGGTGGATGAAACTGAAATTGCAACCAACTCTGTAGAGCTTCTTCCAGAAAGGTGGAGACACTGAAAAACATGTCAGTAATTAACTCGATATGCACAGGTTTAATCTGCAGGAATGGGAAGAATCCTTTTTCAAACATAGGATGGACACTTTTAAGTAACTTACGAGAAAACCATTGAATGTATTGAATGTGTGTAATTATCACAGCCTTAAAAGCTATTACACTTTATAGAGGGCCACATAGTGGTCATACTACACACACTGGGTTTAAAGTGCTTGAAAGTCTGTTATGTCATTTTGTACATCTTAGTGAGCAGATAAAGAAAATGCAAAAATAAAAAAACTTGAAATTTTCAAATTGACTTTAAAGGGTTAAAAAACTTCTGCACTTTGGTGATTTATTTCTGAAAGTCTCCTCTGCTGGGTTGTCGATCAAAATAATGTGAAAAATAGTAATAGTCCATCTCCTGTCTTTAACCCTCATGTGGCAAAAATGTTCTATCTAGCTAAATGTAATGCTGAGACATGTGCACTATTGTACTCCTTGACGGCTTGCTTTAAGCGCAAACCAAATAGTTTGTTGTTGCTATCCTTTATCTGATGCCTCTCCCAAAATGTTGAGAAGTCGGCGTGAACTGCTTCGAAAGCTTGCTCAGAGTATCTAGCCAATCCACAACCATGGCACTTACAGAACTCACGCAAATGGTCTCTGATGATGTGGAATTTGGGTGTGATCGAGATGCCAAGTTTCGCATAGGCCTCGCAGAAGTCGGCAACATGGTGTTCCCATCCACTGTGTCCACACCGTCTGTATATTCTGCTAAAACAGAGTCCACACTGCCTAAAAGAGGTGTCCTGCGCTTTGGAATCTTTTTGACACCCTTTTTGAGGCTACCTTATATCTGTTTGGCCTTGAATCCATTGGCTTTCACCACATGGCAAATCAAACAGTCACAAGACTGAACTCTGGAGCTGATCCAATGCTGGCTTTCAATTACCTTTACCAGTTGGTACAGAGTTGAATTTTTCATCAAGATTACCTTGCCATTACCATCAAGATCATCTTATAAACCTTTGCTTTACAAGTGTCACAAAGTGATGTTGGTAAACGGCGGTCATGTACGTCATACTGAGATATTATGTTATTCTGAATTGTTTTGATGTATGAACTTCACCCACAATGGAGAAACTCCCTTTACGAAAGCGAAGCAAACAAACTCGAGCTTCGCTGTGATCCATAATGGTAGGACGTCAGTCATGGAAAGGCCTATCTTCTACATGCTCTGGCTTTTATGAATGTAAGGTTATGCAACCTTTAAGCTGCATTAACTCCCAAGTAGGAATAATAATGAAAACGACATGGGCATTACTTCCACTCCAGCTGAGGTAATGAATGAAAAGGCCTATTATACATGATGTAATCAGCTGCCAATTGTTCCTACTACACAAAAGGAGAATTTTGCATTATTGGACTAAAGCTGACCAACATTTTCAGCAACATGATGTATTATATTCAGGGTTTTAATATTTTCATATTTTTAACAATAAATTTGGTTACCATGGTAACCATTTTCTTTTTTTTTTTAACAATCTGACCCTGTGGTTTGAACATCTAATAAGTCAAACTAACGAAAAAAAAAACATGATGGCTTGCAATTATTAACCCCTTTCTTAGGATTTTGCAATTCAAGATGACTGCCACATAAAAAATGGATTTTCTCCAAAAATTCCCTTCAGATTTTTTTTTTTTGCATTTTCTTTATCTGCTCACTAAGACCTACAAAATGACATGGGTCTTGTTTCAGTATCGTTTTTTCAGACTTTCAAGCACTTTAAACCCAGTGCGTACACTTTTGAAAACTCAAACTCTATCCCGCCACCACCCCCCCACTTTGGAGGACAACTTTATTCATTCAATCAGTTATATAATTAAGTATGAATCCTCCTACCATCACCCTACAAAACACACACCCACGAAAAACAACAAAAAAAATAAAAATAAAAATAAAGTAAAATACAATACAATAAGGATTACATTCACAGAGTTTTATATCTTTGGCATTTGTAACTATTAGCTCATCCATTCCATCTCTTTGTTATTCCCAGCCTTCAGCCTCCCGAATTTTATCCCATCTTTTGGCATAAATTACAAGACCCGTCTCATAGGCCATCGCACACTCAATTCTACTGTAATACATGACAAAATTTTTGAATCTCTCACGTCTTAACTCCTCAACTGATGTCAACCTGAAAATAAATATTTTTGCAAGATATACAATTATATTACATATTTGGTGTTTTTCTTTTGTTACATCACCCAGTAATACCTTAAATAAATCTAGTTGTATACCATTATACTGAGATATCCAATTTTGCACCTTTATCCAAAAAAGGGTTGTTACAGGACAGTACCAAAAGAAATGGACTACTGACTCCACTTCCTCTTGACAGAATCGACAGAGGGGTGACGGCTCAATTCCCCAGATATTTAGCATCTTTTTTGTTGCTAGAAACTTATATATTAGCTTATATTGAAAATATCTTATCTTCGGATCAAGTGATGTATTGTAAAGAATGTTGAAGACTTTATTCCATGGAACTGGTGTGTCTAACAATTTTCCCAACTATCTAGAATTCTATATGGTGTCGCAACTAAATTCTTTATTCTTAAGTAAAATTTGTATATATGTTTATTAATCTTTATTTTCTTTAACCATTGTACCATTTTCATTTGAGGCAGACAGACTAAATGTCCTCCTGGTCTTTTAATAATTTTTGATTTCCAAGTATTTGGTAAAGCTCCCATAAGTTGATTATATTGTTGCAGTGTGCAGACAGTTCCATAAAAACTAGTTAATTGTCTGTAGGACATAATTTTATTTTCCTCATTCACTATATCCTTTAAAAAAATAATTCTGTTATCGCACATGCGTTTCCAGAAAATCATTCTTCTATCAACAAGTATATTGGAATTTAACCATATTATTTGTTGTAGAACTTGTTCTGTATTTTCTGGTGGATGAAACTGAAATTGCAACCAACTCTGTAGAGCTTCTTCCAGAAAGGTGGAGACACTGAAAAGCATGTCAGTAATTAACTCGATATGCACAGGTTTAATCTGCAGGAATGGGAAGAATCCTTTTTCAAACATAGGATGGACACTTTTAAGTAACTTACTAGAAAACCAGTTTGAATTGAAATAGAATTTTGGAATAAGGGAGGCCTTCAGTGAAAGATTTAAAGCCTTTAAATTTAATAATGTAAATTTCTCTTTAATTATAGTGATATAGTCGGCCCCGAAACGAATTACACTTGATAGAGGGCCATCTAATGGTTATATTGCACACTTAAGAACTAAAATATTAAATTTTATGTAATTCTGGTGAATATTTATCTTGTTTCAAATAAAAATCAATAGCTTTTGATTGGTTTGTATCATAGCCCCAAAATTAATTACATTTCATTTACTGTCTCTATGTTCATTTCAATTTAGTGACGTTTGTCCAAGCTTGCTTGTTTTGCTGATGAAAAACTGTGTCCATTATTTAAAAAAAATTTTTTTTTTACTTGGACCACTACTGAGGCATGAATGTCAATCCACAAAATATTTTCCCAAAAGTCTTCTGGATAATCAAGATGGTTTTTGGCAAGTGTGAGACTAGCCTTTGTGTTCTTTTTGGTCAGCAGTGGTTTTCGCTTTGGAAGTCTCCCATGAGTGACATTTTCGCCCAGTGTCTTTCTTATTGTTAAATCAGGAACACTGACTTTAACTGAGGCAAGTGAGGCCTGCAGGTCTTTAGATGCTGTTCTGGGTTCTTTTGTGATGAGTCATTGATGTGCTCTTGGAGTGATTTTGGTAGGCCGGCCACTCCTAGGAAGGTTCACAACTGTTTCAAGTTTTCTCCATTTGTGGATAATGGCTCTCACCATAGTTTGCTGGAGTCCAAAAGCCTTAGAAATGGCTTTGTAACCCTTTCCAGACTGATAGATGACAATTACTTTGTTTCTAATCTGTTCTTGAATTTCTTTAGATCGTGGCATGGTGTGTTGCTTTTTGAGAGCTTTTAGCCTACAAAACCCAAAACCAGTGAAGCTGGCATGTTGTGTAAATTGTTAATAAAAACAGAATACAATGATTTGCAGATCCTTTTCAACCTATATTCAATTGAATACACTGCGAAGACAAGTTACTTAATGTTCGAACAGGTAAACTTTGTAATTTTTTGCAAATATTTGCTCATTTGGAATTTCATGCCTGCAACATGTTTCAAAAAAGCTGGCACAAGTGGCAAAAAAGACAGAGAGTTGAGGAATGCTCATCAAACACTTATTTGGAACATCCCACAGGTGAATGGGCTACTTCGGAACAGGTGGGTGCCATGATTGGGTATAAAAGCAGCTTCCCTGAAATGCTCAGTCAGTCACAAACAAGGATGGGGCGAGGGTCACCACTTAGTGAACAAATGCGTGAGCTGATTGTCGAACAGTTTAAAAACAACATTCCTCAACAAGCTATTGCAAGAAATTTAGGGATTTTATCATCTACGGTCCGTAATATCATCAAAAGGTTCAGAGAATCTGGAGAAATCACTGCACGTAAGCGACAAGGCCAAAAACCAACATTGAATGCCTTTGACCTTCGATCCCTCAGGCAGTACTGCATCAAAAACCGACATCAGTGTGTAAAGGACATCACCACATGGGCTCAGGAACACTTCAGAAAACCACTGTCAGTAACTACAGTTCGTCGCTAAATCAGCAAGTGCAAGTTAAAACTCTACAATGCAAAGCAAAAGCCAATTATCAACAGCATCCAGAAACGCCGCCGGCTTCGCTGGGCCCAAGCTCATCTAAGATGGACTGATGCAAAGTGGAAAAGTGTTCTGTGGTCTGGCGAGTCCACATTTCAAATTGTTTTTGGAAACTGTGGACATCGTGTCCTCTGGACCAAAGAGGAAAAGAACCATCCGGACTGTTATAGGTGCAAAGTTCAAAAGCCAGCATCTGTCATGGTATGGGGGTATATTAGTGCCCAAGGCACTAGTGGTGTGAAGGCACCATTAATGCTGAAAGGTACATACAGGTTTTGGAGCAACATATGTTGCCATCCAAGCAACGTCTTTTTCATGGACGCCCCTGCTTATTTCAGCAAGACAATGCCAAGCCACATTCTGCTCGTGTTACAACAGCATGGCTCTGTAGTAAAAGAGTGTGGGTTCTAGACTGGCCTGCCTGTAGTCCAGACCTGTCTCCCATTGAAAATGTGTGGCGCATTATGAAGCTTAAAGTACGACAACGGAGACCCCGGACTGTTGAACAACTTAAGCAGTACATCAAGCAAGAATGGGAAAGAGTTCCTCCTGAAAAGCTTAAAAAATTGGTCTCCTCAGTTCCCAAACTTTACTAGTGTTGTTAAAAGGAAAGGCGATGGTAAAAAGGCCCCTGTGCCAACTTTTTTGCAATGTGTTGCTGCCTTTAAATTCTAAGTTAATGATTATTTGCAAAAAAAAAAAGTTTCTCAGTTTGAACATTGAACATCTTGTCTTTGCAGTGTATTCAATTGAATATAAGTTGAAAAGGATTTGCAAATCATTGTATTCAGTTTTTATCTACGATTTACATAATGTGCCAACTTCACTGGTTTTGGGTTTTTTACTTCACTTTGTCAGTCAGGTTCTATTTAGTGATATTTTGATGGGTAAATTACTTCTTCACATACGGCCAGGTAGGGAATCACACATCAAAATTGGAAGAATTAAGATAGTAAAAGGAGACATGCATGCAAACACACCCATACAATAAAAGAATTTAAACCGTAAAATCAGCAAAAGCAAGCCTAAAAAAATGAGTCTTAAGAAGAGATTAAAAAGACGATAAAGACTCATCATTTCTAATATTGTATGGGAGGCAGTTCCAGAGTCTTGGAGCCTTAACCAAAAAGGCTTGATCACCGTTTGTTTTTATCTTGGACTCTGAAACAACCAATAATGCTTGCAGTCTTTTAGGTCTGTAAGGATTTAAAAGCTCACTTATATATTCTGAAGGAATGAAATTATTATTATTATTATTTGTTATTTTTCTTGAGGTAGCTTGTGGATTTTGCTTTGTGTCCCAAACAATTCTTCCGGCAGTTTGGGCTGAAATCGTTATGGCCTACCTGACCTTGACTTGGTATCCACATATCCCCTTATTTTTTATCTTATAATCGCGGACTGAACAGTATTGAGTGGTATTTTCAAGTCTTTGGATATCTTTTTGTATCTTTTCCCATCTTTAAAAAGTTGAACTGCCTAGTTACAAAGACAGTTCTTTGACACTCCCCATGGCTCAATGTTTAGCCATATCAGTGCTTGCACACTGGAACTAACAACCTCAATGACTATACACAGTCACTAGTTACAATTTAAGAAGGCACAGGATTGGAATCTTTAACAGCCATTTAAACCTGAGTGTGTCATTTTGTGCGTGTGTCTGTATAACAAGGTCAAACATTCAAGGGTATGTAAACTCATGATCAGGGCCTTTTGGGTGATTTCAGTTATCATTATGATTTAAAAAGGAGCTAAGCACCTATATGATGATAAATGACTTCACATGATCTCCATAATTAAATAAAAGACAAGTTTTTGCTGTATGAGTCCTATTTTCAAAATAAATGGCTACATTTCGCAAATTCAGCTTGGGTATGCAAAGTTGAGCTCAACTGTGGGTGTGTTTCCCATTACATTGATTTGAAAAATAGGTAGGGTTGGTAGGCATTTTCTTTTCTTTTTTTTTTTGCTGAAAGTTTTTTTTTTTTTTTTTTGTATATAAAATTTTTATGGTTGGTAAGTGGTTGGTCTTTTTTCACAGCAATATGCAAGGCAGATACAGAACCTGAGAGACATGCTACCAATAAATGATTTTGTATATGCTGCATGCAAAATATAAACATTCAACAACTGACATTCTTGAACAAAACTTTATTGAACTGAAAGAACAATGCAAGTTATAAAGTTTTCATGATACTGTACTCGCACTGTAAATTTGAACTGCACTGAGCTTGACTGAGACTACTATGTTCTAAAGAATACTGTAATTTTTGTCTCTGAAACAGTTTAAATCACTAAGTGGAGGACGACTGGAATCAGTGACTATTTGGTGTCCAAACTTGTTTCATTGTATATGCAGCAGTTGAAACTGCAGGTTGATCCAGATAAACTAGTAAAGAAAAACATCTTTAAAACAACAATCCATGACTCAAACTGAACTTCTGCTTTTAACTGGAAAAACAAAATCACTAAGTGACAGCGTTTTTATTTTGGCGAGTCAAATCATTTGTCTATGACATTTGTCATATGCGCACACACTTTTGCAGTTCTCGCATATTAACCTATTGCATGGTGACATATTCGCTAGGCATTATGGGACTGGAGAGGGATATTGCTGACTTGCTTTGCACATTATCAGATATATTTGAGATGAAGAAAGTTTGGTTGAATCAGTGAAGTCGCGTCACATTTGGTTGATTGCAATGACGCACGAAGTTGGGCACTATAACAGCATGTTACTTCTGTCTGCTTCTGTGTAAACTAAGCTGTCTTGCGCCTTAAAATTATTAGTGATTCAATCAACGTCTTATAATGCCATGGTTATCCTGCAGCTCAGTAGTAAGCTAGCCGGCTACTGCAGACATCAAATGAAGGTAAAGTTTGGGCAAGTATCGTCGGTGCAGTACACTTCAGCTGAACCAGCCTGAATAGCTAGTAATCTTAATGCGGGAGCTAGCACTCATCTCCTCGGCTACCGTGGAACCCCACTACAATCTTAAAATGCCAAGCACATATATCATCATACAGTGGGCTACTTGGTAAAACCATTTTAACCACTTTTTCAATTCTGTAGGGATTTTTGAGAAACTCTCAGCTCAAAAACTACTGATGAATAGAAAAGACGCTCATTAACATTCAGTGGGCTTTTGCACAGAGCTTCGCGCTGAGCTCTGCTGAGGAAAGTCGACAGGCAGCAAAACAGCTAAACTAGCAAACATGGGGATAAAAGCAATGAGAGCATTCAATGACAACGCGCCAGAGAAGAAAGGAATAGCTCTACTAAGTCAAGACATTTGTAGCATTTAGAATTCCATTGCATTTCAGTTTATTTTCATGATTTTGGTAGAGAAAAAGGGCTGCAAACACAAAAAATCTTCTTGAAAATTCAGCATGGAAATTGTAAAAATATAATACTGAGAATTGAAAAATGGCTGGAGTTAAAACTATACATTTCTGGGATCATGAACTCCTTGACTACCAGTATTCTTCATGTGAGCATTACATTCTAAATTATCTACTCTTTAGGAGCCAAATAACACACCTCTCCACGTGGCTCCCCAAACCCGCAGATCCCTCAAAATGGCACGCTGTCAAATAATAATATAATCATATTTAACACAAATAAACTTTTCACACATTAAATTCAATATCAATTAATGATTTTCTGGTTGAATTTAGCATTAGTTTATCAATATAGGTGCAGTTGGACATTAATGGTCACCAGTGACCTCTCCAAACCCAAAACATGCCTTTTCTCCATGATATGAGAATTTAATCAATTTTTTTTCTGAGTCCCACAAGCCAGCTTACACACTTGTTATTTAACGGTCAGAACATTCACCCTGCAATGAAAAGCCAGCAGTTCCCTCTTCAGAGCTTGAAATATAAACACATTCCACAAGTATAATTCACTAACTCCATAATATAGAATAGAATAGAATAGAATAAATCTTTAATGTCCACCATGGTGGAAATTTGTCTTTAGCTCACCAACATACTGTATGACAGCTATACATAAAGACATTGACAGAATACATAGCAGCAACACGTAGACACAGTTCAGACACAATATTGAAGACAGAGTTAATAAATAAGTTAAAATACAACATGGAAAACAGCAGCCAAGTCGGGTTTGCAAAAGTCACTTTTTAAGAATGCTAAAAGCATTTTTTATAAAAGATTTCTGAAAAAAAGTCCTTGCCAGAGGAACTCTGAAATAATATCTGAAAAATACAAAACCCAAAACCAGTGAAGTTGGCACGTTATGTAAATTGTAGATAGAAACAGAATACAATGATTTGCAAATCCTTTTCAACTTATATATTCAATTGAATACACTGCAAAGACAAGATGTTTAATGTTCAAACTGAGAAACTTTTTTTTTGTTGCAAATAATCATTAACTTAGAATTTAAAGGCAGCAACACATTGCAAAAAAGTTGGCACAGGGGCCTTTTTACCACTTTGTCACATCACCTTTCCTTTTAACGACACTCAGTAAACGTTTGGGAACTGAGGAGACCAATTTTTGAAGCTTTTCAGGTGGAACTTTTTCCCATTCTTGCTTGATGTGCAGCTTAAGTTGTTCAACAGTCCGGGGTCCCCATTGTCGTATTTTACGCTTCATAATGCGCCACACATTTTCAATGGGAGACAGGTCTGGACTACAGGCAGGCCAGTCTAGTACCAGCACTCTTTTACTACGGAGCCATGCTGTTGTAACACGTGCGGAATGTGGCTTGGCATTGTCTTGCTGAAATAAGCAGGGGCGTCCATGAAAAAGACATTGCTTGGATGGCAACATATGTTGCTCCAAAACCTGTATGTACCTTTCAGCATTAATGGTGCCTTCACATATGTGTAAGTTGCCCATGCCTTGGGCACTAATACGCCCCCATACCATCACAGATGCTGGCTTTTGAACTTCGCGCCCATAACAGTCCGGATGGTTCTTTTCCTCTTTGGTCCGGAGGACACGACATCCAATGTTTCCAAAAACAATTTGAAATGTGGACTCGTCAGACCACAGAACACTTTTCCACTTTGCATCAGTCCATCTTAGATGAGCTTGGGCCCAGCGAAGCCGGCGGCGTTTCTGGGTGCTGTTGATAAGCAGCTTTCACTTTGTATTGTAGAGTTTTAACTTGCACTTGCAGATGTAGCGACGAACTGTAGTTACTGACAGTGGTTTTCTGAAGTGTTCCTGAGCCCATGTGGTGATGTCCTTTACACACTGATGTCGGTTTTTGATGCAGTACCGCCTGAGGGATCGAAGGTCACGGGCATTCAATGTTGGTTTTCGGCCTTGTCGCTTACGTGCAGTGATTTCTCCAGATTCTCCGAACCTTTTGACGATATTACGGACCGTAGATGATGAAATCTCTAAATTTCTTGCAATAGCTCGTTGAGGAATGTTGTTTTTAAACTGTTCGACAATCAGCTCACGCATTTGTTCACTAAGTGGTGACCCTCGCCCCATCCTTGTTTGTGAATGACTGAGCATTTCAGGGAAGCTGCTTTTATACCCAATCATGGCACCCACCTGTTCCCAATTAGCCCGTTCACCTGTGGGATGTTCCAAATATGTGTTTGATGAGCATTCCTCAACTCTCTCAGTCTTTTTTGCCACTTGTGTCAGCTTTTTTGAAACATGTTGCAGGCATCAAATTCCAAATGAGCTAATATTTGCAAAAAATTACAAAGTTTACCTGTTCGAACATTAAGTTACTTGTCTTAGCAGTGTATTCAATTGAATATAGGTTGAAAAGGATTTGCAAATCATTGTATTCTGTTTTTATTTACGATTTACACAACGTGCCAACTTCACTGGTTTTAGGTTTTGTACTTAGTGAAATGTCTGTTCTATTATAACAATCTCGGAAAAGTAGGCAATATGCTATCCTAGATTGAACACAATGGGTCAAGAAAAGTAGCAGGGGGTCTACCGAAGTGCTTGAGCTGTTCACATTTTAAATGAGCCAAAACCTCCACATTCAGAATAAATTCCAAAACAAAGAGCCACATTGAGCAAAATTCCACCACATGCAGCATTATGAGCAAAGACTAACGGTCACTCTTACTAACCAAACAAGTGCTGTGATCATCATGGCTATGGTAAACTGAGAATAAAAAACAGCTGGCCAGCTAGCCATAAGTGAAAAACACATAAAGTTGCGCTTTATCATAAAATGAAAAAAAAACTTAATTTAATTCCTCCAGAGACATAGATCTATTTGGTAAAAGGAACCCTCCAGTCGTGTTTCATTCAGAGTAATTCCCACTGACTAAGTCCTTATCTCATTTAAATCCCATAAATATGAGCACGTCAGGCTGGTTTTGGAAGTTTTTTTTTCTGTGGAATCGCATCATTTTCAGTTGCTTTGGTATTTGTAGACCCTGGACAAAGTTGGGCAGCTACTTTGGGTTCGTGCTTGTCGTCCTTGTCGCCGATGCATCCGCGTCTGTAAACCCTTCCTTTGGACACTCTATAGGCTGTAATTTTTACCCCTCAGCCAGACTTTGGCCAGGGGGGTATTGTGGTCAACCTGTCTGTCTGTTGTCTGTCGTCTGTCCATGACTTTGTCTGGGTCATTACTCAGCAATTAATGATCGCAGCTTCGCCAAATTTGGTATGGTAACTCACTATGACCCATAGATGTGCAACGTCATGTTTTTTGCTGGATTTGCCCTTTGACCTTAGCGCGGTGACCTTGATTGTGGAGATCTTGTCCGGGTCCGTACTCAGCAAGTAATGATTGCAGCTTCACCAAATTTCGTATGATAACTCACTATGACCCATTGATGTCCAATGTCAGGATTTTTGCTGGATTTGATCTTTGACCTTAACACTGTGACCTTCATCGTGGAAATCTTGTCCAGCTAAGTACAAAGTAACTATTGGTCGCAGCTACATTAAATTTGGTATGGGTCACTCACTGTGAGCCACAGATGAGCAATGTCAGGTTCTTTGCTGGATTTGACGTTTGACCTTAACGCTCTGACCTTGATGCAGGAAATCTTGTCCAGACCAGCATTCAGTAACTATTGATCATAGCTTTACCAAAGGTCACTGTACCGAATACACTGAAATCAGACATCTGTCCATTACATAATCCAAGGTAAAAATTCTATGCATGGAGTGTATTCGCATGCAGATCGGACCATTTAACTTTGATTTATTTCAAGCAATGAATGTACATGATGGTGCGGAAGCCCATTGCTGCCATTCCTGAAAAAAAGACTGGTCAGAGAATCACGTTATAATGTGGGATGTTTCTTGTTTTTGGGTCTCCCCACTGGAGGGAGAGGGGAGACGTATTGTTTTAGGCTCTGTTCCAGTTTGCGTCGACATTACTGTACTTGCGCATACCATTATGTCACGTCTGCAATAGCCAGCTAGATAGCTATGGAGTTACATGAGAACTGTGGCGTCTTTAAGTATTGACTAGATTGCTTGTAATTTTATTGTGCTAGTCAGCTAGGTAAGCACGGAAGCAGATACAAGTAACATGCAATCCTACTGGATTGTTCAGCACCATGTGATGCAGTGCGTTGTTGCATATTAATATGGTACGCTGCGGCTTCTCAGATTCAACTAAATTTTAATAATTTCATCTACTACACTATATGTGGTAATGTGCAAAGGGAGACAACTAGACCCCACTTCAATCCCATAATGTCTAGCGTTCACATCATCAAGCAATGGGCTAACTGACAGTACTTAATTTGAGAGTTGGGGGGAAAAAATAAAAGTGGTCTCTGCGCAGCTGGGTGTCAGAATTTCGACACGAACTTCTCTTAGAAAATAGAATTTTTTTTCACAAGTGGGAAAAATTTTTTTTAGGCGGTAAATAAGAGAGATGGGCGGTTTACCTGAAACTGGAATTTACTTTTAGTTGGCCTTATTATGAAGTTGTAAATGAAACATGTATGGCAGTGTTTTGCATACCAATGGCCACAAAATGGTAGCGCATTGGTCATGCTAGTAAATAGTGGCTAATTGATCATAATTTTGTGAACAATGGTAGGTTTACTCTTAAATAGAAATTATTACAAAAATGTGCCCATATTGCTGTAACTAACTTACTGGGTTGTCTATGGAAATTTCCATATGGTGTGATCGGTCTTCAGTGTTCCAGCAAAGGTCAAGTGATAATGTAAAACCAAGTAATTTGTCAAGTAACATTAGGTGGCATCACAGATCCATTTTTGAAACTCTTATTCCGGCCTTGAATCCGGCAATTTTCAAACTCAGGGGAAAGTAATTTGAAAATCACTGAAATAAATAGCAACTGGGTAGCACCTGGGTACATCATTTTCATTTCTTTTTACATAACTAGCTGTACATTGATACCACTATTGTTCCTTTTTAGATTCAATCGTAAATATGTATTTGTTGCGCACAGTTGCTATTCTCCATCAGAACAGGAGCTTGAGCGATTCTGTTAAGCTACTTAGCTAATGTTACTACAAAGCATTCACATGGACGCGCCCTGCAAAGACTGGTTCAATGCCTATTTTCCTTGGACTTGGGTTTTGATTTTTTGATGGGAGGGAAAAATAAGTTTGCTTTGGAACTCGGCACTGTACTGCTTTATGTCGAGAATTGCACAATAAATTCAGCTATTTGAGTTTATGGCTCAAACGGTTCATCTAAAAGAGATCAGTACAGCTCTAATCAAAATTATTCAATCCCCATTGCAAATTAGGTTTACTGGCAAAATTTACAAACTTTCCGTAAAGGCTGGTTAATGTGGAGTTCAGATGCCGTGGCAGGCGAAGGTGCAACAAGCATGGAGCCAGCACAGCTGAATGTGATAGAGAGAATGGAAGGGAAAAAAGCTTGCGTTTCTGAATACACGAAAGACTAAGCGCCAGAAACAAGGCGAACAACAACAGAGGAACCAAAATCTCAATATACAAGAAAATAACAAGGCACCAAACAATAGTGCGAGAAAATCCTTAAAGAAGCAGAGCTGCCCAGAAATAAAGATAAGATATTAGACAAACGAACCCTGATTACAGATATCTCAAGGCGAAGCGAGTAACTACAAAGCAGACACTCCTGCAAAGAGGGGCGTGGCGGCTTACTTAGACTCAGGGGAAGCGCCGCCCAGATATAATCAGCCAGCTGGGTTAAAAATCCGATGGAGAAATGATTCAATGTCGTCAGGGACGAGAATCACCAAAAGCGCACACACACAAACCATGACAGGAACCACCCCCCCTGTGCATGGAACTCAAAAATAAGAGCAGGGTCCAAGATATCCCGAGCTTCGACTCAACAATGCTCCTCAGGACTGTATTCCTCCCAGTCCACTAAAAACTGGAATCCACGACCCACAGGCTTCTCAGCAACAATATGACGTACAGTGTATGCCAGGCCACCCTCGGCGGCGGCGGTGATTTGTGGGCAGGTGCCGGGACGCTGGTGCTAACAGGTTTGAGCCTGGACAGATGAAAGGAGGGATGGATCCGCAAGGATCTAAGGAGCTTAAGCTGCACAGTGACAGGGTTAATCCTCCGTAATCTCTTAAACGGGCCAATAAAGCGAGGGGCCAACTTCTGAGATTCCACTTTCAAGGGCAGATCCCAAGTGGATCCCAAGCTAAACTCTCTGGCCCACTCGATAAAATGGGGCCAAACCGCGCCTCTTGTTGGCCGCAGATTTCTGTCTCCGCCCAGCCCGCAACAAGGAGGAATGGACCTTAGTCCTAACAGACCGACAGCGTCGAATGAAATGTTCAACAGAGGGGACTTCTGAATCCTTCTCATACTCAGGAAAAAGCGGCTGATAAGGCTGATAACCCAACTGGGCCTTAAAAGGAGTAAGACCCGTAGAGGAGTTACACAATGAGTTATGGGAATACTCAGCCCATGCCAAAAAGCGACTCCAGGAAGCAGGATTATCGACCGCTAATACACTGAAGAGTATTCTCTAAGGACTGATTGGTACGCTCAGTCTGCTCGTTGGTTTCGGGATGGAAACCTGACGACAGACTCACAGTGGCCCCCAACTGCTTACAAAAAGCTCGCCAAAATCTGGTCGCAAATTGAGGACCCCAGTAAGAAACCATATCCAGGGGGAGACCATGCAGCTGGAACATGTGGTTAATCACTAGGAAGGCTGTCTCCCGCGTCATAGGCAGTTTCGGCAGCGCAACAAAATGAGCGGCCTTGAAGAAACGGTCGACCACGACCAAGATGACAGTGCTGCCATCAGAAATGGGCAGGCCCGTGATGAAATCGAGCGCAATATGGCTCCAGGGGCGTTTAGGTACAGGCAGTGGGCGCAATGGGCCAGAGGGAGGGAGATGGGAAACCTTGTTCCTGGGACAAATGCTGCATGCCGCCACAAACTTCCAACCGTCCTCCATCATACTGGGCTACCAAAATCATCAGGCTAACAACCACTTGGTTCGATGGACCCTAGGGTGACCGGCCAGACGAAGAGTCTCCCCACGGGAAAACCTGAGGACGATTTGTTCCCGCCACGGGAATAAATAAACATCCGGACGTTTCCCCACCAGGATCGGTCCTCAAGGGCTCCTTAACCACAGATTCCCCGTCCCACTGACAGGCGCCACAATCTGGTCAGCCGGAATGACCGGCTCCACCATAGGATCACAGCCGGAACGATCATAAATCCGCAATAAGGCATTCGGCTTAATATTTTTAGAGCGTGGGCGGTAAGTTAACGTGAAATTAAAATGGTTAAAAAACAGTGACCACCGCGCCTGCTGGGAATTACGTCGCTTGGTCTGCTGAATATACTGGAAATTTTTATTGGAGATTTTATTTTACTGAAGATCCAAACTACAAACGGTTGTTCAGCTCTTTCCAGCCAATGGCGCCACTCCTCTAACGCCAGTTTCACAGCTAACAACTCCCGGTCACCGATGCTGTAATTTCGCTCAGCCGGCAACAACGACCTGTAGTAGGCACATGGGTGCAACTTATTGTCCGAAAGAGGGCACTAGGACAAGATGGCACCCACCCCAACCTCCAAAGCATCAACCTCCACCACAAATGGGAGGGAGGGGTTGGGCAAAACAAGAATAGGTTCTGAGCTAAACCGTCTCTTTAGCTCTTGAAAGGCAGCGTCGGCTGCTGGCAACCAGGCGAAAGAAAGGGAGGTCTTTCTTTTAGTGAGGGCGATAATGGGAGCAGCTACCACGCTAAAATTGCAGATAAACATTCTGTAAAAATTGGCAAACCCCAGGAAACGTTGGACCTCTGACATTTTGGGGGGCTGGCCAATTCCTGATTGCTGCCACCTTGTCAGGGTCCATGCGGACCGACCCTTTAGAGACTATGATACAAAGAAATGAGACCGTATTGGCATGAAAGACGCATTTTTCAGCCTTGACAAAGAGCCTGGCTTTGAGAAGGGCCTCCAGCACCTTTCTGACGTGTTGCATGTGCACAGAGAGAGTAAAAGAAAAAATTAAGATGTCGTCAAGGTAAACATAGACGAATCTTTCCAGCATCGCTTGCAGGACGTCGTTTAGGAGAGCTTGGACTACAGAGGGGGGGTTAACCAATCCAAACGGCATAACTAAATATTCGTAATAGTCGTCATGCATATTAAACGCTGTCTTCCACTCCTCCCCCTCTCGATTCCGAACCAAGTTATACGCAGGTCCAGCTTAGTAAAAAAACAATGCCTCCTGCAAGCGTTCGGATGCGGAATTCATCAAAGGAAGTGGGTATCTGTTTTTAATGTTTATATTATTCAGGCCTCTGTAATCAATACAAGGTCTCAGGCCACCATCCTTTTTGTCCACAAAAAAGAACCCTGCCCCAGCAGGGGACGTAGATGGTGGAATAAAATATTAGCCAGTGCTTCCTGAATATATTCCTGCATGGCCTTCCACTCAGGACCTGACAGTGAGTACAATTAACCCCTAGGGGGACTGGTGCCAGGGTGGAGATCGATCTCGAAATCGTAAGGGCAATGAGGAGGTAAGGTTGAGGCCCGTTGTTTACTGAAAACCTCCGCAAGATCAGCATAAGCATTAGGTGCGTTATGAGGCAGACAAAATTTCAGTGCAGCCCCTAAAATCTCACCCTGTTTGGACTCAGCTGAATCTATGACAGTCTCTGGATCGGAGCCACATTTTGAATAACAATCCTCCTTTGGCTGCCCCCAGTGAAGTTTAGGTTCCCACTCCAACCCCTCCTCAGCCCCCTTCTCAAGGCTAGGAGGGTAGTGTGAGATCATCTCCCCTGAATTGCTCCAGGCGTCACTCTCTCTCATGGATTGACGTCCAGGCCAACACAAAGAGCTATCCATACAGTGTGATCTCCAATCTGAACCCCACCGGGCAACTGGGTTATCCTTATTCCCCCAAAGGATATGAGGCTTATTTTTTTGTAGCCAAGAATGTCCTGACACAACTGGGAAAATGGGGGAACTGATAAAAAAAAACCAGACCTCCTCAGAGTGTCCACCAAGGGAATTGAACATAGACAATGGTTCAGATTTGGTTCAGATTCAGATTCCGGGTATAACTCCATGACCCAACGGATGACCATCCTAAGTTTTAACAGAGCGAGACTGCAAAAGAGGGCAAACAGGAATGGAGTGTCTCTTAGCCCATTCCCTTTCCATAAAACAGGCTACTGCCCCAGAGTCCAAAAACACATTTAAAAAAATTCTCTGTGTTCCCCTAGTCAATTCCACAGGAATTAAAATTCGGTGAGGACACTGATTCTGACCCTCTAGTGCTCCCCATACCACTTGAGGGCCTTCCCGTTTCCCTGAAGCTCAGGACAATGTGGACGGATATGCTCCGGCTTTCCACAATTATAGCAGATTATCTGTCTGCGAACGGGTTTACGAGTCCCGCTATTCAATAAGCCATCCACCTGCATAGATTCGTCAGAAGTTAGCACTGTGTAAACACTACGGGGGGTACTAACCCTGCTGTCAACAGTAACCAATGCATAATGTTTCTCCTTGTTACACTCACGGAGGCGATTATCAATTCGCACAGCCGTACGAACCAACGAATCTAGGGAAACACAAGGCTCCAATGCAGCCAAAGCGTCTTTAACATCCTCAGCCAGAGCATGAATAAAAACTGTCATTAGGGGCACTTACGCCCAGCCAGTTTCAGTAGCTAACGCACAAAATGCGATAGAAAAGTTAGCGACACCCTCAGAACCTTGCTTAAGATGCATTAACCCTCTCCAGCCCAATTTATTATTTTGAGATATGAAAAATATTTCATTCATGGAGAAAAGTTCTTATACACTAGTGGCTGCAGGGGGAACTAACGTTGTATTTTTGCAATTCTGAGCTGGAAGGGTAACTTTATCAAACCATTTCCCATGTGGTCTTTATATTTTATAGTCAGTCATCAATTGATTTATTGCTGCAAATTTGCAACATGAGCCTGGAGGGGGTTAAACGCGTTGCCGCGTCTTGACCACGAACATCCTGATTAAACACTGATTCCATAACTCTAAAGAGAGCTTCCACAGTATTCACGACCGCTGAATTATATTGGATGAGTGGACCTACCCAAGTCAGTGCAGTATCAGTCAACAGGGATATAATAAATAAAACTCAAGACTCCTCATAAGCGAACCGTGAAGGTCGGGCTTTTAGGTAAATTTCGCACTGCGCAATAAAGTCCTTACATTTCCCTGCTTCACCACCATATCTTGAAGGCATTTGCAGTTTCGGTTCTCGATAAGTGTTCATAGATTGTGCTTGTGCAACGCTTTGTGTAATCTGAGCTGATAGGGCTCTAACACTGTCTGTGAGAGAGAGTAAAGCAGCCTCCATTCTTTGCGTGCTCCTTTCTTGTAAGCGTTTTCTTGACCTGACCAGAAAGAATAGCTTGTTGGTTAGATACCACTTTCTCCAACGCAGCCGCGGCTGATGACTCCATGTTTGGCTGGAGTGTTCTGTAAAGGTTGGTTAATGTGGCGTTCAGATGCCGTGGCAGGCGAAGGTGCACCAAGCACGGAGCCGGCACAACTGAATGTGATAGAGAGAATGGAAGGGAAGCAGAGCTTCCCAGAAATAAAGATAAGATATTAGACAAACGAACCCTGACTACAGATATCTCAAGCCGAAGCGAGTAACAACAAAGCAGATACTCCAGCAAAGAGGGCGTGGCGGACCTCCAGCTTATATAGACTCCGGGGAAGCGCCGCCCAGACATAATCATCCAGCTGGGTTAAAAATCTGATGGAGAAAGGATTCTATGTCATCAGGGACGAGAATCACCAAAAGTACACACACACAAACCATGACACTTTCAGCTGTTTGCAATGAACAAATCAAACAAGAACAATTTAAATGGCTCAGCACAACAAATATTACAAGCGGCTTCTCCAAATTCAACACAACATGCCACTTTTAATGACTACTGCAGGCTAAAAATTATTCAACCCCTTCATAACAAAAACCTTTAATACTTAGTAGAGCACCCTTTTGCTGCTATGACCTGCTGGAGATGCGAGGCATAGGCAGACAACAGCTTTTGGCAGCATTCTCAAGGAATCCTTACGGACAATGGCCTCCAGTCAACTAATATTCTAGGATTTGCATGCTGCAACCGTCTTCTTCAAATCTTACCAGAGATTTTTTATTACTGGGCGGGTGGGGGAATTAAAAGAAATTTAACAAGGGAAATGCAAAGCGTAGCATCCCCTCGCCGGGTACAAATGTTGTACATGTACGTGTGTATATATGTCAGAAGAAGGTACTTTCATTAGACTTTACTATATTACTAGGCAAGGAAGTTATTAATACCAGGGGATTGCTTGTACAGAAAGTTCTCTACCTTATGTAATTGGCCATGAGACGATCTAAAAATAAACATCATGTTAATTGGCATGAAGATTTAATAAAAGAATGTGAATAAAATCAGGGATTTACAGAACAAGATTAAAGCATATAGGAGAGGGTGACAAAATGAAAGAAGTGTGAAAAGTGAAAACATATTATGAAAATATCCTTGAACTTTCAAAGGTTAGTACTGTATAATATTTCAAACAGTGTAATGGCATGAAAGAAATCTTGGATGTAATAAAGAAGCAGCATTTATGACAACAAAATTATATGGTCCAATTATGATTTTGAGTGAGAAAAGGTTTTTTCTGTGCATGCCTCCCAAACAGCTTGTTGGCATGTAGATAGTGCCTGATGGTTGTTTTGGAGAATTTGTGACCCCAAGATGCTACCATTTGTTGCAATTCTTTAACAGTGAGCTGTGGAGAACTTTTTATTTCTCTTACCATCCTCCTCACTGTGCGTGGTGGCAAAATAGCCTTGCGTCCTCAAACTTCTTAGTGATTCCTCTGACAGTATATTGGGCAGATGCAGGAGAGTGGCTATTTTCTTGTAGGCATTGCCTGACTTGTGAAGGTCGACACACATCTGCTTTACTTGAATGGTGTGTTCCTTTGTCTTTTCCATGTTAAAGAGTGGATAAGAGAAATGGCCTCTGTGTCACGTCATATTTATACCCCAGGGAAACAGGAAGTGATGATTTACTAATTAAATGCTCCTAGATACTCTGATTAACTTTGTAAACTACTGTAGAAATGACAGAAATACAAAACCCAAAACCAGTGAAGTTGGCATGTTATGTAAATCATAGATAAAAACAGAATACAATGATTTGCAAATCCTTTTCAACTTATATTCAATTGAATACACAGCAAAGACAAGAGGTTTAATGTTCAAACTGAGAAACTTTTTATTTTTTTTGCAAATAATCATTAACTTAGAATTTAAAGGCAGCAACACATTGCAAAAAAGTTTGCACAGGGGCCTTTTTACCTCTGTGTTACATCGCCTTTCCTTTTAGCAACACTCAGTAAACGTTTGGGAACCGAGGAGACCAATTTTTGAAGCTTTTCAGGTGGAACTCTTTCCCATTCTTGCTTGATGTTCAGCTTAAGTTGTTCAACAGTCCGGGGTCTCCGTTGTCGTATTTTACACTTCATAATGCTCCACACATTTTCAAAGGGAGACAGGTCTGGACTACAGGCAGGCCAGTCTAGTACCCGCACTCTTTTACTACGGAGCCATGCTGTTGTAACACGTGCAGAATATGGCTTGGCATTGTCTCGCTGAAATAAGCAGGGGCGTCCATGAAAAATACGTTGCTTGGATGGCAACATACGTTGCTCCAAAACCTGTATGTACCTTTCAGCATTAATGGTGCCTTCACATATGTGTAAGTTGCCCATGCCTTGGGAACTAATACACCCCATATGTTACAACCTCCCCATGGGCCTGGGGTGCATGGGGCGAGTAACTGGATGTTATTTATACCAGGAGATGTAAAATGTAATGATAACAGTGGAGATAAAACAAGGAGGCAAAAATAATTCAGTGCAGGGGTTTTTACTGTGACTGGGTTAGACAAACTCACACAACCAAGGACAAGGGACGCTGGATGTTGCCAAAAGAACATTAAAAAAAACAAGCTAGCTAACACAGAGAGCAATCTAATCTAATGTTTCCTGAACACAAAACAAAAGCCTGACTACTCTAACTAGCACAAAAAAATACAAGGGTTGGCAACCACCCCTAACGGCTAGTGGGTCTATACATAGAACAACTACGGGCATATGTATAGGAGCCCCCAGTCTTACCTGTCCCAAGCCCTGGAAGTGTACACAAACCAAAACAAATCAAACACTTACTGGTAAACAGAAAAACAAAGATAAGGGAACGGGCAGTGACTGCATAAGCAAAGATAAGGAAATGAGCGGCCACCAGAATGCAAACAGTAGTGACTTTTAAACTGGAGGAGTGGATCGGGACTGGTTGATTGTAGGATGACATGGGAGGCTTGGATTGGTGAAGGCGGGACTGCAGAGGCTGTGATTGGTGAAGGCGGGACCTGTTAAAATGAAGACTGACTGGCAGCACAGCAAATGACATGGTGGCAGATGAAAGCAGGAAAGTGAAAATAATACAAACACACGTGGCACGTAACACCATACCATCACAGATGCTGGCTTTTGAACTTTGCGCCAATAACAGTCCGGATGGTTCTTTTCCTCTTTGGTCCGGAGGACACAACGTCCACAGTTTCCAAAAACAATTTGAAATGTGAACTCAGACCACAGAACACTTTTCCACTTTGCATCAGTCCATCTTAGATGAGCTTGGGCCCAACGAAGCCGGCGGCGTTTCTGGGTGCTGTTGATAAATGGCTTTCACTTTGCATTGAAGAGTTTTAACTTGCACTTGCAGATGTAGCGACAAACTGTAGTTATTGACAGTGGTTTTCTGAAGTGTTCCTGAGCCCATGTGTTGATGTCCTTTACACACTGATGTCGGTATTTGATGCAGTACCGCCTGAGGGATCGAAGGTCGTGGGCTTTCAATGTTGGTTTTCGGCCTTCTCGCTTACGTGCAGTCATTTCTCCAGATTCTCTGAACCTTTAGACGATATTACGGACCGTAGATGATGAAATCCCAAAATTTTAGCAATAGCTCGTTGAGGAATGTTGTTTTTAAACTGTTCGACAATCAGCTCATGAATTTGTTCACTAAGTGGTGACCCTCACCCCATCCTTGTTTGTGAATGACTGAGTATTTCAGGGAAGCTGCTTTTATACCCAATCATGGCACCCACCTGTTCCCAATTAGCCCGTTCATCTGTGGGATGTTCCAAATAAGTGTCTGATGAGCATTTCTCAACTCTCTCAGTCTTTTTTGCCACTTGTGCCAGCTTTTTTGAAACATATTGCAGGCATCAAATTCCAAATGAGCTAATATTTGCAAAAAATTACAAAGTTTACCTGTTTGAACATTAAGTAACTTGTCTTTGCAGTGTATTCAATTGAATATAGGTTGAACAGGATTTGCAAATCATTGTATTGTTTTTATTTACAATTTACTCAACGTGCCAACTTCACTGGTTTTGGGTTTTGTACTTCAATTACATTTATTTCCTAGGAATTGTTAGGGGTGTCAATAATTGTGGAACAGGTGATTTTATGAAAAATAATTATTTCTTTGTCAGGGATTTTTTTCCCTTAAAATTCACTTGAGTTGAAGGTTACATTTTTCTATAATTTTCAGTGTGAGAGTATGCTTCTGCAATAAACAATGTAATTTATTTTAAGGCTTTTAACACATCTTATCCAATAATTATTGAGGGCGCTGTATACAAGAACTTGAACCTCACAACTTCGGCAGCTTCCAACTTGTCCATGCAGTTTCCAGGGAACTGCACTTTTCTAGTTATAATCTTGATTGTGTTTGAAAATGGGATTGAATGATGGTAGCAGGCATTGATGACGCTGTCATGTTTGACCTCATGAATTTACTTGATTTTTCTAAATAAACTCTTATTTCAAATGTAATTCTTGTAACATGTTTCAGAAAAAGTTGGAGCAGCATTGAGATAATCCGCTAGGTGACTCCTGATGGGTTAATTATTGGATGTGTTGTTAAAATGTGTTTAAGTAATCTTGGGCAATGTTTAATTGAGAGAAGCTGATTCTCTATGGGTTGCAAGTGTTGCAAGTGTGGAATCCTGACAAATAATGGGTTTACATTTAAATCCACCCCTGTGCTTTGATAAAGGCTGTTCTGTCTTGCCCCTGCAAACTTTGTCACAGTCCAGTAATTTCTGACGCCAGTGATGTCTTTGTCATCACGCAACAGAGAATTCCTCTGCTACATTTGAGTTTAGTTTAAAGCAGAATCTTAACCTGAAACATCCCACGCACGAAATGGAGTAGCAAATATAAACACACCATCTGATTACTTTTTATTTTGCTGTGTAATGCTAGACCATTTAGCATTGAATGTTTTCGGTTTATATCCGTCAACTCTATTATAAAATTGAAATAATTTTTTTTATCTGCTATTCATTCTGTTGTCTGTGCCAACAGGGTAATTCTCGAGTTCTAGCCTTGGCGGTGTGTTCAGCGGGCTTTGGGGGAACTCTCCAGTATGGTTATAATCTCGCCATAATCAACTCGCCTACTATTGTAAGAATACCACTTTCAGCTGTGTTATCAGTAACTGCAGAGATAGTCTAACGAGGCACATGTTTGGAAAATTAATGTATTAATTTCCTTTTTGCAGCATATTCAAAGGTTTATCAATGAAACAGTACTGGAACGCTGGGGTACTGAACTTCAAGTCTACCAGGTCACTTTAATATGGACTTTCATTGTTTCCATATTGTCATTGGGGGGGCTAGCTGGTGCCCTGATCGCTGGCCCCATGGCTATCCACTTTGGAAGGTAATGTATGGTGTGAACATTTGAGCGTAATTTGTTGTGAATTATTCTCCAATAGATTGACAGCAAAATGAATTCAAGTACATTTAATGCATTGAAATAGTTTCTAACAAATTAAAATGTATGATTACCTCTATTTGATCTCTCCGACTTTCAGGAAGAGATCATTGCTGCTGAACAATATATTTGTGTTGCTGGGTTCTGCCCTGGCGCTGCTCAGCAGATCTGCTAGATCCTTTGAGATGATTATTCTGGCCCGGTTTCTAGTGGGGATCAATGCAGGTAGGAGGCAAAACTGTCTTTGGGTAGACACAAAAATTAACTCTGAGAAAAAAATTAAAAAAAACCATTGTACTCTAATATAAGCAAGGTTCAGTTTTTTTTTTACATCGCTGGTCAACAGATACAAATCCCAATTCCAAAAAAGTTGGGACGTTGTGTAAAACATGAATAAAAACAGAATGCAATGATTTGCAAATCTCATATAAACCCATATTTTATTGACAATAGAACACAACATATCAGATGTTGAAAGTGAGACATTTTACCATTACAAGAAAAATATTTGCTCATTTTGAAATTTATTCCAGCAACACATCTCAAAAAAGTTGGGACAGGGCCATGTTGACCATTGTTTTAACAAGTGATAAGACCAGTTGCTGGAGTACTGGAAGAGGGATGTAGTCCCACTCTTGTTAGATGTTGGATTCTCGCTGCTCAACAGTCCTGGGTCTTCTTAGCCAGATTTTTTGTTTTATGATGTGGCAAATGTTTTCTGTTGGTGAAAGGTCTGCACTGCAGGCAGACCATTTAATCACCCTCTCGTCTACAGCGAAGCCTTGTTTTTGTGATGGATGCAGTATGTGGGTTAGCACTGTCTTGCTGAAATATGCAGGGCCTTTCCTGAAAGAGACAATGTTTTAAAACCTCTATGAATTTTTCAGCATTGTTAATGCCTATCCAGATGTATAAGCTGCCCATACCATAGGCACTAATGCAGGCCCATACCATCAGAGGTGCAAGCTTTTGAACTGAGCGCTGATAACAGGCTGGATTGTCCCTCTCCTCTTCAGTCCGCATGACATGGCATTCGTGGATTGCACGCCAAACTGTGTTCACAGACAATTATTTCTGGATGAGTTCATGAGCTCATGCAGTGAATTTCAGTGCAGAATTATGCCGCTTTTCAATGCAGTGCCACCTGAGGGCTCAAAGATCACAAGCATCCAGTACTGACCTTCGGCCTTGTCCCTTGTGCACAGAGATTTCTCCGGATTCTCTGAATCTTTTGATGATATTATGTACTGTAGATGGTGGGTTTTTCAAAATCTTTGCAATTTTACATTGAGTAACATTTTTCTGAAATTGTTCCACATTTTTTTTAATTCAGTTTTTTTGCAGATTGGTGAGCCCACTTTTACTCTTTTTATGCCCAGTTATGTTACTGACCTGTTGCCTATTTACCTAATTAGTTGTAAAATGCTCCTCCAGCTGTTTTTTATTAGTACCTTGTACTTTTCCAACCTTTGATTGCCCCTGCCCCAACATTTTTGAGATTTGTTGCTGCCGTCAAATTCAAAATGTGCTAATATTTTTCATGAAATGGTAAATTGTCTCACTTTCAACATCAGATATGTTGTCCATGTTCTATTGTGAATAAAATGTAGGTTTATGAGATTTGCAAATCATTGGGCCTCATGCAAGAAGTTATATAAGAACAAATTTTCTCTTATTTTTGTTCGTATCCCCAATTTTCTCTTATTTTGTTCTTATGCATTGATTTCTGGGATGCACCAATGTTTTCGTATGTTTGCTCTTCTCGTATGTAAGAGAAATTTTTATGAATGGTTGAAAGCACTCTTACCGAGATAAGAGAAAACAGTCATCTCTGTACACAAATTGCTTGTTCAATGCACAGAAATACAAGCTTTAAAACCTAAACATTAAAAATTCATCATGTAATCAAAGTTTGATTGTTTTACGTTTTTGAGAAATTAGAATGATTTTATTAAATAATTCTTGGGCCGAAGAGTTTGGCCAGTTCATCCTAATTAGGACTAAGCAATAAAAACCCTTGGTTACTTGCGTGCATTCTGCCTCTGAATGGCTTACCTATTGCTGTTGAACGCTTTGGCCATCCAGGCCTTGCGCAGAGAGTGCGTTTATAGCAGGGGTGGGCAATCACGGTCCTGGAGGGCCGGTGTGTATGCAGGTTTTTATTCCTATCAATTACCCTGACTAATTGAGTTAATTGATTGCATGCACAAATATAGATTTTCGCAATGATTCGATCAAAGGAAAATGTTTTATGAAGGGAGACAAGACTAGTCTTTGTAGTTTCATGATAGGAAATGCGCATGAAACGTCATATTTCATAAATGGTTTGGCTAATTGAGACAATCAACTAATTAAAGACCAGACGTTGGTGTGAAAACCAGGGACAGATACAGACCTCGCTGCCCACCTCTGGTTTATAGAGATCGTATGGATCAGTTTGCTGAGACAGATGAATGGCAACTCGTTGCAAATGTGAAAGCACCTGCACGTGAGCTCGGGAGATTACCGTTAGCCTATGTGTTATGGCTCTTTTGTTCTAAACAAATGCAGCGGCTAAAAGATATCTGTGCCACTTTAAATGAAGAAATTCAATGTTTGCTCAAAATGTAGGAGGACAAAAACGCACAATCACAACTGGATACTACACGCAAAACTCGTAGATTTATGGAATGATTTGTGAGTAGTTACATTCGCCTGGTTATCACAGAATAATGGTTCAGTGCCGTGACAAACAAAAGAATATGCAATATTCTTCGATATTTCAAAGTGCGAGACGCTGTGCGGAAGTCCTGGCAACTGAAGTTATGAGCAGGGACGGTGCTACACCGGGGCTAGGGGGTGCTATAGCACCGTCACAAATCTACATAGCCCCAGTTTAGCCCCCTCAAGCATTTTTTAAAATTAATCAATGAATTAGTTAATTTATTTATTCGAATAAAGGAATATGTGAAAGGTAATTACTCGCCATTCTGTCCCAGTCCGATTAGGCCTACTGGTTGCGTGCTCGTGTCGCGCGGTTTGTGTGTGGGTCTGGGAGGGGGAGAGGGCTATTTGTGTGCGCTTGTTATACGGCATGTTAGGCTGCGAGGTCGGTTGGCTGTGGTACCATTGTACGTGCCATCAGCCAATCACAGCTCTATCAGAATGGCAATGCATTCGCATGCGGTAAATTTGTAAATACTCGTCTGACAATAACGATATAAGTGCACAATTTGCGAAAATACGAGTAAACTAGCTGGTCTGCTGCAGAAGTCCGATAGTATAGGCCTATTTAATAGCCCTTGGCTTCGATGACTTATCCTGCAGATCGGACAGAAAAAGTAATATTAGACTGTGTTTCCATTACTGTGTTTTCTACGTTTTATACTCTCTGATTTGCTTGATAAAGTTTAGTTTTCGAGCCATACCAATAATCGCAAAAAAAAAAAAAAAAACAAAAACAAAGATTTTTGCAGCAATCCCCGTTGTTTTTATGCAGTGTCTACGTGTCCGAAAGTCGGACAGGGTTTTAATATATCTCCGTGTTCGACAGTCGGATGGTTTCAATATAACTCCGTGTCCGACAGTCGATTATTGTTTTTAATCTCTTCAAATCCACTGAATCTTTTAGATACTAAACGCGAATGTTTTGATAAGAGGGCTCAGTTCTTCAAGATGAGTACCAAGAATTTCAATCAAATGTTTCTTTTTAAGCTTTGCTCAATAAAGTGAGTCAACATTGGCGCGAGACTTGGTGCATTTATGACGAATTTAGCGACTGCCGGACAGAGATCCTAAAATACTCCGAGTCCAAAGGTCATAAAAGTTCTAAGTTTTCGAGTAGTTATTAAACGTACAAACTTGGCCATGTTTGTGTTCGACCTTTACAAAATTCAAATTGATAGCTATCGACTTTTCTTGGTCTTTTTATTCGTCTGTTTTCTTCCGTTGAAGACAGAGAACAGTCTTTATTCGGTCTCTCTTATGAAAATTAGTCAGATGGATCGAACGGATTCACGCTTTATATCCACACCAGAGATAAAATAGTGCTTGTAGTCAGTGACCAAATCAATTCCATGACCATTGACATTGTGAATAAATATCGCATGCACGATCAAGACTGTCCGACGCGAAATGCAAAATTCTCCATGTGCGGCAGCCTGAAAAAAGTAGAAGTATTGATATGAGCACAGATTTATAACAAAATAAAGAATAAAAAAATTTCATCAACAAACTGAAGATCCAAAAAAGATGGCCCCCAAATAAATAAATCGCAGTGTTCATTGGATGTTCTGTTTGTTGTTAAATGTTTCTTTTTATTCTTTATTTCGTTATCAATCTGTTCTAATCCTTCTCCTTTTTTTTTTTGGCTGTCAGACACGGAGGCATTGTACATTGTCTTGCGCCAATGTCGACTCACTTTATTGAGCAGAACTTAAACAGAAACATTGATTGAAATTCTCGGTACTCATCTTGAAGAACTGAGCCCTCCTATCAAAACATTCACGTTTAATATCCAAAAGCTTCAGTAGATTTGAAGAAATTAGAAACAATAATCAACTGTCGGAAACGGAGTAATATTGAAATCATCCGACTGTCGGACACGGAAATATATTAAAACCCTGTCCGACTTTAAGACCTGAGTGGTTTTTGGGGCAGGACAGGCGCTTCCTTTGCGGTCTTGTAATGTCCCAGCCTAGTGAACTTGTTAACCGCCCTCATTTTTTTTTTTTTTTTTTTTTAGCATAGCCTATATTGATTTCAGATGTAGAATGCTAGTGTGCTATGGATTAACACGAACTAATAAGCTGGAATGTTTGCATGTGAGGTCGCTTTAACCTTGTGCCATAACCATGGGTTGTATAAAGCTGCTTGAACAAAAGACTTTTACTGTGTCCTTATTAGGGGGAGGAGGGCTCGAAGGACCATGATTCAGTCGCTGATCTGGATGGACTAAGAACAATCGTGTATTTTGACGGCCAGCCTAATTTTGGAATAGGCCTAAAAATAGTCGTTAAGGTTGTGATAGCCTTGCGGTTTGTTTTAAAAGTACGCACACCGCTAACAGACATGGGCAGAACGCACTGCGCTACGCGTTGTGGCTACACTTTGGATATTATTATCCCCCCGACATACGAATGGTGGGGGGGATACATAGCCTCGTCATCAGTATGTCCGTCTGTCCGTCCGTCCGTCTGTAATCATTTTCTTGTCCGGAACATATCTTCATTACTATGCATCTTTGGTTCACCAAGCTTCACAGATATATTGACCAGTATGAGTACATGTGCCTTTTACTGTTTTGAGGTTTCTTCACTTCTTAATTTTTGCGGTTTCCATGGAAACGTGGAACTTACATTGACTTTGAAGGTGTCTACCTTGTCCGGAGCATATCTCAATAAACCATATGGCCTAGGTTCACCAAATGTCACAGATATATTAACCACTATGAGTAGATGTGCCTTTTGCTATTTTGAAGCTTCTACATTATCTAATATTTGAGGTTTCCATGGAAACAGTGAACTTAGATCGACTTTGAGGGTGGCTGTCTTGTCCAGAGCATATCTTCTAAATCGTATGTCCTAGGTTCACCAAACGTCACAAATATATTAACCACTATGAGTAGATGTGCCTTTTGCTATTTTGAAGCTTCTACATTATCAAATATTTGAGGTTTCCATGGAAACGGTGAACTTATATCGACTTTGAGGGTGGCTGTCTTGTCCGGAGCATATCTTCTAAACCGTATAGCCTAGGTTCACCAAACGTCACAGATATATTGACCAGTATGAGCAGATGTGCCTCTTGCTATTTCGAAGCTTCTAGATTATTTAATTTCTCAGGTTTCCATGGAAACATTCAACTTAGATTGATTTTGAGGGTGGCTACCTTGTCCGGAGCATATCTCCTAAACTGTGTGTCCTAGGTTCACCTAACTTCACAGATATATTACCCACTACGAGTAGATCTGCCTTTTCCTATTTTGGAGTTTATTGATTCATTTTTCTTTCGAAGTTTCTATGGAGACAGGGAACTTACAGTAGATTGGCTTTGAGGGTGGCTGTCTTGCTTGGGGCATATCTCCCAAACCATATGATCTAGGTTCATTAAACTTCATTCACAGACACATTATCCACTATGTCAAGATGTTTTCATGAATACAGAATCCATTTACGTGACCACTAGTGATCATGACATCTCTTCTCACATGCAAACTCTGTATTCTAATATCTTCATCATAAAAGCTGAGTTACCATTTGTGGGGGTTGGGATATGTCATCTCCAGATGACTCTTGTTTATGCTCTTTTTCTGAGGTTTTCCATGGAAAGATGATGCATTTAGTGATCATGACTGAACTAGATATTCATAGTTCATAAAATATCATGTTTTCTGAGACATTTTCTTCACAAATTACCGTTCTACGATTTTGCTGGGGGTCGGGGGGATATGCCATTTCCTGATGGCTCTTGTTAAGTTCATTTTAAGTTGTGATGTTGTGACAGTTTTCTGATGGTGCATATGAAACATGCACTTGTTTCACATTTCGGATGTATTGCGGTGTTATTAACTGTGGCTCATACGGTGCTTTCGGGTGCTGAAGTCTTTCACCTTTGTGCGTGAAAGACGTTTTTGCCTTGTAGTCGCTTGTATTAGGCTTAAAGCTATTTTTCTGAATATTCCTAGGGCAACTGTAATCAAAAAGTACTATTACATCGAATATGTATGCACCATGATCTGCTTTTATAAAAAAAAAAAAAAACTAGAACTGCCAAATAAACTTTTAAAAATAACTCTGAAGTCGTGAAAATCAACTGTTTTCTTTGCACCCAAGTTTGCCCAAGTGTTGGTCAAGCCCCCCATTTGCACTGGAAGAGAAAAATCCTGGCGCCGTCCCTGGCTATGAGAGAGATACATTTTCGTTGTATGAGGCAGTGGAAAGCATCCCTGATAGCAGAGACTGGCAAAAATTACGTCCTGTAGAGGTCATTTTTACGACCTGTCAGACGTCTTATTTACGTCATATATTTACGTCTTTAAGACATCAGTTTGCAACAGCACAAGACGTGAAAAAAGACGTCCTTTTTTGACGTCATATTTTGTCATATTGGTAAAAAATAGACATCTTATTTACGTCATATATTTACATCTTTAAGACATCAGTTTGCAACAGCACAAGATGTAAAAAAAGACGTCCTTTTTGACGTCATATTTTGTCATATTGGTAAAAAATAGACTCTTTATTTTATCATCGTTAAGTCAGTACTGTAAAATAAGAGAAAACATTTTTGGCAACATTAATACATATGTATAAATTTCAGCTGCACATTTATAGTAAAATAAACTTTGATCAGATACAAGGTATTTTGTTGCACATGTACATTTCTTTGCTCTTAACTCAGATATCAAATGAGGTGACATTATTCTTGCCAAGAAGTTTTACAAAATGTCACCACACAAAACATGTTGCAAAATATGATAACAGAATGGAAGCACATTTGTGTAAAGGCAAAGAAAATTGGTCAAGAAAACTGGAAAATATGTCAATGGATTTGACTAACTTAATATCCGATATTGCAATAATGAAAACACATCATATTGAGAGTAACACGCAAGCTTATTACTTATTTTTAGTTCATTACTCAAACAAGATTAACATACATGTATGAGAGAAAACTACAACACATTAAACTGCATACAACTTATATACACACCTCAAGTAACCCAGGGATTTTAACATGGCAATCATACAAGAAGTCAGTTCTGTTTAAGAGAAATGTATCCCAAAAATTTAGCTAAATAATGGTACAATGAGAACCCTAAAACAAGAACCTTCAGGTAGCATTTCCTTGGCTTAAAGGGGAAGTCCACCCAGGCAAGAGGGAGAATTATGAGAGGAACAGGTCAGTGAAAGTTTGGATGAATTCGGAGTCATAATTAGCTTAGAATTTTTAAAATTGAGATTAATCACACACACATTGGCAACGCTTTGGTGTATCTTGTGAGCTCACCTTCCAATTTCTCTGTGCGTAAATTTTCATAATTTTGCATTTTCTTTGTCACTGATGATGGGATAGATTTTTCCGATGCTGTGCTTATGGGAGGAGAGCTGATAAGATACATTGCAGATTAACCAATTTGTGTTTGATCATGCGACCGCGGCTTCGGTCGCTAATTTCCGATAGCGCTTCTACACTAATAAACCACTGGCAGCACTCGCATACACTCATACATACATCACGGGTGTAGCATTAGTGTCTGTGTGCAAGCGTGGAGTTTGGTTTCCCTTTTCTTTAGTAGTAATATATTTGTCTTGGTTAGTGGATGCACACATTAAATAACTGAAATGTACATGACGGTTTCATTCACACATATATACATCGTATACAGCGTTAAACACAACATACACTGCTTGACTAGTTAGATGCACGTTTTATTTAATTTAACGTAGAGTTTCAGTAATCCATAACATCTGTGTTATTTGTTGTCTGCTTTCGGTTCCGCGTCTTCTGTGTTTGTCTTACGTTTCCGTGTTTGCCGACTAAAATATCAGGATCCAAACTGATGCAACGTATTGAGGTGTCTTTTCAAGTGCCTGAATTTGCGACGCCTGCGCACTTGCTCTGCAGTAGGGAGCAACCATCTGTGGGGGTGGATGCATTAATAAAACGCCTTAAATATAAAATGGGGGACACTTGTAAAAGTTTTAAAAGGTATTATACGAAGCCAAAAATTGTGGTCTAATGATGGGAAATAAGGGGAATGTTTTATCTTGATAAAATGATTAGTAGTTATGTTATGTTGGTATTGCCCATTGAGGGAGTGGCTTTCCATTGAAGAGGCGTTCTGATTCGAGCAACCAGGAGAGTCTGGGTTGGCTTGGGCCACGGTGCAGGTAGTGGTAACTGGCCTACCCAGTTAAATGTGAAATATTTGTTTGGGTTGTGACATTTGTGTGTGTGTGTGTGTGTGTGTGTGTGTGTGTGTGTGTGAGAAAGTCTGTTGTTGGTTAGGTGGGTAACCAGAACAAATTACCTTTTTGCACCAAAGTGCTGTCAGTGACTGCGCCATCCTTTTTTTTGAAAAAATCATTTTGAGGCCTGTGGACTCTCAGCCCAGAAGTGGGGGTGACCGATCACAACTTCAAAAATTCTTAATTTCTTATTTTGAATTGTAATTTGCTCAAACTGTCAGTAATCTGTTCCTCTCATTTTTGTGCTTCTATTCAAACAAACTTATTATCTGCTTGGGCCTCCCCTTAAAACATAAATATGAACAAACAGGTTTTCTGACAAACTGAGCAGGTAAAAAGAACAAAAAAATATTAAAAACAATGATTGCTGAAGTTTAAAAAAGGGGGAAAAAACAAATAAAAAACAAACAAAAACAAAAGTAAACAGCAACAGCCAAAACAGAAAAAGTTACCTAAACATCCTTCACAGAATTTATTTAATTTTTTTTATTTCAACATTCAGCTAAACTATATCCGGGGCGCGTATTTTTTTTACCCAGCTTAGTACAGGGCGGGCGGAATTAGTGGAATTAGCTGAGATGCTTAGGAGCAGATCCTCAACGGTAGTTTTCTCCGGGATTCTACCGGTACCACGTGCAAGCAGAGGAAAGCAGAATTTGATCTGGAGGTTTAACACGTGGCTACGAACCTGGTGTAGGAAAGAGGGGTATAGGTTCATGGGGCACTGGAACTTTTTCTGAGACAGGGGTGACCTGTTCAAGCCTGACGGGCTGCACCTGAACCGGAGGGGTACCTTTGCACTGGGTCAGTGTATGTTGAGGGTAGCACAGGATTATTTAAACTAGGGACTTGGGGGGCAGGGAGGTTAGCGAGTGTGACTGAGGGGTGATTTGATTGAGGTCTTTAAATATGTTAAAGGGATTAACAAAGTGAATTATGTAGGATTCCTTCGACCAAGTGTTGTGAGAAGAACTCGGGGTCACAAATGGAAGTTGACCAAAGGTAAATTTAGCACTGATATTCGGAAATATTTCTTCACCCAAAGAGTAATTTCAATGTGGAATAGCTTGCCTGACCATATTGTTGAGGCAGAGACCTTGGGGGTTTTCAAGAGCAGGCTTGACTTAAAGCTAGACACCATTGAGTCATTGAGTATCTGAAGGGACATATTCAAAATAGTATAAAGAAACTGGCGAGCGTAGTTGGGCTGAAAGGCCTGTTCTTGCCATTTTATGTTATGTTATGTCTGCTTGAAGAGTAGACTGAAACTGAAGTGCAGCTAATCACGTCAATCAGGAGACTTAAGAAAATCAGGAAATAAGTTTCATTTAATAACGCACTCACCTGGGGGAAAAAATATGCATCGCGGGACCATCCCAAAATAAATTTCCCTTTTTGAAAATTCAAGTAACAAGACAGGAAATGCGTTATTAAATGAAACTTATTTCCTGCGGTGGTAGCCATATGATAATTGACATAATTTCTTAAGGTGGTAAATAATAAGACGAAAAAAAAACACTTAATGTGGTCTTAAAAAGACATGGAAAAAGTGGTAAATAAATGACATAAAAAATACGTATTATTGCGGTCTTAAAAAGACATGAAAAAGTGGTAAATAATTGATGTAAAAAATACGTCATATAATGGTCATATAAAGAGTGAGAACATTTTTGGTCTCATACAGACGTCAAATTAACGTCGTTAAATAGTCGGATATACGACGCATGACATATTCACGAGGTTATGACCAGTTCATTACGTCAGAAAGAGGTCAGTCTGCTATCAGGGATAATCGAACAAAAACACAAGGGCGGAAGAATTCTGTTTGCAACATCCACCTATATCGAATATAATCAGTACATTTCAGCTTACCTTGATGTTTGGGTACCCAGAGAAAGATTTGGTTATGTAAAAACATCAAGCATTCAGTCAAGAAAAATTCAAGCTTAATTTTTCGTGCTGCTATACATAGTAATCCATGTTACAGATGACACACCGGGTTGCTCGGGCACACGTAGCATATGCATTCACGATATTAATATTCGATAATAATATTCTAAACCCCCTTCTCAATAATAAAACCCCCTGAAATATATTTGCACCTCCTTTTAAAATCATTCCCCATTTCAAACCACCTAGGTGCATACTGCAACGCGCTGTATCGGAATTTTGACATGTATGCAAGTGTAGTGCTCGGGTATGGTACAATATTACTGGTGTAAAACTTGACCAACGTGGAGAGAGGGGAGGGGGGACAATTGTTCTGTAGCACGGTACGGAACAATCGTACCTAGTGTGAAAGCGCTTACGAGTTGTCGGCTCTTTGCACACAGCACGTTAACTGCCCTTATATGGTGTTTAGTGGGTGTCATATTTTGAAATTTAAAACAACCGGCCATGCGCTTCCAATTTACGATCAAGTGGGATTCAGCTTTTAGCGCTCATGGGTAAGAGCAGATTTGGACAGTAAGAGCATTTGGTGCATCGGGAGTTTATTTCTCTTATTTTATCTCTTAGCAAAAAAATGAGAAAATTTAAGAGAAATTTCAGAGAATGTTGCTGCATGAGGCCCATTGCATTCTGTTTTTATTAACATTTTACACAACATCTCAACTCAATTGGAATTGGGGTTTATAGATTATACATTGCAAAAAGGAAGCATTTTGTAACCTTTGATGTCGTAGCCCTGCCATATATGAAGGTAATTTTGAGAAATTTCATTTTTATGTCATCATCTGGGATACAATAATTTGTCATTCAAACTTGAATGGCTGAATGCTCCTGAAGAGAAGTCTTTTTTCTCATTCTGGCATTCCTCCCTGGATATATTCAAGATGCTGATTGACCAATGTTTTCTTTTTGTTTAGTGTAAAATCCTAGTTAAACTGACACCAAAGTGTGTGAGGAAAAATTATAATGTGCTTACTTTCGTCAGGCGAGTCATTTTTTATACAGAGTAATGATTACACAAAATGGATCGGTGACGCACTGCAAGACCTTATGCCTGTTATACAGTACCATACTGGTTCAAGTTTCCAGGAAGAGAAACAATGAGTATTTATGGAAAATACTCTTGAAAGTGGAAAAATATATTTATAAATATTGCTGTAATGGAGCCATAGTGATAATCCTCTTATTTGTTCAGGTGTCAGCATGAACATCCAGCCCATGTATTTTGGAGAGAGTGCTCCCCGACATTTACGAGGTGCTGTTTCCGCATCTTCGGCTGTGTTCGCAGCTTTTGGAGTGGCGCTGGGACAAGTGATGGGCCTCAGGTAGGCACTCAGTGCTGCAGAGTTTCTCTCCCCTGTATATCTGAAATACTCTGCTGACAGGCATCAATGGAGGAGGTACAGGGTAACGTACGTTGCCCACTTATAGGAAATTCATGACTTCAGCCATGGTCAAAACATTGGTTTGATTTCCAAATAAAACACTGAATTTCAAAACCCTCTTTACTATTCTTGCAAATACCACCTCGGTATGTGAGTGATCTCCAATTAGACGTCACAGTCTTTAGAATCATCATGGCAGCAACATGGGCTCTGAAATACTTGAGTAAGCTTTTTTCCGCTGCAGCCTCAGTAGCAAATTAAAGTTACCTCACACATGGCATGGGTGGTCATAAAATTCAATGGCATGGGTGACTTGCACTCTTGCAAGGGCACTATTAATGCAGAAAGATATGTACTAATTTTGGGGCGAGAAATAATGCAATCGTGAAAACGTCTGTTCTAGCAATGTATTGCTAAATCAAATTCTGCAGAGGTTACAATGCATGGCCGCATGAACAGCTAGCGTTAATGCTAGGTTGACTTGTTTGCGCTCCTGATCTGTCTTGATTGTGCATACATGGTGCATTATAAAGCAAAAAAAAAACCGAGATTAAGGGCCTGCACAATTGCACATCTGAGGAACTACATAGTGGAGAAATTGGGGAAAATTCCTATTCGAGCGATGGCCAATGCCAGGGATGCCAACCCTCCCGGTTTCTCCAGGAGACTCCCGGAAAATAAGGCCACCTCCCGCCTTGCGGCTGCCTCAGAAATCTTCCAGATTTTCTCACTTTAAAAGCATTTATCATCCCATGTAAGCATTACATGTATACGATGCACATGCAATGTGGAGTAATACATTGCATGGATGTAATCACTGCCCTTTGCGATCACACAGTCGCATGTTGTATATTCAGTCAGACTCTATAGTTTCCTGCCACAACACTCAAAACGTTTGAACAAGAGCACTCAGAGAGCGCAGCACCCCCTCCACGCCAAGGCAACTCTGTGCATTAGTTATTTTCATTGGCTGTTGTAGGGTAATGTTGCATTCCTCCGACAGGTGGCAGCAAAATCCAAAAGCATGCCGATTGAAAAACCGGCCCTCTGGAAAGACTTCAAATCTTTGCCAGCATAGTTGGATTTGGACTTCGGCCTTTTCTCAGCTGTACTTTGGCCTAGATATGCCAACATTTAATCACTTGTTCCTCTTGTGCTACTCTAACATCCTGAAAAGTTTGGTTAAAATCTATGAGGCCGTTTGTGAGATATCCTGCTAACAGACAAACAAACAGATAAACGCCAGCAAAAATGTACACCTCCTTGGTGGAGGTGAATTATGAATGTAGTGATGTGAATCAAGATGAGGTTGCACCTTTAGTGTCACTAGGGGTAAAAATTGAAATGCATCTAATCATAAATTTTGTGTTATTTTCAGTAACTATTGTATTCCCCCGATAACTGCTTCAAATTTCACGGACTAGTCACAAATACTAAGAATTCTGTGGCCTCAAATATATGCGTACCCGAGATCCATTTTATGACATTGTGGACACTACACCAATAAGAGTAACAACTTAAATGCCTCGGGGGGGGGGGGGGGGGATAAAGGAGTTTTATTCAATAAAACATGCTAAATGCACACCGTTTATCATAAAATAAAAAAAGCATAATAAAAAATGCCATTTTTTTTCATACATTAGTGACACATGTAAAAAAATATTGCTTTTTATAACACTGTTCAATGCAACATAAAAGCTGAAATTCTCTCCTTAGAATTTACTGGCATGTCAATTTAATTAGTGGAGGTTTTATTACGTCATATATACGTACAGTATTATGTCATAAATACATAACTACTGGCACGCTCCTACAAAACCCAAAACCAGTGAAGTTGGCACATTGTGTAAATCGTAAATAAAAACAGAATACAATGATTTGCAAATCCTTTTCAACCTATATTCAATTGAATACACTGCAAAGACAAGTTACTGAATGTTCTAACAGGTAAACTTTGTAATTTTTTGCAAGTATTAGCTCATTTGGAATTTGATGCCTGCAACATGTTTCAAAAAAGCTGGCACAAGTGGCAAAAAAGACTTAGAGAGTTGAGGAATGCTCATCAAACACTTATTTGGAACATCCGATAGGTGAACGGGCTAATTGGTAACAGGTGGCCATGATTGGGTATAAAAGCAGCTTCCCTGAAATGCTCAGTCATTCACAAACAAGGATGGGGCGAGGGTCACCACTTAGTGAACAAATGCGTGAGCTGATTGTCGAACAGTTTAAAAACAACATTCCTCAATGAGCTATTGCAAGAAATTTAGGGATTTCATCATCTGCGGTGCGTAATTGTCACATGGGTTCTGTGACAAAATGATGACACAGCCAAGATTTGCAGCTTCGGTGCAAAGGTGGTTTATTTCCATTCAAACTCCAAAAATAAACAAGCAACCAAAAAAAAATTTAAAACAAATTTTCCAAATGTTCCAAAGTAATATAGGCCTATAAAACTAACAAAGGGAAACCAACCACAAAAAAAAACTTCCAGTCTGAAGTACACCACCTAACTCAGGACTACAACACCAACTGCCTCAAAGCTTCCCAACTACCTCCTTAAATAGTCACTAACCCCTCCCTTACAATTAACCCCAAACGGCTGTAGAAAAAAAAAAGCATTTATTTTCCATTTCCATGAAGATGGTAAAACTTACAAATAAACAAAATGTAATACATTGTGTACAAACCCCCCCCATTTACCTTTCAAACCCTGAGTTCACCACAATTCTTAACTTGCATTTAATGAACAATTGAAATGAAATCATGGCTCTTAACTAGATTGACACTACCAGACAGCCAAATTCCACAGCTCCACAGCAGCTTTAATCACCTAGAAATGCTGCAAGAGAGAAAACAAAACATGGCTCCCACTCACCACGCCAAGATAAATTATCAAAGAATTGAATGAAACGTGTGTGTGTGTGTGTGTGTGTGTGTGTGTGTGTGTGTGTTTTAGCTTAGGTATACTTTTATTATGGAAAACTATTGCTACAAACAACTTGTGTGTGCACCCACAAAGTTAATTAGCTGGTATTCAGCAGTAGCTCAACCTAATTAGTATCAAGTGTTTGTATGCAGTGTGGTGCATTGATGCTTAGCGCCGGTACTAAAAGAGCTCCGTGTGACAGTAATATTGTCAAAAGGTTCAGAGAATCTGGAGAAATGACTGCACGTAAGCGACATGGCCGAAAACCAATATTGAATGCCCGTGACCTTCGATCCCTCAGGCGGTACCGCATCAAAAACCGACATCAGTGTGTAAAGGACATCACCACATGGGCTCAGGAACACTTCAGAAAACCACTGTTAGTAACTACAGTTCATTGCTACATCTGCAAGTGCAAGTTAAAGCTCTACAATACAAAGCGAAAGCAACTTATCAGCAGCACCCAGAAACGCCGCCGGCTTCGCTGGGCCCAAGCTCATCTAAGAGACTGATGCAAAGTGGAAAAGTGTTCTGTGGTCTGACGAGTCCACATTTCAAATTGTTTTTGGAAACTGTGGACGTCGTGTCCTCCGGACCAAAGAGGAAAAGAACCATCTGGACTGTTAGGGGCAAAAGTTCAAAAGCCAGCATCTGTGATGGTATGGGGGTGTATTAGTGCCCAAGGCATGGGCAACTTACACATATGTGAAGGCACCATTAATGCTGAAAGGTACATACAGGTTTTGGAGCAACATATATTGCCATTCAAGCAATGTCTTTTTCATGGACGCCCCTGCTTATTTCAGCAAGACAATGCCAAGCCACATTCTGCTTGTGTTACAACAGCATGGCTCCGTAGTAAAAGAGTGCGGGGACAAGACTGGCTTTTGCAATGTGTTGCTGCCTTTAAATTCTAAATTAATGATTATTTGCAAAAAAAAAAAAAAAGTTTCTCAGTTTGAACATTAAACATCTTGTCTTTGCATTTATTCAATTGAATATAAGTTGAAAAGGATTTGCAAATCATTGTATTCTGTTTTTATCTACGATTTACATAACGCGGCAACTTCACTGGTTTTGGGTTTTGTAATTAATCTTCTAATTTATTATGTCAAATTTCTTTGTATAAATCACAGTAGAACATTTCTTGCTCCACAAATATACTCAGCAACAAAAGTTTCTGTGACACCAATATTGTTAATTATTTTTCATAACGCAATTATGAAATTGTCATACATGGTGATATCAGACTGAAACAGTACACGTAAACACAACATTGAAATGGAAATCATGAAAATGCGAGAAAATGACTTTGCACGTGAAAATGTGCGTAAATCATGCTTGTGGATGGCAATAAAAGAGGAGAATTTTTGGAATGTTCACATTGTGCCTGATGAACGACGGAAGCATCACTTATCGAAAACACAGCCATTTCGGATCAGGAACTCTACCCTCTAAATGCCAAGACTGTCTGAAAATGATCGGTGGAGGGCCATTGGGATGATTGAATCCGGAACCTCGCAGAGGGAAGTTGCTCATCGCCTGAATGTCCACCGAAACACCATTTGGAACTTATGGCAGCGTCATCAGCAGACAAGACATGTCAGAGACCGTCCTCGCAGCGGCCGTCCACGAGTAACCACTCCCAGACAGGACAACTGGATTCGAACAACCCATCTCCGAAATCGATTCCAACCTGCAACCATAACTGCAAGAACGATACCTGGTTTGAGGCGACTGTCTGCACAGACAATCCGTCGCCGTCTCCGTCATTTTGGCATTGTCCCACGTCGGCCAGCAAGACGTCCAATACTCACAGTACAACACCGACGACTGCGTCTACAGTGGGCACAACAACATCGACGGTGGATCCAACGTCAGTGGGATCTTGTACTCTTCACTGATGAATCAAGATTCATGCTTAACTGATGTGATGGTCGTTTACGTGTATACCGTCAACGTGGAGAACGTTATGCCAACAACTGTGTTCAGGAATTTGATCGTTTTGGAGGTGGTAGTGTCATGATTTGGGGAGGGATCACGGCTAGAAATAGAACAGATTTGCTTGTTATTGATGGAAATCTGACAGGTCAAAGATATCGCGATGAAGTGCGACGGCCATTGGTGGTACCGTTTTTGATGCCACATGGTCCCGGAATAACGCTGCAACATGATAACGCCAGACCACACGTTGCAAGGATTGTACAGCAGTATCTGATGCAACAACATGTCAATGTCCTGCCATGGCCAGCCAGATCCCCAGACATGTCTCCAATCGAGCATCTTTGGGACGAGATGGATCGACGTTTGCGGCGGTTGGATAACCCGCCAGCTACACTCCAGGAATTGCGACAACGTCTACGTCAGATTTGGAATGACATCCCTCAGCAATTTCTGGCACATCTGATTCGGTCCATGCGCCGGAGATGCGTTGCTTGCATCATGGCACGAGGAAGTCACACCCGGTATTGAAGTGTGAAGGTCACAATTGGTTAGATGTCAGACAAGTGCTTCATGACGCATGAAAATGACATTTTTCGTTTTGAGTGACGTTGGCACTGAAAAGTCAGTGTTTCTCCTGTTAAATAAACATATTGATTGCATTGAGATCTTTGCCTGTCATTTATAACATACACATAAATGGTGTCACAGAAACTTTTGTTGCTGAGTATATGTGAACCAGTGGATCTGTCTGCGTGAATAGAGTGAGGGCCAATTAACCAGGGAGTAGAGGAAGCAGTGATGAGTGTTAAATGAGGAACCAGTTACAAAACGGAGGGCAGAATGGTACAGAATATCGAGTTTGTGAAGGAGGGTTTATGAGGCAGATCTGTAAACTATATCACCATAACTGAATGTTGGGAGTACTGACATTTTGACCAGGAGTTGTTTTACTGAAAATGTGAAGGAGGATTTGTTGCGGTAAAGAAAACCTATAATGTATTTGACCTTGATGAGTAGTGTGTTTATGTGTGTTTCGACTGTAAGCTTGCTGTCGAGCCAGATGCCTAATTATTTGTAGCTGCTCACAAATTTGATCTCAATACCACCATAACTTGCATCATCACTGTAAGATTGCTTTCCGGTAAGCTACAGGACCCTTGGTCCTATTTAAAAAAAAAAAAAATGTTTTAACAACTTCAAAGTTGAGTTTTCCTGAAGACTTTTTGTATTTGCAGCCCTGATACTGCACTTAAATTACAACCCCTATTCCGAAATAGCTGGGACGAAGCGTAAATTGTGAATAAAATCAAAATGCAATGACTTTCAGACCGCATGAGGCAGTATGTTATTTACAATAGAACATAGATAACATTTCAAATGTTGAAACTGAGACATTTTATATTTGTATTCACAAAATTTCAAATTTTCTCAAAAAAGTTGGGACACAGGCAAAAAAGGGCTGAAAAAGCTATTCATATATAAGAGAATCAGCTGAAAGAATATTTAGCAGGTAATTCAGTTAACTGGCATCAGGTGTGTAACATGATTGGCTATGAAAGGGATGTCTTAGTGAGGCTGAGTCTCTCAGAAGTAAAGAAGGCTTGCCAAATAAAATTGTGGAATACATTAAAAACGATGTTCCTCAACATCAGATAGCAAAGGGCTTAAAGGTCTCATCATCAACAGTGCATAACATCAGGAAAAGATTCAGAGAAACTAGAAAAATCTCTGTGCGTATTGGACCAGGCCGAAGACCTTTACTGGATGCCCATGATCTTCGGGCCCTCAGACGCCAATGCATCACTCACCGGCATGATTCTGTCATTGACATTACTAAATGGGCCCAGGAATACTTCAAGAAACCACTGTCTGTAAACACAGCCTGCCGTGCCATCCACAGATGCCACCTAAAACTCTATCATGCAAAAAGGAAGCTATTGTTGAGCATGATCCCGAACCGCTGCCATATTCTGTGGGCCAAGGCTCATTTAATATGGACTGTCGCCAAGTGGCAAAGTGTCCCGTGGTCGGACAAGTCCAAATTTGACATTCTTGTTGCAAATCAAGGGCGTCGTGTCCACTTGGCTAAAGAGGAGAAAGACCACCCCCCCCCCCCCCCCCCCCCCGTTATCAGCGTTCAGTTCAAAAGTCAGCATCTCTGATGGTATGAGGATGCATTAGTGCATATGGTGTGGGACACTTGCATGTTTTAAAAAGCATCATGAATGCTGAAAAGTAAAGGTTTTAGAGCAACATATGCTCCCTACAGCAACAGTGGTCAATACAGCGTTTTTTCTACTCTGTAGCTTGGATGCAGGGAAAGCTAGAATCCACTCCATACAGACACATTTGTAGAACGGGTCGACATGCCCAAGTGTAGACCGGAGACTGTAGAAATCTGGTGGATCTGAGTTTTGAGGGAAACATGGACAGTGAGGAGCAGTGGGCCAACAGCTTATGAACTGCTTAGGTGCATGTTATGAGGACCTGCTGGTTCGTGTGCATAACTGTGGTGTGTCGTTAGCGAGGAGTAACGAACAGCTTCTGTGCTGGTATATGATGGAGGGGCGAAAGCTCCTGGCTCAACGGCCTTTTTGGAAATTGCCCGTGGTAGTGCTTTACTTATTGCTTCAGAATGACCAGCGTATGCTCGTGGAAAATGGGCGTGGAATGGATAGTGTGCAAGAGCTAGGTAGAGCTCCGGTTATGTCATAAACATAATACAGGTTTTACAGACCGTAAATTCCATTTGCGTGAACAGTTGCTTGTGTGAAGCGAGCGAATCGATCACCTCTACAGGGAAGAATTTAATATTTAATCGCCGATTTTATATTCAATCACAGGCAATGCAGAGAAATTGTTTGTTATACCAGACAGGTTATAGCCTGTGCATTTCCCTATTGCTTTCACCAGTAGCATAGAGAGCTTGCCCAGATATTGGAGAAGTATCAGGCTGACCCCGGTCACGGATAAGTAAAGCAATCATTTCACAAGTACCAAAACTCACACCCCAAGTTTTGTAAAAGCTACGTCTGGTCTAACTGCACCTCTCCGGTTAGCTTCAACAGCAGTGGCTACAATTGGGCAACATTATGATTAAACTGCCACATTGATGCTTATCGAAGTAACACAAGCATACCGATCAGAATTATAGCATATAAGTTAACCAGGAGAATTTTTAATTAGCACAGCAGGCGAACTAACATGCAGTAGTTGGTAACCGAGCTGTCATAACAACCACAGAGACAAACCCTTGCAATACAGGTTTTACAGACAGCAAGTTCCATTACCGTAGACAGTTGTACCAAGCATCTCAAATTACAAACAAGTATAAAAAATTGGCTTCAAATGAGGTTTATATTCACAAACCCTCTGTTAAATTTCCCCTGATATCACTCTTGCATATTTAGGACACAAACAGCAACAGTAACTTGGCTACGTTAGCTGCAGTGCTACAGCCACTATCAACTGGCTATCACATCAGGTTGGCTTATGCAGTAAAAGCAACTTGCAGTTTCTGTGTCTGTGAGTCACAGAGTCACGGCCGATCCAGGATTTATCTTCAGATGTTTTAGAAGGCCTGCGCTTGAGGCCAGTTGTTAGCGCTAACTATCGTTAGTGGTCCTGCTAGCCACCTGTAACACGTTAACTTCACTTGCATTATTTGCAATTATATCGTTACTTACTGTTTGTGGCTCCGAGCACTTGATTGACGCAGCTGCTTCAGGTTTTAGTAGAAGTTGAAACACTTATCCAGTTACGAATTATCCTTTCTTAACAAAGCTGACTTTGGTGAAATGCTGAGCACAAGCAGCAAACGTTACCTTTGGCCGTAGCTGTTTACTGCCAGCAAACAAAAAGAAGCTACCTACTGATTTCTGGTGGCATCGTCTTTTGGAAGAGAAATAGGTGTTTTTCTTCGCATCCAAAAAAAAAAGTAAACAGACAAGCAGCTTTGGGAGAGATGCTGACAAAACTGCACCTCAAATGATCTGCGGTTCCTCTTTTGTATTATAAAAAAAAAGTAGCCGGCCGGTGACAATCAAGTGGTTGGTATAATAGCTGGCAGCTGAAGCTTGTGGACAGCTTTATGTATGCCATATCGTGAGACGTATACTCCACTGATTGAGCACTTTGAACTGTTTACAGTACTGGCCTAAAAAAAAGGTGACTTGCATTGATGCAATAGAGTGGTAAAGTTGTGTTGTGACGTCATGTTTCCGTGACAGCAAATTTTGTCTCTAAACAAATCGAAGCTCAAGTCGTGCACATGGCAGAGCATGTTCTCCGAAACAATGATGAGCTTACTTTTGATTTCTTCTTTGTTGTCTCTCTTCAGGGAAACAAAAAAATCAATCTCTGAAGGCAAAAACCTTGTCAAATCAGATCATGTGCAGTATTTTATGTTGGGCAACATCGTACTATCATTGGGATTTGACCTTTGACCTTTTGTCCTTGAAAATGTTGTGTAGGTCATTTCTCAACAATTAATAATGACAGCAATGTGAAACTGGCCACATAGAAAGTACACTGGATGGACCTGTGGGTCATCTGGTTGTGTTCCACATTTGACCATGGATCCAGGGTAAAAAATTAAAACTTGTGTGTGTAACTTGGGTAATGATGGTTCAAATCTGTTTGATATAATGGCAGGGAGGTCTCAAGTCCCTTGCGGGTTATGTTCTCAATTTGAGTCCTGAACTCTTTCCTGAAGATTTCCTCTTTCATTATTACCCATTTATTTCATCTACAAAAAAAAAAACATCAAAAACATGCAGCGCTAAGGCTCTCCAAGAGCCTGCCTCTTGACCCCTGTAAAACAGCACAATATCCTCTCAATCGAAATATGGAATTGGTTATTCGGAATCTACTTCCTAGATTTGCAGGAAGGTTATGGTGATTAAAAGGAAATTCTATGGTTAAAAACCCCTTTCATCGTACAAGGAGTCCTCATTTTTTCAAGCAGTTCTATAAAACATGTAACATTAACATGAGTAAAGATACTGTGTTGGATTCCTGCCCTCCTCTGCTCTTTAAAGTGTTGAGCTCTGTAAGCAGATCAGTGCCAAAAAGGGCAATATTAATTGCTTTGCCTTCCAACAGGGAAATTTTGGGTAGTGAGTCTTGCTGGCCATATCTTTTGGCGAGTACTGCTATCCCTGGTCTCATCCAGCTGCTCACATTACCCTGGTTCCCCGAAAGCCCACGATACCTCCTTATTGACAGAGGGGATAAAGAGGCCTGCATTAAAGGTGAGGAGAGGCTGAATTAATTGTTTTCTGGAGTAAAGTAAATGCATTCAGTGTTATTTTTTTAGGTTACATCTTCAATTGATGCAAGTGGGTTTAAACGCTTGTGTAGTGAAATTCACACTGAAGTCTTACCTTCTTAGAATTATTAAAAAATTCTGTGGAAGGGGATTGTGTGTGTGAAGTAACAAATGCGTTTGTGTATGTGGATGCATGTATGTGTCAGAGGAAGCAAGTTTTGAAACTGATTCCTGCTGCATTTCATCATAGCGTTGCGCCGGCTACGGGGAACCAATGTCCTGCATGGCGAAATTGAAGAAATCCAGCTGGAGAAAACTGCGGCCATGGGAGTAAAGGCTAAGGGACCGTGGGAACTCTTTACTGACCACAGCATGCGATGGCAACTACTGTCAGTCATGGCCATCAGCAGTGCCATGCAACTGTGTGGAAATGATTCTGTGAGTGAGGATGCGTGTAAAAGGGGGTGGAGTGGGTTTTGACTTATTAAATATAGTGTAGTTAATAATCAAATGGGTTGTGTGTCTGTTTTAGTCAGTGGGTGATTAAGTCTACACATCACAGAGGATGTAATTGCATTTTTACCTCCACCAAAGAGGTTGTTTTTGCCTGGGTTTGTTTGTTTGTTTGTCTGTCTGTTTGTTTGTCTGTTGATTTCCAAAATAACTCAAAAAGTTAAGGACAGATTTTAATGAAATTTTCAGGGATTGCACAGATTGGTATAAGGAAGAAATGATTAGATTTTGGAAGTGATCCGGATCCCCGTAATTCAGGAATTTTTTAAAGGATTCTTTAACATTGGGAGGCCATTTTCGACATTTATGCATATAACTCCACCAAAAATGGTCAGGGCACTTGGAAAAAAAATACAGGACAAGTTTCGAACATGTTCTACAATATATCCAAGACTGATCCTGAAAATGGAATAATTCCGGATACTATGATACTATGATCCAGAATACGAAAGCAGGGGACCTTCGGAATTTTTATTATAGGAAGAGAACAAATGAAGCTACAGACATGCGACAAACACCATTATATAGCCAAGATATTGCAGAATTAGGAAGGTGTCGCTGGATTTACGGTATCTTCAAAAGCCAGGGAACTAGATCCAGAAGAAAACCACCATTACGGAAAATCGCAATATGGAGGGAAATGTTGTGCTTGGCGGAGGTCTGCGCTCTCCGAGTGCTTTACTAGTTTTTGTTTGAACTGTCGTTCATGGCCAATAACTTCAAATAACTTGAACATGAAATGACAAAATTTGTTGAGCTGGGTTTTGATGCCTGTATGTATGGATTTGATACCTAGCGGATGTTATAGTGCTCGTGGTAATTTTTTAGTGGCGCAAGGCCAGTCAAATCTAGTTTTCAATCCATCTACAAAATTTGATGATTGGGCTGCTCTCCCCTCTGAAAAAGGAAAGGATCCCCTATTTTCTCTGCCATTGTCAATTGTTTCGAAAAAGGCAATAACACCACTCCTTCTGCCAAGAAATGTGCTACACTGTTCATGTTTCGTCTCTTCAGACCATTTCACAAATGCTTTGTACTGTTTTTAATCCCTCTGGCATATATTGCAGGGGAATATACAGTGAGGTGCAAAAACTTGGGTTTAAATGTCTGTTACAATTAATCTTCAAGTGATTGAAAGAAAACCTGAAAACTAAATGCTACAAAATTAAACATGACACATTTCGTCACATTGTAAAGAAAGAATAATTTTTATGTTGAGCTCTTTACAGTTTCAAAATGACAAAACGAGGAAAAAGGCCTTAGCCAATAGTTTGTGAACCCTGTCAGCTAGTACTTTGTAACTCCTCCACGGGCAGCTATCAAGCTTGCAAACGCTTCCTGTAGCCAGCTAGGAGACTTTCGATTCTTGTCTATGAAATTTTGCCCGATTCTTCCTGACAGAACACCTCTAGCTCAGAAATATTCTTCGGCCTTCTTGCATGCATGGGATGTTTGAGGTCTCTCCACAGATTTTCAATAATATTCAAGTCTGGGGACTGTGATGGAGATTCCAAAACCTTCGTCCATCTTTCCTGGAAGTACTTCATGGTGGATTTTGAGGTATAATTTGGGTCATTGTCTTGCTGGAATACCCAACGTCTCTTCATCTTCAATTTCTGGACTGAGCTTTGAACATTAGCCTCTAGAATGTCTTTATATTTGGTGGAATTCATTCTTCCTTTCACGCGCACAATATTGCCTGTGTCCCCAGCTGCTCCACAACCCCAAAGCATCATGGATCCACCTCCATGCATAACAGTGGGCAACGTGTTCTTCTCTACAAATGCTTCACCCTTTTTTCTCCGAACATACCTTCTTTGGTTGTGGCCAATAAGTTCAATTTTAGTTTCATCAGTCCAAAGCACATTGTTCCAATAGGCTTTAGGTTTCTCAAGGTCCTCTTTTGCATACTTCAGATGCTTAATTTTGTGTTGAGGTCATAGGAAAGGCTTCTTTTTTGCAACTCTGCCATGTAGGTCTTTGTTGTTTAAGGTACGCTATATTGTTGTCCTGTGAACAACTAGACCTGCTACTCTTTTTTGCAGCTGTTTTGCAGTGATATGTGGGTTCTTCTGAGCATTTCTCACCAAATCTCGGGCCATTCTATCTGAAAATTTTCTTGGTCTTCCAGATCTTGCCTTGACTTCAATTGTTCCATTTATTTTCCATTTTCTTATGATGTCTCTGACAGTAGAAATGGGTAGTTTAAAACGTTGCAAGAGTTTTTTTGTAGCCCTCTCCTTGTTGGTGGAAGTCAATTATCTTGATTTTGACATCCTTGGATAACTGTTTAGAGGAACAAGTGGTTTTTAACTCCAGACGCAACAGCCACCGCAGTCGGATACTTTAGAAGTCATGGAATTATTTCAGAATATATAGTTCAAACCTGGAATTATATTGGCTTGACTCATTGAAGCCATAACGAGTAAATCACCTGGGTCTGGGCCTTAGTAATCATCTTCTTAAAAGGTAGAAAAGAATAATTCATAATAAATGATTAATAATATCAGCAAAATCATTACAGATAAAGTGTAGGTTTGTATTGGAGATGTATAGGAAGTCATACATGAACTTTAATTTGGTGGTCTTCAACTTGATCTTCGAAGGTCAAACTTCTCATAGTAAAATTTCAATTACTTCTATCACTGAAACTATTCCACATAGAGGTAAGGTTTGTATTCTGGGCATATTGGAAGTCATGTATGAAGTTTCGTTGGGTGACCTTGAACTTGACCTTCAGTGACCAGCAAAACTACACAATGAAATTTCGCTGACTTCTGTCAGCAAATTTGTCACAGATAGAGTGTATTGGAGACATACAGCTCCCTCCATAATTATTGGCATCCCTCGTTAAGATGTGTTCTTTAACTTTTAATAAATTAAGCTTTTTTTCTAAATATATAAGACCACAATGAAAAAAAGAGGAAAATCCAACCTTTAATTCTGTGCATTTATTCAGTGGGAAAAAAATCCCACATTAAGCAATAATACTTTTTCATCAAATCATGTGTGCCACAATTATTAGTTCCCCTGATATTAATACTTTGTACAACTCCTTTTTTCCAACAAAACAGCACCTAATCTTCTCCTATAATGTTTCTCAAGATGGGAGAATACAGAAAGAGGGATCTTCAACCATTTCTCTTTGCACAATCTCTCTAAATCATCTAGCGACCTGGGTCCTCTCCTCTGCACTCTCCTCTTAAGCTCACTCCACAGGTTTTCAATGGGTTGAGGTCTGGGGACTGAGATGGCCAGGGGAGGAGCTTGATTCTGTGTCTGGTGAACCATTTCTGTGTAGATTTGGCCACATGTTTGGGGTCATTATCTTGCTGAAAGACCCAGTGATGACCCGAGGCCACCAGATTACCCAGTGATGACTCGAGGCCACCAGATTTTGATTTAAAATGTCTTGGTATTTCAGAGCGTTCATGATGCCATGCACCCATACAAGGTTCCCAGGGCCTCTGGAAGAGAAACAGGCCCACAGCATCACCGATCCTCCCCCATACTTCACAGTGAGCATGAGGTGCTTTTCTGCATACTCATCTTTTGTGTTCCGCCAAACCCACTTTGAGTGTTTATTGCCAAAAAGCTCTATCTTGGTCTCATCTGACCAAAGCATATGGTCCCAGTTGAAGTCCCAGTACCGCTCAGTGAACTCCAGACGTTTGCGTTTATGATTGTGAGTGAGAAAAGGTTTTTTCCGTGCGTGCCTCCCAAACAGCTTTTTGGCATGTAGATAACGCCTGGTGGTTGTTTTGGAGACTTTGTTACCCCAAGATGTGACCATTTGTTGCAATTCTTTAACAGTGAGCTTTGGAGAACTTTTTATTTCTCTTACCATCCTCCTCACTGTGTGTGGCAGCAAAATAACTTTGCATCCTCGTCCAGGCTTGTTCCATTTGTTTTAAACTTCTTAATGATTCCTCTGACAGTAAATATGGGCAGGTGCAGTCGAGTGGCTATTTTCTTGTAGCCACTGCCTGACTTGTGAACGTCGACACACATCTGCCTTACCTGAATGGTGTGGTCCTTTGTCTTTCCCATGTTGAAGAGTGGATAAGAGAAATGGCCTCTGTGTCACGTCATATTTATACCCCAGCAACTTAAATATGTAATAAAATCCAAAATTAATATTACCAACAACACATTAGAACCATCAAAACTAACTACAGAGATCATGAAAATTACAAACTCAAAGAAAATCACCTCCAAACTATATAAACTTATATCCATAAAAAGATACCTCAATTTCACTTCCAACCACAAAATGGGAAAATGACTTAGATATCTCTCCCAGCCCTGACTTCTGGATACAAATCAATAATAACATCTTCTCTATGTCCAGTAACTCTAACCTGCAACTGATACAATACAAAACTATCCATTGAACTCACATCACCCAAAGTAAAATGTTTAAAATGGAATTAATAGACACAGACAACTGCTGGCAATGCACTCTGGACACTACAGACAATTATTTTCACGCCACTTGGGTTTGCCAACCGGTTCACTCCTTCTGGACATCAATAACTGGAAAGCTTTCCATGATATTTGGCTGCAGAATTCCAATGGACCCATCACTTTGCCTACTAGGAAATACTACAGAAATAACTCTTCCACCAAAATTTAAAAACCCATTACTTATTTCTCTGACCATCGGCAAGAAAGTAATTTTTCAAAACTGGAAATCAAAAAAATCTTGTCATGTTACTCACTGGATCAACCTCCTCAAAGAACACATTTCAATAATCAGAACAGCAGCCTACAAACAAAACACTGTATCAGCCTTTAATGAAACATGGACCCTTTCATAACCCACTTTCAACTCACCGAACCGCCAAACCCACCTCCATGACCTCAGACCCCAGTCACAATAATCATCACACATATCACACTACGACTCTTTAATCTTTATACCCCATTTCCAGTTTTTTTTATTAGTTTTGTTGCTTAATGGCTAATTTAACAATTTTGCTCATTCTTTTTTCCTCTTTCTTTTTTTCTTTCTTTCTTTCTTTCCCCTTCCCTTCTTTTTTCTTTTCTTTCTTTTTTCTCTCTGTCTCCCAATTCATTTTCTCTCCTGTTCATGTCTATCCATATCTGTACTTTCCTACTGCTATATGTATCTTGGTTTTTTGTTATACCCTTCCCTCATTTTGGGTTCACTTATTAAAATAAAAAGGAAAATAAAGCTGACCTCCCAAGAGGGGGGGTGGAGGCGGGAAAAAAAAAATATTATATTTATACCCCAGGGAAAGAGGAAGTGATGAATTACTAATGAAATGTTCCTAGATACTCTGATCAACTTTGTGAACTACTGTAGAAATGACAGAATACTTCAATTACATTTAATTCCTAGGAATTGTTAGGGGTGCCAATGATTATGGAACAGGTGATTTTATGAAAAATAATGATTTCATAGTCAGGGATTTTTTTTCCCTTAAAATTCACTTGAGTTGAAGGTTACATTTTTCTACTATTTTCAGTGTGAGAGTATGCTTCTGCAATAAAAATTGAATTTATTTTAAGGATTTCAACACATCTTAACCTGGGGTGCCAATAGTTATGGAGGGCGCTGTACAGGAAGTCACATATGAACTTTCATTTGGTGACCTTCATATTGATCTTTGAAGGTCAAACTTGACCTGGTGAAAATTCAATGACTTCTGTCACTAAAAAGGTCACAAATGGAGCCTAAGTTTGTGTTACTGACATCTAAGAAGTCACATATGAACTTTCATTTGATGACATTCAATTTGAGTGTTGGTGACCTTTTGAGGGTCAAACTTGACAAAATACAATTACAATGACTTGTGTTGCCAAAACCATCACAAATGGAACCTAGGTTTGTTTTGCAGACATATAGGAAGTCATATATGAACTTTCATCTGGTGACATTCGTATTGACCTTCAAAGGTCAAATGTGACTTAATGAAAATTCAATGACTTGTATCCCTAAAATGGTCACATATGGAGCCTCGGTCTGTGTTACTGACATCTAGGAAGTCACATATGAACTTTCATTTGGTGACATTCAACTTGACTGTCAGTGACCTTTGAGGGTCAAACTCGACAGTGAAATTACAATTACTTGTGTTACAGATTAAGTCAAGGTTTGTATAATGACATTTAGAAAGTCATACAAGAAGTCCATATGCTGTCCTCAACTTGACCGTGTGTGACCTTTAAAGTTCACAATTGGCATAATGAATTTTCAATTACTTGTATCACCAAAACTGCATCAGAGCTAAGGATTGTATTTGTGTTACAGGAGGCCTTATTATGTATGTGAACTTTTATTTAGTGACCTTGACATTAATTAGAATGTTATACTTCACATGACATTTTCATAACTTGTATCATCTCTATAAGACTGCTTGCCGGTAAGCTACAGGACCCTTAGTCCTATTTTTGTTATTGTTGTTTTGTTTTGTTATTTATTTCTCAAATCACTCCGGCTTGATAATGTAGTTACCCAGCTTGGCGCTGATGTGGTGCTGATGTCTAACCGCACATAAAGTGTCACAGGTCATTATAAAAGTATAGCATATTTGGTGCTGCGTACCCTTAAGTCATGATAGTGGATGTAAAATGTGGCATCAACAGCAAAACTGAGCCACTTTAGTGGCTTCCAGGTGGTGCCACTGGCAGGCAAAGTGAAATAAAAAATGTGGCTTTTTCCATGATACACTAATATCTACCTCTGTGCCAAGTTTCATTCAATTCCAGGGGGGTCAATATCCCTTTGTCATTCAACACCACGAAGAAAACAAAACAACAGTCAGTTCCCAGTATGCAGTAGTTTTTACCTACCAAAAGTAGACCAAGGAAGGACAACTGGTGAACCGGCGACTGGGTCATAGGTGCCCAAGGCTCATTGATTCATGTAGGGAGCATTGGCTCGCCCATTCAGTCCAATCCTACTGAAGATCTGGTAGCCTTAACTGTTCAACGCAGGCTGTGATGGAAAAGTGTCAGAACACTGAGTGTATCACAACATGTTGAAGACGGCACTTATGAGGGGCAGTGGAGTTACTTACATGCACAATGGGCTCTGAAATTACTGGCAGCCCTCACTGGCAATGTACAAAAATTTCTTGAAAAAAAATTCTTAAAAATATAATTGTGGAGAAACGCCAAATAATAACATGTAACATACTGTACAATATTAATGTTCCAATAGAATAAACCAAAATCATTTAATTCAATTCAATTCAATTTATTTGTATAGCGCTTTTCACAGAGACTGTCACAAAGACGCTTTACAGTGAGAGATTAAATAAATGACTAGGCCGTGCCCAGCCTATTCCCCACAACAGCACATGAGGCAAAAAACTTCCCGTAGGGAGAAAAATCCTCAAACAGTAGTGAGAAAAAACTCCCTAGTGGGAAGAAACAAGATAAAGCAAAATAGAATAAAATGGCAAAAGAGTTCCATTTAAGTCCATCTGAACAGTGGCATCGGTAGATCCAGGAAGCGACAAGTCGAGGATGGTGCAGAACTAGATCAGGACCGACTCAGGACAGCAGGACAGCAGCAGCCAGCGCTCATGGTGAGGGACAGGGCTTGGACTCGGGGCCCAGGACTCAGGGTAGTGGATGGAAAGATCCTCGGAAAGAGAAACAGAAAAAAAGTGGGGTGAGGCACTGGATAAAACTACTGCATGTTAACAGAGAACTGTCCTTTGTCATGTGCCAATGAGAAATGAGCAGACTGGTCAGGAAACAGTCAACACCCCTCCATATCCATATCCTGCAGCAGAGGCCCTACACTTACACCAGGCTGTAAGATCACTTTTGATTTTCTAAACACTAGTACCATCTGGACCTCCCCGGTGACTAAGGCTGTAACAAGCCCCACTGGCACCGTTAATGCATGCTCAGTGCCACCGGTTCCATATGGATTTGCTTAACTCTGGCTTCCAATATCTTGTGAACCCATCATAAAACTTGGTTGTAGCCAGTCCCACCAGAGCCAAATAAATGTTTATACATAACTAATCATAGGCTTGACTTAAAAGGTAAGTTTTTAGCCCACTCTTGAAAACAGAGAGTGTGTCTGAGGCACGAATGTTTGCTGGGAGATTGAAACATCCAGCACCTTGTGAACGAAGTAATCTTGGAGGGGAGTTAGGAATAAGAAGTGCACAAAGATATTCTGGGGCCAAATCATTTAGGGCTTTGTAGGTAACATGTTGGTTTACTCTGTTTCTTTATAATTACATTTATTTTTTTCTGTATTGTTTGTGTATTGGCAGTCAGGGGTGCCACTGATTTTGGAGCCCACTGTAAGCTTTTATTTTAAGCCACCAATGCTGTTGATGCATTTCACTTACATGTAGCTGTCATATGCTGTTGTGTTTTAGTCCTTAAGAGATTTTGATGTGGTTGAACGACCTCAATCTGGGCCCTTAGACTGAGGGGATTCCACACCTGCAGTTTTCTTCCAAAGAATAGACGCAATCTCCAGAGTCTGATGCAAGTGGGTTTACTGTATCTTGCTCAAAGTGAAGTACAACAACTCGGGCTGGTATGCGCATACCACAAAGCATTCGTATCCCATCAATCGCCCCACACTGACTGACCACTGATTGTCTGACCACTTAATTTATAGGGCCTTTGGACCTTCCCATAAGGTGGGGTAAAACATGATACTTTCTTCCTCGTCATACAATTATCATTTTCTGATTGGTATTTGTCACATAGTAACTCTCAACCCTTAGTAACAAGTATGTCATTACATCATGGTGTAAATTCACTTTTTGCCGCCAGGGATGCTCGAAGACCATGATTGAGCCTCCCAAACCTAGGGGTTACCCGAGGGTCATCTTTGGGTGCCCAAGAAGACTGGATTTCTGGATTCTTCCAGCATAAACTGGAGTGCGCCGGTTTTTATGAAGGGACTTTTCATTGGTTGATTATCAATCTGGTCATTCCGGAAGATTAGCTCATCTGGTCGGCCAGCTTTAGGTTGCTATCTGGTTCTTTTAACAGATTTATGAGTTTATGTTTCATTCCCACTACTTTTCTACAGCAGTTTGCAGGCCATGGGAGCCTGGCTCAGTTCTCTTTGAAGAGTGGCAATCATGTTTTTCTTTTACTTTAGAATGTTTACCCTCCTCGCTATATAGAAGAAGTGTGGCACATTTATACGGCTCAAGATTGAGGGAACACTCATGACCTCAAGTCAGTTAAACTTTAGGAACTCAATCCATTGACTTAGGAAGCCCAAGTGGTTGTAGATCAGCTTCACCCGCTTTGATGCAGGCAACACTGATAACGGTTGCAATGGAAAAGCAAGAAGAAAAGAAAAACAAACCAGCTACACATATAGTCTTGTGTTGCATGAGTGCCCTTGTCACACATTGAGGCACGATAGGTGTTTACGGCCCAGTCAGGTGGCAATATATTTCCCACCACAATTTCTATTATGATCAAAGTAGACAGTATATATGGCTTTTCTTCAGTATTAGCTCATGGCTAGCTATGAAATTACTATTCGGGTTCTGCACCTCAAATTCAACCTCAGAAGTGTCTCTTTCAGTGCAGCGGACTGCCAGGTGTCATGTGCCCACAATAAAATGGAGCCCATTCTTTAATTTTTTAATTATTTTTATGGCATTGAGCAATAAAACAACATCAGCAGCACATTGTTCAATCAGCATTGACACCTCATTGAAGTCCGGCAAACTAATTCAGAAATGTTTTTCTGACTAATCTGTTTGTCAAAAAAGCTGGTCATGATGGCAAAAATCCATAACCGGTTTCTGCAGTTTTGAATTGCCAACCCAAATATGCAGAAAAAGGTTATAAAATTCCTCAAGAGGGCACTGGCATTGAATGCACACACCTTTAACTGAGTGTAATTTTCATGGTGTTATTTCAGAAATCCCACGTGCTTGAGTACAAATTCATAATCACTGACATTCAAATTTGTTACAGATTGTATTTTTTAATTTAACAAATTTTCAGCTAATTCCTTATGTACTATGTATTGCACGGTGACTTTTCATATTTCATTCATTTCTCTTATATTACAGATATATTTTTATGCGTCATATGTGTTTCAAGAAGCTGGGATTTCTGCGGACAGTATCCAGTATGCTACCATTGGCACAGGCAGCTGTGAATTTACAGCATCAATAGTGAGTGTAAGTATTTCCAAAAAATCCACTTTTTGCAGCAAATTTGCTTGTTATGAAAGCACCATGAAGACCAGACACCTCAGCTTTTAACATATTCTGTCTACATGGCAGAATGGTGTGCATTTTTTTATGTTTAATGCACCTAATTTATTGATCACAGTGGTAAATGGTCATTCTGTTTGCAGTTAATCAGATGCTTAGCTTAAAGACCTCTGTCTGCCTTTTAGAATCTGTTAATCGAAAAGCTTGGAAGGAAGTTCTTGCTGATGGGTGGGTATATTCTGATGGCTGGCTGGGCAGTGGTCTTCACTGTGGGCCTGTCACTGCAGGTAAAGATGGCTGAAATCATGAAAGCAACACTGAAATTAATAGTATTAACCAAGTTTGACCAAGGTGTATCCATCTCTTGAAAATCTTGAAATCTTTCACCCCTTTGCACAGAGGCCAAATATAGTTATTTATGTGTTACTCGATTTTAGGCTTTATGATTCAAGATCTGAGCTTCTCAGAGAGGGGGCAAATGGCTTTACTGATACAGGACAATTGCAGCATTTACAATTTCATTGTATTTCAATTTCTTTTCATACTTTTAGTTCAGAGTAAAGGCCGGAGATACAAACTAGAGCTGTGCTCAGAGAGCGCAAGTACCTCCGCCAATGTACTAAATGTTATTTTTGCAGTATTAGCTAGCAACCCGTGTTTATACAGTCCTGTAGTCTTCACGCAAACATGTTTTTAATGTGATTTTGACCTTTTGCATGCCCTTGACCTTGACCTACCCAAATCTAATCACCTCTTCCTTGAACAATACTTAATATTTTCACCAAATTTGATGAAAATCCATCCGTAACTTTTTGCGTAATCCTGCTTACAAAGAAACCAACAAACCAACCAAAAGACAAATGGTAATGATCACATACAGTACCGTGAAAAAGTATTTGATCCCTTCCTGATTTCTTACTTTTTTGCATATTTTTCACACTTAAATGTCTCTGATCATCAAACAAATTTTAATATTTGAAAAAGATAACCCGAGTAAATGCAAAATGCAGTTTTTAAATTGTTACTGCCCTGACTCTACTTGCATTTGAGGCCAATTTGCAGGTGCCTTGTGGGCGGAGCCAGGGTTCATTGGTACAATAGAGAGCACCTGTGGCTCGTTTGCTGAGCAAATAAAAAAAGCCCATTTGCCATGTTGGGGGCTCTCTCTCTCTCCCTTTTGACTTTGTGTTTTTTTTGGTTGGATTACATGCAACACTGCTTTACTACTCTTTGCACACATCCACTCACTATCATTTCTGATGATACTGACTTTCGCACCCCATTTTTTTGTTAAGTTCAATTTTGCAAAATACAGTAAATTGATTCTTGCTTTTTAAATGCATCAGTGTGCATCTCCCTCCTTGTTACGGCTTTTGAGCCAAGTCATAATATAAATGATTTCATTTATTAAGGAGAAAAAGCTATCCAAACCTACCAGGCCCTATGTGAAAAAGTAATTGGCCCCCCCTTGGTAAATCATGAATTAACTGTGATTAACCACATTTTTGAGTCCAGTTTCACTAGCCACACCCAGGCCGGATTACTGCGGACCTGTTGAATCAAGAAATCACTTCAGTAGAACCTGTCTGACGAAGTGAAGTAGGCTAAAAGATCTCAAAAAGCAATGTGATGCCGTAATGAAATTCAAGAAAAGATGATAAACAAAAAAATTGACATCTATCAGTCTGCAAAGGGTTGCATAGCCATTTCTAAAGCTTTGGGACTCAAATCAGGGTGAGAGCCATTATCCACAAATGGAGAAAACTTGGAACAGTGGCGAACCTTCCCAGGAGTAGGTGGCCTACCAAAATTACCCCAAGAGCGCATCAACTACTCATCCAGGAGGTCATAAAAAAACCCATAATAACATCTGAAGAACCACAGGCCTCACTTTCCTCAGTTAAAGTCAGAGTTCATGATTCAACAATAAGCTAGAGACTGGGCAAAAATGGCATCCATGGGAGAGTTCCAAGGTGAAAACCACTGCTGGCCAAAAAGCACACAAAGGCTCGTCTCACATTTGCCAAAATACATCTTGATGATCCCCAAGACTGTTGAACTTTTTAGAAGGTGGGCATCCCGTTATATTGGGCATAAAACTAACGCAGCCTTTCATAAGAACATCATACCAAAAGTGAAACATGATGGCGGTAGTGTGATGGTTTGGGGCTGCATTGCTGCTTCTGGACTTGGACGACTTGTCGTAATTGATGGAACTCTGAATTCTGCTCTCAACAGGAAAGTCCTGAAGGAGAATGTCCAACCATCAGTTCGTGACCTCAGGCTCAAGCGCACTTGAGTTATGCTGCAGGACAATGATCCACAACACACTAGCAAGTCCACCTCTGAATGGCTTAAAAAAAAAACAAAGATTTTGGAGTGGCCTAGTCAAAGTCCAGACTTAAATCCGCTTGAGATTCAGTGGCATGACCTTAAATAGGCCGTTCATGCTCAAAAACCCTTCAATGTGGCTGAATTAAAACAATTCTGAAAAGAAGAGTGGGCCAAAATTTTTCCATGGCGATGTGAAAGACTCATTGCCAGTTTTCGCAAACGTTTGATTGCAGTTGTTGTCGCCAAGGGTGGCACAACTAGTTATTAGGAATTAGGGGGCAATTACTTTTTCACACAGGGCCGTGCAGGTTTGGATAGCTTTTTCCCGTTAATAAATGAAATCATCATTTAAAAATTGCATTTTGTATTTACTCGGGTTGTCTTTGTCTAATATAAAAATTAGTTTGATGATCTGAAACATTTACGTGTGACAGATATGCAAAAAAAAAAAAAGAAAGCAGGAAGGGGGCAAATACTTTTCCACGGCACTGTATATTACATGTGGCACTTGTACGGATATGGGGGGGTGGATATGTTTGTCTTTCAACTTGATGTAAAATTGTTGCGACAAGTGCTTCTCTGAAGGCTGCTCTTCCACTTTTTCTTTATGCCTTAATGAGAAGGTCTGGCTCATCAGTAGGTCTATGTCCACTGCATTTGGTGACCGTTTCTCCATCTAATTTTCAAGCACTTGTCTACAGCTTTCAAGAGTTGAAGCATCCTGACCCTGTGGAAAGGTTGGCAGGAAGTTTGTCTCACTTCTCCTGGGTCTCTTCAGTTTTTTCCAGGTGGCTCTCCCTCTAGGTTCTGCAGTGTTCTTTCATTACTATTGATTGACACATCTGTCATTCCACATCGCACAGTTTGGCACAGAGATTACCCATTTTGAATTTTAAGCTATTCTTCCATCCAGAGCACCCCCTGGTTGATCCTGGCTCAGCAAGGCAAGGGTGCTTAACAATCAGTGCCTCAGCAACAATGGTGAAGCTTTCATCTTGTGGGTAAGCCGCAAACGAGTACATCTCCTCAGCCAGCTTCTGCAAAATGTCATGCTTCATGTCTTGTGAATCTGACAAGCGTGTGCCATCTCTCATGCAAATAAGGTTTTCCTGCCTCAGTTTATGTTTAATATCCACAGAAAAATATGGCACCTCAAATGTAAAAGGCCATGGGTTATGTGAGATCTCATTGTGTGGCAGTATTTTTGTATCAGACGAACCAGCTGTGGACAGTTCACATGTTGAGGATGAAGCTCTGGCTGAAGGCAATGTTAGTCTTCCTGGAAAATGTAATTACATCTTCATTGTTGGTCTTGTGGGCAATTCCATTGTATCTGTAACACTGCAAAAAGCATTGTTGAAGTCTGGGTCTTCAAAGAAAAGCATGGGGTCATACTGCAGACAGGGTCATTTTTTCAGCTGACCTCTGAGTTATTAGACCTTTCCAAATTATTAGACCTTTCTTGGAAAGTTACCTTGTGAATGTCATTTTCACTAGTCACTACCCTCGCAGGCTAAGACGGGTCCATGTTTATGAAAAAATGAAATATGGCATCAGCACAAAATGTAATGTTTCAGTGTAACAAACAGATGCCCTTTCACTCTGTTGGCAGAGAGGGGAAAGATATAATTGAGGTCTTGTAACAGAGTTAAAAACAAGCTTGAACTACTTTTGCAGACTTCATAAGATCTCACATGTTCATGATACCAAGCAAACTCAGTTTGCAAATTAATAAACTTTTGTGTCCACAACAAAAGCCTGATGAATCTAAACTCTGGAAGGCCTGCACTTGAACCAATAGACACCACCGTGTCACATGCATATTATCTGGGAGGGATACTTTATCCAATTAAAATGTTGTTTAAAAAAATGAAGCAGAATCTTAGTAGTAAGCCATCATCATTTGATGTCTGTCAGCTAAAGTTAGAGGAATATTTCTGAATACGTAGATCTCATGAATGAATCACTTGAAAAATGTATGTTTTCCCCTCAAACCACATCGTCTAAACATCTACAAGTGGTCCATATTCTTGAATCAGATGGGGATAATGCTCCAAGTAATGGTGTTTTAATTCGCAGGTTAAATTTAGCACAGTGGCGGAACAGAGAATTGGGTTGCATAAAACAGCCGTTTAAAACAACGGCAGGTCGGCGTCCATGAAAAAGACGCTGCTTGGATGGCAACATATGTTGCTCCAAAACCTGTATGTACCTTTCAGCCTTAATGGTGCCTTCACATATGTGTAAGTTGCCCATGCCTTGGGCACTAATACACCCCCATACCATCACAGATGCTGGCCTTTGAACTTTGCGCCTATAACAGGCCGGATGGTTCTTTTCCTCTTTGGTCCGGAGGACACGACAACCACAGTTTCCAAAAACAATTTGAAATGTGGACTTTTCAGACCACAGAACACTGTTCCACTTTGCATCAGCCCATCTTAGATGAGCTTGGGCCCAGCGAAGCCGGCGGCGTTTCTGGGTGCTGTTGATAAATGGCTTTCGCTTTGCATTGTAGAGTTTTAACTTGCACTTGCAGATGTAGCGACGAACTGTAGTTACTGACAGTGGTTTTCTGAAGTGTTCCTGAGCCCATGTGGTGATGTCCTTTACAAACTGATGTCGGTTTTTGATGCAGTACCGCCTGAGGGATCGAAGGTTACGGGCATTAAATGTTGGTTTTCGGCCTTGTCGCTTACGTGTAGTGATTTCTCCAGATTCTCTGAACCTTTTGACGATATTACGGACCGTAGATGATGAAATCCCTAAATTTCTTGCAATAGCTTGTTGAGGAATGTTGTTTTTAAACTGTTCGACAATCAGCTCACGCATTTGTTCTCTAAGTGGTGACCCTCGCCCCATCCTTGTTTGTGAATGACTGAGCATTTCAGGAAAGCTGCTTTTATACCCAATCATGGCACCCACCTGTTACCAATTAGCCAGTTCACCTGTGGGATGTTCCAAATAAGCGTTTGATGAGCATTCCTCAACTCTCTTAGTCTTTCGTGCCACTTGTGCCAGCTTTTTTGAAACATGTTGCAGGCATCAAATTCCAAATGAGCTAATATTTGCAAAAAATTACAAAGTTTACCTGTTCGAACATTAAGTAACTTGTCTTTGCAGTGTATTCAATTGAATATAGGTTGAAAAGGATTTGCAAATCATTGTACTCTGTTTTTATTTACGATTTACACAACGTGCCAACTTCACTGGTTTTGGGTATAAGAACCCAATACACAGCACTTATTTTCTGCTTCTTTTTAGAGGTTCCCAGTGGATTTGCAACCTCAAAGTCATCTATATAAAACCCAAAGCAATGTTAAAATTATCTTCCACCAGTAAAGTATTTTATTTGAACAGTGAACTATCCCTGAAGGTGCTGTAACCTAGTATATCACCACCACTAACTTTGAGAACCCTGTCCAAGATTTCCTCTTTATTTAGCAAAGCCTGGAGCATTTTAAGAACAGGTTGGTTGACAACTGAATGCTCGTCTTCTCCTATAACAAACTCAGTTGGTTCCACAATTTGAAATTCTTTTACCGTGTATGATGCCGTTTTGCAGGACGTGGATAGGGAACCTCCTACCTGAGTGTGTTTCACAATGGCATTGCTCTCTGAGATTGCCCTTACTGTTTCTCTTACTATGGACAAATCCTCATCAGTATAGTAGCTCAGGTGTATTCTCTGAATGAATGAAAAAAGCAAAGGTTTTGACAGGTCCATTACCTGCCATATTTGTTGTATTACATCTTGCACAGCACTTTCAGATAAATTGAGTACGGTCTGCATTCTGAGGAAAAGGGCCGCCAAATTATGCTGAAGCTGCCACTCCAAGGTATCAATATTATCTGCCGTAAGATCCTCTTCCTGCTGCAAAACTTCCATGTCCACAGCATCAATGTTGGCTGTCTGTCTTCAATCTGCAAAAAGAAAAAAAAATTAAACAAGTCAAAAATTGGCTTTAAACACATTGTGTTTTTCCGAAAATGTTCAAATATGACTTAGGCGACTATGCTATTAGGCTAACGATATATAGAATCATGAAACCATTGCCATTCACGTAATATATTGTAGCGGTCTCGCTACCGAAGGACTGAGACTGAGGCAGGAATAGCGGTTCTCGCATCGCCCGGGGCGGGCTTCGTTTTATTTGCTGTTCGGCCCTTACAAGAACCGTTTCCCCACAGCTCCCAAACAGACTGATTTCCGCTCGTCACACAACATTAACAACATCACACAGTAACTCCTCTCATGCTGGCGACTCAGCCCTCTTATACCCCTCGCCCCGGACCTGATTGGCTCTCTCTCCCTCCCCAGGTGCAGCCAATAGCGACAAACCGCTATTTTCTAAAGTTGAACATGCTTTATGAAAGCTTGAACATGAAACAACTGGGGCAGGATCGCCACAATATTATCAATTTTATGGGATCACAACATAAGTATTCCTGAGTTTACAATAAAGTGACAATAAGGGCCAGTAATATGCTTTATATGTGCAGTACATTCTTGGAATACTTTGTTAATCATCTGGCAAAAAAAGCAAACAGTAACAGTAAAACTCTTATTTTCAAAACATACTGTTCTGAGTACACTTATTTTTATCCAAAGTCTTATTTTTATATTTTGAAATCATCTCTATTTTAAAAAAAAAGGCTGCTTACATATTCTTGAATTTATGCTATTTACATTTCACTTTCCTCAATATCACTTTTAATTATCACTGTAGCTTACCAGTTTCCTCATAGGTAGGCTACTGTTACCTGACTGTTTAATCTCATTCATTCACGTCTCTGATTAGTGTTATGTGGCAACATGGAAGTTGAGAGCTTGCTTTCTTCACAACCACAATGTTACCAGAGACAGATGATAGTCACCGTTATCCAGTTTTAGCGAAGAAAGTCACTAGAGACTGAGACTTTGTGACAAAAGAGTGAAAGCAGTGTCGACAGCCTCTCTGGTAAATGGCATGGCTGTTTTCGTTAACGTTAGCTGGCTACCCTGGCTACTTACTGCGACTTGCAGACAGACGCAGGGTAACATCCTCGTGGTATGCATGCATTCAAACAATTGTTTATAGCATGAATTATGGGCTAATAAGCAATTGACGTAGTGCGGCATCTGTCGTCTGGAACATTTTTTTATCTTTTTTTTTTGGCGAATTTGATGAATTTTCCTGTAAATTTTCTTTAACATACTACTAGACCTTATCTCCAGATGTTTTTCTTCATATTTTTGATTGTATCATTTTCGTCCATTTTATGGGCCCTTGAAAATTTGACCCCATTGTTAAAGATAGGACTGAGAAATGTACATTTTTTTTTCTCAAAAACTGCATGATAAATTTTTTTCTTAATTAGGCAATCAACTTTCCTTGGTACGGTCAATGTAAGGTGTGAGCACCATTTGGATTGAATCGAAGGAAGTGGGTCTAGTGGGGGCGCTGTACTTAAACATTGGATCCTATAGAGAATATGCATGACGGCCTGTGCAGGCCAAATGGTTGTAGATAGAGAGTAAGTTTGTATTCTCGCCATTTAGGAAGTCATATATGCCATGTATTTCGGCTGTGTTAAAGTTGACCTCAGATTTCCTTGAAAGGTCAAATTTGAGGTCAAGCAAAATATTACAATTTTCAAAGGCTTCTAGGCTTGATAATATTGAAGCTTGGGAGCAAATATGTATGTATTGAACACTTAAAGGAAGTCATATATGAACTTTCATTTGGTGGCCTTGAACTTGACATTCAGTGACCTTCAAAGGTCAAACTTCACATGGTGAAATTTCAATGACTCCTGTCACCAAAACTATTACAGATAGAGCTTAAGTTTCTATTGTAGGCATATAGGAAGTCATGTATGAAGTTTAATTTGGCGACCTTAAACTTGACCTTCAACGGTCAAACTTTACAATGAAATTTCAATGTCTTATGTTAGCAAAATCGTAACAGGGAGATGTAAAGGAGGTCATATGAACTTTTATTTGGTAATCTTCATATTGACCTTCAAAGGACAAAATTGACCTAGTGAAAAGTCAGTGACTTCTATCACTTAAAAGGTCACAGATAGAGCCTAGGTATGTATCACCGACTTAAAGGAATGCACGCATGAACTTTTATTTAGTCACATTCAACTTGATGATCTTTGAAGGTCAAACTTGGCGTAATATAATGACTTGTATTGCCAAAACGGTCGCAGATGGAGCCTAGGTTTGTATTAGAGACTGATAGGAAGTCATATATATGAAGCCCATTTGCTGTTCTCAATTTGACCTTCTGTGACCTTTAACATTCACATTTGACACATTGAATTTTCAATGACATGTATCACCAAAACTGCTTCAGGGCTTTGGATTGTCTTATAAATTTATGTGAACTTTTATTATCTCCGCCAAGGAGATAATGCGATCGGGTCCGTTATTTTATTACCTTCGCCAGCGACTTCGCTGAATGAATGCACATGGAAGTATGTTTTTAAAAAATGTTTTTTTTTGAAAACTATGAATGAATGCACATGGAAGTATGTTTTTATCTAACAGTTGTCCAATAGGGCTGTTGGCTGTGTATCAACATGACTAATGCACAACACAACTGATGGTCCCAAGCCCATTGATAAGGGAAGAAATTCCACTAATTAACCCTGACAAGGCACACATGTGAAGTGAAAACCATTTCAGGTGACTATCTCTTGAATCTCATCATCATTGTGCAAAACAGTAATCAGAGCAAAGTGTGGCTACCTTGAAGAAACTAGAATATAATACTTGAATAGAACTAGAATATAATAATGTTTCCAGCAGGTATTTCACACTTTTTTGTTAAGTACATAATTCCACGTGTTCATTCATAGTTTTGATGACTTCAGTGAGAATCTACAATGTAAATAGTCATGAAAATAAAGGAAACTCATTGAATGAGAAGGTGTGTCCAAACTTTTGGTCTGTACTGTATGTGAACCAGTGGATCTGTCTGCGTGAATGGAGTGAGAGCCAATTAACCAGGGAGTAGAGGAAGCAGTGATGAGTGTTAAATGAGGAACCAGTTACAAAACGGATGGCAGAATGGTACAGAACTTCGAGTTTGTGAAGGAGGGTTTATGAGGCAGATCTGTAAACTGTAAACATAATCGAATATTGGGAGTACTGACATTTTGACCAGGAGTTATTTTGAAAATGTGAAGGAGGATTTGTTGCGGTGAAGAAAACCCATAATGGATTTGACCTTGATGAGTAGTGTGTTTATATGTGTTTCGACTGTAAGCTCGCTGTCGAGCCAGATGCCCAACTATTTGTAGCTGCTCACAAATTCTATCTCAATACCACCATAACTTGCATCATCACTGTAAAATTGCTTTCCGGTAAGCTACAGGACCCTTGGTCCCATTTTTTAAATTTTTTTTTCAACTTCAAAGTTGAGTTTTCCTGAAGAGTTTTTGTATTTGCAGCCCTGATACTAAATTACAACCCCAATTACAAAATAGTTGGGACGAAGTGTAAATTGTGAATAAAATGAAAATGCAATGACTTTCAGATCACATGAGCCAATGTGTTATTTACAATAGAACATAGATAACATTTCAAATGTTGAAACTTAGACATTTTACATTTCTATTCACAAAATTAGCTTATTTCAAATTTTGTGGCTGCAACACGTCCCAAAAAAGTTGGGACACAGGCAAAAAAGGGCTGAAAAAGCTGTTCTTATATAAGACAATCAGCTGAAAGAATATTTAGCAAATAATTAAGTAAACTGGCATCAGGTGTGTAACATGATTGGCTATGAAAGGGATATCTTAGAGAGGCTGAGTCTCTCAGAAGTAAAGATCGCCAAAGGCTCTCCAACCTGTGAAGGCTTGCCTAACAAAATTGTGGAATACTTTAAAAACAATGTTCCTCAACATCAAATAGCAAAGGGCTTGAAGCTCTCGTCATCGACAGTGCGTAACATCATGAAAAGATTCAGAGAAACTGGAAAAATCTCTGTGTGTAATGGACAAGGCCAAAGACCTTTACTGGATGCCTATGGTCTTTGTGCCCACAGACGCCACTGCATCACTCACCGGCATGATTCTGTCATTGAAGTTACTTAATGGGCCCAGGAATACTTCAAGAAACCACTGTCTGTAAACACAGCCTGCCGTGCCATCCACAGATGCCACCTAAAACTCTATCATGCAAAAAGGAAGCCACTGTGAGCATGAACCAGAAGTGCAGCCATGTTCTGTGGGCCAAGACTAATTTAAAATGGACTGTGGCAAAGTGTCCTGTGGTCAGAGAAGTCCAAATTTGACATTCTTGTTGGAAATCATGGGTGATGTGTCCTCCGGGCTTAAGAGGAGAAAGACCACCCCTCGTGTTATCTGAGTTCAGTTCAAAAGCCAGTATCTCTGATGGTATGGGGATGCATTAGTGCATATGGTGTGGGACATTTGCATGTTTTAAAAAGCACTATGAATGCTGAAAGGTATATAAAGATTTAGAGTAACATATGCTCCCCTCCAGATGACATCTATTCCAGGGAAGTCCTTGTGTATTTCAGCAGGACAATGCAAAACCACATACTGCAGCTATTACAACATAGCTTCGTAGTGGAACAGTCTGTGTGCTGAACTGGCCTGCCTGCAGTCCTGATCTTTCACCAATTGAGAAAATTTGGTGCATAATTAAACAAAAAGTTTGTTAAAGGAGACCCAAAACTCTCCAGCAGCTGGAAGCCTTTATTTAACAAGAGAGGCATCAAATTCCAGTGGCTAAACTCAAGAAACCCATCTCCTCAATGCTCAGATGCCTCCACTCTGTGTTAATAAAGAAGAGGGGATGCTACGCCATGGTAAATAGACCCCTGTCCCAACTTTTTTGAGACCTGTTGCAGCCATCAAATTTGAGATGAGCTCATTTTGTGGATAAAATTGTTACATTTCTTAGTTTCATCTTCTGCCATGTTATCTCCGTTCTATTGTGAATAAAATACTGGCTGGTGTGATTTGAAAGTCATTGCGTTTTGATTTTATTCACAATTTACACTTTGTTCCAACTATTTCGGAATTAGGGTTGTATAAAATAAACTGAAATTAGAAAATATTCCAGATGCTACTGATGCCTTATTTTACTTAAGTTATTTTCCACTCTCTGTGATGCTCAGATCTTGAATTATGAAGCCTTAAATAGGGGAACACATGAACCGCTCATTTTAAGCTGCCAATATACTAAAATGTAATCCCGTTGCCATCTTTAACAGCACACAGTGTCATGGATGCCCTACCTGTGCATGACTTGCATTTTTGCCTATATACTCAGCTTTGGAACAGGACCAGGTGAGTCTCCTCTACAACAGCTTGGACAAAAGTTGATGGTGTATTTTAGTATTTGGCGATTCTCATTCCAGTGTGTATAATGTGATTCATTAAACACATCTGAGGTATCTTCTCTCCCCCCCCAGCTGGGGTAACAGGTGTCCTGCCAACTGAAGTATTCCATCAAACCGCTCGCCCAGCTGCTTACATGATAGCTGGTTCTATGATGTGGATCAACCTCTTCTTGGTGGGCATGGTCTTCCCTTTCATTGTGGTGAGTATAAAACTGTTTGATAGGGAAACTTTGTATCAATGGCAGTTGGTGAAGAAAATTAGCCTGTAAGAAGATCAGACACAGGTGCTCTATTGAGAACCAGTATTTCCTTTTTATAATATGAAAAACAGAAAGTATAAAACACAAATTCACTATGGAAATGACTGATTGTAAAACTAATTCACCCAAGCTCGTATCATGCTGTTCGATTACATTGACAAAGCACATCACGAATGCAAGTTAATAGCTGACACTCCTAAAAAAGATATAGTTTGGCATTACATAAGCAGGTTCCAATTCTTGCGAGTTTTAATTTATAAACTTTCATAAATAAATTCTTGACATGGGGCTAAGGTGAAAATGATCCAATCACTGCAAACATGACCACATCTGTGTCTATAAAATGGGCAGTGCACAATACAGGTCTTCACTCTCCACAAAAGTGCCATGTATCTACAGAGGCAAAAATTTAATTCAGGAGCATCAATAAATCCCAAACCTACACTTAGTGCTAATTACTTTCTGGGCGATATATACTGACCAAAACTTCCAACGCAACACACACAATTTTGAAATATTTGGGGTACATAAAATGGGATATTGGTTTTGAGCCATGATACATCAACTATAACTTAAAAGCTCAGAAAATTGTTTTGATTTTGTCGTGTGGGCAGCTCGTTCTGCTTGATTGCACATTGGTTAGAATTTTGCCTATCTCGTCAAATTGAGTAGAACTCATTGACCAATCCTTCGAGAATTTGGTCAATAAATAGCCGTAGCAATGGGCAACTTAAATATTCCTTTGCATTATCCTGGGTCAACGTGTGACCATGCCGCGCTGAGGTCAAAATCAGCAAGAGCGAGCCGTTGGTATGCTCACTGGTGGAACGTCGCAAAGACGGGTTGCAAGGAACCTGGGCGTCCATATCACGTCTCTGGAGCCGGTATAATGAAACAGGAAGCACCGGTGATCGACCACGTGCCCCTAGACCACGTGTCACCACCCCTCAGTAGGATCGCCATATTCGCCTCCAGCACCTGTGCAATCGCTTCCTGCCAGCTACAGTCACTACTGCTCAGCCAGAGGTCGTCACCAGAACTGGATTAGCGACCAAACCGTACGCAACCGCCTGCGTGAAGCCGACTTGCACAACCGACGTTCCTGCCATAGTTTGGTGTTGACTCCTGCACGTCCTTACCCCTGTCGCAGTTCCACTCGTCCATCGCTATCGCCTAATGCTGCGACAGGATAACACGAGACCACGTGTCGCCAGAGTCTGTCACGACTACCTGAGGCAGAATAATGTTCAGTCTCTTGATTGGCCTGCGTATTCCCCAGATTTAAACCCTATAGAAAATCTATGGGATATTCTGGATCGCGGGGTGAGAAGGCGTGATCCAGAACCAGCCACAGTCCAACAGTTGCGTCAAGCACTCCAGGAGGAATGGGACCGCATCACACAGGCTGAAATTCGGCATTTGATTGACTCCATGCATCGCAGAATCCAGGCTGTGTGTGACGCCAGAGGAGGCCATACAAGATACTGACTTCGGTGATCCAGAATTGCGCCTTCAACTGATGCAATGAATTGGAAACCAGGAAAAATCTGTTCTTCATTCCTGACTCTAAAACTGTGTTTTTGATTTGAATCTTAATATTTGTTATTTATTGTTAAATTTATCGTAAGAAAATGACGTGCTGCAATGAACCCGAGTGTTGCGTTGGAAGTTTTGGTCAGTAAGGATGTATCATTTATCATTCAATAATTCATACCTTATTCAATTAAGAAGCGTGAAGAATACTACAAACAGGTCTTGTGCGACCAGTCCTTACACCAAATTTAATTTTTGTTGGTAAGCCAGGGGCAAGTCATGAACATTCATTACCAATGAACTGAACGGAGCCAGTGAAGCAAGACGCTGAGCACTAGATGACATAGTGCTGCAGTGTTCTGCACAATAAGTGGTTTTGTGCCAGTTGGAGTTTCCCCACAATCAAGGATAAACTTGTCATGGCTGAATTTCCCCACTTGGGACTAGGAACTTCATGCACTCCGATCACCTTTACTCATTTACAATCAAAAGTCTTTCTCATCCTCCTACAATACTCAAAATGGGCAGTTATAACTTCAGTACTTCTCTTCTGGTCCACCATTCCCAACATTACTACAAGAGGTGACCAGACTACTAATTCAAACCAAAGACATCGATGGCTTGAGTAGCACATTTTATCTCTGAAACCAGTGCCTTACTCTTAATCAGTATTTGTTGGAACCGCCCCAGAAGAGGATATATGGACTGTGGCTCTTCCTGAAAGCTTTCAAAGGATCTCTAAACACTTATCTTGGATCAAATATCTTATAGGTATCTTACACCACCTCTTTTTGGTGAGTATTTCAAGGTCGTGTTTTTTTATTTGCAGTTTCTAGATTTGCACCTTTGGACTGCGCTTTTCAATCTAAACCTCAGATTACGGTAAGATTCATGTTCAGAGAGTCAGAAGGCCATCAGAAAACACTTGATTTTGTGTTCCCATGCCATTTCAGTGTCCAATTCAGTGTACAGTATGTTAGGAGTAATTTTCCTCCAGCTGCAACCTCCGGGCTGCTATTGGCTATTAGCTATTATTATTTAGCTATTGGCTAAAATATCCTGGTTGTCATGCCATCAGCCTTAATGAGGTCTGCTAATCCACTATCAGCAACAGCCCCGAAGTTTCAATGATTTACTTTCATATTTTAGTTTGGGTATCTGGTACTTGTCATTTTCCGCACCCTCCTCTCTTCACCAAATGCGGCATTTTCAACTGATTGCCTTTGCTTTTATCTTTTATTAGCTCACCAGGTTCGAAGAATCGAGTGTGCTATTACCATGGTGCAGAGTCTTCCGTTGTCTGTCAGTTAACTTTTTAGCAAATGTGGATCAGACTTGGTAGGAATGTTCCTCTTGTGGTGCTGATTAAGGCCAGAGTGTTCCCAAGAAATGGAAGTAGCAGGTTAAAGAAAAAAGTAGCCAGTCAAGAGTTACTAGTGGTGCCACACTGTTCCTCGGCCTGTGGACAGTCCTTAGGCATGCTCCCTCTGAAAATATTTAGTTTTTAAAATGGTGCATTTTGGTGCGTTGTAGTGCACCTTAGACAGATTAATGAAAGTATTCTTCAGAGTACATTTAGGATTTTCTGGTCAATTGTAAAATCAAACTCCAATTCAACAATCTCCGATTCTTGTTTTTCATCTGACTCAAAAACATTAACGGATTGTGGTCAGTGTACACAATCATTGGCTTTTTCCCTGTACAAACATAAACATCAAAGTGTTGTAAAGATAGAACCAGAGCCAACAGCTCCTTCTCTATTGTGGAATAGTTTGTTTGGTGGCGATTGAACTTCCTGGAGAAGTATGCCATGGGATGCTCAATGTCATCAGAGTCACTTCTCTGTAGGAGCACAGATCCACAAGCTTGGTCGCTAGCATCGACCGCGATGGAGAACGGTTTGTTGAAGTCAGGAGATTTGAGCAGGGGCAAGTGACACAGCAGAGACTTCAGGCGATAGAAGGCTCTCTGGCATGCATCATCCCAAGTGAACTTTACGCCTTTCTTCAGTTGGTTGGTGAGAATGAAAGCAATCTCAGCAAAGTTCTTGCAGAACTTGCGGTAGTACCCGATCATTCCAAGGAAGCGACACAAAGCTTTTTTGTTGTCTGGAACTGGAAAGTCCATGATGGCTTGCACTTTAGCATTTATGGGTGCCACTTTACCCTGGCCTAAGACGTAGCTAAGAAAGGTGACAGTAGCACAACCAAAGTCACTCTTGTTCAGGTTAACAGTCAGGTTAGCCTGGGTAAGGCGCTGGAACAACGTCTCTCCATCTTTTAGATGTTCTTCCCAGGAATCACTCCATGTGATCAGGTCATCGATGTATGCACCCGTGTGTCACAATCCGGCGATTGTAGACTGTATCATCCTTTGGACGTGGCTGGGGCATTTTTCATGCCAAAGGGTAGGACTTCATACTGGCACAACCCAGATGGTGTGGCAAAAGCAGAGATGCTCTTGGCCCTCTCAGTTAAAGGCACACACCAATAACCCTTCAATAAATCAATCTTGGTCAGAAACTTTGCTTGCCCTACTCTATCAATACAATCATCAATCCTAGGTATTGGAAGCACATCAGTTCTAGTTACAGCATTGACTTTGCGATAATCTGTACAAAATCTAGTACTTCCATCAGGTTTTGGAACTAGCACACAGGGTGAACTCCAATCTGAGTTGGAGGGTCTGATAATATCATGTTCTAACATGTACTCAACCTCTTTCTCAGTAATCTCTCTCTTTTCAGGATTCGTCCGGTACGGATGCTGTTTTATTGGTTTGGCATCACCAACATCTACATCATGAGAGGCTATAGAAACTCTCCTTGGAACATCAGGAAATAGATCTTTATATTTCTTGATCAACCTCTCAAACTGATCTTTCTGTGAGGGTTCTAAGTGCTGGAGTTTTACATCAAGATTTTGCAACACTTCAGAATTTGAAAATTTACATGAAAGAACTTCACACGTTTCGACCATAGGAGAATCTGAAGTGACAGCTGCAACACTAGTATTTCTGTCATGATAAGGCTTCAGCATGTTAATGTGACACAACTGTTTTGGCTTTTTCCTATCTGGAGTCTTCACAATGTAACTGAGATCATTGAGTTTTGTCAGAATTTTATAAGGACCATGAAATCTAGCCAGCAATGGATTGGACTGCCAGGGAAACAATACAAGAACCTTGTCCTGGTTTAAACTCACGGCGTCTAGCCTTATGATCATTCCAAGTTTTCATTTTTCCCTGACTTGATTTCAAGTTCTCTTTGGCTAGGTCACAAGCTGCACGCAATCTTTCCTTGAACTTGCTAACATAGTCTATGATAAGGAATCAGGTAGACACCAGATGCGGGGAGATGGGAATGAGGATTTATTAAACAAAAAACAAAACAGGCACGAGGGCCAACGAAAAACTTGGCCCAAAGGGTTGCAAAAGACAAACTGAGGTAAGCTACACGGAGCTATAAACAATAAATGCAAAAGGCAAAAAACAAAAAGGCACTGGAAACTCCAGGCAAGAAGCACAAGAAAAATAAATAACCAGACTATATATAAATTCGAAAAACAAGAGGCTGGGACAAGACTTGAAACTAGAAATGCTGGGGAATCCTGACAACAAGAACTTGGCTACACTTGCACATGCAATGAGACGCGAGACACTGTCTGCCAGCCAACTTCCACCGCATCCAGATAAAGGCTTGATAATCAAGGACACGAGGGGCAACACCTGGAGAAGCAGAAACAAGAGGCAGGGCAAGATCATGACATGGACAAGATTGGTTGACAAGACTTGCTCATTAAGAGAATGAGCGTGCTCAGCTTAAGTACCAATTAAGTATGCAGTTTGGAAGCAAGCATGAATGTTCAGAACAGAAAAGCACAGCAAGATCTTGAAATAGCAAAGCAGGAATCATGACAATAAACTCCCTGTCTAAATTAGTAATATTAGTAATGTGCCTATCTAAGAAAAACACCACCCAGTGAATGTTAGTAAATGTTAGCAACTTAAAAACAGTTAATTGCCAATTAAGCTTAGAGAGCCCCGAATCAGCACAGCACAGAAGGAAGGGGGAAACCACAAAGCCAACCAGAGCTCTGAAATGTGCAACAACGAAGGCACAGGGCGGAACGCAGACAAGCGGTGGAGTGGCATGGCAGACCTGGCGAAAACAAAAACATGGATAAGTAAAAACATGGAATGTGAAACATGAAATGTGAAATCCTGAAACAAGAAACTGTTAAAACTATGGCATGAACTATGAGCATGAACTATGAACTATGGAACATGATACATGAAACTGTTAAAACCATAAATGCTGTCCTGGCCAAAGGCCAGAACACAACAGTCTAACAGACTGATATGCGGCTCTTTCTCTTGCCATTGTTCACTCAACAATAGCAAAGGTCCTCTCACTTCATGGCAAAACACTAGCTCAAATGGACTGAATCCAGGAGACTCCTGCACTGCTTCTCTAGCTGCAAACAACAGCAAATGAATACCTTCATCCCAGTCTTTCTCATGGTCATAACAAAAAGTCCTCATCATTGTCTTGAGAATGGAATGAAACTGCTCTAAGGCACCCTGACTTTCTGGATGATAGGCACTAGAAAGAATCTGCTTTGCACCTAGTTCATACACAACCTGCTGAAACAATGCGGAAGTGAAATTGCTACCTTGGTTTGACTGAATTTCCCTGGGAAGGCCAAACAACATGAAGAACTTTATCAAAGCCTTTGAGATTGCAGTTGCCTTGATGTTACGTAGAGGTATGGCTTCGGGGAATCTGGTAGATGCACACATGATTGTCAACAAGTACTGATTTCCAGATCTAATTTTGGGTAATGGACCAACACAATCAACAATGACCTTAGAGAAGGGCTCCCCAAATGCTGGGATAGGCTGCAATGGAACTACAGGTGGGTCTAACTGGTGTTTTCCAACTACCTGACAAGTGTGAAAGGTTTTGCAAAAGTTGGAAACATCTTTCCGATTCCCAGGCCAGAAGAAGTGTTTCATGATCTTACCAACAGTCTTGTTAACACTAAGATGACCTCCTAAAGGTAAACTATGAGCCATTGGTAAGATCTCATTCCTGTAGACCTTCGGAACAACAATTTGCTTGACCACTGCCCAATCTGCATTTGCAGGGATATCAGGAGGGCGCCACTTCCGCAGCAACACACCATCCTTGAGATAATACCCAACTGGAACTGCATCTATTTCTTTATCAGGAAGAGCTCTCCTCTTTATTACACAAATTTCAGGATCATTAGTTTGCTCCTCAATCAACCGCTTTCTGGACAGAGACAAGTCTCCAGACACATTAGAAACACCAGACCCATCCAGCTGGCTGAATAGAGAACTGATAAAAGTATCTGATAAGTCCTCAAACGGAGAAACCACAGTAGGCCGAACAGAGTCATAAAGTGAACCACCTGAGTCATGACTATTCAATGGGCTGGACGGCACCACATCTACTTCTTGAGCCTTCTTGGCCACAGCACAAGTCACTGCACAAGAAGGATACAGAGATGGATCCTCATCGCCATCTTCAGTGCTCGGCTGTGAAGTAAGATGTACAGGGGGAACAACTTTGCCCCCAGCCAGGTCATTGCCTAGCAACAGAGAAACGCCTTTGATAGGTAGACTTGAAATAAGTCCCACCTTTACCTGTCCTGTAACTAAATCTGACTTCAAGAATATAGAGTGCAGGGGTACAGATACAGTCCTCCCTTCAATACCTTGTACAAGTATGAAATCCCCAGAAGCGGTCTCATCAAGTAACTCCAAGGAGTCCATCAACAAAAGTGACTGAGAAGCTCCAGTATCCCTTAGGATATATATGGGGACAGGAGTAGTATGCTCATTCAGAGCCACAAATCCCTCTGACACAAATGGAAGAAATTCCTCCCTCACAAAGTCAGCAGTATCAGGCTTTTTAGCCCCACAAGAAGCAGGTAATTTAGCTGATCGGTTATCTACAACAGGGGTTTCTAACCTTGTTTTCACAAAGACATTTGGTTTGGTATCCTTTTCTTTTTCTTTCTTAGCTTAAAGGAACCAACAGTTAGTTGTAACATGACCAGATTTCTTGCAAAAACTGCAAATTAGACCACTTTTGTCACTGTCAGCTTTCTCACTTTGATCAGACCTGTTACTGGATTTCTGAGCACCATCACCAGATTTGCCTTTGTCTTTGGGTGGGGAATCTTGGGTATCACCGTTCCCTTTTTTCTGAAATTGGCACCATCTATTGTTACTGCTAGACTGAAATTTGGACTTATGTGTGAGAACATATTCATCTGCAAATTTGGCAGCTGACTGCAAATTCAGTGCTTGCTTCTCATTTAGGTAGGTCTTAATATCATCCTTAACACAGATTTTGAATTCTTCAACTAACACCATCTCTTTTAGTGAGTTGAAATCATCCTTGACCTCCATAGAAGTTCACCAGCGCTCAAAGCAAACCTTCTTCCCATTAGCAAATTCCACAGAAGTCTGATTTTCAGATTTCTTCAGACCTCTGAATTTCTGTCGGTAAGCCTCTGGAACCAATTCATAAGCTCTCAAAATAACCTTTTTGACAACCCCATAATCAGAGGAATCATCTGCAGACAAAGCTGAATAGGCTTGTTGAGCTTTACCCTTAAGGACAGTTTGCAATATCAGAGACCAGTGTTCCTTTAGCCATTGGCAACTCTTTGCTACCTTTTCAAAACACTGGAAATAGATGTCAACATCCTTTTCAGCAAATGGAGGCACCAATTTTACCTGTTGGCTAGGCCGAAATTTATTTTCCATTGCTATTTTAATTTTTAGTTGCTCCATTTGGAGTCTTTCTTCTCTATCGAATTTCTCTTATTCAAAATCTCTCTGTCTTGCTAATTTTTCTAACTCAAATTCTTTGTTTTTCTCTTTTCTCCCTCTCAAATTCTCTTTGTCTTTCTTCTCTTGCTAATTTTTCTGACTCAAATTCTCTATGTTTTTCTTCTCTTGCTAATTTTTCTAACTCAAATTCTCTTTGTTTTTCTTTTCCCTCCCTTTCAATCTCTAGCATTTTTAATTTGAGTTCCATTTCCATATTTGGATTTTCCACTGGAAACTTTTCCAGATCTCCGGGTGCAAACACATTTTCATCAATGTAATATTCAACAATCTCTCTAACCAGTCTTGCTTTTTGCATGGCTGGTTTTACCTCTGTCAGCTCTGAATGTCTGCATATTTCTCGTAGTTCTGTCTTTTTAAAAGACTTCAAAACCTGTTCGGTTGGTGATGCCAAGAAATCATCTATTGCTGTCTATCTATCAATATATATATATCGGAAAATTCACAAAATAATTTTTTTGAATGTTAGATTTTCAATAAATGACTCACACAATGGTCTGTATCCCGGACTTGAGCCCCCCAATTTGTTATGGACCCAATTTGTTATGACATTAATGACAGCAAAGGATGACAGACAAAAGTTTTAAACTAAAACTCATTTAATTAGACAAAGGCAACTAACAACAAACTACTCTATTCTACAGACCAAAATTGATTATATACAGAAAAAAGATATTTACAGTCCCTTTGGTTGGGTTGCTTGGTGATGTTTCGGGTGAGGAAAATGCTCCAACACAGGCAAAAATCCACTAAAAGCTTCACAGGTCTTGAACAAAATGACAGGTCTGGTCACATGTATCCTTCTCCTTGCAATTTCTCCTACTACTTCACTGTCTCAATTTTCCCTCTTATATACTCTTTTGCAGAGCCCTCCCACCTTTTAGGCTTTTTTAAAATTTTTCTCTGGGACTTGTCCCAGACATGCCTAAAACACCTATCTCCAGTCTGGGCTTAACAAAAAAAGGTAAATACTGCCATCGAGTGGCCTCTATTCACATTACACTGTTCAAGATGGCCTGAGTAATAATTGAACAGTTTTTTTTCTTTTTAATTGAATGATCAAGACTGGTACTTTAGCCTATTGAGAAATTCTAAATAAATGGAAAAAATATCATCGATAGGTGACCCTATCAATGCCCATAATAGCCAACACGTGATCTTGTCAGGATGGAAATAATCGAAATAATTAATCCAAAAATTACCATATACTACAGCACATATTTTAGCATTTGCTTCACAGCGTAATTTAAGATGGCACTTCAGTATTCAAAATGTCTTCAAAGGTAAAAAAACGTATAAAATGTGAAACATCTTAAGGGTGTCAAATGGTGAACATTCGAGCAAAACTGCGCATTACAGCCTTAGCCAAGCAAAACATGTGCCGTCTAACGAGCTACAGGATTCAGAATATTCAGACCATAATCATTTAATGGCCTCATGAAGAAAATGCATGATAACTTTTTTGATGAAATGAACAGGAGTGCAAGTGAAGAACTGATTTACCAGTCGTTAGATATACTGCCTAGTCTTCGCAAATGAGTGAATCAATGCTTGGTTATGGAGTGCATGCGAAGAACGCATTGGCACACTCGCAGCGGCAACACAATATAATTTTCACATTTACCAATGTTTTGACACTGGTTTTTTTTTGGGACTTTGTGCGTCAAATCAATACTCTGAAGACTTACAGTAAGTCGAAACGATGATCGTGTAATGCATGTAATGATCACATAGTGGCTGCAAGTGTCTCTGTGCTAACACTGAGGAATGTGGTAGTAGGTTATTGTTCTATATGAACATACGGATGTTTACTTTATCGTTGCTCATGGGCCAACCTCCCAACAAAATTAAATCTTTTCAGTGTTGAAATTACCTTTCTTTATAAAGGGTATCAGTTTGCCCACTAGACGCGACCTTCTTCTTTTAGGGCGGCATCTTTTAACTAGCCACCGAATCAAATTCAAACATTCTCAGGAAATACAAGGATGTGAAGAGGATGGAAGTAGTATTACTGGGCGAGTCACATGACTGTAATGTTACTGGTTGTTGAAATTGTTCTCGAGTAATCATAGTCTGGCTTAGAACAACATTTCTATACATCGGCAATGAGAAGGTAAATTGGTCAACTGAAGGTATTTATGAAAATAAAACATGTCAAAACTCGCCTGAAAACTTCTAAATTCATCAGGAAAGTAGCTGGTGGAAGAGGACTGAGTAATAGGTGAAAGGGTTTTTGGAACACCCAGAAAGCGCTATTACTTTTCCGCTGGATTCAAAATCCATTGTGGCCACCCTGACCTCTGAGAGTCTTTTTTCAGAGAGTCCACAGAGATGACTACTTCAGGAGTGATGGCAGAGGGTTTAGAATAAATGATATTGAAGAGGGTGCGAACACAGAAAAATAACTGACGCTCCGTAATAGATCCAGTTTGTTCAGTAGAGACGATTGTTGGGACAGTTTTCTCCAGGCGACGTGCCAGAACCTTGGCTAAGATTTTAGCATCCACATTTATTAAAGACAGGGGTCTGTAAGAAGTACATAGTGTTGGATCTTTTTTTTTTAAGTAAATTTATGGAAGCTTGTCTTAAAGTAGGGGGAAGAGAGCCAAGTTGTAAAGATTCATTGTACATGGATAGCAGTAATGGGGCTAATTTATCCTGAAATTTTCTGAAAAATTCAACTTAAAAGTCATAAGGGCCAGGAGCCTTGTTGTTACCTTCGCCAGCGACTTCGCTGACGAAGGTAATGTTTTGATCCCCGTGTATTTATTACCTTCGCCAGCGACTTTGCTGACGAAGGTAATGTTTTGATCCCCGTGTATTTATTTGTTTGTGTGTCTGTCTGTGTGTATGTGTATCGAATAACTCAAAAAGTACCAAACGGAATTTCATAAAATTTGGTGGTTTGATTTGGCATGACCTGAGGATCAATCGATTAGATTTTGGGAGTGATCGGGTCAAAGGTCAAGGTCAAGGCCACGAAAAGGTCAAAACCGACTTTCGGCCATATCTCGGTCAATTTTTATCCGATCGGCATGAAACCAACGCCAGTGGCAAGGGATTCAGTGGCGTCGGCGAAGGTATGCGCTCTATTGAGCACCCGTTCTAGTTTGTTAGTGTGTCTGTCTGCTGTCTGTGTGTATGTATGTGAATCGAATAACTCAAAAAGTACCAAACGGAATTTCATAAAATTTGGTGGGTTGATTTGGCATGACCTGAGGATCAATCGATTAGATTTTGGGAGTGATCGGGTCAAAGGTCAAGGTCAAGGCCACGAAAAGGTCAAAACCGACTTTCAGCCATATCTCGGTCAATTTTTATCCGATCGGCATGAAACCAACGCCAAAATGTGCAGAATTATATACCCGATCCTGTGCCGAGGAATTCAGTGGCGTCGGCGAAGGTATGCGCTCTACCGAGTGCCCGTTCTAGTTTGTTTGTGTGTCTGTCTGTGTGTATGTGTATCGAATAACTCAAAAAGTACCAAACGGAATTTCATAAAATTTGGTGGTTTGATTTGGCATGACCTGAGGATCAATCGATTAGATTTTGGGAGTGATCGGGTCAAAGGTCAAGGTCAAGGCCACGAAAAGGTCAAAACCGACTTTCGGCCATATCTCGGTCAATTTTTATCCGATCGGCATGAAACCAACGCCAGTGGCGAGGGATTCAGTGGCGTCGGCGAAGGTATGCGCTCTACCGAGCACCCGTTCTAGTTTGTTAGTGTGTCTGTCTGTCTGTCTGTGTGTATGTATGTGAATCGAATAACTCAAAAAGTACCAAACGGAATTTCATAAAATTTGGTGGGTTGATTTGGCATGACCTGAGGATCAATCGATTAGATTTTGGGAGTGATCGGGTCAAAGGTCAAGGTAAAGGCCACGAAAAGGTCAAAACCGACTTTCGGCCATATCTCGGTCAATTTTTATCCGATCGGCATGAAACCAACGCCAAAATGTGCAGAATTATATACCTGATCCTGTGCCGAGGAATTCAGTGGCGTCGGCAAAGGTATGCGCTCTACCGAGTGCCCGTTCTAGTTACCTTCGCCAGCGACTTCGCTGACGAAGGTAATGTTTTGATCCCCGTGTATTTATTTGTTTGTGTGTCTGTTTGTATGTGTATCGAATAACTCAAAAAGTAACAAACGGAATTTCATAAAATTTGGTGGGTTGATTTGGCATGACCTGAGGATCAATCGCTTAGATTTTGGGAGTGATCGGGTCAAAGGTCAAGTTCAAGGCCACGAAAAGGTCAAAACCGACTTTCGACCATATCTCGGTCAATTTTTATCCGATCGGCATGAAACCAACGCCAAAATGTGCAGAATTATATACCCGATCCTGTGCCGAGGAATTCAGTGGCGTCGGCGAAGGTATGCGCTCTACCGAGTGCCCGTTCTAGTTACCTTCGCCAGCGACTTCGCTGACGAAGGTAATGTTTTGATCCCCGTGTATTTATTTGTTTGTGTGTCTGTCTGTATGTGTATCGAATAACTCAAAAAGTACCAAACGGAATTTAATAAAATTTGGTGGGTTGATTTGGCATGACCTGAGGATCAATCGATTAGATTTTGGGAGTGATCGGATCAAAGGTCAAGGTCAAGGCCACGAAAAGGTCAAAACCGACTTTCGGCCATATCTCGGTCAATTTTTATCCGATCGGCATGAAACCAACGCCAGTGGCGAGGGATTCAGTGGCGTCGGCGAAGGTATGCGCTCTACCGAGTGCCCGTTCTAGTTTGTTTGTGTGTCTGTCTGTGTGTATGTATGTGTATCGAATAACTCAAAAAGTACCAAACGGAATTTCATAAAATTTGGTGGGTTGATTTGGCATAACCTGAGGATCAATCGATTAGATTTTGGGAGTGATCGGGTCAAAGGTCAAGGTCAAGGCCACGAATAGGTCAAAACCGACTTTCGGCCATATATCGGTCAATTTTTATCCGATCGGCATGAAACCAACGCCAGTGGTAAGGGATTCAGTGGCGTCGGTGAAGGTATGCGCTCTACCGAGTGCCCGTTCTAGTTTTGAATGGATTTAATGGCTAAGATGATTTTCTGTACAGCCAACGGTGAATCCACTTCTTTAGCGTCATCTGGGGAAATCACAGGGAAATTAAAAATTAACAATATTGGGCCTAGTTTGCAATGCGTCTGATGAATCTTTAAACTGAGTAATAATTCGTGAAGCGGCTTTACACCGCAGTTGGTGAGATACGAGGCGACATGCTTTGTCGCCATACTTGTAGTATGTAGCACGTGAACGCAAAAGGAGGCAATCTGCGTCAGTGGTTGTAATAAGGTCAAATTGAGTCTGCAAATCAACGCAGTTGTTGAGTAGGGTGGGAGAGGGTGTATTGGCTAGTTTCTGATCCAATTCACTAATGAATTAGTGAGGAGAGCGCTTGCAATTTAGCTTTCCAAATTTTGTTCAAATGTGCAGAATAAGAGATGATTCGACCCCGCAAGTATGCCTTTAATGATTCCCTCAGTAGTGAGCAAGAGATAGGATCAGTTTCATTTTGATTGGTGGCAATAAAATCATCAATAGCACCTCCAATGACCTTATTAAGGTTGCTGTCTGACAGAAGCAGAGTATTGAACCTCTATGGTGATGAATACTTGGGTAGTGGGGAGGACTGTGTTATGGCCCCAATTTGTTACGACATCAACGACAGCAAAGGATGACAGACAAAATTTTAAAACTTAAACACATTTAATAAACAAACACTTTTAACAAATCTACTATCTACTTTAATGACCAAGATTGGTAAATACAAAAAAACAGAAATATTTACAGTCCCTTTGGTGGGGTTGCTTGGTGATGTCCTGGGTGAGGAAAATGCTCTAACACAGGCAAAAATCCACTAAAAGCTTCACAGGTCTTGAACAGAATGACCGGTCTGGTCACATGTATCCTTCTCCTTGCAATTTCTCCTTCTACTTTACTGTCTCAATTCTCCCTCCTTATATACTGTTTTGCAAACCCCTCCCACCTTTTAGACTTTTTTTTTCTTTTCTCTGGGACTTGTTTCAGACATGCCCAGAACATGTCCAAACCTAGCTCTAGCCTGGGCTTAACAAAAAAATAAGGTAAATACTGCCATCCATTGGCCTATATTCACATTACAACTGTATGTCCAAAGAAAGGGGGGCATGGTCAGAAATGACAACGGGAGGATATTTAACATTAGAAACTTTAGGGGTTAATTTGGTGTCAATGAAATAATAATCAATCCGGGAAAAGGATTAATGTATCTGTGAAAAAAAGGAATATTCCCATGCATGAGGGTTAAAGAATCTCCAGGGGTCAATGCAACCATTCTTAGACATTAAATCAGATACTCATCTTGACATAGACGAAGGAGTTAAATTTTGGGGTATAGACCAGTCTATGCTGGGATCTATAGCGCAGTTCATATCCTCACCTAATATAAGATGATTGTTATTATGCAACAGTAAACTTTCAAACAAATTATCCATGAAATGAGGGTCATCGAAATTGGGGGCATAGATGTTTACTAATAAAATTGGAGTTTGGAACAAAATACCCAAAACAATTAAATATCTGCCGATATTATCTGAGATGACTTTGGAAGCAGAAAACTGAATAGATTTACCAATTAAAATGGCAATCCCTCTGGCTTTAGAATTGAAATAGGAATGAAACCCCTCAGAAACCTTGGGACATATAAGTCTGACCTAGTCCTTGGTACGCATATAGTTTCCTGTAGAAATACTAGATCTGCTTTAAGCCGTTTCAAATGAGCATCTGTTTGATATTCCAGTTGACAAACTTCACCGAGGTGGGCAAGTTATTAGATACGGTGGTCATTTAAGTACTTAAGATTTGAAATAGGCCAACAAGGAGACTCCCGATCACCAAAATAAAGAGAAAAGGAAAGGAACCCAATAAGCAAAACAACTAAGACAAAAAACAAACAAACCACGAGAGGGCAGAACAGCCCAACAGCAATCTGGGGGGATGGCACTTACAACCATCCCATCCCTAAATGATGGGGAACCCAGTGCAAACTCCAAATGGAGTCAAGCTAATAACAATTATACTTTTTTTTTTTACCTTATTAGCAGTGAGTTAAGGGTTCCTGCAATTATTGCACTCCACGGTGATAAACAAGGCACGTATGCTCAATCAGACATTTGGCAAAGGAGAGTTTGATTAGGGAAAGAAAAAAAAAGGAGAAAAGAGCCCTTTAAAACAGTTCAAGACAACTCTGGACTTACTAATATTGGGCTATATGAATGTAATCTTAATAAGGTTAAATATCTAAAAAGCGAAAGAAAAGACACTCCTTTAAAAGTTACTGTGAAAACCTGCGGAAAAATGTGTCCAACAGCAGGCTATAATGTTACCATGGTGAGAGCCATCATCAGTCTCACTTCAACGTCTTAATAAATTCCCTGGCATCTTCAGGTGTTGTAAACACCTTCTCGGCACCATTGTGCGTCACACGGAGATGCGCCGGATGAAGCAGGCCATATCGGATCCCCGGTACCTCGCGAAGCTGGCGTCGCACATCAGTAAAAGTGGCTGAGGCGCGGGGTCGGTCTTCAAGGTGTAATCTGGGAATATAGAAATAATCGTGTCCCGGAACTTGATCCGTTGGTTGGCTCTGGCTCGCTGCAGGATATCAGCACAATCAGTGTGATAATGTAAAGGGGCGATTGTGGGGCGGGGGCCCTCTCCGGGTTTAGGCTTCGGCTGAAGAGTCTGGTGTCAGAGCTTTCACCTCAGATTGAATACTAGCAGTGCTAGCTGACAGCTCAGCTTTTATCGCGTGTAGCTCCCTTTTAATGGAACATAAATTCTCACCGGGAGCAGTTTGGAGCTCTGTTTTAAAGATTGCTGCCACCTTGTCGTGAAGGGAGGAAAGCAGTTCAACCTTGAAAACGGACAAATCAGTAACGTCTGTTGCTGAGGTGGTGGCCACTGGGAGAGGGGAGAGCTCACTAAGAGTCGCTGATGCAGTGTGGGAAGTGGGCCGCTGCGGACGAACAGTGGAAGTATTCCCAGTTTTGACTTTAGGAGGCATTTTTCTGAGCACGAAGAAATTGAAAATATAAAGCTAATTGAAACTTTCACCAAGAAAAAAAAAGAACAAATGCACGCCTTTGACAGGATGTTTTTTACAGGTAGTGCAGGAGTCCTAGAAATCCGCGTCCTACTCCATCGTTCACTAAACTGGAAGTCCACAAACAACTATTTTAAAGGGGTGTCCTCTGTAGCCTGGTAAAACCAGACTCTGCTACTTCGCGGTGCTTTGTACACCGAGTCTGGCCAGTCGTCGCTGACTAGTGTTTACCTCCTGGTGGGTGGGCGCTTATCTGAAGTTTAAAATCATAAGTGTACCTGTAAACTAATCACTAACGTTTGACGGTGACATATGTTATGCGCTGGCTCAGCCGCCTAGTACATCAGCTGTAAACACAGTCCATACCAGGAATGCAGCAAAAACAAACTGATCAGTACAGTAAAGTTAATACTGTACCCATACATTTGCCCACATACCAAATTTTAGCCTTCACTCATTCACTTAAAAGAACCAAAAGTGCTCTTTCTGTTGTCCTTACAAGAAACAAACTGTTGAGCAATCATTTTTCCTGCAGATACTGCTGCTGTTAAAGAAACGTAAGAGACCCGAAACCAACGGCAGAATTGACAAGAATAACGCATTATTTACATCAGGACGAAATCCGCATCGACTTGAAAACTGAACCGTTAACCATACTTACTTAATCATACCAAGCTCACTATCTAACCTTATAGCAACATAGTTTGGCTAAAAGCGTTTGGCTGTCTCAGACAGCCATTTCATTCATGGATAATGACAACATAACACAGACAGTGAATGGGTCTTGTGACACGAACAAAAACACGGCTGTTAAAAAGTTTGCTGCTAACTTAAATAGTGTGAAATTCGCGGGCAATGAAACACTAGAATCTACAAGCTAGCTGAGGTGGTTCGGCTCTCAGAGATGAACAAGGTGCCTATTTCATGATAGCTATCAAGCAGATATGACAATCTGTAGGGAGTAGCGCAACAACATCATTTCCATTAAAAAAATTAACCAAACATTCATCTTGTTGATTTCGGAGATTAAAATTTCAAAATCGGCGCAGCTGCTACATCATGGCTCTCCGCCACACCTTCTGTTCATTGGTTGGTCCGGCGGACTTTCTGCTGAGGTAAACGAGGCAGAGCTCCGAGTGACCAAACTGAGCACTCAAGCGGAATGAAATTAAGCGGAAGTTCGAAGGCTGGTGGATTCCGGCTATGTCCTCTGCCCCACCAAATTTTCAGTTCTCGCTACGTCACTGGTTTTATTTATGACCTCCGCATTCTCAGTAGTTCTGGTGTCCGGGTGATGCAGCAAGCTACTCAGATTCCAACAAACATGGTGAACTGCACACAATATATGAATTTGATCTTCTCAAGCTGATTTAGGCGTTAAAACGTTTTTCAAAAAATAGCCTGGAGCATAATTGAATAGAGGGGACAGTGTACTTTTAATGGGCAAAAGCTGAAAAAAAGGGTTTTCTTTTCCTTTAAGTTCTACGTGGCTGATTTGGATCATACTTGGTGATAATGTTCATCTGATGACCCTGACTGTAGAGGCAATGTCCCAATACACTTGGCTCTACTGGTTGCTGAATTAAAAAAGAACCAACTTCTGACGTGTGGTGTATGATAACTGATGTCCAAGCAATATGTCCATGTTGAAACAAGTGGTAATTTATTCTTACATCCGTGTTGCCTCTCAAACACAGGAACAAATAAGATAAAGAAAAAAAAACTTTTCCACAAACATCAGTTGGCACAATCACAGTCAAAAGACTGTTCGTCTCTATCACTCAGCAACACCTGCCGCTGATTCACCACCTACCTAAATAACCTGCGCGTGGTTTGAGAGTGACGTCACGGCATGGAAACAAAATAAGAAATCATAATATGGCTCTTACACTGACCATGTGTTTTTTTTTTTTTTTTTTTGTCTGGATTCAAAATCCAATGATTGAGTGACGTTTGTTAAACATCTTCTACAGGTCCAACAGTCAAATTTTTATCAGACTCTGTGCAAATGTCTATCTCATGGGCCTGGTGAAGGGTTGTTTTTTTCATGTTGATGGGGGATATTATGTTCATTGTTTATTCAATACTGCAAATCTTCATGAGGGGAGCCAATAATTCATGAGTTGCCTGTATATGTTTATCCTTGTTTATCTTACAGAGAGGCTTTGGCCAGTACTGCTTTCTTCCCTTCTGTGCTGTGTGCCTCCTCTCAGCCATCTTCATTGGGGCAGTCTTACCAGAGACGAAGGGGAAGAGTCTCTCTGCTATTGCTGAAGATTTTGACAAGCTCAATTTCCGAGGCCAAGAGAAACCGCGAGAAATGGCCGAATTTCAGCTGGGCAAAGCACTGAACTCTACCTCAATGTAGTTTATACATCATGTGTGCAGCAGATCTGTTCATAAACAGAAACATAGAATCAATATTTATCAATTTATGGATTTAGAAAGTTATAGAATTATGACTCAGATTTATGTTTTTAAACAAAAATTGCCTTAAGTCATGACATGTATGGCCATGGCTCTGCACCAATTCATCTCACACTCTGTACTACCTTTTAATTGCTCAAGATGTTTGAAGTCTTAATCCAGTTTTGCCAAATTATTTTATTCAATATATTTTTATATCTATAAAGTCTATTTATATGTTTGATGCATATGTTTTAGGCCTGCATGACCAAAGTTCAGAATGCGCTATACAAATCAAATTTGCTTAATGATGCAAGTGATCCTAAAGTGCCTCTTGCAGAGATCAGTTGGACAATTCTGATTTCTGTTTAATCAGGTATTTGCACTGATTAGGACACCTTCCTCAAAGGAATGGCATTACATTTTCTTATAAAAAAATGAATGTCATTATATATTGAATGGATTGCTGATTTGCACATCTTGAAAACTTGAGTCATTTGTTGTGAAGTATGAGCATGAGATATAGTTCAGTCTGTTGCGGTCCACTTCTGTTCAATTTACCAATGGAAGCCAAGATTGATGCTGCACTTACTAGCATGGGCATTGTTCTTTATATAGAAAAATACTGTGCACTATACTGGCGGTGCACCCTTTTTCCTGGTATTATTTCCAACAGCATCCAGTAAATGTACTGAGAGATGACAAATGAATAAAAAAAAAATCAAATGAAACTATATATGTATGGGGTTTGGCCTCCACAAGCTGTCCAATCTGCTTCATCATGTCTAGGAGCAGCGACCACAAGAGTAAACTTTACTGGAGGGATGGAATACATTTTCTTCGGGAGATACTCTCTCATCTGATGTTTAAATGATTGTGAGGGCTAGTGCTGTCTAAAACGCTATTCAGAAATCTCCTATGTGAGTTCAGCTGGTTTGAGATTTGTTGACTGCAAAAGTAGTTGCATGTGCCACCATCATTTTCATTCTCGGGGAGCTATTCACTGAGCGCTTGAGCCCTGTGAGGCCCATCGTCATCCTGGAGGAGACCCTGCCCCTCATTGTAGGAATGTTTCATCATATGAAGGTGATTTCACAAAATAACTCTGCATTGATTTGCTGTGATCCTTCAGTCTTAGTGGGACAAGTGGACTTAAACCACACCAGGAAATCGAAAAGAAGCATTTGCATTTATGTTTGTCAATACATTCATTTTTTTTTTCCATTAATTTGTCACCCATTTGTTTTGTAATATTTGGGCAATGCGATCCCATTTTCTGTCTTAACAGTCTCAAATGTTGAAGGTTCTGAGGGCAGCATTAAGCATGGAAAATGTTAAAATATGCACATGAGTTAATTTTATGCAATATGTAGTTGGTGATCATAGCATAAATCATGTTAAATAGTAGGCCATAGTGGTCACGGGAAAGTTGTGATTTGGACACAGAAGAGATGCTGGCATGACCTGAAACTGTGCCAAGAGGCATTAAAATTGCAACTAGCAACAGTGAACAACATTTTATACATATGATGTAATAAGGAAAAAGAGGTATTTACAGCAGAATATTAGCTGTAAAATGGTGAATATCTACTAATTGCGAAGTCGACAAGCCACATGCCGACAACATTAGTCCGATACATGAGCCCAAATCATCCACAAGGACAGTGAGCAAAGAAATGTTTTATGCTTCGCTCAACATTTAACATTGGCTATATAAAGCCAGGCTTAAAAACTTAACGTTTGTGAAAAGTTATGGTGCCATGGTTGACACAAAAAAAACATTGATCAGGCAATTGAAATGCTGATGGCCGGAATGAGTGCAGCCAGAGTTGCGGCACGCTTTTAAGTGCATCACACGGCTGCAGGCGCAATATTGGCAGACAGGCGCACCAGAGATCGATCGCAGCCTGGGCTGCCACGTGTGACCACGTGTGCGCAGGACTGTGGCATTAATGCGATTCATCTCAGAGGTCAGTTTTGTCCAGCAGCGATGACTGCTGCCGAGGTTCCTTGAAGATGCCGCAATCATATCAATTCCCGTACGATGCAAAGACAGCTCCAGGATAAAGGCATCTTTTCATTTGGAGCACAGGTTGGGATGGACCTAACAGATCACAGACATGCTACGCGTCGCAGTTGGAGATAGGCAATTTGGTACATTTCTGTTGGAATGCACCAATGTGTGTCGTGCAAGTGGATTGATTTGGCATTGGTAGTTTAATGGTGTGGGCAGCTATCGGGTTTGGCTGGTTTTTGTTGATGGAACTCTGACAGCACAATACTATGTGGATGAGATCTTGGAACCACATCTTGTACCCCACATCCGGCTAAACCGTTACGTCATCTTTGTGTATGACAACGCTCGTCTTCATGCACTAAGGATTACCTGGCACTGCTTGGACACTGAAAATGTAAGGGTATTAGATTTGCCTCCACATTTGCCAGACATGATCCCCATTGACCGTCTTTGGGAGATTCTGCTTCAGAGAGCCTGCTGCTCAGTTGGCAGAGTGGGATTAGATCCCACAGAGACAGATCAATAATTTGGTGACCTCTTTTCCATGTTAGAGAAGGCAATCTCAAACCTTAGGAACAGTTTTGGAACTTTTGAACCAACCTCTGTTTCAAAATGTTTTGAAATGTTTCAAAACAGCGTTTCTATCAGCATTGCACAGCCTACTGACAGAAACATTTAATGCTGCTGACACAAATGTTTTAAAATGAAAAAGCGCAGATAAACCTCTACAGCAGACTGCTGTTACTGATGGTTTTTACTACCAATTTTTTTTTAATAATTGCATTTTCAAAGATTCACAATGCAAGTTACTTCGGTAACTTGGTGGGAGTTAGCTACAATACAATGATGAGCTACAATTACCACAAGTTTCGGAAGTGCACTCCAAAATGAACCATGGTGAAGCTGTTTTCATAATATTGGAACTGCAGCGAGGAGATGTTCAGCAACAGACCAGTGCAGCAACAGACGTAGGTTGTTTAATAAAGCTAACTTGTGTGCACATAGGCAACACATGTATATATATCTATCTATCTCTATCTACCTGTATATTTTAATCAAAATATATATGTAACTAAGTAAATTAAAAATATGTCTCAAATTTAATTACCAATTGCTAGCTGTCTCTATCAAGCAATAACACCATAAATCTCAATAAAGCATTCAAACCTTCCCAGGGTGGGTAAGGGCTTTTTTTTCTGGGACAAATGCTACTTGGTCAGGGGACCGAAGCTGCATTGTAAATCCATGTTGATAGTGGAAGTGTTGAATATGTTCGATATGAATCAAACTTAAGGGGACCTATAGCTAAGCAAAATGCCAATTTTGGTTCAAAATATTAGATTCGAGGTAAGAACGTGAAGTGGTCCTTCAAATAGTCCGTAAAAGTCGTGTTTCGAAGGAAACTTTGGTCACGAACACCGTCTTCAAGGCTGGAACAGCTATGAGTGTGGTGACTGTCAGTGATGGACAAGGAGGAATTGCCTCCATTCTTATGAAACTGGGCATAAAGGCAGGGGCGTACTTAACGACAGGCGATCACGAAATGCACAGAAAACCATTTTCTGTCCACTTCGATATAGTCTCTCATTGAGTTTAACGTGTGAAACAGTGAAAAACGCTCACTAGAACTTGGGGGGGAAAAAAACGATTAGACGCTCGACAAGCACGTAAAACTAGGGAAGAAACAGATATTGAAGAAGAGGGAGTTACTTATGAGGCTGGTGCCTTTTAAGGAGGTAAAAAAAATCCTAAAAACCACTAAAAACAAAATGTTAAATGTATTCCTCCTGAGAACTTTACTGTCAAACTTCGATCACATTATTACTGCCGAAGAAAAATCACGTTTTTCTAAAAATGCAGATTTTCAACAAGAAAATAAAGATTTCTCAACAACTGTACATCCAATTAACTTCATATTTGGCATTTTCATTTTGTGATGATATTTGTCTGTACAGAGCTATTTTTGCAAGATATACTCTGAATATCAGTAAATCAAAATATGCATATTAAATTCACTGTTTCCCGCAGAAATTGACTTTGGAGAGTCAAAATCAATACTAGAACATAGAAACCTGGGAAAAAAATGCTCTTTGGTGACATTAGGAATGTTTTTTCTTTCACATTACAGCTGATATTATAACCAAACACAGTTTAGTTATCTCAATAACTGTGTTTCTTCAAGTATCTATACATTCATTAAGACAGCCGTTGCCATGGTAACCACTGATGTGATGCTACAGAAACTCAGTGTTTTAAGTTGCAGTTTCTTAAAGAATTATTTTGATAATAATTCTTAATTTAAAAAGTGAACATCTTGGAAAAAATGTTTTCTTAATTATAAGTCCCCTTAAGTGTCAAAATTTCCAGTACCATACTATGCCACATAGGATTCAGGCACTGTTTGCCGCAAAAGATGGACACAAACCTTAATTGTAACTTTTTCCATGCTAGCCGCAGAATCAAAAAATAATGGGCCAAAAATTCCTTCACAGTGATGTGAAAGACTGGTAATGGATTATACAATTCATACATTTTTCTGGTTATTGTTGTTCATGTTGGTCCAACCTTATGTAAGGGGGCAATTTTTTTCTCATGGGAGTTAGGAGTGTTTGATGATGTCATTGATTAAATAAATGAATCCAAATGATTTTCGTATTTACTCTGGTTCCCTTATCCCAATATTATATTACTTTCTTAAGATTTAAAATATTTCAGAGTTACAAATGCACTATAGAGAAATAGTTTGTAAAAATGGTATTAGTATATTTATTTTCAAGAGCATAACAAATGAAAATTAAAGCTGTAAGCAGCGTTGGACGGGTCTTCGCCCAACCGCGCACGTTGAAACGGGGGCGAGACGTGTTCAAGCGCCATCGAGCATTGTCATTCGTTGGACAGTACGAGACTGAGGAAAATGTTTTATGTTGAGATGAGTGCAAAGCCCTTTACTGAAAGAGATTTTCCTTTTGGAAAATGGAGTTAGGACCCATGCAACCTGGTCTAAGCTTCTTACGTAGATTTTATCACTGATGTCTAGTGAAATCTTCGCCCATTCATGAACTGAGTAAAGGGAGATGAGCCATGTGATCCTACTGCCACCCGGTGGTGAGAATGTGTAGCAGCACAATTAAAAACACTGAAAAGCAGTTCTTCCGAGAAAATCCTAGAAAGCTGAAATTTCGGGAGGATGTCCACTGCATACAGACAAAAGTTTCATACGCTGCAACCTATGACAAATTAAAGAAAAAATGTGCGGTGCCAAAGTCTTGCAGCTCAAGTTATGAGGCAGAGAGACATTTTCGCGCTGTGAGGCACAGATAATCAGCAAAATTATAGATTAGGTTCTTTTCCTTCTTAATGATCTATTATTGTCGTTAACGTCATGTAAATGGGCAGCCTTAAATGCACTCGCGCGTTTCCCTTTTCGTTGAAATTGGACATATGTGCAAAAAATTAATTTCAAGACTATAAAGGGTCGTGGACTAATCAGCGAAAAACAAGAACCAAAATGAGTGATTGCACGGTGCAAGATGTGTGGAACTTGTGGCGGCTGGAGGTTGTGTATGGTCCTCTTACCCAACAAGCCTCATGCTACCTACAGCCTAGGCATGGCCACTACCAAGACTGCAGGAGCACAGGGGGTCGTAGCAACATGGTTCAGTTTAATTAGGTAGCGAGGTAGAGGATGAGGAAGTGTATCGTAAAAATTGAGACCCACGGCAGAAAATGGGCAGTATCTGTGAGTGATCAAATCAATATCACACTGGGGAGCGAGGGAGGACAATCATGCACGGCATTCAGGGTGAGTAAAACTCATCAGCTGATATGACGTTCACACTGACGTGTCAGTGAGGTAAGCAGATTTTGTCTTAGTCCCACTGATGGATAATTGTGCGGACATTTCAGACCGACTGAAACTAGTATAGTGCTGTGAAGTGTATTTGATCAACCGCGATTGAGTTTTTCCTGTAACTTTTGGGTCAAGTTGAATACAGTCAGATTCAGGGCCAGCTCTTGGCATAGGCAGTTGCCTATAGCACTGCATGCTGGAGGGGTGCCGCTAGTCGCCCTCAAGAAAAAAAAAAGAAGAAAAGAAAAATTCTATTTAAAAAAATGTTTACGGCTCTGCTTAAAAGTTTGCATACCCTACCTGAATTTGTGAAATGTAGCAATTTATATGACTCATCAAAAAACTTGTCTTTATTGAAAGATAGTGATCCTATGAAGTCATTTATCGTCACATAGGTGTTTGGCTCCCTTTTAAATCATAATGATAACTGAAATCACCCAAACGGCTCTGATCAGAAGTTTACAAACCCTTGAATGTTTGACCTTGTTATACAGACACAAGGTGACACACTCAGGTTTAAATAGCTATTAAGGGTTAATTTTCCACACCTGTTAAAATTGTTACTAGTGTCTGTGTATAGTCATTGAGTTTCTTAGCTCCTGAGGGGATGCACTGATCTGGCTAGACACAGAGCCATGGGGAGTGGAAAAGAACTGTCTAAGGACCTTCATAACATGGTGGTTCAACTTTTTAAAGATGGGAAAGATATAAAAAGATATCCGAAGACTTGAAAATGCAAGTCAATACTCTTCAGTCTGTGATTAAGAGGTTGAAAGTTAGGGGACATGTTGATACTAAGCCAAGGTCTGGTAGGCCAAGAAAGATTTCAGCCCAAACTGCCAGGAGAATCGTTCGGGATGCAAAGAAAAATCCACAAATGCTCTGGAAGAAGATGGTGCGGTCATTTCAAGAAGAACGATAAGGAGGTATTTAAACACCAATGAGCTGCATAGTTGAGCTGCTTGACTCACCTCACAACTTCTGGAATACTGTCATTTGGAGTGACAAGACCAAAATAGAACTTAATGGTCAAAACCATACACACTATAGATGGAGAGGTAAAATATATACCATTCCCACTGTAAAGCATGGTGGCGGCTCTCTGATGTTTTGGGGGTTTGTGAGCTCTAAAGCTCACAGGGAATCTCATGAAAATTGATGGCAAGATGAATGCAGCATGACTATGATCCAAAGCACAAAGCCATGTTGACCCTCCAGTGGTTACAGAAGAGAAAGGTGAAGGTTCTGGAGTGGCTATCACAGTCTCCTGACCTCAATATCATCGAGTCGTTTTGGGGAGATCTCAAACGTGCAGTTCATGCAAGACGACCAAAGAATTTGCGGGATCTGGAGGTATTTTGCAAGGAAGAATGAGCAGCTATACCACCTAAGAGAATAAGGGGCCTCGTTAACAGATGTCACAGAAGACTGCACACTGTTATTGAAGCTACAGGGGGTAATCCACAGTGTTAAAAACTAAGTGTATCCACACTTTTGAACAGGGTTCATTTCATTTTTTTCTCTTATTGACATGTTTTATTTGAAGACTGTGTGCCATTCATTTGGATATGAATCTAACAAGAAACAAGTCGACATGGTCAACAACATCCCCCGCCAATCGTGTGCTTCTTATTTTCGAACTCCATCAAGGCCTTTATGGTCTGAAGCTACACACCAAATTTGGTTGTCCTATCTGTAATAGTTTCTGAGAAAAGTTGTCCCCTTTCTCTCGGACGGACAGACGGACGCACACACGGACGGACGGAGGTCAAACCTATATCCCCCTCTCACTTTGTGTTGGCGGGGGATAATAAAAGAAATGTGTTTTGCCTGGCCATTCATGTTTTCTTTAAAAAATGTTACCTGTTTTACAAATTTAGTCAGGGTATGCAAACGTTTGAGCACCACTGTAAATCTTGGTACCCGTTAGCACCCTTTCTTGTTTTGTCTTGAAAATGGATAAATAAACACCTCTGCTTTGCACCCCTGTAGTTTCTCATCATTTGACCTGGCTCCACCGGGCCTGTATTTGTGGTGCTGCGTCATTTGCACATGGTGGAAGTGTGGAATGGGAACCTGATGGGAATTTTAATCTCGGAGAGAGATTGGTCTGAATGACCGATGTCAAGAAGCTGGTTACTGCCATTTTTACATTACATATTCACGCAATGAAAAGATCCAAGCCATCAGGTAGGCAGTATAGAGGAGGAGGAAAAATTAATCACAGTACAGAGGTAGCCATGTCATCTTTTGTTAATTAACGAGTTCTGTTTTGTGTGAACAAGTTTTATTTGTACTGGCTTGCTAAGTTGAAGTAAAGCTAGCTACCACTTTTACGAGCATTGGCCCCAGGCTGGGCAGGGCCCCCTAAGCATTGTGTTTTTATATAGTCAAACATTATGCTATGTTTGGGAGCTACATTGTTCGAAAGTTTGATGACTCAGCATTACAAAGGTGTTGGCCACTATCTGATGCAAATACAATGGCAAAAATCATAACGACCCGCTGCCTGTCTATGCGGTCCCAGAAGTTCAATTGTATAGCATTGTTTAGGTTTGTAAAAATATGTTGAAATTGATGCGCTTACCTTGGTAATAGTTCGGAGCTAAAATCCTGTCATAGTTTTCAATCCACAAAACAATCAAGTTGGACAAACTGTCATGGTTTGGGAGCTTTGTTAGCTCCTTTTGTTACTCTCGTCCGGGACGATATCGGTTTGCTCACCATCGGATTCCTTAGCCAGCTGGCATTGTTTGGGGGTTGTTGCCCGGACTCTATTTAAGCTCCTGCCCTTCCTCGTTCGTGTTGCTGGAGTGTCATTCTGCTTTTGACGCTTGAGCCGGTAAGGTATTTTGAGAAGTGAGAGTATTGGCAGGATCTTAGCTGCTTCAAGTATTAGTGTGAGTGAGTAAGAAATTTATCAGGGTTATTCCTCTTTTCTTTTGGTTTATTATTTGAGCTCGCCTTTGAGCTGCCACGGACGACGTTAGGTCCGCAGGTAGGGCCAGCTTGGTTATTTCCATTTGTTTTAGATCAGCACGTTGCTGGATTTGTCTTTTATTTCGAGCCACTGCTCCTGGCGTCCAAACGCCTGCGCCATCACACAAACACCACTAAATCGGCTTGGACATTGAGGTAATTGCTTTGTGTCTTTCCAATTTCCATTATAATTAGCTATTTTACACATGACACAGAGCTGTTGATTATCCCTGAAGGGCTGCGGTACAAAGTAACTGCACCCACAGGCTATTATGTGCTCATCCAACAGAAACATGAACATAACATGAACATGAATGGCGAGAACAGGCCGTTCGGCCCAACTACGCTCGCCAGTTTCTTTATACTATTTTGAATATATCCCTGCAGATACTCAATGACTCAGTGGAATCTTGCTATAAGTCAAGCCTGCTCTTGAAAATCCCCAAGGTCTCTGCCTCAACAATATGGTCAGGCAAGCTATTCCACATTGAAATTACTCTTTGGGTGAAGAAATATTTCTGAATATCAGTGCTAAATTTACTTTTGGTCAACTTCCATTTGTGACCCCAAGCTCTACTCACAACACTTGGTTGAAGGAATCCTACATAATTTACTTTGTTAATCCCTTTAACAATACGTTTTTAGCCTACATCAGCCCTTGACCTCAAATATCCTCAGTCTGCCATTTTACCATGTGTGCTGCAGTCGGTCTGATTGGTGTACTCTCTTGGATGCAGATGTAGCCGGTTGCAGACTCAGCTGCTGTAGACCCTGAATTGAGTTTTCTAACTGAAATAGTTTCACTTACTAATACTTGGAACAAAAGCCATCATGCAGTTTAATCTCCAGCTGCGAGTTTGAAAACTGCAGTCAACAGGTTAACTGAAAACTATTGTAGCAGTTCGGAGTGGTTTTCCATTTTCCAATTTTTCCTATTTGTTTCCAATTTCAATGTGAAGGTGGGACTTAGTTATGACATGAAATGCCATTTCTGTCAAAGTAGCTGAGGAACATAAATAATCATTCTAAACAAGAAAAGAAAGTAATTATGAAAAAATGCAGATTGAAAAAATTCAACAACAATTATAGTGCCAATTACAAACTAGCACCCACTGTGAATAAAATTATCTGGGGAGCTGGTGTTTATTTATAGCGCCATCTGCAGGTCATAAAGAAGCCGTTTCGCTGGCTTGGCGTTCTGCTTGTTGGGAAACCCTGGATTGAGAAATTTTCATTAGAGTCATACTTCGCACACACTGTCCACCAGTCTCCCTGGGATTTGTGTTTGTTGTGTAAAACCAATATAAATCCTGCATGGCCATCTGAGGACTGATTAGTTTGAGAGAGTCAGAGCAAGAATTTTTAACACAATTTTGTTTTACAACTCGTGCTTTTCTTCATGATCCTTTGCTCTCATGATCTAATGATCCTCAGTGCGCTTATACATTCAAAGTAAAAAAAAACAATGTTTTTGTGATTTTGCTGGTTTTCTTGTGTCATTGTTATGGTTGTATGCACTGAAGATGATGGATACATAATCATGATTAATGGTCAAGTGTTTTTTTATCGTGTACAATTTTGAATTTCACTTGTCACTTTTTACTATTGCACTTTATTGTATCTTTGTTGCCTCATATTCTGATATACTTTTATATTTTAAATTCTGTATTGCTGAGCCAACTGCAATGAAATTTTGTTTTGTGTACACTTGTTATGCTCTGAATGACAATAAAGTTTGTCTATGTCTATGTCTAAAAAATAGATTGCCAGTGCATCATAGGTTTGACTATCTGCTGGAATTTTAAAATACAACCACAATGGGGAAAATATGTAATATGTAATATGAACATAAAAATTGAAAGCAGTCATTTGTAAATCACTTTTAACCCGTATTCAATTGAAAAATTTCAAAGGCAAAACAAGCCATGTTTTAACTCAGCAAGTTTGATGTTTATGAAAGTAATCACACTCCAGTGTTGGAACAGGTACATGTTAACAGTGTTACAGCATCTAAACTTTTAAAAAAACCACAGCAGTTATTTATGATCTGAGGATACTAATTGCTGGAGTGGAATTTGTTATCATTCCTGCCTGTTAAAGGACATCAGTTAGTCAATAGTCTGGGGTCTTCATAGTCATATTTTGCAATTTGCTGCTGCACATTTTAAATGGATCACAGGTCCAGGCTGCAAGTAGGCCAGTCTATTACCTGCATTCTGTGCCAATGAAGCCACACTATTTCAATACAAGCAGGGTTTTTGCGTTATCCGACTAGAATGAGCAGGGGCATCCTTGACAAAGACAAAGTCTGGAAGTCAGCACTGTTGTTCCAAAATGCAGGCGTGCCATTTTGCATCAATTATGCCTTCACAGATGAGCAAGTTGCCGATGCCAAGACCACAACAGACACTGGTTTTGAACATATCATTGATAAAAATCAGGATGGCCCATCTCCTGTTTGGCCCTGAAAACATGACATCCATTATTCCCGGAAGATTATTTGAAAGACGGACTCATCAGACCACAGCACTCCAGTCCACTTTGTGTCAGTCCATTTTAGATTAGTTGTAGCCCTGAGAAGTTGGAAATGCTTCTGGATGGTGTTGATTTATGGCTTCATCTTTGCTTGCATTTGATGATGCATCGACAAACTGAGTTCACTAACACAGGTCCTTTGAAGTCTCTATGAGCCCATGTAGTTATGTTCAGTACAAAAGCATGCCACTTCTCAATGTAGCATTATCTGCACGTGATTGAACAGTGCTACAGCACCAGCGTCCGCTATGGTGGTGGTATACTATGAAACAGAATGGCTTCAACTGATGCGACACTGATAAATAATATTAGTTTTTCCAAGCACTTCTGCGGTCTCACAGGCCCTTCATAAGCAAGATATCAAGAATAGGTTACTCTCAGTGGATTCAACCCATACTACATGCCGAAAAAGTCTGATTGTAGCGAAGATTTATCTGGTCTTCTAAATGTCGATTATCCGGGTGATTGTATGCTTCAGATCTCGTCAAAGGAATAAAATAGGCGTGCAATGCACAAAATACCCCTCAGCTCGATGACGAAGTTTTTGGAGACGCCCGCCTGCCCGCCCAACCGCACGAAGGATAGCAATACCCCGTCAGCCTTTTGGGCTGAGGGGTAAAAATATGAAAACAGATTCCGTGCAAAGTAATTTGTTTGCGATAGAGTGGACATGATGGAAGAAAGCAATAAAAATAATAATAATGCATCAATTTTATATAGCGCTTTTCTGGGCACTCAAAGACGCTTCACAATGGAAACATTATTCATTCACTCACACATTCACGCGCTGATGGTGGAAAACTACGTTTTTGTAGCCGCAGCTACCCTGGGGCAGACTGACGGAAGCGTGGCTGCCGGTGCGCGCCTACGGCCCCTCCGACCACCACCAAACATTCACACAAAGCCATACAGGAGTGTTCCTATATTGCATGTTTTGTGGGTGGGGGAAACCGGAGTACCCGGAAGAGTACCTTCTTGCTGTGCCAAGGCAACTCTGTGTATTAGTTATCTTTGTTGGCTGATGTAGGGTATTGTTGCATTCCACCACCAGGTGGCAGCAAAACCCAAAAGCACGCCAATTGGAAATCCGGCCCATTGGAAAGACTTATAATCCATGCTATGCTGGCAGAGATTTTAATTTTGGCCTATATCTCAGCTGTACTTTGGCCTAGATATGCCAAAATATAGTGACTTGTTCCTCCTGTGCACTCTAACATCCTGCAAGGTTTGGTTAAAATCTATGCAGTCCTTTTTGAGATATCCTGCTAACAGACAGACAAACAAACCAACGCCGCCAAGAACATACACCTCGCTTTGCGGAGGTGAAAAATACTGTTGAGGACCAAGTGATCGGCTACATCTGCCGATTTCCAACCCCTTTATGTACTATAGGGACTGTTTGGGCTGTCTGCGTGGGCTTGAATAGTTTCTTCATTCCTGTTATGAAATGTTTACTATAGATATGGGTGTAATCGGCCCTTCTGCCGTCTAGCCCCTTTCAATAGGTCAACCACCATCCTTAATGATTTCACTCAGCTGGCGAACTTTCTCTCCTCTGTTTGTTATTACCCCCGGAATTTGATGGAACATGAAAAGACCCCTTTATTTTCCATAGAGTCACTACATCTCTTCACTGCACAAATGTAACCCACGGCAATTCACATAAAAACACAAAGAAACGTGTAAACTCGAAACTGAATACCCCGCTGAACTGCAGTGTTAGTACACCAGCAACTCTTGTTTATACCGCCAGCATGGCTGACTCCCTGTTTAAGATGTCATGCATAAATTATGATAAGAAACTATGATAACCTAGTGAAAGTCAGCAATAGAGAGTTATGAAATGTGTCCAGGGAAAATAAGGATAGGGCCATCGTTCAAAAGTTAAGATTAATGAAGGAAAAATTGTCACAGCAATAGCTTACAAATTTGGCAATGAAATGACCAATTGCAGCTCTGAGTTTGGCAACTTCAGAAGGGCACAGCATGTCAGAAGTAAGTTCAAATGATGACGATGATGACTGGGAATGTAGACAAGCATCGGCAGCTCACTTTTTGGATGTGGCTGTGCAAGAAGCAGTCTCCAGAAATGCAAGACCAAGGAAAACAAATAAATCAGTCGAGACAAAAAATGTAAAAATTGCTCCATTAATCAATTGCAGAGTATGTACAAGTGGGACAGATAATCCCATTAATGGCGTAATCGTGTATGAATGTAAGGACCAGAGAATGATCATGATCTAACTGTCAGAATTGAGTACGCTGCAGCAACAACTTCCCGCATGCGATGGGGTTAGTGACCCGACAGCATTTGTTGAAAAGGTGCAATTGCAACAGTGAATCCACTCACTAACCGATAAGGATTGTGGTAAATTAATACAAACGCTGCTTCCAACATCAGTTTAGATTCTGTTAGAATTTGTGCGGGGTAATGGAAGCCCTGTTGCTTTTCCTCAATCATGAGACAAGGTTAAGATTAATGGCTGTTGGTCATCGCATGGTTGCAGACATGACCGAAATCCTTGAGTTTGTACCAAAGAAGGGGCAACATCCGGCTGACTTTTTAAGAGTATTTGTAGGTGACTACCATCGGAACAGAGGTGGAGGGGCCAGAGCAGAGCTGACCAGTGATGACCCGATTTTCTGGAGTTTGTTCATCAGTAAATACAAAGATCACGTGTCCCCTACTTGCCGACATCTATAGTTACAAGTTAATAAGGAATGCGCTGAAAAAGTGTGACATCACTTTCTCTGGGGTCAATACTCAGTTCCTTGATAATGGTTCACGCACAGCATAGCTACTGATTCACTCGTATACTTAACACATGGCACAAATTACCTAATATTTGATGATGAAAATATACTGAGAAATGCTTCCTGTTCTTATATCATGAGCATAGTTTGGATTTAAGAAATTTGAAAATGAGGCATAATTGAAGCACCTACTACTAAAACCCCATAAGTCACACTTGACTTGACTTGACTTGTGGGGTTTTAGTAATCAGTGCTTCAATTCAGTCAGAATTCCATACATAGACGCAAGGGCAATGGAGATAAACACTGCAAGATGTTTGGTTCCTTCGGTGTGAATCAATTGCCATGGCTGCAGCAGGTTGACCTCAGAGTGACTTCACGACTTTTAATGTGCTATCTGCCTGGCAATCAGACACCACATAGGGAGAGATATCCAAGACTGTTTAACGGCATGGAATGAGTCTCAAATCAGTGTGTCCCCCAACAAGTCAGAGAAAAAGATTGCCGTGTTGTCATCTAATAAGGACCAGGGGCCTCATTTATAAATGGTGCGTAGGCACAAAAAAGATGTATATGTCATTTTCTTTGCAGATTTCTGATTCATAAAAACAAATGAAAATAAAAAAGGGGAAATTATTAAGCTTTTATGTACAATGTCAATAAATTCCAAGTTCATCCTGATTAAATAAATGAAAATTGCATGCAGTTCATTTTACCCTTAGGTATGTAAATTAGGTTATTTTCTACTAAATGGCATTTTTATTTTTTACGGGTACGTTTTATTTAGGTATGAAATCCACACAAAATTTTATAATTAAGGCCCCTGGTCAGTTGTTTCAACGGTGGAAGCTAGGCCTCATTCAGAAGGAGAGCGGACGTCCCCGCGTGGGCCAGTTGCAAGCGTGTTGGCCATTCCAAACGACAGTGCTGTTCAAAAGGAGGGGGGACGGAAGGAAAAGGACCAAATCAGTTCAGTGTACAGCAGCCTCAGACAGAACAGTCTCAGACTGAGGGCTCCCCCAAATTTACAGATCTACTGTCTGCAGTCGAGGTTATTAGGGAACTTACTACGACAGCTCATGTCATGTGGGAACAGGTGTTCCCGCAATGGGGATTTCCAAAATGACTAAGAAGGGACAATTATGAATAATTCATTTCCAGAATAATACAGCACCTTTGTCCTTTCTTGACAGCAATAAATGCCAGTGCCGTATTCGCAATCACCCACCCACCCAATCCAAGCATGGGCATGAAGCTGGGAGGGAGATTTTACGCATCCGTCAGGGGGCCAAGTCTGTCTCTGACTATGCCATCGATTTCAAAACCCTAGCCACCTACAGCTGCTGAGAGAAGCAGGCCCTATACAATGCCTTCCTACATGGACTTTTGGAGAGCGTCAAGGATGCTCCTGAACCGCGACTTGCGCAAAAATTTTGAACAGTTTGTCAACCTGGCCATTCGAGTCAATTCTCGGCTAGGGGAGTGTAGATGAGTTAGCCACCTCAGTTCCAGTCACAGCCAACGTTCCTGAGCAACTCATCAGTGCTTTCCTGGGATTCCCACTCTACTAAATCCCTTTTGGAACCTGAACCCATGCAAGTGGTCCAAGGAGGAGCGAGAAAGGCGCATCCGGGAACAAGCTTTTCCGCACTGTGGCAGGGCTGGACTTTACATATCAGGGTGTCCTTTAAAAGATAACGCCCACTTGTGGAGAGAGGAACGTTAATGGGGGCATGTTCTGTCAAAATCTCCTCAAAGAACCGTACCTGTCTGCCCGTCACCCTGGAAGGGGGTTCCAGAGAGGCATTAGCCCTCATAGAGCCCGGAGCCAAGGAGACCTTTCTGGAGCAGCCGAATGCTGGGGGACTCCACTGGAGATGTTTTCACCCCCTCTAGAGGTCAGTTCCCTCAATGCCATGAACATCGGCCACATCACGCACTCCACAATCCCTATTAAGCTTCTAACCTCCAGCAACTAAGAGATCATTAGCCTCTTCATCATCTAATCCCTTCATTCTCCTGTTATCCTGGCCACCTTTGGATGACTAAACACAACCCGGAGGTGGATAGAAAAAAGCACCAGATTCTGGGCTTGAGCCCCACCTGCTAGCAAACGTGCCTGAAAAGCCCACTCACCTGTCCCTGTCCCCATTTCTGCTGAAATCTCGAACCTGGAGAAGGGTCCTCCTGAGTATCTGGACCTCAAGGGGGTTAAGTCTTGGCCATTTATCTGCTGCCTTATCGTCCATATGACTGCACCATGGACCTCAACCCGGGCACCACACCCCCTAGAGGAAGACTGTTCTCCCTCTCCAAACATGAGACCGAGGCCATGGAGAAGTGCTCCAATGAGGCGTTGACTGCCGGCATCATTCGCCCTTCCTCAACACCTGCCTGAGCTGGATTCTTCTTCGTGAGTAAGAAGAATGGTTCCCTCCAGCTATGCATTGACTTCAGGGGCCTCAACGACATCACCCACAAGAACCACTTGTTAGGTTGGAGGCAGGAGAACACCAGATGCAGGATCCAGAAGGTCTTATTTGAACAAAACACGAGGAAAAGATGGCTCACAGGGCCAAAAAAAAAAAAAAAAACACTGTGCACATGCATTGAACAACAGGGAAAACCAAGGTACTCTGCCCAAGGCAGGGGGAAACTGAAGTGCACACTCCCCTAGAGTGGCTAGAATAAAACAAATCTGATCCAGTTGTTTTAAACTTCTTAATGATTCCTCTGACAGTAAATATGGGCAGGTGCAGGCGAGTGGCTATTTTCTTGTAGGCATTGCCTGACTTGTGAAGGTCGACACACATCTGCCTTACTTGAATGATGTGTTCCTTTGTCTTTCCCATGTTGAAGAGTGGATAAGAGAAATGGCCTCTGTGTCATGTCATACTTATACCCCAGGGAAACAGGAAGTGATGAATTACAAATTAAATGTTCCTAGATACTCTGATCAACTTTGTAAACTACTGTAAAAATGACAGAAATACTTCAATTACATTTATTTCCTTGGAATTGTTAGGGGTGCCAATTATTGTGGAACAGGTGATTTTATAAAAAATAAGTATTTCTTTGTCAGGGTTTTTTTTCCTCCTTAAAATTCACTTGAGTTTAAGGTTACATTTTTTGACAATTTTCAGTGTGAGAGTATGCTTCTGCAATAAAAATTAAATTTATTTTAAGGCTTTAACATATTTTAGCCTGGGATGCCAATAATTATGGATGGCATTGTACTGCTGTTCTTGCAAATTACAGGCCTATTTCCAAATTGCCTTTTATCTCAAAAATCCTTGAGAAGATAGTTTGCAAACAAATAATCCCCTCTCTGGGAGAGCACAAAATTCTTGAGCTTGCACGGCACTGAATCTGCTCTTTTAATAGTTTCACTGATATCTTTTTAGCTACTGTTATGGCCCAAATTTGTTATGACATTTACGACAACAAGGGATGACAGACACAATTTTAAAACTTAAAAGTCTTTGTTTAATTAAATGTGTTTAACTAATCTACTTTCTACTTTACTGACCAAAATTGATATATACAAGATTGGTTGTGTTGCATGGTGATGTTCCAGGTGAGGAAAGTGCTCCAACACAGGCAAAAATCCACAAAAAGCTTCACAGGTCTTGAAGAGTGACAGGTCTGGTGAAATGTATCCTTCTCCTTGCAATTTCTCAGATTACTTTACTGTCTCAATTTTCCTCCTTGTATACTCTTTTTCAGACCCCCTCCCACCTTTTAGACTTTTTTTTAATTTGACTTGTCTCAGACATGCCCAGGACATGCCCAAACCTAGCTCTTGTCTGGGCTCAACAAAAAAAAGGTCAATACTGCCATCTATTGGCTTCTTTTCACATTACACCTCCATTCCAAAAGGGACAAATTTTGACTCATAAAGGCAAAATTTTTCTTTTCAATACAAAAATGGTTAAATAGATACTTGTGTGTTGAGATATAGATATAGATATCTATATCTGAAAAAAGAACTGATAAAAGTATCTGATAAGTCCTCAAATGGAGGAACCATAGTAGGCTAAACAGAGTCACGAGGCAAACCACCTGAGTCTTGACTATTCAATGTGCTGGACGGCACCACATCATTTTCTTCATGAGCCTTCTTGGCCATAGCACAGGTCACTGCACAGGAAGGATACAGAGACGGGTCTTCATCACCATCTTCAGTGCTCGGCTGTGAAGTAAGATGTACAGAGGGAACTACATTGCCCCCAGCCAGGTCATTGCCTAGCAACAGAGAAACACCCTTGATAGGTAGACTTGACATAAGGCCCACCTTTACCTGTCCTGTAACTAAATCTGACTTCAAGAATACAGAGCGCAGGGGTGCAGATACAGTCCTCCCTTCAATACCTTGTACAAGTATGAAATCCCCAGAAGCGGTCTCATCACGTAACTCTAAGGAGTCTATCAACAGAAGTGACTGAGAAGCTCCGGTATCCCTTAGGATATATATCGGGACAGGAGTAGTATGCTCATTCAGAGCCACAAATCCCTCCGACACAAATGGAAGAAATTCCTCCCTCACAAAGTCAGCAGTATCAGGGTTCTTAGCCCCACAAGGAGCAGGCAATTTAGCAGATTGGTCATCTACTACGGGGGTTTCTAACCTTGTTTTCACAAAGGCATTTGGTTTGGTATCCTTTTCTGTTTCTTTCTTAGCTTTAAGGAACCAACAGTTAGTTGTAACATGACCAGATTTCTTGCAATAACTGCAAACTAGACCACTTTTGTCACTGTCAGCTTTCACATTTTGATCAGGCCTTTGACTGGATTTCTGAGCACCATCACCAGATTTGTCTTTGGTTTTGGGTGAGGTATCTTGGGTGTCACCATTGCTTTTTTTCTGAAATTGGAACCATCTATTGTTACTGCTAGACTGAAATTTGGACTTATGTGTGAGAACATATTCATCTGCAAATTTGGCAACTGATTGCAAATTCAGTGCTTGCATCTCATTAAGGTAGGTCTCAATATCATCTTTAACACAGTTCTTGAATTCTTCAACAAACACCATCTCTTTTAGTGGGTTGAAATCATCTTTGACCTCCCTAGAAGTACAACAGCGTTCAAAGCAAACCACCTTCTCGTTAGCAAATTCCACATAAGTCTGTCAGATTTCTTCAGATCTCTGAATTTCTGTCGGTAAGCCTCTGGAACCAACTCAGAAGCTCTAAAAATAACCTTTTCGACAACCTCATAATCAGAGGAGTCATCTGCAGGCAAAGCCGAATAGGCTTGTTGAGCTTTTCCCTTGAGGACAGTTTGCAACATCAGAGGCCAGTGTTCCATTAGCCACTGACAACTTTTAGCTACCTTTTCAAAGCACTGGAAATAGTTGTCAACATCCTTCTCCAAGAATGGAGGCACCAGTTTCACCTCCTGGCTAGCACAAAATTTGTTTTTAGCTTCAATTTTAATTTTTAGTTGCTCTATTTTGAGTCTTTCTTCTCTATCTAACTTCTCTAATTCAAAATCTCTCTGTCTGTCTCTCTCTTTCTGCTCTTTCCTCTTTCTCTCTCTCTCTTGCTAATTTTTCTGACTCAAACTGCCTTTCTTTCTCTCTTTCTATTTCTGCCCTCTCAAATTCTCTTTGTTTTACTTTTTCCTGCCTTTCTCTTTCTGCCCACTAAAATGCTCTTTGTTTTTTTTTCCTCCTTTTCAATCTCTAGCATTTTTAATTTTTGTTCCATTTCTATATTTGAATTTTCCACTGGAAACTGTTCCAGATCTCCTAGTGCAAACACATTTTCATCAATGTAATATTCAACAACCTCTCTAGCCAGTCTTGCGTTTCGCATGGCTGGTTTTACCTCTGTCAGCTCCAAATGTCTGCATATTTTTAGCAGTTCTGACTTCAAAACCTCTACAGTTAGTGATGCCAAGAAATTATCCATTGCTGTTGATCTGTCAATATAGATAGATAGATAGATAGATAGGAAAATTCAAAAAACAATTTTACAATTTGAAATGGTAGATTGACAATAAATGACTCACACAATGGTCTATCCCGGATGAGCCCCCAATTTGTTATGGCCCCAATTTGTTATGACATTTACGACAGCAAGGGATGACAGACACAATTTGAAAACTTAAACACATTTAATTAAACAAAGACTTTTAACTAATCTACTATCTACTCTACTGACCAAGATTGATATATAAAAGGAAAAAAAAATATTTACAGTCCCTTTGGTTGGGTTGCTTTGTGATGTTCCGGGTGAGGAAAATGCTCCACCACAGGCAAAAATCCACCAAAAGCTTCACAGGTCTTGAAGAGTGACAGGTCTGGTGAAATGTTTCCCCTTGCATTTTCTCCTACTACTTTACTGTCTCAATTTTTCTCCTAATATACTAATATCTCCTAATTTATATTATTTCTCCTAATATAATATTTTTTTTTCAGACCCCTCCCACCTTTTAGACTTTAATTTGACTTGTCTCAGACATGCCCAGGACATGCCCAAACCTAGCTCCAGTCTGGGCTCAACAAAAAAAGGTCAATACTGCCATCAAATGGCTTCTTTTCGCATTACACTACTGACTCTGGTGACTGTTTTATTCTTGTGCTTTTAGATTTAACTGCTGTATTTGACACAGTGGACCATGAACTTTTAATCTCTCGTTTAAAACAGTGGATGGATATCAGGGGCGCAGCACTTGAGTGGTTCAGGCCATACTTGGCTGATCGAACTTTCTGTGTCAGCCTTGGTGACTTTGTGTCTTCCTCTGCTCGGCTCTCATGTGGGGTCCCTCAGGGCTCAATCCTAGGCCCTCTTCTCTTCTCTCTCTACTTGCCTCCACTTAGCTCCATACTTAGGATACATGGTATTTCCTTCCACTGATATGCAGATGATAGTCAGATTTATGTCCCTCTCAAAAGGAAAGATGAATATTCTGTCAAACCACTTCTCAGGTGTCTTGATGACATAAAGGCCTGGATGGTTATAAACTTTTTACATTTTAATGAGAAATAGAGAGTGGTGATGGTTTTTGGTGGCACCACTGCCACCAAGTGTAATGCACTTTATATGGGGGTTCGTGGCTCCTCCGTCGCCCGTCTTCAGATGGTGCAAAATGCTGCTGCACGTCTTTTGACAGGTACACGTGAACACGAGCACATTTCCCCCATTTTAGCCTCACTTCACTGGCTGCCCATACATTTTAGGATCAGTTTAAAAAAATTATTTACTTTTAAATCCCTCAATGGTCTCGCCTCGCTCTACCTCGCCAAGCTGCTGCAGCCTCATACAACTCCCCCCACCCCCACTCTCTCAGGTCAGCTGATTGCCCGCTCCTGAGTACCCAAAGCTAAGCGCAGCTCGGAGGCGACCGTGCCTTTCAGTGTTGTGTTAGTTCACAATTAATATGAACTAGTTCAAAGTTCAGTTCACAGATTTTAAAATGAACTAGTTCAGTTCATAGTTCATATTTCTTTTAAAAAAATGAACTAAGTTCACAGCCCAAAAAATGAACTAGTTCTTTTTTAAGTTCATTTTTAACGCAGTCATCCAAGAATTTTTTTCTTCATAAGAGTCTCTTCTTATCTGTTCATCCCCCACTCCCAATCACTGCCACAATGTCCAAAAATGGAATCACAGACAGCTTTTATTCAACAAGTTATGGTGCTGAAAAAAATGTCAGCAGGTTGCAACTACATGCAGAAAGTCAGGTCCAGCAAAGTCTCTGAAAATGAAACTGTCCTTCATTAGGACTGCATGAATCACACTCTAATGCAGTTCAAAAACATAAGCCAAGACCAACAATGTTACAGTAGGCAAGAACACTGAGTAAAAGGTGTCTAGTGCACCCCACCACTGAATTTCCCATTGACTATAATGGAAAAACTCCAGCTATTGTTATTTAAAAGGTATACAATCGCAAATCTTTCCTGCGTAGGACTGGATTACATATTTAAAAAAAAAAATCGAGGCGCAATTTTGCTTGACGCTTTTCGGGAATTAAGTTATAAGAGCTTGTTTTAGTCAACGGTTAATCCATTGGTAGGTCAATATGACTCACATCTGACTCTGACTGGTCACTTGCACAGCATTAGTGAATAGTCTGCAAGAACATTGCTGCTGGTAGCAGTTTGAACCAGGGGTGTCTCTAAACCCAATACTGTACTGGGGCACAGCTGGGGCACAAACTATTTTTAGCACTAATTTATCATAAAAAGCATAAATAGTCCTTCAAATTATACATTCATATCAGATTATCTTGTTGTCTGGATCTATGATTAACCACCTGAAATGGACTGATGCATTTTGCACTTTACTCTAGACCTCTGAACCTGGTACAAGCAAAAAAAGACTGTACAACATTAAATAGCTCTTCCATTACTCTAAATATAAACTGTATGTTTACGTGCCTGGCAGGCCAAAACACTAAATTATCCATGCCATACAAACATACACAGAGGAAAACAGACAAAACATTACCATATCAACAGTTTTGAATCAAGGCACAAAGTGTGCAAAGCAACACCAAACTGACTCACATTCAAATTACATTTCATCTTCACTGCAGTATTAATTGTAGGCTAAACATTCATTGCGTAATTCAAGTAAACCATTCCATCAAGGTACCAATAACTGCAATCATTAAACTGTATCTGATATGTTCCATTCTAATCAGTGCATCTTCACTAAACGTAAAACTATATTCACTAGTGTCGGCTATAACAGTAGGCTATCTTTAAGTCTTTACCAAAACTGTGTACTGTCCTTTGTTATCCTCAATGTCACATAACCAAAGTACTCGATGAGCCCGATTCTCTGTTCATACAGAACCCATGTTTTAACGTGAAATAGCTCATATACGGTCATCAAACATCGATAGCAATCTCCAGACACCGAGTTGACATTACTAGGCTAACCATTATGAATCAACGTTATGCCTATGACGAGCCAGTTAGCTATAGGGCAGCAGCTAACGTCTGCACTAGGCTACGTCAATTAAGACGGCAGCTTAAAGTTTAAGCTAAGTTGTGACATTTGAATTCCCATGGAAATGGCGACACAGAGGAGAAAACAAACAGTAAGGACAGGCAGTTGCCCAGCACTAACCTGAAGACAGGTGAACGAATGACGGTGAGAGCAGTCAGCACTGACAGACACCGCTGTGTGCGTGACCTTGTGTTCCTAAGTTCTGAAGTGAGCCGAATCGCAGCCAAAGCCGCGTGAATATTAGTAGCCACGTGCCATTGTGTACTATACGGAGTGAAGTGAATAAATTAGCAATGAGTTACAGTCGTCATATTAAGTAGTTGTGTGTCTAAGCACTCTGTTACTGTAAATTCTCTTGCTGTAGATTATGTGGACATGTAGACTTAAAACGTGATTTTTTTTATCCCTTGGGGAAAATTATACTGGGGCACTGCTGACCAATAATGGGGTACGTGCCCCAGTAAAATGTCGGGTTCCGCCGATGGTTTGAACTCCCATGGTTACTGAGCTATGTTTTCATTTCACGGAACCGGCAGCCGAGCTGTATGCTGAAGCGCTATCTTCGCTGGCAATCATAGAAAGCTTGCCAGTTTGGTTTACTGCCTTAGCTATAATTGCGTTATCGTAATAATTATAAACAAAACTCACAGCTTGCTCACTTAATAGTCCCTAGATAGGCAGATGCCGGATAAGGATGCTGCTATTTGCGCAATTCATCCGGTATGAACACGTTACATAAACGTTTCTGCCAGGTCATTCGCTATGGCTAATTCTATGTATAAATGCAACTTGGGTTTATTGTGCCAACTAAGTTTATCTAGCCAACTAGATAACAGATAAAGTTTGCGATCACAGCCGTCTACAGCGACCCGATTACCTATCAAGCCAGCTCGACAAGTGGCTAGTAAGTGTTGCGCTTCCTATGATTAACACGTGTTATATGCTCGACTTCTTGAACAGTGTCATGTAAAATTGTGCATTAATTTATATTGTTAAAAGTTTTTCGATCACAACTATGTTGAAATTGTTTCGGAAGACCCCTTAGTTAGTCTCCATAGGAAATTCGGAAGTGCGGTGCACTTCACGCCATATTGGTTTCTTCAATTACGCTCTAAGAAGGATACGGCGGCCGCCCCTCCAGTTCTACGTATATTCATTGGCATAGACAGAGCAGCGGCGGCGTCAGTTGATGACGTCATCACAAGTCTACTGGGAGAAGTATTTATGGCAATAATATTGAACGCCCGTTATTCCTTACCCAAATGAACTCGTTCAGGGAATCGTTCGTTTTCGGCAGATGCGTACGTTCAGTTCATCATTCGTCAAAATAATGAACGAGTTCATGAACGTCGTTCTTTTTTCCCGTTCATGCACAACACTGGTGCCTTTGCTGTAGCAGCTTCCAAACCATGCAACGATCGGCCTCTCCATATCAGACAGGCCTCCTCTCCGTCCATTTTTAAATCCCATCTTAAAACCCATCTCTTCTCCTTGGCTTTTGACACCATGTGAGATGTTGAATGTATTTTTATTCTAATGTTTATTCATGTTTATGATTTATTGTACACCTGTTTTGTGTCTTTTAATTTAGTCTTGTATTTTTTCTTATTTAGTTTTTATTTATTCTTCTGTACAGCACTTTGGTCCACTGTGGTTGTTTTAAAGTGCTTTACAAATAAAGTTGGATTGTAAATAAGCAGTCCTTCACCTCCACCTCAACGAGCAGCAGGGGGAGGGACTGAAAGGCCAAACCTTTACAATGGGAGTGTTGTATTGCGATCAGGAACCAGATGCGAGAACCAGGAAGTGCAGTAGAGCTTGTTTTATTGGTAAAGGGGGGTGACCCCCGCAGAGCAAAAGGCAACAGTACAAAGTCCACAATCCAAAAGTCGAAATCCAGTTGGGCAAAAATAGTATCAAAAACCAGGGCAGCAATCACAGTAATCGTAGTCGGACAGAAATGGGTCTGGTACACAGGAATAGTACTATCAGAGAGACAAGCCAGAATCCACAGGACGTAATCCGAATCGTTACCAGGGCAGCAAACAGATCTCGTAGTCGGGCAGAAAAATGGTCAAAACACAGATGCAACAGTAATCCAAAATCACAAAGGCAAAAATCAAAAGTCGGGCAATCCAGTCAGAAAGATAAACACTGAGAAATCAAGGCGAGAACCGTGGCACAAGAAAACTAGGGAGAACGATCTGACAAGAGAGTGAACCAAACAGACATCTTATATACACATCCGGGGTAAACACATGACCAGGGAGAACAGGTGCAATCAATGGTAACAATGATCAGGGAGAGACACATGAGGAATAAACTAATGACATGAATTTGGCTGTAGCCAAAACGCAGAAAGGGATCACAAGACAAACCTAAGTACAAAACAACAGCTCCGGTTAAGGAGTACTAAAGTGCCAAGATAAAAGAAAAGGAAAGCACAAAGTATAAGTGGAAAACTGCAGCAGAGATAATTAGGGATAGGCAAGGAGGGCGGAGATTAGAATTGAGCGACTGCTGAGAGATCGTTAGTCAATTAGTATGTGCAGCTATACAATCCCGAGTGCATGTTAGTAAGTTAGTAAAAATATACAAAGTTAATGAGGGTTAGTAATTATCGAAAACAACAAACTGTTCGTATGGTTAGTAGATAGTAAAAGAGAGAGGAAGGAAGCACACGAGATAATGAAGGAAGATTGAAAACCCAGAAACCAATAAATCACCCGAATGCGTGGCACGCAAGACTAAGGACCGTGGGCAAAGACCTACACAAGACAAGACAGGGTAGACGAAGTGTAATGCATGGAAATGAAAACATGGCATGAAAACTGAGGCATGAAAAAATAATAAAACATGAAATCTAAATTTCCAAAAACACAACACATGATCCTAAGAATGGTCAAAGGGCAGGCAGTGGTCACTAAACACAGAAATCCAAAACATGGCTAGGCCAGGCACAGAACTTAAAACATGACATGCAGAATGCGGAATCACAACAGGGAGTGATTTTAATGTTCAGAAAAAATTCAGCCCATTCCAGTCAGATACCTGATTCTGAGGAGGCTCAAAAGAAAGACAGATCCAGTGAAAATTTTGTCGTTTTTGTCATATTTCACTCTTTCATAACTCGAAAATTATTGGGAGTACAGCAATAAGATTTGGCATGGTTTCATTTCTTAAGTAGATGTATCAACATGATTTTTTTCTTGGAAATCCAGGACGTGAACTGGGAGGCCTTAGATGAGCTGGGATGGAATGACCCTATTCTAATCCTGTAAATAACCAACATGCTAACTTGCACAATTGGGTAATATTATTAACACGCAAATGACTAACTTTACTAATTGATTCTTTCTGCTCTCCTCACTAATCTTTAACTCCACCCTCTTTGCTCTCCCATTGCTTTACGATTTGGTGCTTTTTTTTTGCTTTTGAATCCCTGTCTGTTTTTGGATTGCCCTTTGGTACCGTCACTAAGATCACCTGGCTTGGACTCGGACTGTAAAAGACCACGATTATTGTATCCAGACTACACTACTAATCTGCCCGAATTTTTTTTTCTGCTTACAAAAGTACAAAGGAATACAGCAAATTCTTTAAAAATCCCACAAAAGCCTGTGATGAAAAATATCTCATTCCCACTCCAAAGCTGTCTGGTGGCTGTCTGATGTTTTTGGATGGTGTGTGAGCTCTAAAGGTGCAGGGAATCTTGTGAAAATTGATGGCAAGATGAATTCAGCATGCTATCAGAAAATACAGGCAGACAATTTTCATTCTTCTGCACGAAAGCTGCACATGGGATGCACTTGGACTTTCCAGTCGGACAATGATCCAAAGCACAAGGCCAAGTTGACCCTCCAATGGTTACAGAAGAGGAAGGTTCTGGAGTGGCCATTGCAGTCTCTACATCAATTTCATCAAGCCGTTTCGGGGAGATCTCAAACGTGCTGTTCATGCAAGACGACCAAAGAATTTGTGGGCGCTGAAGGCATTTTGCAAGGAAGAATGAGCAGCTATACCGCTTGAGAGAATTGGGGGCCTTATTGACAACTATCACAAAAGACAACACGGTGTTATTGAAGCTAAAGGGGGCAACACACAGTATTAGGAACTAAGGGTATGCACACTTTTGAATGGGGTTCATTATTTTTTTTTTACCTAATTGCCATATTTTATTTGATTGTCTCTCTCTGCAGGACCAACAGTTGGATATGAATCCAATAAGAAATAAAAGTAATATGTTTTGCCTGGCCATTCATAGTTTTTTATGTGCCCGCCCTCCAAAGAGGAAAAGGGGCATTATGTCGACACCATGTCTGTCCGTCTGTCCGTTAACTTTTCGTTTCCGTGGGATAACTATAGAATCCCTCGTCGGATTGATGCCATTTCTTAATGGCGTATTGGGAGTGGCCAGAGGAAGGTTCCTTTCGAAAACCAGCGTTGTGCGATATCTAATATGGCCGCCACAGCAGCCATCTCAATATGCCCTTGATCAACATACAGGCGGGGGCATATGCCATGCTCTGCGTTGCTCATCTTTTTTTTCCCTATGTTACCCATTTTACAAATTCAGCAAGGGTATGCAAACATTTGAGTGTTTAACATGAAAATATCATTTTAAAGTGTGAAAAAATGTTGTAATAATATGAAAAGCATTATGTCATAACAAACTTTTCACTTTATAACGTGATACTAACCCTTTTTTTCAGGAATTACAGCAATTTTCTTTTGTAGTTATGTTATAAATTTTTCATGATCATACAAAAGTTGACTGTAAGGGCAGACTAAGTTGCAAATGAATGGTTTCATATAAATCAATAATCAGTGTCTCCTCACATTATTTGTTACATTTCAGTGGCCTGTACAATCAATAAATATTAAAAACCTATTGGGGTGAATGCATATGTCAGGCCACGCCTCCAGCTGTCCAGCTCACCGGTCTACTAAGACTCAGACGTGCAGTTATTAAAATTCATTTATCAACTGCATCTGTTGTTCATTGCCACTGAGTGTATGTAACAGTTAGTATTTAAGACCGAGTCTCTCTCCGTCTCATTGTGAAGTCTCGGAAATCCACGCCATTACGGCAATTGTTAGTCTTATTTTGACTTATTCTCCGTATTCATGCGTCTAAACTCCTGAAGCTTAGTGCTGTTAGTGTTTATTCCAGCACTTTATCTTAAAGTAACTCATCATAATACATTTTTACTGCAGCTAAAGCCTAGAGTCTGTACTATTAATAGCATTTAAGGAACCTCGTTTCCATTTTGTTTTTGTATTGCCACGTTTGTAGCTTCTGTAATGCAGGGGGCATAAATATACAACCAAGTCCATCCTTGCATCAGAGTCCAGTCCTTAACTTCCTGTCCTCCGTGCATCTGAGCTGTGTACAAAGCCGAACCAATACAACATGTTGTATTGCTGGTTTGTTTGGCAATTTCATATAATCAATGAGGTAGACCTAATCCAGGGTTCCTTAGGCAGATCAGATTTAAGGGCTTTTTTATTCCACTCAAAATAAAATTTAAGGCCAATTTCACAAAGAAAAAAGCAAGCAACAAAATCAATTTCTCAGATTAAAGAACAACTTTGTGGTTTAATGAAACATCTTATTTAACATAAACATAAATGTATTAACACATATCAACATGAATGAACATGAATATGAACATGAACTTATTTTTTCACTTGGCCTAACCACCTGTTTGGCTTTTGCAACCACACTGGATGTGTTACTTTCGGTTATTGACAAATTACACTGAAGACAAAGTATTTATATTGCAACAGTCAACATGCATTAGGTTTGTGGTTGAAAAATGATGTATCTCATTGGCATACCAGCCACTCAGTTTCCGGGGATGGCTTACACGCTCTAGGTAGGCATCATAATTAACTGTTATGTCATGGTTACTGGACCGCCTTAAGCTACAGAAAGTGGATAGTCTGTTCCGTCTTTGATTGTACTACTATGTTGGCATAATTGTGTCACAGATTGTATGGCTATCTTGCTAGCTAGCTAAGGCTATTTAAGGAAAATCTTTGTTAATAATACAAAACCCAAAACCAGTGAAGTTGGCACGTTGTGTAAATCGTAAATAAAAACAGAATACAATGATTTGCAAATCCTTTTCAGCCTATATTTAATTGAATACACTGCAAAGACAAGTTACTTAATGTTCGAACAGGTAAACTTTGTAATTTTTTGGAATTTGATGCCTGCAACATGTTTCAAAAAAGCTGGCACAAGGGGCAAAAAAGACTGAGAGTTGAGAAATGCTCATCAAACACTTATTTGGAACATCCCACAGGTGAACGAGCTAATTGGGAACAGGTGGGTGCCATGATTGGGTATAAAAGCAGCTCCCCTGAAATGCTCAGTCATTCACAAACAAGGATGGGGCGAGGGTCACCACTTAGTGAACAAATGCGTGAGCTGATTGTCGAACAGTTTAAAAGCAACATTCCTCAACGAGCTATTGCAAGAAATTTAGGGATTTCATCATCTACGGTCCGTAATATCATCAAAAGTTTCAGAGAAACTGGAGAAATCACTGCACGTAAGCGACAAGGCCGAAAACCAACATTGAATGCCAGTGACCTTCGATCCCTCAAGCGGTACTGCATCAAAAATCGACATCAGTGTGTAAAGGACATCACCACATGGGCTCAGGAACACTTCAGAAAACCACTGTCAGTAACTACAGTTTGTCGCTACATCTGCAAGTGCAAGTTAAATGGCTTTCGCTTTGCATTGTAGAGGCCCAAGCTCATCTAAGATGGACTGATGCAAAGTGGAAAAGTGTTCTGTGGTCTGACGAGTCCACATTTCAAATTGTTTTTGGAAACTGTGGACGTTGTGTCCTCCGGACCAAAGAGGAAAAGAACCATCCGGACTGTTATAGGCGCAAAGTTCAAAAGCCAGCATCTGTGATGGTATGGGGGTGTATTAGTGCCCAAGGCATGGGCAACGAACACATATGTGAAGGCACCATTAATGCTGAAAGGTACATACAGGTTTTGGAGCAACATATGTTGCCATCCAAGCAACGTCTTTTTCATGGACGCCCCTGCTTATTTCAGCAAGACAATGTCAAGCCACATTCTGCACGTATTACAACAACATGGCTCCCTAGTAAAAGAGTGCGGGTACTAGACTGGCCTGCCTGTAGTCCAGACCTGTCTCCCATTGAAAATGTGTGGCGCATTATGAAGCGTGAAATACGACAACGGAGACCCCGGACTGTTGAACAAATTAAGCTGTACATCAAGCAAGAATGGGAAAGAGTTCCACCTGAAAAGCTTCAAAAATTGGTCTCCTCAGTTCCCAAACGTTTACTGAGTGTCGTTAAAAGGAAAGGCGATGTAACACAGTGGTAAAAAGGCCCCTGTGCCAACTTTTGTGCAATGTGTTGCTGCCTTTAAATTCTAAGTTAATGATTATTTGCAAAAAAAAAAAAAAGTTTCTCAGTTTGAACATTAAACATCTCGTCTTTGCAGTGTATTCAATTGAATATAAGTTGAAAAGGCAGTGTCCACGATGAAGGGCCGGGAGACATCAGGGTACGCTAGCATTGGGGCCTGAATGAGGGCTGTCTTGAGCTGGCGTGCACCAAGAGGTTGTCTAGGTACATGACACAGCGACTTCGAGGGACGGTCGACAGCACTCTTTCCATGAGCCGGACGGTCGCCAGAGCGTTGAAAAGGCCGAACGGCATTACTTGAAAATTCCACAATCCCCTCCTCTTTGGTGAAGGCAGTCTTAGCTTTAGCACTAGGAGCTAGCCTCACTTGCCAGTATCTACTGCGGAGGTCGAGCGAGCTGAACCAACTGGACCCCGCAATGTGGTCTAGCGCTTCGTCGATGCGTATACCCCCCCGCCCCGGACCTGATTGGCTCCCTCTCCCCACCCGGTGCAGCCAATCGCGACACTCCGCTATTTTTTTTAGTGGTTAAACAAGTAAACTGGGGCAGGATCGCCACAATATTATATCTGCCAGCAAAGCAGAAATAATAATACAGTACACACTGTTACGTGTACTTATGATTCTGACCTATTATTTAATCAAATCGAAATTATCAGCAAGAGAAGCACCATCATAGATTATAGCGGCCTTGCCAGATGCAATAGCTTCTATCGGCAGATGGCAGTAATTCTGTATTCGGGGCGGTTCAGACCCATGCAGTAGATCGTTGTTTGTCCGGATCGCATTCAGGCACATAGAGGAACACTGTCTATGAGCGAACCCCCAGGATTTCTTGAATTGTTTGTATAATTTCGAATGCACAGCATGGAAAGATCACCAAGTATACATTAGAGATAAAAACTGTCAATGTAAAGTGACTTAAAACTGAAGGATTCTTATATATATGCCCGGTTTTAATGCTGGAAGTTCCCACGTCCCCGCATGGCGACGTGGCGTTCTTTACACCCAACAACACCGATTTTCATTTGAGGCTATTTGAGAAGGATGCATGAGACGACCCCCAAACTAGGCTACATGTAGTAAGTAACAGCAGCGTGGGCAGGATATCCCCGTCCATTGGCTGCAAGTTCCTTTCATATAGGCCTTGCACTCCTGTATGATGTCATAGAAGAATCTTGCACGATATCACAAAAAAGAATATTACATACAATAGAACTATCCAGATGGCCCCTGAAAAATGTAGAGCTTTCCTGATGGAAGAATCTTTGGTGTTCCCAGGCTAGTCATAATGTTTACAAGCACTCATGAATATTCATTACCCTGACATAAGCTTATAGAAACTTTTGGCTGAGCAAGTACAATAATACAATCAGGTATTATAAACCATCATAACGTAAACGCTTGAATCAAAGAAAGCAGCTTAGGCAAAACGTACCACACGCGATCAATTAATTCTAGAGAAGAAATGGAATCAATTGATGCATGGGATGCCCTTACAATGTAAAGCGTAAAGCCGAGGTTAATGAAGGAAGATTATAACCACCATTGTGGAACCAATTGCCTCTGATTGCTAGTTCAGAGTTTCTTGAGCCGGCTCACTCAAATAAAGCCTTATGTTGAACTTCCTTCTTAGTACACCCTGATCTTGTCATACTGTGGCTTTTTGCCAACCACGCTGGTCAACAAACCCACGTGACCAAGTTCGTGACGTCACGGGAAGTATTTCTATAGGCAACACTTCTTCCCGGTAATATGGCGGAAGCATAATCAACTGCAGGGTAAACTGGCTATGTACTGATGTACTCTCTGACATCGTATTTTAACATAACCAATGCGTAGCGATAGATGCGGTGGAATTGAAGCTCCGCCCCAATCCAGGTGTTGATAACAGAAATGGAGGTCCCACTTAGACCTACTTTTATCCTAACCTTCGCACGCCGTGGGGTTTTCTTCTATTTCAAATGAATCAGCGGACCATAATGACATCTAAAACGTCTGTTTGTAACATGCCCGGTGACAAGAAGGAAAAGGTAGGCCTGTTTATTACTTTTGAATGCCTAATTTTTCATAAGCTATTTTTTGCATTAGAGGGGAATAAAAATTTGGTACCAAGCGTTAATGTGCTGCGTCTAGATTTATAATGAGACCATTCCGATCGGATGTCAGGCTGAGGACGTCAATAAGAAGCGTACATTTAGACAAGTACCTCACCTGGACTCAATCCCAGCTGTATTTTACATAATTACCCGTCTGAATTGCTGAAAGTGGACTTTCTTGCCTGACTGTAAGTTAGACTGCGGTAAAGTTGGTTTCATCTATTCAGATATTATTGGGGTTCGTACTTCAATAGCTTACCAAGAAAACAAAGAAATATGATATAATCTGTACGTTCTGAACTTTCACAACACAGACGGTGAACTACAACCTCTTTTTTGTCTGATATACTTATGTTTGGAGAACTACAAATTGCATTGATCTCTATGGGACTTCTGCGTTTTAGGGACCGTCAGTGATTAGAAATGCTGAGGACTCAAAACGTCAAATCCAGGTGCATACGAGCTCTAAACCGATAAGAATTTGATTAAAGAGCAATGCCATTTTAGGTTCAGACATTTAACATGTTTTTTGAATAAATAATGAACAATTGAATAATTAATAATTATCCATCCCAATCATATGATAGAATGAGTGGCCTTATCTATAAATTAGTCATTGGGATGTTCCATTTGGGTTTAATTGTACTTGATTTCTTCATTTTAAAAGATGGGGAGGTTATCAAAACTGGGCAAATGGAGAGTACTGAAGTCACCAACATGTTTTCAAGTGCTTCCCTTTGATAGTATTACATCTTCAAATTGAGAAATTTTGCAGAAAAACTACAAAAAATTCCTGTTCAAGTGCTGCGGGCTGGGGGATAGAAAGAAATTAAACAGTTTTTACCATAGGGCAGTTTACATACTGGATTGACTTTTGATTTATTTTCTTTCTTTGAAAAAAAAATGCTTTCTGTTAATCATGAGGAGAGATAGAGGTATAAAGCTTTAATTTCACAGCAGAGGGCAATTTTTTAAACCATTTTAATGAGGGCATTATATGGACCTTACTTTATACAGGCCTGCCACTATCTTTAAGACAACTATAAAAACTCTGAGTGGTACTTTTACCTACAGTTAAATCCATACCTTATTCATTGTTTCGATCAGTTTTTAAAAATAATTTTTATTTATCTATTTTATTTTTGTAAACAGTTCGGCAGTTTTGAATACTGAGACTGCTCCTTGGTTGTGGTTTTGTCCAGTGGTGCAGTTCAAAGTGATATTGTCTATCCACTATGGTGGTGTTGGATGTAATTCCTAAAACACGCTCAGTGGTTGGTCCCCAAAATTCACATTTATATATGATTGATGTTTTTAAAAAAGCTTTAAACATCTTCGCCCCCATAATTGGACATCATAGCCGCATAACCAGTTCCACTACTCATAGGTTCTCTACTACAACTTGTCATAAATTCAACCCTATTCTGCACCTTTGAAAAATCAAATTTATAATTTTTCTGAATATAATCTTGATGCATGTGTGAACAAAAATCCAATAGCCTTGAATCTGCTATGATGACAGAACTAAAATGAGTTAAATTTGACAGAGGGCCATCTAATGGTTATACTACAAATTTCTGAAGTGAACTATTTCGTTTTGTCTAATTTTGGTGAATATTTATTTTGTTACAAATAACAATCAATGGCTTTGGATTTGATTGCATTACAGCCCAAAAAAACAAATTAATGGAGGGCCACCTAATACTACATTTTCAGAATTCAAATTAATGTTTCTTTCTAATTTTGGTCAATATTTATATACAAACAGAAGTTCAGGTATTGAATGTGTGTAATAATCACAGCCTTAAAACCTATTACACTTTATAGAGGGCCACATAGTGGTCATACTACACACACTGGGTTTAAAGTGCTTGAAAGTCTGAAAAATAGAAACTGAAACAAGACCTGTGTCATTTTGTAGATCTTCGTGAGCAGATAAAGAAAATGCAAAAATAAAAAAACTTGAAATTTTCAAATTGACTTTAAAGGGTTAAAAAACTTCTGCACTTTGGTGATTTATTTCTGAAAGTCTCCTCTGCTGGGTTGTCGATCAAAATAATGTGAAAAATAGTAATAGTAGTCCATCTCCTGTCTTTAACCCTCACGTGGCAAAAATGTTCTATCTAGCTAAATGTAATGCTGAGACATGTGCACTATTGTACTCTTTGACGGTTTGCTTTAAGCACAAACCAAATAGTTTGTTGTTGCTATCCTTCATCTGATGCCTCTCCCAGAATGTTGAGAAGTCGGCGTGAACTGCTTCGAAAGCTTGCTCAGAATATCTTGCCAATCCACAACCATGGCACTTACAGAACTCAGGCAAATGGTCCCTGATGATGTGGGATTTGGGTGTGATCGAGATGCCAAGTTTCGCATAGGCCTCGCAGAAGTCAGCAACATGGTCTTCCCATCTACTTTGTCCACAGCCTGTGAATATTCTGCTAAAACAGAGTCCACACTGCCTAAAAGAGGTGTCCTGCTCTTTGGAATCTTTTGGACACCCTTTTTGAGGCTACCTTATATCTGTTTGGCCTTGAATCCATTGGCTTTCACCACTGGGCAAATCAAACAGTCGCAAGACTGAACTCTGGGGCTGATCCAATGCTGGCTTTCAATTACCTTTTCCAGTTGGTACTGTAATGGGAATATAGGCCACTAGATGGCAGTATTTACCTTTTTTTTGTTAAGCTCAGAATGGAGTCATGTTTAGACATGTCCTGGACATGTCTGGGGCAAGTCTCAGAAAATAAAAAAAAGAGGTCTAAATGTGGGTGGGGTCTGCAAAAGAGTATATAAGGAAAAGAATTGAGACAGTAAAGTAGTAGGAGAAATTGCAAGAAGATGACCAGACCTGCCATTCTGTTCAAGACCTGTGACGTTTCTTTTGTGGATTTCTTTGACTGTGTTTGAGCATTTTCTTCATCCAGGACATCACCAAGCCACCCCACTAAAAAGGGATTGTAATTATTTCTGTTTTTTCTTATTTATCAATCTTGGTCTTTAGTTGTAGGTTGTTATTAGTCTTTGTCTTCGTTAAAAATTAAATGTGTTTTAGTTGTTAAAACTGTGTTTGTCATCCCTTGCTGTTGCTGTTGTGTTATAAATGTAATAACAAATTGGGGCCATAACAAATTGGGGGCTCAAGGTCCGGGATAGACCATTGTGTGAGTAATTTATTGAAAATCTAACATTCCAAATTGTGAAATTGTTTTTGTGAATTTTCCTAGATATATATTGACAACAGCAATGGATGATTTCTTGGCATCACCAACCGTAGGGGTTTTGAAGTCTTTTAAAAAGACAGAACTGCTAGAAATTTGCAGACAGTTGGAGTTGACAGAGGTAAAACCAGCCATGCGAAAAGCAAGACTGGCTAGAGAGATAGTTGAATATTACATTGATGAAAATGTGTTTGCACCAGGAGATCTGGAACAGTTTCCAGTGGAAAATCCAAATATAGAAATGGAACTTAAATTAAAAATGCTAGAGATTGAAAGGGAGGAAAGAGAAAAAGAAAGGGAGGAAAAAGAAAAACAAAGAGAATTTGAGAGGGAAGAAAAAGAAAAACAAAGGCAGTTTGAGTTAGAAAAATTAGCAAGAGAAGAAAAACAAAGAGAATTTGAGTTAGAAAAATTTGCAAGACAGAGAGATTTTGAATTAGAGAAACTCGATAGAGAAGAAAGACTCCAAATGGAGCAACTAAAAATAAAAATTCAAACTGAAAATAAATTTCGGGCTAGCCAGGAGGTAAAACTGGTGCCTCCATTTTCGGAAAAGGATGTTGACAACTATTTCCAGTGTTTTGAAAAGGTAGCAAAGAGTTGCCAGTGGCCAAAGGAACACTGGCCTCTGATGTTGCAAACTGTCCTCAAGGGTAAAGCTCAACAAGCCTATTCGGCTTTGTCTGCAGATGATTCCTCTGATTATGAGGTTGTCAAAAAGGTTATTTTGAGAGCTTATGAGTTGGTTCCAGAGGCTTACCGACAGAAATTCAGAGGTCTGAAGAAATCTGAAAATCAGACTTATGTTGAATTTGCTAATGAAAAGCAGGTTTGCTTTGAGCGCTGGTGTACTTCTATGGAGGTCAAGGATGATTTCAACTCACTAAAAGAGATGGTGTTAGTTGAAGAATTCAAGAACTGTGTTAAGGATGATGTTAAGACCTACCTTAATGAGAAGCAAGCACTGAACTTGCAATCAGCTGCCAAATTTGCAGATGAATATGTTCTCACTCATAAGTCCAAATTTCAGTCTAGCAGTAATAATAGATGGTCCCAATTTCAGAAAAAGGGTTATGGTGATACCCAAGATTCCTCACCCAAAGACAAAGACAAATCTGGTGATGGTGCTCAGAAATCCAGTAACAGGTCTGATCAAAGTGTGAAAGCTGACAGTGACAAAAGTGGTCTAGTTTGCAGTTATTGCAAGAAATCTGGTCATGTTACAAGTAACTGTTGGTTCCTTAAAGCTAAGAAAGAAAAAGAAAAGGATACCAAACCAAATGCCTTTGTGAAAACAAGGTTAGAAACCCCTGTAGTAGATAACCAATCTGCTAAATTGCCTGCTTCTTGTGGGGCTAAAAAGCCTGATACAGCTGACTTCGTGAGGGAGGAATTTCTTCCATTTGTGTCAGAGGGATTTGTGGCTCTGAATGAGCATACTACTCCTGTCCCCATATATATCCTAAGGGATACCGGAGCTTCTCAGTCACTTTTGTTGATGGACTCCTTGGAGTTACGTGATGAGACCGCTTCAGGGGATTTCATACTTGTACAAGGTATTGAAGGGAGGACTGTATCTGTACCCCTGCGCTCTATATTCTTGAAGTCAGATTTAGTTACAGGACAGGTAAAGGTGGGACTTATGTCAAGTCTACCTATAAAGGGTGTTTCTCTGTTGCTAGGCAATGACCTGGCTGGGGGCAAAGTAGTTCCCCCTGTACATCTTACTTCACAGCCGAGCACTGAAAATGGGGATGAGGACCCATCTCTGTATCCTTCTTGCGCAGTGACTCGTGCTATGGCCAAGAAGGCTAAAGAAGATGATGTTGTGGTGCCGTCCAGTACATTGAATAGTCAGGACTCAGGTGGTTCGCCTCATGACTCTGATTGGCCTATTATGGTTTCTCCGTTTGAGGACTTATCAGATACTTTTATCAGTTCTCTATTCAGCCAGCCGGATGGGTCTGGTGATTCTGATGTGTCTGGAGACTTGTCTCTGTCCAGAAAGCGGTTGATTGAGGAGCAAACTAATGATCCTGAAATTGGTGTACTAAAGAGGAGAGCCCTTCCTGAAAAAGAAATAGATGCAGTTCCAGTTGGGTATTATCTCAAGGATGGTGTGTTGATGCGGAAGTGGCGCCCTCCTGATATCCCTGCCAATGCAGATTGGGCAGTGGTCAGGCAAATTGTTGTTCCGAAGGTCTACAGGAATGAGATCTTAACAATGGCTCATAGTTTACCTTTAGGAGGTCATCTTGGTGTTAACAAGACTGTTGATAAGATCATGAAACACTTCTTTTGGCCTGGGCTTCGGAAAGACGTTTCCAACTTTTGCAAAACCTGTCACACTTGTCAGGTAGTTGGAAAACACCAGTTAGACCCACCTGTAGCTCCATTGCAGCCTATCCCAGCATTTGGGGAGCCATTCTCTAGGGTCATTGTTGATTGCGTTGGTCCATTACCCAAGACTAGATCTGGAAATCAGTACTTGTTGACAATCATGTGTGCATCTACCAGATTCCCCGAAGCCATACCTCTACGTAACATCAAGGCAACTGCAATCTCGAAGGCTTTGATAAAGTTCTTCACGTTGTTTGGTCTTCCCAGGGAAATTCAGTCAGACCAAGGTAGCAATTTCACTTCAGGATTGTTTCAGCAGGTTGTGTATGAACTAGGTGCAAAACAGATTCTTTCTAGTGCCTATCATCCAGAAAGTCAGGGTGCCTTAGAGCGGTTTCATTCCACTCTCAAGACAATGATGAGGACTTATTGTTATGACCATGAGAAAGACTGGGATGAAGGGGTTCATTTGCTGTTGTTTGCAGCTAGAGAAGCAGTGCAGGAGTCTACTGGATTCAGTCCATTTGAGCTAGTGTTTGGTCATGAAGTGAGAGGACCTTTGCTATTATTGAGTGAACAATGGCAAGAGGAAGAGCCGCAAATCAGTCTGTTAGACTATGTTAGCAAGTTCAAGGAAAGATTGCGTGCAGCTTGTGACCTTGCCAAAGAGAACTTGAAATCAAGTCAGGGAAAAATGAAAACTTGGTATGATCATAAGGCTAGAAGCCGTGAGTTTAAACCAGGAGAAATGGTCCTTGTGTTGTTTCCCTTGCAGTCCAATCCATTGCAGGCTAGATTTCATGGTCCTTATGAAATTCTGACAAAACTCAATGATCTCAATTACATTGTGAAGACTCCAGATAGGAGAAAACCAAAACAATTGTGTCATATTAACATGCTAAAGCCTTATCATGACAGAAATGCTAGGGTTGCAGCTGTCACTTCAGATTCTCCAATGGTCGAAATGTGTGAAGATGAGGGGGAGTTTCAAGATGATGAACCAAGAATTAAAGCTGAAGTTCTTTCATGTAAATTGTCAAACACTGAAGTGTTGCAAAATCTTGATGTAAAACTCCAGCACTTAGAACCCTCACAGAGAGATCAGTTTGAAAGGTTGATCAAGAAATATGAGGATTTGTTTCCTGATGTTCCAAAGAGAGTTACTATAGCCTCTCATGATGTAGATGTTGGTGATGCCAAACCAATAAAACAGCATCCATACCGGATGAATCCTGAAAAGAGAAAGATTGCTGAGAAAGAGGTTGAGTACATGTTAAAACATGATATTATCAGACCCTCCAACTCAGATTGGAGTTCACCCTGTGTGCTAGTTCCAAAACCTGATGGAAGTACTAGATTCTGTACAGATTATCGCAAAGTCAATGCTGTAACTAGAACTGATGTGTTTCCAATACCTAGGATTGATGATTGTATTGATAGTGTAGGGCAAGCAAAGTTTCTGACCAAGATTGATTTATTGAAGGGTTATTGGTGTGTGCCTTTAACTGAGAGGGCCAAGAGCATCTCTGCTTTTGCCACACCATCTGGATTGTACCAGTATGAAGTCCTACCCTTTGGCATGAAAAATGCCCCAGCCACGTTCCAAAGGATGATACAGTCTACAATCGCCGGATTGCCACACACGGGTGCGTACATCGATGACCTGATCACATGGAGTGACTCCTGGGAAGAACATCTAAAAGATGTAGAGACGTTGTTCCAGCGCCTGACCCAGGCTAACCTGACTGTTAACCTGAGCAAGAGTGACTTTGGTTGTGCTACTGTCACCTATCTTGGCTACGTCATAGGCCAGGGTAAGGTGGCACCCATAAATGCTAAAGTCCAAGCCATCATGGACTTTCCAGTTCCTGACAACAAAAAAGCTTTGCGCCGCTTCCTTGGAACGATCGGGTACTACCGCAAGTTCTGCAAGAACTTTGCTGAGATTGCTCTCAGTCTAACTAACCAACTGAAGAAAGGCGTAAAGTTCACCTGGGATGATGCATGCCAGAGAGCCTTCGATCACCTGAAGTCTCTGCTGTGTCACTTCCCCGTGCTCAAATCTCCTGACTTCAACAAACCGTTCTCCATCGCGGTCGATGCTAGCGACCAAGCTTGTGGATCTGTGCTCCTACAGAGAAGTGACTCTGATGACATTGAGCATCCCGTGGCATACTTCTCCAGGAAGTTCAATCGCCACCAAAGGAACTATTCCACAATAGAGAAGGAACTGTTGGCTCTGGTTCTATCTTTACAACACTTTGATGTTTATGTTTGTACAGGGCAAAAGCCAATGATTGTGTACACTGACCACAATCCGTTAACGTTTTTGAGTAAGATGAAAAACAAGAATCGGAGATTGTTGAATTGGAGTTTGATTTTACAGGAGTTTGACTTGGAAATTAAGCATGTGAAGGGTACAGACAATGTAATTGCTGATTGCTTATCCCGTGTTTGAATGTGTATATATATATCATGTGTTTGAATATTGTATGATATGTATATATAGACAAGTGTTCACTTAACCATTTTGTATTGAAAAGAAAAATTTTGCCTTTATGAGTCAAAATTTTTCCCTTTTGGAATGGAGGTGTAATGGGAATATAGGCCACTAGATGGCAGTATTTACCTTTTTTTTGTTAAGCTCAGAATGGAGTCATGTTTAGACATGTCCTGGACATGTCTGGGGCAAGTCTCAGAAAATAAAAAAAAGAGGTCTAAATGTGGGTGGGGTCTGCAAAAGAGTATATAAGGAAAAGAATTGAGACAGTAAAGTAGTAGGAGAAATTGCAAGAAGATGACCAGACCTGCCATTCTGTTCAAGACCTGTGACGTTTCTTTTGTGGATTTCTTTGACTGTGTTTGAGCATTTTCTTCATCCAGGACATCACCAAGCCACCCCACTAAAAAGGGATTGTAATTATTTCTGTTTTTTCTTATTTATCAATCTTGGTCTTTAGTTGTAGGTTGTTATTAGTCTTTGTCTTCGTTAAAAATTAAATGTGTTTTAGTTGTTAAAACTGTGTTTGTCATCCCTTGCTGTTGCTGTTGTGTTATAAATGTAATAACAAATTGGGGCCATAACAGTACATAGTTGAATTTTTCATCAAGATCACCTTGACTCATCTTATCAACCTTTGCTTTACAAGTGTCACGAAGTGATGTTGGTAAACGGCGGTCATGTACGTCATACTGAGATATTATAGATATTATGTTATTCTGAATTGTTTAGATGGATGAACTTCACCCACAATGGAGAAACACCCTTTACGAAAGCAAAGCAAACAAACTCGAGCTTCGCTGTGATCCATAATGGTAGGACGTCAGTCATGGAAAGGCCTATCTTCTACATGCTCTGGCTTTTATGAATGTAAGGTAATGCAACCTTTAAGCTGCATTAACTCCCAAGTAGGAATAATAATGGAAACGACATGGGCATTACTTCCACTCCAGCTGAGGTAATGAATGAAAAAGCCTATTATACATGATGTAATCAGCTGCCAATTGTTCCTACCACACAAAAGGAGAATTTTGCATTATTGGACTAAAGCTGACCAACATTTTGAGCAACATGATGTGTTATATTCAGGGATTTAATATTTTCATATTTTTAACAATAAATTTGGTTACCATGAAATTTTGTATTTTCACCAATCTGTCCCTGTGGTTTGATCATCTAATAAGTCAAACTATCGAAAAAAAACATGATGGCTTGCAATCATTTACCCCTTTCTTAGGATTTTGCTATTCAAGATGACTTCCACATAAAAAATGGATTTTCTCCAAAAATTCCCTACAGACTTTTTTTTTTTTTTTTTTTTTTTTTTGCATTTTCTTTGTCTGCTCACTAAGACCTACAAAATGACACGGGTCTTGCTTCAGTATCTTTTTCTCAGACTTGCAAGCACTTTAAACCCAGTGTGTACAACTTTGAAAACTCAAATGTAAAATTCTCTTTAATTATAGTGAGGATGCAATTGTAAAAAATTCAATAACCTTTAATCTGTCATAGTGATGGCCCCGAAACTAATTGCACTTGATAGAGGGCCATCTAATGGTTATAGTGCACACTTAAGAAGTAAAATATTAAATTTTATGTAATTCCGGTGAATATTTATCTTGTTTCAAATCAAATCAATAGCTTTTGATTGGTTTGTATCATAGCCCCAAAATTAATTACATTTCATTTACTGTCTCTATGTTCATTTCAATTTAGTGACGTTTGTCCAAGCTTGCTTGTTTTGCTGATGAAAAACTGTGTCCATTATTTAAAAAAAATTTTTTTTTTTACTTGGACCACTACTGAGGTATGAATGTCAATCCACAAAATATTTTCCCAAAAGTCTTAGGGATAATCAAGATGGTTTTTGGCAAATGTGAGATTAGCCTTTGTGTTCTTTTTGGTCAGCAGTGGTTTTCACTTTGGAAGTCTCCCATGAGTGACATTTTCGCCCAATGTCTTTCTTATTGTTAAATCAGGAACACTGACTTTAACTGAGGCAAGTGAGGCCTGCAGGTCTTTAGATGTTGTTCTGGGTTCTTTTGTGATGAGTCATTGATGTGCTCTTGGAGTGATTTTGGTAGGCCGGCCACTCCTAGGAAGGTTCACAACTGTTCCAAGTTTTCTCCATTTGTGGATAATGGCTCTCACCATAGTTTGCTGGAGTCCAAAAGCCTTAGAAATGGCTTTGTAACCCTTTCCAGACTGATAGATGTCAATGACTTTGTTTCTCATTTTATATTGAATTTCTTTAGATCTCGGCATGGTGTGTTGCTTTTTGAGATCTTTTAGCCTACTTCACTTTGTCAGTCAGGTTCTATTTAGTAATATTTTGATTCAACAGGACTGGCAGTAATCAGGCCTGGATGTTGCTAGTGAAATTTAGAATTGTCTTCAATCACAGTTAATTCATGATTTAACGGGGGGTGGGGGGAATCTGGGTAAATTACTTCTACACATAGGGCCAGATAGGTTTGGATAGCCTTTTTCCCTTAATAAATAATAATGCATTTATTTATAGAACACGTTTCAAGCAATACAGCACAAAGTGCTTCACAAGCAGGTAAAAATACATGTACTTAAAAGCAATAAACAAAATGGGGAAAGTAAGGAATTACACATCAATATAGGAAGAATTAAGATAGTACAAGGAGACATGCATGTAAACACACCCATACAATAATAAGAATAAGAATTTAAACTGTAAAATCAGCAAAAGCAAGCCTAAATAAAATGAGTCTTAAGAAGAGATTAAAATGACAATTAAGACTCAACATTTCTAATATTATTTGGGAGGCAGTTCCAGTCTTGGAGCCTTAACCAAAAAGGCTCGATCACCGTTTGTTTTTATCTTGGACTCTGAAACAACCAATAATGCTTGCTTGGTAGATCTCAGCAGTCTTTTAGGTCTGTAAGGATTTAAAAGCTCACTTATATATTCTGAAGGAATGAAATTATTATTATTATTATTTGTTATTTTTCTTGAGGTAGCTTGTGGATTTTGCTTGTGTCCCAAACAATTCTTCTGGCAGTTTGGGCTGAAATTGTTTTGGCCTACCGGACCTTGACTTGGTATCCACATATCCCCTTATTTTTTATCTTATAGTTGCGACTGAACAGTATTGAGTGGTATTTTCAAGTCTTTGGATATCTTTTTGTATCTTTTCCCATCTTTAAAAAGTTGAACTGCCTAGTTACAAAGACAGTTCTTTGACACTCCCCATGGCTCAATGTCTAGCCATATCAGTGCTTCCACACTGGAACTAACAACCTCAATGACTATACACAGTCACTAGTTACAATTTAAGTAGCCACAGGAGTGGAATCTTTAACAGCCATTTAAACCTGAGTATGTCATTTTGTGCTTGTGTCTGTATAACAAGGTCAAACATTCAAGGGTATGTAAACTCATGATCAGGGCCTTTTGGGTGATTTCAGTTATCATTATGATTTAAAAAGGAGCTAAGCACCTATATGATGATAAATGACTTCACATGACCTCCATAATTAAGTAAAAGACGAGTTTTTGCTGTATGAGTCCTATTTTCAAAATAAATGGCTACATTTCGCAAATTCAGCTTGGGTATGCAAAGTTGAGCTCATCTGTGGGTGTGTTTCCCATTACATTGATTTGAAAAATGGGTAGGGTTGGTAGGCATTTTCTTTTCTTTTCTTTTTTTTTTTGCTGAAAGTTTTTTTTTTTTTTTCTTTTTTGTATATAAAATTTTTATGGTAGGTAAGTGGTTGGTCTTTTTTCACAGCAATATGCAAGGTAGATACGGAACCTGAGAGACATGCTACTGATAAATGATTTTGTATATGCTGCATGCAACATATAAACATTCAACAACTGACATTCTTGTTCAAGACTTTATTGGACTGCAAGAACAATGCAAGTTGTCAAAGTTTTCATGATACTGTACTAGCACTGTACATTTGAACTGCACTGAGCTAGACTGAGACTACTATGTTCTAAAGAATACTGTAATTTTTGTCTCTATTACAGTTTAAATCATTAAGTGGAGAACGACAGGAATCGGTGACCATTTGGTGTCCAAACCTGTTTCATTGTATATGCAGCTGTTGAAACTGCAGGTTGATCCAGATAAACTAGTAAAGAAAAACATCTTTAAAATAATAATCCATGACTCAAACTGAACTTCTGCTTTTAACTGGAAAAACAAAATCACTAAGTGACAGCGTTTTTATTTTGGCGAGTCAAATCATTTGTCTTTATGACATTTGTCATATGTGCTCTGGACAATACTGTTTCTGCACACACTTTTGCAGTTCTCGCATATTAACCGATTGCATGGTGACATATTCGCTAGGCATTATGGGACTGGAGAGGGATATTGCTGACTTGCTTTGCACATTAGCAGATATATTTGAGATGAAGAAAGTTTGGTTGAATCAGTGAAGTCACGTCACATTTTGTTGATTGCAATGACGCAAGAAGTTGGGCACTATAACAGCATGTTGCTTCTGTCTGCTTCTGTGTTAACTAAGCTATCTTGCGCCTTAAAATTATTAGTGATTCAATCAACGTCTTATAATGCCATGGTTATCCTGCAGCTCTGTAGTAAGCTAGCCGGCTACTGCAGACATCAAATGAAGGTAAAGTTTGCGCAAGTATTGTCGGTGCAGTACACTTCAGCTGAACCAGCCTGAATAGCGAGTAATCTTAATGCGGGAGCTAGCACTCATCTCCTCTGCTACAGTGGAACCCCACTACAATCTTAAAATGCCAAGCACATATATCATCATACAGTAGGCTACTTGGCAAAACCATTTTAACCAGTTTTTCAATTCTGTAGGGTTAAGATTTATCAGAAACTCTCAGCTCTAAAACTACTGATGAATAGGAAAGACGCTCATTAACATTCAGTGGGCTTTTGCACAGAGCTTCGCGCTGAGCTCTGCTGAAGAAAGTCGACAGGCAGCAAAACAGCTAGACTAGCAAACATGGGGATAAAAGCAATGAGAGCAATCAATGACATCGCGCCAGAGTAGAAAGGAATGGCTCTACTGAGTCAAGACATTTGTAGCATTTAGAATGCTATTGCATTTCAGTTTATTTTCATGATTTTGGTAGAGGAAAAGGGCTGCAAACACAAAAAATCTTCTTAAATTCAGCATAGAAATTGTAAAAATATAATGCCGAGAATTGAAAAATGGCTGGAGTTAAAACTATACATTTCTGGAATAATGAACTCCTTGACCACCAGTATTCTTCATGTGAGCATTACATTCTACGCATCTACTCTTTAGGAGCCAAATAAGACACCTCTCCATGTGGCTCCTCAAACCTGCAGATCCCTCAAAATGGCACGCTGTCAAATAATATAATCATATTTAACACAAATAATCTTTTCACACATTAAATTCAATATGAATTAATGATTTTCTGGTTGAATTTAGCATGAGTTTATCAATATAGGTGCAGTTGGACATTAATGGTCACCAGTGACCTCTCCAAACCCAAAACATGCCTTTTCTCCATGATATGAGAATTTAATCAATTTTTTTCTGAGTCCCACAAGCCAGCTCACACACTTATTTTACAGTTATTTACAGGTCAGAACATTCACCCTGCAATGAAAAGCCAGCAGTTCCCTCTTCAGAGCTTGAAATATAAACACATTCCACAACTTATAGGGAACAAGTATAATTCACTAACTCCATAATATAGAATAGAATAGAGTAGAATAAATCTTTAATGTCCACCATGGTGGAAATTTGTCTTTAGCTCACCAACACACTGTATGACCGCTATACATAAAGATATCGACAGAATACATTTCAGCAACACGTAGGCACAGTTCAGACAAAGTTGAAGACAAAGTTAATAAATAAGTTAAAATACAGCATGGAAAACAGTCGGGTTTGCAAAAGTCACTTATTAAGAATGCTAAAAGGATTTGGTATAGAAGATTTCTGAAAAACATTCCTTGCCAGAGGAACTCTGAAATAATATCTGAAATATACTTAGTGAAATGTCTGTTCTATCTCAACAATCTCGAAAAAGTAGGCAATATGCTACCCTAGATTGAACACAATGGGTCAAGGAAAGTAGCAGAGGGTCTACCGAAGTGCTTGAGCTGTTCACATTTTAAATGAGCCAAAACCTCCACATACAGTGTAAATTCCAAAACAAAGAGCTACATTGAGCAAAATTCCACCACATGCAGTATGATGAGCAAAGACTAACGGTCACTCTTACTAACCAATGGGGCAAACAAGTGCTGTGATCATCATGGCTATGGTAAACTGAGAATAAAAAACAGCTGGCCAGCTAGCCATAAGTGAAAAATGCATAAAGTTGCGCTTTATCATAAAATGAACAAAAACCGTAATTTAATTCCTCTAGAGACATAGATCTATTTGGTAAAAGGAACCCTCCGGTCGTGTTTCATTCAGAGTAATTCCCACTGACTAAGTCCTTATCTCATTTAAATCCCATAAATATGAGCACTTTAGCCCGGTTTTGGAAGTTCTTTTTTCTGTGGAATCGCATCATTTTCAGTTGCTTTGGTATTTGTAGACCCTGGACAAAGTTGGGCTGCTACTATGGGTTTGTGCTTGTCGTCTTTGTCGCCGATGCATCCGCATCTCTAAACCCTTCCTTTGGACACTCTATAGGCTGTAATTTTTACCCCTCAGCCAGACTTTGGCCAGCGGGGTATTGTCGTCACCTGTCTGTCTGTTGTCTGTCGTCTGTTCATGACTTTGTCTGGGTCAGTACTCAGCAATTAATGATTGCAGCTTTGCCAAATTTGGTATGGTAACTCACTCTGACCCATAGATGTGCAACGTCAGGTTTTTTGCTGGATTTGCCCTTTGACCTTAGCGGTGTGACCTTGATTGTGGAGATCTTGTCCGAGTCCCTACTCAGCAAGTAATGATCGCAGCTTCACCAAATTTGGTTTGATAACTCACTATGACCCATTGATGTGCAATGTCAGGTTTTTTGCTGGATTTGATCTTTGACCTTAGCGCAGTGACTTTCATCGTGGAAATCTTGTCCGGTCAAGTACAAAGTAACTCTTGGTCGTAGCTTCATTAAATTTGGTATGGGTCACTCGCTGTGACCCATAGATGAGCAATGTCAGGTTCTTTGCTGGATTTGACGTTTGACCTTTGCGCTGTGACCTTGATGCAGGAAATCTTGTCCAGACCAGCATTCAGTAACTATTGATCATAGCTTTACCAAAGGTCACCGTTCTGAAGACACTGAAATCAGACATCTGTCGATTACATAATCCACGGTAAAAATTCTATGCATGGAGTGTATTCGCATGCAGATTGGACCATTTAACTTAGATTTATTTCAAGCAATGAATGTACATGATGGTGCGGAAGCCTATTGCTGCCATTCCTGGAAAAAAGACCGGTCAGAGAATCACGTTATAATGTGGGATGTTTCTTGTTTTTGGGTCTCCCCACTGGAGGGAGAGGGGAGACGTATTGTTTTAGGCTCTGTTCCAGTTTGCGTCGACATTACTGTACTTGCGCATACCATTATGTCACGTCTGCAATAGCCAGCTAGATAGCTATGGAGTTACATGAGAACTGTGGTGTCTTTAAGTATTGACTAGATTGCTTGTAATTTTATTGTGCTAGTTAGCTAGGTAAGCATGGAAGCAGATACGAGTAACATGCAATCCTACTGGATTGTTCAACACCATATGATGCAGTGCGTTATTGCATATTAATATGGTACGCTGCAGCTTCTCAGATTCAACTAAATTTTAATAATTTCATCTACTACACTATATGTGGTAATGTGCAAAGGGAGACAACTAGACCCCACTTCAATCCCATAACGTCTAGCGTTCACATCATCAAGCAATGGGCTAATTGACAGTACTTAATTCGAGAGTTGGGGGGGAAAAATAAAAGTGGTTTCTGCGCAGCTGGGTGCCAGAATTTCGACACTGACTTCTCTTAGAAAATGTAATTTTTTTTTACAAGGAGGAAATATTTTTTTAGGCGGTAAATAAGAGGGATGGGCGGTTTACCTGAAACTGGAATTTACTTTTAGTTGGCCTTATTATGAAGTTGTAAATGAAACATGTATGGCAGTGTTTTGCATACCAATGGCCACAAAATTGTAGCGCATTGGTCATGCTAGGACACAGTGGCTAATTGATCATAATTTTGTGAACAATGGTAGGTTTACTCTTAAATAGAAGTTATTACAAAAATGTGCCCATATTGCTGTAACTAACTTACTGGGTTGTCTATGGAAATTTCCATATGGTGTGATCGGTCTTCAGTGTTCCAGCAAGGGTCAAGTGATAATGTAAAACCAAGTAATTTGTCAAGTAACATTAGGTGGCATCACAGATCCATTTTTGGAACTCTTATTCCGGCCTTGAATCCGGCAATTTTAAACTCAGGGGAAAGTAATTTGAAAATCACTGAAATAAATAGCAACTGGGTAGCACCTGGGTACATCATTTTCATTTCTTTTTACAGAACTAGCTGTACATTGATACCACTATTGTTCCTTTTTAGATTCAATTGTTAATATGTATTTTTTGCGCAGAGTTGCTATTCTCCGTCAGAACAGGAGCTTGAGTGATTCTGTTAAGCTACTCAGCTAATGTTACTACAAAGCATTCACATGGACGCGCCCTGCAAAGACTGGTTCAATGCCTATTTTCCTTGGACCTGGGTTTTGATTTTTTGAAGAATTGCTCAATAAATGCAGCTATTTGAGTTTATGGCTCAAACAGTACATCTAAAAGAGATCAGTACAGCTGCAATCAAAATTATTCAATCCCCATTGCAAATTAGGTTCACTGGCAAAATTTACAAACTTTCCGTAAAGGCTGGTTAATGTGGAGTTCAGATGCCGTGGCAGGCGAAGGTGCACCAAGCACAGAGCCTGCACAGCTGAATGTGATAGAGAGAATGGATGGGAAAAAAGCTCATGTTTCTGAATACACGAAAGACTAAGTGCCAGAAAAAAGGCTAACAACAACAGAGGAAACAAAATCTCAATAAACAAGAAAATAACAAGGCAGCAAACAATAGTGCGTGAAAATCCTTAAAGAAGCAGAGCTGCCCAGAAATAAAGATATGATATTAGACAAACAAACCCTGATTACAGATATCTCAAGGCGAAGCGAGTAACTACAAAGCAGACACTCCAGCAAAGGGGGGCGTGGCGGCTTATATAGACTCCGGGGAAGAGCCGCCCAGATATAATCAGCCAGCTGGGTTAAAAATCCGATGGAGAAAGGATTCAATGTCGTCAGGGACGAGAATCACCAAAAGCGCACACACACAAACCATGACAGGACCCCCCGCCTCTAAGGAACGGCCCCCGACGTTCCCAAAGAACCCCGTGCATGGAACTCAAAAATAATAGCAGGGTCCAGGATATCCCGAGCTTCGACCCAACAACGCTCCTCAGGACTGTAGGATAAATAAACAAATAAACATCCGGTCGTTTCCCCACCAGGATCGGTCCTCAAGGCCTCCTTAACCACAGATTCCCCGTCCCACTGACAGGCGCCACCATAGGATCACAGCCAGAACGATCATAAATCCACAATAAGGCATTCGGCTTAATATTTTTAGAGCATGGGCGGTAAGTTAACGTGAAATTAAAATGGTTTAAAAAACGATGACCACCGCGCCTGCTAGGAATTACGTTGCTTGGTCTGCTGAATATACTGGAGATTTTTATGATCAGTCCAAACTACAAACGGTTGTTCAGCTCTTTCCAGCCAATCAACCTCCACCATAAATGGGAGGGAGGGGTTGGGCAAAACAAGAATAGGTTCTGAGCTAAACTGTCTCTTTAGCTCTTGAAAGGCAGCCTCGGCTGCTGGCGACCAGGGGAAAGAAGGGGAGGTCTTTCTTTTAGTGAGGGCGATAATGGGAGCAGCTACCACGCTAAAATTGCAGATAAACGTTCTGTAAAAATTGGCAAACCCCAGGAAACGTTGGACCTCTTTGACATTTTGGGGGACTGGCCGATTCCTGATTGCTTCCACCTTGTCAGGGTCCATGCGGACCGACCGTTTAGAGACATTGAAACTAAGAGATGAGACCGTATTGACATGAAAGACACATTTTTCAGCCTTGACAAAGAGCCTGGCTTTGAGAAGGGCCTCCAGCACCTCTCTGATGTGTTGTATGTGCACAGAGAGAGTAGAAGAAAAAATTATGATGTCGTCAAGGTAAACAAAGACGAATCTTTCCAGCATCGCTCGGAGGACGTTGTTTAGGAGTGCCTGGAATATAGAGGGGGCGTTAACTAATCCAAACGGCATAACTAAATATTCTTAATAGTCGTCATGCATATTAAATGCTGTCTTCCACTCGTCCCCCTCTCAATTCCGAACTAAGTTATACGCAGGTTCAGCTTAGTAAAAAAACGATGCCTCCTGCAAGCGTTCGAATGCGGAATTCATCAAAGGAAGTGGGTGTCTGTTTTTAATGTTTATATTATTCAGGCCCCTGTAATCAATACAAGGTCACAGGCCACCATCCTTTTTGTCCACAAAAAAGAACCCCCGCCTCAGCAAGGGACATAGATGGTGGAATAAAAGCATTGGCCAGTGCTTCCTGAATATATTCCCGCATGGCCTTCCACTCAGGAAGGGTGGAGATTGATCTCACAGTCGTAAGGGTAATGAGGAGGTAAAGTTGGGGCCCGTTGTTTACTAAAAACCTCTGCAAGATCAGCATAAGCATTAGATACGTTATGAGGCAGACAAAATTTCACTGCAGCCCCTAAAATCTCACCCTGTTCGGACTCAGCTGAATCTATGTCAGTCTCTGGATCGGAGCCACATCTTGAATAACAATCCTCTTTTGGCTGCCCCCAGTGAAGTTGAGGTTCCCACTCCAATCCCTCCTCAGCCCCCTTCTGAAGGCTAGGAGGGTAGTGTGAGATCATCTCCCCTGAATTGCTCCAGGCGTCACTCTCCCTCATGGTTTGACGTCCAGGCCAACACAAAGAGCTATCCATACAGTGTGATCTACAATCTGAACCCCATCGAGCAACTGGGTTATCCTTATTCCCCCAAAGGATATGAGGCTTATGTTTTCATAGCCAAGAATGTCCTAACACAACTGGAAAAACAGGGGAACTGATCACAGAAAACCAGACCTCCTCAGAGTGTCCACCAAGGGAATTGAACATAGACAGTGGTTCAGAGATTTTGGGTATAACTCCATCACCCAACGGACGACCATCCAACGTTTAAACAGAGCGAGACTGCAAAAGAGGGCAAACAGGAATGGAGTGTCTCTTAGCCCATTCCCTTTCCATAAAACAGGCTACTGCCTCAGAGTCCAGAAACGCATTAAAAAAATTTCTCTGTGTTCCCCTAGTCAATTCGACAGGAATTAAAGTTCGGTGAGGAAACTGATTCTGACCCTCTTGTGCTCCCCATACCAAGAGAGGGCCTTCCCGTTTCCCTGAAGCTCAGGACAGCGTGGACGGATATGCTCCAGCTTTCCACAATTATTGCAGATTATCCGACCGCGAACAGGCTTACGAGTCCCGCTATTCAATAAGCCATCCACCTGCATAGATTCGTCAGGAGTTAGGACTGTGTGAACGCTACGGGGGATACTTACCATGCTGTCAACAGTAACCAATGCATAATGTTTCTCCTTGATACGCTCACGGAGGCGATTATCGATTCGCACAGCCGTACGAACCAACGAATCTAGGGAAACACAAGGCTCCAATGCAGTCAAAGGGTCTCTAACATCCTCAGCCAGAGCATGAATAAAAACTGTCAATAGGGGCACTTCCGCCCGGCCAGTTTCAGTAGCTAACGCACAAAATGCGATAGAAAAGTTAGCGACACTCTCAGAACCTTGCTTAAGATGTATTAAACGTGTTGCCGCGTCTTGACCACGAACATCCTGATTAAACACTGATTCCATAGCTCTAACGAGGGCTTCCACAGTATTCACGACCGGTGAATTATATTGGATTAGTGGACCTACCCAAGTCAGTGCAGTATCAGTCAACAGGGATATAATAAATGAAACTCAAGACTCCTCATTAGCGAACCGTGAAGGTCGGGCTTTAAAGTAAATTTCGCACTGCGAAATAAAGTCCTTACATTTCCCTGCTTCACCACCATATCTTGAAAGCATTTGCAGTTTAAGTTCTCGATAAGTGTTCATAGATTGTGCTTGTGCAACGCTTTGGGTAATCAGAGCTGATAGGGCTCTCACACTCTCTGTGAGAGAGAGTAAAGCAGCCTCCATTCTTTGCGTGCTCCTTTCTTGTAAGTGTAGTCTCTTCGCAAACTCTGTCTGTTGAGCATTCAGAGACGCGATACCCTTGCCCTTACCAGGAAGAATAGCTTGTTGGTGAGCTACCACTTTCTCCAACGCAGCCGCGGCTGATGACTCCCATGTTTGGCTGGAGTGTTCTGTAAAGGTTGGTTAATGTGGAGTTCAGATGCCATGGCAGGGGAAGGTGCACCAAGCACGGATCCGGCACAACTGAATGTGATAGAGAGAATGGAAGGGAAGCAGAGCTTCCCAGAAATAAAGATAAGATGGTAGACAAACGAACCCTGACTACAGATATCTCAAGCCGAAGCGAGTAACTACAAAGCAGACACTCCAGCAAAGAGGGCGTGGCGGACCTCCAGCTTATATAGACTCCAGGGGAAGCGCCGCCCAGACATAATCATCCAGCTGGGTTAAAAATCTGATGGAGAAAGGATTCGATGTCATCCGGGACGAGAATCACCAAAAGTAGACACATAACACGAACCATGACATTTTCAGCTGTTTGCAATGAAAAAATCAAATAAGAACAATTTAAATGGCTCAGCACAACAGATATTACAAGCGGCTTCTCCAAATTCAACACAACATGCCACTTTTAATGACGACTGCAGGCTCAAAATTATTCAACCCCTTCATAACAAGCACCTTTTATACTTAGCAGGGCACCCTTTTGCTGCTATGACCTGCTGGAGATGCGAGGCATAGGCAGACAACAGCTTTTAGCAGCATTCTCAAGAAATCCTTACGGACACTGGCCTCCAGTCAACTAATATTCTAGGATTTGCATGCTGCAACTGTCTTCTTCAAAATCTTAGCAGTGATTTTTTTATTCCGGGGGGGGAGATGGGGATGGGTGGAATTAAATGAAATTTAACAAGGGAAATGCAAAGCGTAGCATCCCCTCGCCTGGTACAAATGTTGTACATGTACATGTGTATATACGTCAGAAGAAGGTACTTTCATTAGACTATTCTACATCACTAGGCAAGGAAATTATTAATACCAAGGGATTGCTTGTACAGAAAGTTCTCTACCTTATGTAATTGGCCATGAGAGGATCTGAAAATAAACATTATGTTAATTGGCATGAAGATTTAATAAAAGAATGTGAATAAAATTAGGGATTTACAGAAGAAGATTTAAAGTATATAGGAGAGGGTGACAAAATGAAAGAAGAGTGAAAAGTGAAAACATAATATTAACATATCCTTGAACTTTCAATGATTAGTACTGTATAATATTTCAAAAAGTGTAATGGCATGAAAGAAATCTTGGATGTGATTAAGAAGCAGCATTTATGACAACAAAATTATATGGTCCAATTATGATTGCGAGTGAGAAAAGGTTTTTTCTGTGCATGCCTCCCAAACAGCTTGTTGGCATGTAGATAGTGCCTAATGGTTGTTTTGTAGACTTTGTGACCCCAAGATGCTACCATTTGTTGCAATTCTTTAACAGTGAGCTTTGGAGAACTTTTTATTTCTCTTACCATCCTCCTCACTGTGCGTGGTGGCAAAATAGCCTTGCGTCCTCGTCCAGGCTTGTTTCCCACTGTTCCAGTTGTTTTAAACTTCTTAATGATTCCTCTGACCGTAGATATGGGCAGGTGCAGGCGAGTGGCTATTTTCTTGTAGGCATTGCCTGACTTGTCAAGGTCGACACACATCTGCCTTACTTGAATGGTGTGTTCCTTTGTCTTTTCCATGTTAAAGAGTGGATAAGAGAAATGGCCTCTGTGTCACGTCATACTTATACCCCAGGGAAACAGGAAGTGATGATTTACTAACTAAATGTTCCTAGATACTCTGATCAACTTTGTAAACTACTGTAGAAATGACAGAAATACTTAAATTACATTTAATTCCTAGGAATTGTTAGGTGTGTCACTATTTGTGGAACAGGTGATTTTATGAAAAATAATTATTTCTTAGTCAGGGATTTTTTTCCCTTAAAATTCACTTGAGTTGCGCACAATTGGCTATCGCGCTACGGGGTTTCAAATTTGGAAGGGACTGCCGGATTTGGGTATATAATAACAGCTTTGTTCGTTGCTCCAGCGCCTCCTGTTGGCCAGACGGGCGCTCGTCAGGAAGACTCCGGGTTTGTTCATGTCCGGGTATCCTCCGCCCTAGTTCTGAACTTGCGAAGATTCAACCAATGAGTGTATAAGAATCAGTGGCAGACAGGCACGTGCTTCAGAGGAGAGCCGTGAATTGTCTCACTATCCCGAGTTGGCAACAGGGGGTCGCATATGAGCAAGCTTTGTACATAGTTCCCCAATTGGGCATTCCAAATTCGGGTGGGATTGGAGATGCCAAATTAAAAAAAAAAAAAAAAATACACTTGAGTTGAAGGTTACATTTTTCTATAATTTTCAGTGTGAGAGTATGCTTCTGCAATAAAAATTGAATTTATTTTAAGGCTTTTAACACATCTTAACCAGGGGTGCCAATAATTATGGAGGGCACTGTATCCAAGAACTTGAACCTCACAACTTCGGCAGCTTCCAGCTTGTCCATGCAGTTTCCAGGGAACTGCACTTTTCTAGTTATAATCTTGATTGTGTTTGAAAATGGGATTGAATGATGGTAGTAGGCATTGATGACCCTGTCTTTTTGTTTGATGTTTGACCTCATGAAGTTACTTGATTTTTCAAAATAAACTTTTATTTCAAATGTAATTCTTGTAACATGTTTCAGAAAAAGTTGGAGCAGCATTGAGATAATCCGCTAGGTGACTCCTGATGGGTTAATTATTGGATGTGTTGTTAAAATGTGTTTAGGTAATCTTGGGCAATGTTTAATTGAGAGAAGCTGATTCTCTATGGGTTGCAAGTGTTGCAAGTGTGGAATCCTGACAAATAATGGGTTTACATTTAAATCCACCCCTGTGCTTTGACAAAGGCTGTTCTGTCTTGCCCCTGCAAACTTTGTCACAGTCCAGTAATTTCTGACTCCAGTGATGTCTTTGTCATCATGCGACAGAGAATTCCTCTGCTACATTTGAGTTTAGTTTAAAGCAGAATCTTAACCTGAAACATCCCACGCACGAAATGGAGTAGCAAATATAAACACACCATCTGATTACTTTTTATTTTGCTGTGTAATGCTAGACCATTTAGCATTGAATGTTTTCGGTTTATATCCGTCAACTCTATTATAAAATTGAAATAATTTTTTTATCTGCTATTCATTCTGTTGTCTGTGCCAACAGGGTAATTCTCGAGTTCTAGCCCTGGCGGTGTGTTCAGCGGCCTTTGGGGGAACTCTCCAGTATGGTTATAATCTCGCCATAATCAACTCGCCTACTATTGTAAGAATACCACTTTCAGCTGTGTTATCAGTAACTGCAGAGATAGTCTAACGAGGCATATGTTTGGAAAATTAATGTATTAATTTCCTTTTTGCAGCATATTCAAAGGTTTATCAATGAAACAGTACTGGAACGCTGGGGTACTGAACTTCAAGTCTACCAGGTCACTTTAATATGGACTTTCATTGTTTCCATATTGTCATTGGGGGGGCTAGCTGGTGCCCTGATCGCTGGCCCCATGGCGATCCACTTTGGAAGGTAATGTATGGTGTGAACATTTGAGCATAATTTGTTGTGAATTATTCTCCATTAGATTGACAGCAAAATGAATTCAAGTACATTTTATGCTTTGAAATAGTTTCTAACAAATTAAAATGTATGATTACCTCTATTTGATCTCTCCGACTTTCAGGAAGAGATCATTGCTGCTGAACAATATATTTTTGTTGCTGAGTTCTGCCCTGGTGCTGCTCAGCAGATCTGCTAGATCCTTTGAGATGATTATTCTGGCCCGGTTTCTAGTGGGGATCAATGCGGGTAGGAGGCAAAACTGTCTTTGGGTAGACGCAAAAATTAACTCTGAGAAAAAATTAAAAAAACCATGGTACTCTAATATAAGCAAGGTTCAGTTTTTTTTTTTTTACATTGCTGGTCTACAGATACAAACCCCAATTCCAAAAAAGTTGGGACGTTGTGTAAACATGAATAAAAACAGAATGCAATGATTTGCAAATCTCATATAAACCCATATTTTATTGACAATAGAACACAACATATCAGATGTTGAAAGTGAGACATTTTACCATTACAAGAAAAATATTTGCTCATTTTGAAATTTATGCCAGCAACACATCTCAAAAAAGTTGGGACAGGGCCATGTTGACCATTGTGTAGCATCCCCTCTTTTAACAAGTGATAAGACCAATTGCGGGAGTACTGGAAGAGGGATGTAGTCCCACTCTTGTTAAATGTAGGATGCTCGCTGCTCAACAATCCTGGGTCTTCTTAGCCAGATTTTTTGTTTTATGATGTGGCAAATGTTTTCTGTTGGTGAAAGGTCTGCACTGCAGGCAGACCATTTAATCACCCTCTCGTCTACAGCGAAGCCATGCTTTTGTGATGGATGCAGTATGTGGGTTAGCACTGTCTTGCTGAAATATGCAGGGCCGTTCCTGAAAGAGACAATGTTTTAAAACCTCTATGAATTTTTCAGCATTGTTAATGCCTATCCAGATGTATAAGCTGCCCATACCATAGGCACTAATGCAGCCCCATACCATCAGAGGTGCAAGCTTTTGAACTGAGCGCTGATAACAAGCTGGATTGTCCCTCTCCTCTTCAGTCCGCATGACATTGCATTCGTGGATTGCACGCCAAACTGTGTTCACAGACAATTATTTCTGGAAGAGTTCCTGAGCTCATGCAGTGAATTTCAGTGCAGAATTATGCCGCTTTTCAATGCAGTGCCACCTGAGGGCTCAAAGATCACAAGCATCCAGTACTGACCTTCAGCCTTGTCCCTTATGCACAGAGATTTCTCCGGATTCTCTGAATCTTTTGATGATATTATGTACTTTAGATGGTGGGTTATTCAAAATCTTTGATCCATTTTACATTGAGGAACATTTTTCTGAAATTGTTCCACAATTTTTTTTATTCAGTTTTTTGCAGATTGGTGAGCCCACTTTTACTCTTTTTATGACCAGTTATGTTACTGACCTGTTGCCAATTTACCTAATTAGTTGTAAAATGCCCCTCCAGCTGTTTTTTATTAGTACCTTGAACTTTTCCAACCTTTGATTGCCCCTGCCCCAACATTTTCGAGATTTGTTGCTGCCGTCAAATTCAAAATGTGCTAATATTTTTCATGAAATGGTAAATTGTCTCACTTTCAACATCAGATATGTTGTCCATGTTCTATTGTGAATAAAATGTTGGTTTATGAGATTTGCAAATCATTGGGCCTCATGCAAGAAGTGATATATGAACAAATTTTCTCTTATTTTTGTTCGTATCCCCATTTTTTTCTTATTTTGTTCTTATGCACTGATTTCTGGGATGCACCAATGTTTTCTTAGTTTTGCTCTTCTTGTAGGTAAGAGAAAATTTTACGAATGGTTGAAAGCACTCTTACCGAGATAAGAGAAAACAGTCATCTCTGTACACAAATTGCTTGTTCAATGCACAGAAATACAAGTTTTAAAATCTAAACATTAAAAATTCATCATATAATCACATTTTGATTGTTTTACGTTTTTGAGAAATTAGAATGATTTTATTATTTAATTCTTGGGCCGAAGAGTTTGGCCAGTTCATCCTAATTAGGACGAAGCAATAAAAACCCTTGGTTACTTGCGTGCATACTGCTTCTGAATGGCTTACGTATTGCTGTTGGACGCTTTGGCCATCCAGGCCTTGCGCAGAGTGCTTTTATAGAGATTGTATGGATCAGTTTGCTGAGACAGATGAATGGCAACTTGTTCCAAATGTGAAAGCACCTGCTCTTGAGCACGGGAGATTACCGTTATGTGTTACGGCTCTTTTGTTCTAAACAAATGCAGCGGCTAAAAGATATCTCTGTTTAAATGAGGAAATTCAATGCTGGCTCGAAATGTAGGCGGACAAAAACGCACAATCACAACTGGATACTACACGCGAAAACTTGGAGATTTATGGAATGATTTGAGAGTAGACACATTAGCGTGGTTATCACAGAATAATGGATCAGTGCCGTGACAAACAAAAGAAAATGCAGCTGCGATATTTCAAAGTGCGGAACGCAGTGGGGAAGTCTGGCAACTGAAGTTATGAGCAGGGACGGCGCTACACCGGGGCTAGGGGGTGCTATAGCCCCGTCACAAGTCTACATAGCCCCAGTTTAGCCCCCTCAAGCATTTTTTTAAATTAATCAATGAATTAGTTAATTTATTTATTTGACTAAAAGAATATGTGAAAGGTAATTACTCGCCATTCTGTCCCAGTCCGATTACTGGTTGCGTACTCGTGTCGCGCGGTTTGTTTGTGGGTCTGGGAGGGGGAGAGGGCTATTTGTGTGCGCTTGTATGGCATGTTAGGCTGCGAAATCATTTTTCTGGATGTCGGTTGGCTGTGGTACCATTGTACGTGCCATCAGCCATTCACAGCTCCATGAGAATGGCAATGCATTCGCATGGGGTAAATTTGTAAATACTCGTCTGATAATAACGGTATAAGTGCACAATTCGCGAAATTACGAGTAAACTAGCTGGTCTGCTTCAGAAGTCCAATAGTCTATTTATTAGCCCTTGGCTTTGATGACTCATCCTGCAGATCGGAGAGAAAAATGTAATATCCGACTGTTTCCATTACCGTGTTTTCTACGTTTTATACTCTCTGATTTGTTTGATAAAGTTTAGTTTTCGAGTCATACCAATAATCGCAAAAAACAAAGATTTTGGAAGCACTCCCCGTTGTTTTTATGCAGTGTCTTCGTGTCCGAAAGTCAGACAGGGTTTTAATATATCTCCGTGTTCGACAGTCGGATGGTTTCAATATAACTCCGTGTCCGACAGTCGATTATTGTTTTTAATCTCTTCAAATCCACTGAATCTTTTAGATACTAAACGCGAATGTTTTGATAAGAGGGCTCAGTTCTTCAAGATGATTACCAAGAATTTCAATCAACTGTTTCTGTTTAAGCTCTGCTCAATAAAGTGAGTCGACATTTGCGCGGGACTTTCGTCAAATTTTTAAGGAGAGTAGGAAAACTATACATTTTCGGAAACGTTATAGCATAAGCAATTTGAAAAACAATGTTTCCATTTGCCCAGAGACCTGTATGGCCGCCATCTTGGATTCTACAAAATGGCCGCCACGATTAAGGTTTTCGTCAATATCTCGGCTTCTAAATATCCTAGAGGTTTTATTTTGACACTTAAACTACCATTTTCAGGGCCTAGAAATCGAATGGAATCAAAATAAAAATGCTAGATTCAACAGCAAACTCATTTGACTGAAATTTATTGTTTCATTGATTTTGAATTTGAATTTGTTAGAGCCGCTTCTTAACACCAACGTTCTAATAATTATTTTGGAATTTATACCAAAATTTGAGAATATGATAGCCATTAAATTAAATTAATTTCTGTTTAGCTTGCTGCTTTGTGATGGTATCTGCTTATGTACTGTCATTTACCTATTTCCTCTTGACACCCGCAACAAGATGCTGATAGATCTTCTCAGTGCACATGACTACTGTGTTCCTTATAATCGTACCCTACTCATTGAGACAGCTCTGGCCAATGCTGTTGTACAAAACACCCAGGAGTTCCTAGGCCTATATGTACCACCTTTCTTGAAGAAGGGTGCCTTTGTGTTCTTCGCTGTAGATAATACAGACTTTTCAGAGGACACTGTTGATGGGAAAGGAACCACTCATGGGACAATTACAGCTATACCAGAAGGTAGAGGTTCCTGGTGAGCCAACTGCTTCATCCTTAAAGATAGACTCTGGGCCTCACCTATCTGTCACTCCATACCATGTCGATATGCTGCACTGCGACAAGCCAAAACCACAGCATGATAAGAGAACAGATCACTTTGTCACCAGCAAGGGAATCTCAGGATCCTACCAGCAGACACAATTAGGATGTATTGTTGCTACTGTTTTATCCAGAATGGAAGGAGGGGAAGCACCAAGCAATATTCCAGGTTGGGCAGGATACAACTCACTGCTATCAGATAGTAAGCCACTAACACTGGTCGGAGCCTTACCATTACTGCCAGAGGTGGCTCATGAGTGGTCAACCCTGTTGACCATGATCATGCAAGCAAGTCAGCTGAGAAGTCTTGCTGTTGGTGAAGATCACCCAACTGTCATTTCATTTGACATGGCTCTGTATGAGAAGGTGGTCCAATTGCTAGATGCCAGACCTGACCTGAAGCACACAGTTGTCCCACGACTTGGAGAGCTACATGTTGTTATGGCTGCCTTCCGTGCTCTTGGTACATCCATGGAGAACTCGGGTATTGATGAAGCCTGGATAGAGTCTGATGTCTATGGGCCAGCAACAACAAGACAAATCTTGAAATGCACCCATTACAAGCATACTCTCCGTGCCCATACCTATTCATATGTAGCTCTCTATGAAATGGCACTGGAGGAGTTCTTCAAGGATAACCCACAACTCAAAGAGATATGTCTGAAGTCAACAGTCAGTCGAAGCTGCTGTCATGTATGAGTATTTTTTGTACAGCATTATATTTCATTTGTAAATGAAGATTTGTTACATGCTGTTTTGCTGCCTTGCTGGTCAGCTATATTTATTTTGTTCATTAGCCTTCCTCTGGTGGCGTGTCTGTAAAATCATTAGGAAAACACTAGTGATTTCTAGAAGCTTCTGGCACCTTCCTGCTTGGAAGGGGCGGTATTTCCCTAGAATCCTGTGGATCTTTCTAGAAGGTTGCTAGTCTATATAAATGCTGTGATTTTAAGCACAAAAGAGCCAAATGAACAAAATAAATATAGCTGACCAGCAAGGCAGCAAAACGGCATGTAACAAATCTTCATTTACAAATGAAATATAATGCTGTACAAAAAATACTCATACATAACACTGCCTGTTCTGAAAGGAGCAAGCACACAAAAGCAGAGTCAGTGAAACGGGCAAATGCTGTCCTAATTGAGACCCTGACCACTGCTGATATCATCACAGTCTTCCAAGAATGGGAGAAACATGGATCCAAGAATGCAATGTTCAAGGCAATGATGAACTACATACATCGAGTAGAAACAATCCTGTTCTTTGTTGCTGCAACTAGGAATGCTGACCTGGAGCTTCATCTCCAAGCTGGGGAGCAGCTGAGCAAACTCTTCTTTGCCTTTGACCGGATTAAATACAAACGACTGTGGCCGAGATGTGCATTGCAGACATGCATGATCTGAAGATCAATCACCCTAAAACATGGGAAGAGCTGCAAGCAGGCAACATTGCAGTCACCAAGAAAGATGTTCCTTTTGTATCCATTGGGGCAGATCATGCATGTGAGCATCTAAATACACTGATGAAAATTCATTCTGGACTAGTTGGCATCTCTAACAATGCCAATGCTAGACAGAGGTTCTTCCTGGTCACTCCTGAACTCTCCTGTGCAGCAAAAGAGTTCAAGAGCCAATTCGACCTGGAACCTGACAAAGCCAGAGAGCATCAAAACCTTGGGCAAAGTTTTGTCAAGAAGGAGCACAATGTTATTGACAAGATCAAGACCGCAATCCTGAAACATGGAAATCCATTTGCTACTGAAGAAGGTGACAGGCTGCATAATGTGATCACTCATGCCTACATCCATGATGAATATATACCTAAAATCCTGAATGCAGATGTGACTGGTCAAAAGCTGTATGAAGACTACGTGTCAGAGCAAATCAATGGAGATGTCAGCCTATGGGCACCAGTTAAGAAGGAGAACAACAAGATGTTCATGTCTGCAAACAAAAAGCCACAGTAAAACTCAGAGACAAGAATGTGGATCTAAGGGAGACCAAAGACTTATATGGCAGATTGATGGTCCTGGCTAGGTCCAACAGAGACATTAACCAGAAAGAGGTTATTGGGAATCATGAATTCACTCTTACACAAAGAGACCTTTTTGCTCCAGATGGAACTATCTCCCCATTCCTGGACAAATCGAAGTTGATCCACCTACTCAACAGGTTGGCTACAGCAGAAATCCAAGAGACAGGTCAAAAGCCAGACGGTTGGATGGACACCACACCCGATGTTCTAAGTCGCAAAATAGCTCTGGCAGATGGAATGGTTCTTCTGCAGAAGATGGCCAAGAAACCAACAACCATAGTGACAGTCAAACATCTCAGTGAATATTTCAACAACGGGCTAATGTCATCCACTCGGGATTATGATGAAATCATTCTTCTGTTCGACACATACAGGGACGATTTTCTGAAGAGTGCTACCAGGGATAAAAGAAGGCAAGGCAGAGTACCAATCCAGTATCAGGTCCGAGATGACACAAACATAGAACACATTCCAATGAGCAGGTTCCTTTCACATGACAAGACGAAGGCTGACCTGACCAAGTTATCTTGCTGCAAAGATTCTGGAGTACAACAATACATCACAGAAACTGGTCATCGCCTGTTCTTCCGGCCATACCAGGAGTAACACAGACTTGGTTTTCCAGGACAACAATCACGAAGAAGCAGACACACTGTTGATCCACCAGGCTGTCCTGGCATCACAGAGAAACTCACCGGAAGCACAGTTGGTTTTCTTCTCCCCAGACACGGATGTTCTAGTGTTAGTCATGGCAAACTACGATCTCATGCTAAAGAACACGTCCATTTCTATGGCCTCTGGGAATATGCAGATAGAACCAATATGGAGAGCCTTAGGGACAGGGAGAGTAAAAGCTTTACCAGCATTCCATGCATTTACTGGTGCTGACAACACAGGAAGTTTTTCTCGCATAGGTAAAGCAACCTGGCTGCAAGTCTACATGAAGGCAGACAAAGACATAATCAGTTCTCTGCAGATGCTTTCAACAGAGGCAGAAGTGAGTGAAACTATGTTGGCCACCCTAGCTAGCTTCGTCTGTGCAGGCTACTCCCCTAAAGGCATCTTTATCAAGAGCATACCTGAACTCCGATGGCATTTGTTCTGTAAGCATATGGCAGAAAGTGACAAGCTACCTCCTACCCTTGAAACACTAAGACAACACGTCCTGAGAGTCCATATCCAAGCCAGAGTATGGTGACAGGCCAGCATTGCTCAGCAGGATTCTCAGTTAGATCCCCTGAAAAATGGTTTTCACAAGGAATCCGATGGCCAGCTGAAACCAACCATGACAGATGCCCTTCCAGCTCCCAAAGCCATCACTGAGATGGTTAGCTGTCGATGCAAAATGGACTGTTCTTCTGCCAGATGTTCATGCAGAACAAAGAACTTATCCTGCACCGAACTTTGCCAGTGTAGCAGCGAGTGTCAGAATGATGACACACAGAACATGAGCATGTATGAAACTGAAGATGACGATGATGGTGATGATATGGAAAGACTCTTTATTGGTTGCCATAGTTTAAATGTCATATCGATCATGTTAAGCATGTGGCTTCATTGGCAAGAAATTTGTGTAACTTTTATGTCTGATTACGGGTTGAATATTCAGTTAAACAGGAATTTTCACTTAAATACATATTAGGTTGAATCTAGAATTTTTATTTTGATGCTATTGGATTATATGTCATTGAAAATGGTGATTTCGCTGTCAAAACGGAAGTTCTGGGATATTTAGAAGTGGAAATATTAACAAAAAAACATTTTTCTAGGCGGCCATTTTGTAAAATCCAAGATGCCGGCCATATTTGTAGTGGGCAAATGGAAACATTATTTTTCTGATTGTTTATTCAATGAAGTTTTCAAAAATGTATAGTTTTCATACTCTCCACAAAAATCCGGCGACATTACATAATGAACCTGACTAATTTATGACGAATTTAGCGACTGTCGGACAGAGATCCTAAAATACTTAGAGTCCAAAAGTCATAGAAGTTCTAAGTTTTTGAGTAGTTATTAGACGTACAAACTTGGCCATGTTTGTGTTCGACCTTCGCAAAATGCAAATTGATAGCTATCGACTTTTCTTGGTCTTTTTATTTGTCTGTTTTCTTCCGTTGAAGATAGACAACAGTCTTCATTCAGTCTCTCTTTTGAAAATTAGTCAGATGGATCGAACTGATTCACGCTTTATATCCACACCAGAGATAAAATAGTGCTTGTAGTCAGTGACCAAATCAATTCCATGACCATTGACATTGTGAGTAAATATCGTATGCACGATCAAGACTGTCCGACGCGAAATACAAAATTCTCCATGTGCGGCAGCCAGCAAAAAGTAGAAGTATTGATATGAGCACAGATTTATAACGAAATAAAGAATAGAAATATCTACAAACAACAAATAGAAGATCCAAAAAAGATGGCCCGCAAATAAATAAATCGCAGTGTTCATTGGATGTTCTGTTTGTTGTTAAATGTTTCCTTTTATTCTTTATTTCGTTATAAATCTGTTCTAATCGTCCTCTTTTTTTTCTTTTTTCTTTTTTGGCTGTTTGACACTGAGTATTTTGCATTTAATGTTCGACAGGCATTGCACATTGTCCTGCGCCAATGTCGACTCACTTTATTGAGCAGAGCTTAAACAGAAACATTGATTGAAATTCTCGGTACTCATCTTGAAGAACAGAGCCCTCTTATCAAAACATTTGCGTTTAATATCTAAAAGTTTCAGTGGATTTGAAGAAATTAGAAACAATGATCAACTGTCGGACACGGATGAAATCATCCGACTGTCGGACACGGAAATATATTAAAACCCTGTCCGACTTTGGGAACTGAGTGGTTTTTAGGGCAGGACAGGCGCTTCCTTAGTGGTCTTGTAATGTCCCAGTCTTGTGAACTTGTTAAACGCCGTCATTTTTTTTTTTTTTTAAGCATATATTGATTTCAGATGTAGAATGCTAGTGTGCTATGCATTAATACAAACTAATTAGCTTGAATGTCTGCATGTGAGGTCGCTTTAACCTTGTGCCATAACCATGGGTTGTATTAAGCTGCTTGAAAAAAAGACTTTTACTGTGTCGTTATTAGGGGGAGGAGGGCTCATAGACACATGATTCAGTCGCTGATCTGGATGGACCAAGAACACACGTGTATTTTGCATCCAGCCTAATTTTGGAATAAAAATAGTCGTTACGGTTGTGATAGCCTTGCGGTTTGTTTTAAAAGTACGCACACCGTTAACAGACATGGGCAGAACGCACAGCGCTACGCGTTGTGGCTACACTTTGGATATTATTATCCCCCCGACATACAAATGGCGGGGGGGATATATAGTCATCAGTATGTCCGTCTGTCCGTCTGTAATCATTTTCTTGTCCGGAACATATCTTCATAACTATGCGTCTTAGGTTCACCAAGCTTCACAGATATATTAACCAGTATGAGTACATGTGCCTTTTACTATTTTGAGGTTTCTTCACTTCTTAATTTTTGTGGTTTCCATGGAAACGTGGAACTTGCATTGACTTTGAGGGTGGCTGTCTTGTCCGGAGCATATCTCCTAAACTGTATGTAGTAGGTTTACTAAAAGTCACAAATATATTAACCACTATGAGTAGATGTGCCTTTTGCTATTTTGAAGCTTCTACATTATCTAATATAATATCTAATATCTTCTGTGTTTGTCTTATGTTTTCGTGTTTGTCGACAAAAATATCAGGACCCAAACTGAGGCAACGTATTGAGGTGTCTTTTCAAGTGCCTGAATTTGCGACGCCTGCGCACTTGCTCTGCAGTAGGGAGCAACCATCTGTGGGGGTGGATGCATTAATAAAACGCCTTAAATATAAAAAGGGGGACACTTGTAAAAGTTTTAAAAGGTATTATATGAAGCCAAAAATTGTGGTCCAATGATGGGAAATAAGGGGAATGTTTTATCATGATAAAATGATTAGTAGTTATGTTATGTTGGTATAGCCCATTGAGGGAGGGGCTTTCCATTGAAGAGGCGTTCTGGTTCGAGCAACCAGGAGAGTCTGGGTTGGCTTGGGCCTTGGTGTAGGTGGTGGTAACTGGCCTACCCAGTTAAATGTGAAATATTTGTTTGGGTTGTGACATTTGTGTGTGTGTGTGTGTATGTGTGAGAAAGTCTGTTGTTGGTTTGGTGGGTAACCAGAACAAATTACCTTTTTGCACCAAAGTGCTGTCTGTGACTGTACCATCGTTTTTTTTGAAAAAATCATTTTGAGGCCTGTGGACTCTCAGCCCAGAAGTGGGGGTGACCGATCACAACTTCAAAAATTCTTAATTTCTTATTTTGAATTGTAATTTGCTCAAACTTTCAGTAATCTGTTCTTCTCATTTTTGTGCTTCTATTCAAACAAACTTATTATCTGCTTGGGCCTCCCCTTAAAACAGACAAACTGAACAGGTAAAAAGAAAAAAAAAGATTAAAAACAATGATTGTTGAAGTGTAAAAAAAAAAGGGGGAAAAAACAAATAAAAAACAAAAGTAAACGGCAACAGCCAAAACAGAAAAAGTTACCTCAACATCCTTCACAGAATATATTTAATTTTTTTTATTTCAACTTTCAGCTAAACCATATCCGGGGCGCGTATTTTTTTTGCCCAGCTGAGTACAGGGCGGGCGGAATTTGTCGAATTACCTGAGAAGCTTAGGAGCAGATCCTCAAAGGTAGTTTTCTCCAGGATTCTACCAGTACCACGTGCAAGCAGAGGAAAGAAGAATTTTATCTGGAGGTTTAACACGTAGCTACGAACCTGGTGTAGGAAAGAGGGATATAGGGTTATGGGGCACTGGAACTTTTTCTGGGACAGGGGTGACCTGTTCAAGCCTGATGGGCTGCACCTGAACCGGAGGGGTACCTTTGCACTGGGTCAGTGTATGTTGAGGGTAGCACAGGATTATTTAAACTAGGGACTTGGGGGGCAGGGAGGTTAGCGAGTGTTACACATAGGGAAATGCAGACTGCCCCGATGGAGGCTGACGGCGTTACATGCACTACTGATAATATACTTTTAAAGCAACAAAGCGTAGTGGGGGCCTTGAGGCAGCGGCCACATGGGAAATCAAGGGGGAAGAGCATTAGTAATAACCTGAAATGTTTTTACTTAAATGCAAGAAGCATAAAAAATAAATTTTCTGAGCTTGAGGCTGTTATAATTAGTGAGGGCTATGACATATTTGGGATTACGGAGACATGGCTAAGTGAAGAGAATGGAGATGAATATAATATAGAAGGTTATAAGCTCTTTAGGAAGGATAGATGTAATAGGCGAGGAGGGGGCGTAGCAATCTATGTGAACGAAAGCATAAATGTACAGAAAATTCCCGAAATTGAACATTCCTTGCCCTGTGAAGATATCTGGGTCAGGCTCATTGGCAAACACGAGACAGGTTTAAACATAGGAATATGCTATCGACCACCAGCTTTGGACAGTACAGTCAATGAAATGCTTTTTAGGAGGATTGCGCAAGCTTGTGGAGGTGGAGGGACTATTATTATGGGAGACTTCAATTATCCTGTTATCAATTGGGAAATGGTGAAAGGACAGGGTAGGGGGGAGGAAGAATTTCTAGATGTTATAAATGATAATTTCTTGGTGCAGTATGTTCATAAACCTACAAGAGAGAAGGCAATTTTAGACTTAGTGCTCTGTAATGAACCAGATAGAATTAGCAATGTTGAGGTACTGGAGCCACTTGGGACAAGTGATCACTCTGCTGTTAATTTTGATGTTTCATGGGAAGTTAAAAAGGTGTATTCAAAAGCAAAAATTTTCAATTTTAGGCGAGCAAACTTTGACAGGATGCGCTCATATCTAAGTGAAATAAAATGGGAGACACTCCTGGACTGTGAGTCCGTAAATGAGATGTGGGAAAGATTTAAGGGGGTTTTACTTGAATCACAATGCAGATTCTTTCCAAAGGTGTCCAAAAGTAAGCTGAAAAAGCAGAATCCTCAGTGGATGACCAAAAGTATTCGTAAGATTTTGAGGGAAAAGAGGAATCTTTATAAGATTTACATAAAGGATAACAATGAAAACACTAAGGCTGAATACTGTAAAATGCGGGCTGTGGTCAAAAAAGAGCTTAGGAATGTTGGAAGACTGCATGAAAGACAAATTGCAGAGGGGGCAAAAAATAACCCTAAGCACTTCTTTCAGTACTGTAGCAGAAAAAGGAAAGTTAAAGAGCAGGTTAAGTGCATAAAGAATAAAAATGGATCGCTGCTATTTGATAACAAGGATATTGCGGATGCCTTAAACAGTTACTTTGTCGAGAATTTTCCTCAGAGGGGGTCTTTATTTGGCCAGAGGTCATGTTAAATGCTCAAGATTATTTAGCAGAAATTGTGGTTCGGGATAATGAAGTATTAGACAAGTTGCATAAACTAAAGGCAGATTAGGCGGCGGGCCCTGATGGCTTATATCCTAGAGTGCTCAGGGAAGTTGGTGAGATTATCTTTAAGCCGCTATCCACTATCTTCAGACGGTCTTTAGAAACTGGAGAAATACCAAATGATTGGAAACAGGGCAATATTGTACCAATTTATAAGAAAGGGGACCGTACTGAGCTAGGAAATCACAGTCCAGTCAGTTTAACTTGCATTGTGTGCAAAATATTGGAATCTATCATAAAAGATGAGCTGGACTTATTTCTTGAACGGAACAGTATCTTGAGGGATAGCCAACATGGTTTTCGTAAGGGGAGGTCATGTCTGACAAACCTTCTGGAATTTTTTGAAGAGGCCACCAAGACTTATGACCAGAGCAGGGCTTATGACATCATATACTTGGATTTTCAGAAAGCATTCGATACAGTACCGCCTAAGAGACCAATTTTTAAATTGAGCTCCATTGGAGTTACATGAGGTATTCTGTAGTGGATTCAAAACTGGTTACAGGACAGAACACAGAGTGGTGGCCAGTGGTATCTCATCTGAGCTAGGGATGGTGGGGAGTGGCGTCCCCCAGGGATCGGTGTTGGGGCCCCTGCTGTTCCTCATCTACATTAATGACCTTGATAGTAATATTGAGAGCAGGTTGTTAAATTTGCAGATGATACTAAATTTGGGGGTTTGGCAAATTGTTTATGGTCCACTAAAGTGATTCAGGACGATTTGGATAGAATCCAGAATTGGGCAGAAATGTGGCAAATGAAATTTAATGTAGCAAAATGTAAAGTTGAACATGTAGGTAATAAAAACATTAGATGGGAATACTTCATGGGAGGTTTAAACCTGGAATGTGCTGTACACGAGAAAGATCTTGGAGTGATTGTTGACCAAACCCTCACAGGTTCTAGCCATTGTGCCGTAGCAGTTAAAAAGAAAACAATCGGATGCTGGGATACATTGCCAAAAGTATTGAATACAAATCTAAGGAGGTGATGCTTCTTTTGTACAACACATTCGTTAGACCACATCTGGAGTATTGTGTACAGTTCTGGGGACCATACTTCAAGAAAGAAATAGAGGCTCTAGAGAAAGCTCAGAGAGGAGCCACTAAGCTTATTCCAGGTATAAAAGTGGAAAGCTATGAGAAGAGGCTGAAGATCCTTAATCTCTTTAGTCTTAGGAAAAGGAGACTGAGGGGTGATTTGATTGAGGTCTTTAAATATGTTAAAGGGATTAACAAAGTGAATTATGTAGGATTTCTTCGACCAAGTGTTGTGAAGAGAACTCGGGGTCACAAATGGAAGTTGACCAAAGGTAAATTAAGCACTGATATTCGGAAATATTTCTTCACCCAAAGAGTAATTTCAATGTGGAATAGCTTGCCTGACCATATTGTTGAGGCAGAGACCTTGGGGGTTTTCAAGAGCAGGCTTGACTTAAAGCTAGATACCATTGAGTCATTGAGTATCTGAAGGGACATATTCAAAATAGTATAAAGAAACTGGCGAGCGTAGTTGGGCTGAAAGGCCTGTTCTTGCCATTCATGTTATGTTATGTTATGTTAAGTTATGTTATGTCTGCTCAGAGAGTAGACTGAAACTGCTGCGCAGCTAATCACGTGAATCAGGAGACTTAAGAAAATCAGGATATAAGTTTCACTTAATAACGCACTCACCTGGGGGAAAAAATATGCATCGCGAAACCATCCCAAAATAAATTTCCCTTTTTGAAAATTCAAGTAACAAGACAGGATATGCGTATTTAAATGAAACTTATTTCCTGCGGTGGTAGCCATATGATAATTGACATAATTTCTTAAGGTGGTAAATAATAAGACTTTATAAATAAACACATAATGTGGTCTTAAAAAGACATGGAAAAAGTGGTAAATAAATGACATCAAAAATACTTATTATTGTAGTCTTAAAACGACATAGAAAAAGTGGTAAATAATTGATGTAAAAAATACGTCATATAATGGTCATATAAAAAGTGAGAACATTTTTTTGTCTCGTACAGACGTCAAATTAACGTTGTTAAATAGTCAGATATATGACGTATTGACCAGGTTAGGACCAGTTCATTACGTCTGAAAGAGGTCAGTCTGCTCTCAGGGATAATCGAACAAAAACGCAAGGGAGGAAGAATTCTGTTTGCAGCATCCACCTATATCGAATATAATCAGTACATTTCAGCTTACCTTGATGTTTGGGTACCCAGAGAAAGATTTGGTTATGTAAAAACATCAAGCATTCAGTCAAGAAAAATTCAAGCTTAATTTTTCGTGCTGCTATACATGGTAATCCATGTTACAGATGACACACCGGGTTGCTCGGGCACGCGTAGCATATGCATTCACGATATTAATATTCGATAATAATATTCTAAACCCCCTTCTCAATAATAAAACCCCCTGAAATATATTTGCACCTCCTTTTAAAATCATTCCCCATTTCAAACCCCCTAGGTGCATACTGCAATGCGCTGTATCGGAATTTTGACATGTATGCAAGTGTAGTACTCGGGTATGGTACAATGTTGCTGGTGTAAAAACTGACCAACGTGGGGAGAGGGGAGGGGGGACAATTGTTCTGTAGCACGGTACGGAACAATCGTACCTAGTGTGAAAGCGCTTTCGAGTAGTCGGCTCTTTGCACACAGCACGTTAACTGCCCTTATATGGTGTTAAGTGGGTGTCATATTTTGAAATTTAAAACAACCGGCCATGCGCTTCCAATTTACGATCAAGTGGGATTCAGCTTTTAGCGCTGATGGGTAAGAGCAGATTTGGACAGTAAGAGCATTTGGTGCATCGGGAGTTTATTTCTCTTATTTTATCTCTTAGCAAAAAAATTAGAAAATTTAAGAGAATGTTGCTGCATGAGGCCCATTGCATTCTGTTTTTATTAACATTTTACACAACATCTCAACTCAATTGGAATTGGGGTTTATAGATTATACATTGCAAAAAGGAAGCATTTTGTAACCTTTGATGTCGTAGTCCTGCCATATATGAAGGTAATTTTGAGAAATTTCATTTTTATGTCATCATCTGGGATACAATAATTTGTCATTCAAACTTGAATGGCTGAATGCTCCTGAAGAGAAGTTTTTTTTCTCATTCTGGCATTCCTCCCTGGATATATTCAAGATGCTGATTGACCAATGTTTTCTTTTTGTTTAGTGTAAAATCCTAGTTAAACTGACACCAAAGTGTGTGAGGAAAAATTATAATGTGCTTACTTTCGTCAGGCGAGTCATTTTTAATACAGAGTAATGATTAGACAGAATGGATGGGTGACGCACTGCGAGACCTTATGCCTGTTATACAGTACCATACTGGTTCAAGTTTCCAGGAAGAGAAACAATGAGTATTTATGGAAAATACTCTTGAAAGTGGAAAAATATATTTATAAATATTGCTGTAATAGAGCCATAGTGATAATCCTCTTATTTGTTCAGGTGTCAGCATGAACATCCAGCCCATGTATTTTGGAGAGAGTGCTCCCCGACATTTACGAGGTGCTGTTTCCGCATCTTCAGGCGTGTTCACAGCTTTTGGAGTGGTGCTGGGACAAGTGATGGGCCTCAGGTAGGCACTCAGTGCTGCAGAGTTTCTCTCCCCTGTATATCTGAAATACTCTGCTGACAGGCATCAATGGAGGAGGTAGAGGGTAACGTACGTTGCCCACTTATAGGAAATTCATGACTTCAGCCATGGTCAAAATATTGGTGTGATTTCCAAATAAAACACTGAATTTCAAAACCCTGTCAACTATTCTTGCAAATACCACCTTGGTATGTGAGTGATCTCCAATTAGACGTCACAGTCTTTAGAATCATCATGGCAGCAACATGGGCTCTGAAATACTTGGGTAAGCTTTTTTCCGCTGCAGCCTCAGTAGCAAATTAAAGTTACCTCACACATGGCATGGGTGGTCATAAAATTCAATGGCATGGGTGACTTGCACTATTGCAAGGGCACTATTAATGCAGAAAGATATGTACTAATTTTGGGGTGAGAAATAATGCAATCTTGAAAACGTCTGTTCTAGCAATGTATTGCCAAATCAAATTCTGCAGAGGTTACAATGCATGGCCGCATGAACAGCTAGCGTGAATGCTAGGTTGACTTGTTTGCGCTCCTGATCTGTCTTGATTGTGCATACATGGTGCATTATAAAGCAAAAAAAAACAGAGATTAAGGGCCTGCACAATTGCACATCTGAGGAACTACATAGTGGAGAAATTGGGGAAAATTCCTATTTGAGCGATGGCCAATGCCAGGGATGCCAACCCTCCCGGTTTCTCCAGGAGACTCCCGGAAAATAAGGCCACCTCCCGCCTTGCGGCTGCCTCAGAAATCTTCCCGATTTCCTCACTTTAAAAGTATTTATCAAAGTAAAATGCTTAAAAGAGTTTTATTCAATAAAACATGCTAAATGCACACCGTTTATCATAAAATAAAAAAAGCTTAATAAAAAATGCCATTTTTTTCACACATTAGTGACGCATGTAAAAAGATATTGCTTTTTATAACCACTGTTCAATGCAACATCAAAAGCCGAAATTCTCTCCTTAGCATTTACTGGCCTGTCAATTTAATTAGTGGAGGTTTTATTATGTCATATATACATACAGTATTATGTCATAAATACATAACTACTGGCACGCTCCTAATTAATCTTCTAATTTATTATGTCAAATTTCTTTGTATAAATCACAGTAGAACATTTCTTGCTCCACAAATGTATAGCCTGCCTTACCATCCACAGATGCCACCTAAAACTCTATCATGCAAAAAGGAAGCTATTGTTGAGCATGATCCAGAAGCGCTGCTGTATTCTGTGGGCCAAGGCTCATTTAATATGGACTGTCGCCAAGTGGCAAAGAGTCCTGTGGTCGGACAAGTCCAAATTTGACATTCTTGTTGCAAATCAAGGGCGTCGTGTCCGCTGGGCTGAAGAGGAGAAAAACCACCCCCCCCTCTGTTATCAGCGTTCAGTTCAAAAGCCAGCATCTCTGATGGTATGGGGATGCATTAGTGCATATGGTGTGGGACACTTGCATGTTTTAAAAAGCATCATGAATGCTGAAAAGTAAAGGTTTTAGAGCAACATATGCTCCCTACAGCAACAGTGGTCGATACAGCGGTTTTTCTACTCTGTAGCTAGGATGCAGGGAAAGCTAGAATCCACTCCATACAGACACATTTGTAGAACGGGTCGACATGCCTAAGTGTAGACGGGAGACTGTAGAAATCTGGTGGGTCTGAGTTTAGAGGGAAACATGGACAGTGAGGAGCAGTGGACCAACTGCTTATGAACTGCATAGGTGCGTGTTATAAGGACCTGCTGGTTTGTGTGCATAACTGTGGTGTGTCGTTAGCGGGGAGTAACGAACAGCTTCTGCGCTGGTGTATGACGGAGGGGCGAAAGCTCCAGGCTAAACGGCCTTTTTGGGAATTGCCCGTGGTCGTGGTTTACTTATTGCGTCAGAATGACCAGCGTTTGCTCGTGGAAATGGGCATGTTATGGATGGTGCGCAAGAGCTAGGTAGAGCTCCAGTTATGTCATAAACATAATATAGGTTTTACAGACCGTAAATTCCGTTTGCGTGAACAGTTGCTTGTGTGGAGCTAGCGAATCGATCACCTCTACAGGGAAGAATTTAATATTCAATCACCGATTTTATATTCAATCACAGGCAATGCAGAGAAATCGTTTGTTATACCAGACAGGTTATAGCCTGTGCGTTTCCCTATTGCTTTCACCAGTAGCACAGAGAGCTTGCCCAGATATTGGAGAAGTATCAGGCTGACTTCGGTCATGGATAAATAAAGCAATCATTTCACAAGCCCCCAAAAACACACCCCAAGCTTTGTAAAATCTACCGTATTGACCCGAATATAAGACGACCCTGAATATAAGACGACTCCTCTTTTCAAGACCCTTATTTGGAAAAATACTTTTTATTTGAACAAAATTTCAAAAAACATTTCATTGTTTTTCTCGAACATTTCAACATCTTTGGTGTTTATCATGGGGGAGAAAATCATAAAATCATCCATAGCCCTGCAAATAGGAAAAGCGCAGAATGCACTTCGTGGTTATATGCCATGAAAACAGTGCAATAAAACGGGCTTAGGCCTACTGGCCTAACTTGTGCAATAAACGGCGCTCATTCGCTTGACAAACACTGTCAGAAAAGTCTGCAAAATGTAAGAGCATTAACATCCAAAAACACTATGAACAGTTTTTTTCCAAATTCATTCTGAATGACGTTGATTTAAATACAGCATATACGCGTCCAGATGAATGATTGTTGTCCCACAACAACAAGAACAAGGAACACCTGTTAACTGTGGAGTGCTCTCGGAGGGAACCTTCTGTTAATTATGAAAATGAGTGAGAACAGGTCAGGACTAAACGGAGGTTTTGTACAGGGGCGAAGCTAGAACCGGGAATTGGGGTGGCACAGACACGTCCCTTTATGACAATTAGGATAGTCCTGGCTAGTTCTCAATTATTTTTCTTTATTGACGCGTTTTCCAATTATCGTAATAGGCAACTGAAGACACGGTTTCTCATGCGATCTAACAGCGATGAAGTCATGGGGTAAATTCCGTAAAACAGAATTGGGGTGGACGTAACATCTGTTTTAAAGAATTATTAGTCTTGACCTGTTCGCAGTCATTTTCATGATTAACAAAATGTTCACTCCGAGAGCGCTCCGCACTTAACAGGTGCTGCTTGTTCTGCCCGATTAGGTAAGACGACAATCATTCATCTGGAAACGTTTGCTTAATTTTTCGGTTGCCAATTACGATAATTACGTTGCACTCTGTCATACATCTTTTTCCTGCCCTCACGTTGTTCGTTCTCTCAGCTTCGTTTACAACCGTAAGTTTAAATTTCACATCATAACTTCTCCTCTGATTTTTATTCACCTTACCGATTTTGGAAGCACTTTTTTCAAGTGGATCTTTGTGCCTTGGCTGCATCTTTCTGTCATTAAGTAGCTCATGCAAATGTAAGCTAACACACCCACTCCAGCCGACTTGTTTACAGGATCACGCTAGGGTCACACTGCTCTAAACACTGACAGAGAGAAAAGCGCTCATATGGCACCACATATTGTTTTACATGGGTAACTCCTTAGACCCCGAATATAAGACGAGGTGTCATTTTCAGGCATTTTTCAAGGAAAAAAATATCGTCTTATATTCGGATCAATACGGTACGTCTAGTCTAACTGTACCTCTCCGGTTAGCTTCAACAGCAGTGGCTACAATTGGGCAACATTATGATTAAACTGCCTCATTGATGCTTATCGAAGTAACCCAAGAATACCGATCAGAAATATGGCATATAAGTTAACCAGGAGAATTTTTAATTAGCACAGCAGGCGAACTAACATGCAGTAGTTGGTAACCGAGCTGTCATAACAAACACTGAGACAAACCCTTGCAATACAGGTTTTACAGACTGCATTGTGCAAGTTCCATTACCGTGGACAGTTGTACCAAGCATCAAATTAGAGACAAGTATAAAAAATTGGCTTCAAATGAGGTTTATGTTCACACACCCTCTGTAGAATTTCCCCTGATTTCACTCTTGCATATTTACACAAATAGCCACAGTAACTTGGCTACGTTAGCTGCAGTGCTACATCCACAATCAACTGGCTATCACATCAGGTTGGCTTATGCAGTAAAAGCAACTTGCAGCTTCTGCGTCTGTGAGTCACGGAGTCACGACCAATACAGGCTTTATCTTCAGATGTTTTAGAAGGCCTGCGCTTGAGGCCAGTTGTTAGCGCTAACTATCGTTAGCGGTCCTGCTAGCCACCCATAACACGTTAACTTCACTTGCATTATTTGCAATTATCTTGTAACTTACTTGATTGACGCAGCTGCTTCAGGTTTTAGTAGAAGTTGAAACACTCATCCAGTTACGAATTATCCTTTCTTAACAAAGCTGTCTTTGGTGAAATGCTGAGCACAAGCAACTAACGTTACCTTTGGCCGTAGCTGTTTACTGCCAGCAAAAATAAAGAAGCTACCTACTGATTTCTGGTGGCATCGTCTTTCGGATGAGAAGTAGGTGTTTTTCTCTGCATCCAAAAGTAAACAGACAAGCAGCTTTGGGAGAGATGCTGACAAAACTGCACCTCAAATGATCTGCGGTTCCTCTTTTGTATTTCCAAAAGTGTAGACGCTACTACGTCATAGTATGATCTGCTGTTGTTAGTGCCTGCTAGAATAGTTTCCGGCGTGGGCAGATCCAGCGCCGTGTTGTTGGCTCTGGCTAGGTCTGTATTAATTGGACGGCACAACCTGTCAGGTTTTGCCCAAATCTTGTGAAGATCTCAGGAGGAGCTGTTCAGAGATGAATTCATGTTCACGAAATCACGTTCTTGGATTACGGCAAAACCCCTGTTACCTCTTATGTTTAGAAACTTTTCAGAGGTTGAGTATGGACAACCCACATTATAAGATTGCTAATATGTATTAAAGGAAGGATCAGCATAATAGGTCCCCTTAATGAATTCCAATTCTATTGACCTGTAAAACTGTATTCAGTAAGAATGTTTTACTGGGTAATTGGAATTTTCCATAGCTGTTCATGCCTTTCCATTTGAAAATAACAGCAGTAAAGGAAAATTAAATTTGGCTTTTATTGTATTGTATAATCTGGAAAAAAAGTAGCCGGTCAGTGACAATCAAGTGGTTGGTATAATAGCTGGCAGCTGAAGCTTGTGGACAGCTTTATGTATGCCATATCATGAGACGTATACTCCACTGATTGAGCACTTTGAACTGTTTACAGTGCTGGCCTAAAAATAAGGTGACTTGCATTGATGCAATAGAGTGGTAAAGTTCTGTTGTGACGTCATGTTTCCGTGACAGCAAATTTTGACTCTAAAAAAAATCGAAGCTCAAGTCGCGCACATGGCCGAGCATGTTCTCCGAAACAATGATGAGCTTACTTTTGATTTCTTCTTTGTCTCTCTTCAGGGAAACAAAAAAAATCAATCTCTGACGGCAAAAACCTTGTCAAATCAGATCATGGGCAGTATTTTATGTTGGGCAACATCGTACTATCATTGGGATTTGACCTTTGACCTTTTGACCTTGAAAATGTTGTGTAGGTCATTTCTCAACAATTAATAATGACAGCAATGTGAAACTGGCCACATAGAAAGTACACTGGATAGACCTGTGGGTCATCTGGTTGTGTTCCACATTTGACCATGGATCCAGGGTCAAAAATTAAAACTTGTGTGTGTAACTTGGGTAATGATGGTTCAAATCTGTTTGATATAATGGCAGGGAAGTCTCAAGTCCCTTGCGTGTTATGTTCTATATTTGAGTCCTGAACTCTTTCCGGTAGATTTCCTCTTTCATTATTACCCATTTATTTCATCCACCTGATTGTACAAAACCCAAAACCAGTGAAGTTGGCACGTTGTGTAAATCGTAAATAAAAACAGAATACAATGATTTGCAAATCCTTTTCAACCTATATTCAATTGAATACACTGCAAAGACAAGTTACTTAATGTTCGAACAGGTAAAATTTGTAATTTTTTGCAAATATTAGCTCATTTGGAATTTGATGCCTGCAACATGTTTCAAAAAAGCTGGCACAAGTGGCAAAAAAGACTGAGAGAGTTGAAGAATTCTCATCAAACACTTATTTGGAACATCCCACAGGTGAACGGGCTAATGGGGAGCAGGTGGGTGCCATGATTGGGTATAAAAGCAGCGTCCCTGAAATGCTCAGTCATTCACAAACAAGGATGGGGCGAGGGTCACCACTTAGTGAACAAACGTGTGAGCTGATTGTCGAACAGTTTAAAAACAACATTCCTCAATGAGCTATTGCAAGAAATTCAGGGATTTCATCATCTACGGTCCGTAATATCGTCAAAAGGTTCAGAGAATCTGGAGAAATCACTGCACGTAAGCGACAAGGCCGAAAACCAACATTGCATGCCCGTGACCTTCGATCCCTCAGGCGGTACTGCATCAAAACCGACATCAGTGTGTAAAGGACATCACCAAATGGGCTCAGGAACACTTCAGAAAACCACTGTCAGTAACTACAGTTCGTCGCTACATCTGCAAGTGCAAGTTAAAACTCTACTATGCAAAGCGGAAGCCATTTATCAACAGTACCCAGAAACGCCGCCGGCTTCGCTGGGCCCAAGCTCATCTAAGATGGACTGATGCAAAGTGGGAAAGTGTTCTGTGGTCTGACGAGTCCACATTTCAAATTGTTTTTGGAAACTGTGGACATTGTGTCCTCCGGACCAAAGAGGAAAAGAACCATCCGGACTGTTATAGGCGCAAAGTTCAAAAGCCAGCATCTGTGATGGTATGGGGGTGTATTAGTGCTCAAGGCATGGGCAACTTACACATATGTGAAGGCACCATTAATGCTGAAAGGTACATACAGGTTTTGGAGCAACATATGTTGCCATCCAAGCAACGTCTTTTTCATGGACGCCCATGCTTATTTCAGCAAGACAATGCCAAGCCACATTCTGCACGTGTTACAACAGCATTGCTCCGTAGTAAAAGAGTGCGGGTACTAGACTGGCCTGCCTGTAGTCCAGACCTGTCTCCCATTGAAAATGTGTGGCGCATTATGAAGCGTAAAATATGACAACGGAGACCCCGGACTGTTGAACAACTTAAGCTGTACATCAAGCAAGAATGGGAAAGAGTTTCATGTGAAAAGCTTCAAAAATTGGTCTCCTTAGTTCCCAAACGTTTACTGAGTGTCTTTAAAAGGAAATGCGATGTAACACAATGGTAAAAAGGCCCCTGTGCCAACTTTTTTGCAATGTGTTGCTGCCTTTAAATTCTAAGTTAATGATTATTTGCCAAAAAAAAAAGTTTCTCAGTTTGAACATTAAACATCTTGTCTTTGCAGTGTATTCAATTGCATATAAGTTGAAAAGGATTTGCAAATCATTGTATTCTGTTTTTATCTACGATTTACATAACGTGCCAGCTTCACTGGTTTTGGGTTTTGTAGTTACCACTTGATTTAATCAAAACAATTTTGGTGTTAACTTATTTTTCTACTGAGTAAAATTACTTAATTCTTACAAAATTACTTTAATTTTGTTTTTTTTATTACGGTAAGGATAGGGAGCCAAAGCCCTGCATGTCTCGTGTCACATTGTCAAGCCCTCAACAAACTACAATCATTTGGACAGGTATGCTAGAGCTGAGAGACATCAAAAACATGCAGCGCTAAGGCTCTCCAAGAGCCTGCCTCTTGACCCCTGTAAAACAGCACAATATCCTCTCAATCAAAATATGGAATTGGTTATTCGTAATCTGTTTCCTAGATTTGCAGGAAGGTTATGGTGATTAAAAGGAAATTCTATGGTTAAAAACCCCTATCATCGTACAAGGAGTCTTGTTCTATAAAACATGTAACATTAACATGAGTAAAGATGCTGTGTTGGATTCCTGCCCTCCTCTGCTCTTTAAAGTGTTGAGCTCTGTAAGCAGATCAGTGCCAAAAAGGACAATATTAATTGCTTTGCCTTCCAACAGGGAAATTTTGGGGAGTGAGTCTTGCTGGCCATATCTTTTGGCGAGTAATGCTATCCCTGGTCTCATCCAGCTGCTCACATTACCCTGGTTCCCCGAAAGCCCACGATACCTCCTTATTGACAGAGGGGATGAAGAGGCCTGCATTAAAGGTGAGGAGAGGCTGAATTAATTGTTTTCTGGAGCCAAGTAAATGCATTCCGTGTTATTTTTTTTAGGTTACATCTTCAATTGATGCAAGTGGGTTTAAACTCTTGTGTAGTGAAATTCACACTGAAGTCTTACCTTCTGAGAATTATTAAAAAATTCTGTGGAAGGGGATTGTGTGTGAAGTAACAAATGCGTTTGTGAATGTGGATGCATGTCTGTGTCAGAGGAAGCAAGTTTTGAAACTGATTCCTGCTGCATTTCATCATAGCGTTGCGCCGGCTACGGGGAACCAATGTCCTGCATGGCGAAATTGAAGAAATCCAGCTGGAGAAAACTGCGGCCATGGGAGTAAAGGCTAAGGGACCGTGGGAACTCTTTACTGACCACAGCATGCGATGGCAACTACTGTCAGTCATGGCCATCAGCAGTGCCATGCAACTGTGTGGAAATGATTCTGTGAGTGAGGATGCGTGTAAAATGGGGTGGAGTGGGTTTCGACTTATTAAATATAGTGTAGTTAATAATCAGATGGGTTGTGTGTCAGTTTTAGTCAGTGGGTTATTTGAAGTCTACACATCAGAGGATGTAATTGTATTTTTTTAGTTTGAACTCTCTTTCATGGCCAATAACTTCAAACAAACAAACATTCTGACCAAAATATCTAGCCAAAAGCTCCGCTTTTGGCAAGATAATAACTTGAACATGAAATGACAAAATTTGTTGAACTGGGTTTTGATGCCTGTATGTATGGATTAGATACCTGGTGGATGTTATAGTGCTCGTGGTAATTTTTTTTTTTTTGCCGCAAGACCAGCCAAATCTAGTTTGCAATCCATCCACAAAATTTGAAGATTGGGCTACTAACCCCCCTCTGAAAAAGAAAAGGATCCCATATTTTCTCTGCCATTGTCAATTGTTTGAAAAAAGGTAATAACACCACTCCTTCTGCCAAGAAATGTGCTACACTATTCAAGTTTTGTTTCTTCAGACCATTTCACAAATGCTTTTAACTAATATTGTACTTTTCTTTTATCCCTCTGGCATATATTGCGGGGCAATATACAGTGCGGTGCAAAAATTTGGGTTTAAATGTCTGTTACAATTTTTCTCCAAGTGATTGCAAGAAAACCTGAAAACTAAATGCTACAGTTAAACATGACACATCTCGTCAGATTATAAAGCAAGAATTATTTTTATTTTGAACTCTTTACAGTTTCAAAATAACAAAATGAGGAAAAAGGCCTCGTTTAATAGTTTGGGAACCCTGTCAGCTAGTACTATGTAACTCCTCCAAGGGCAGCTATAACAGCTTGCAAACGCTTCTGTAGCCAGCTAAGAGTCTTTTAATTTTTGTCTATGAAATTTTGCCCCATTCTTCCTGACAGAACACCTCTAGCTCAGAAATATTCTTCGGCCTTCTTGCATGCATGGCATGTTTGAGGTCTCTCCACAGATTTTCAATAATATTCAAGTCTGGGGACTGTGATGGAGATTCCAAAACCTTCATCCATCTTTCCTGGAAGTACTTCATGGTGGATTTTGAGGTATGCTTTGGGTCATTGTCTTGCTGGAATATCCAACGTCTCTTCATCTTCAATTTTTGGACTGAGCTTTGAACATTAGCCTCGAGAATGTCTTCATATTCGGTGGAATCCATTCTTCCTTCTACCTGAACAATATTGTCTGTGCCCCCAACTGCTCCGCAACCCTAAATCATAATGGATCCACCTCCATGCTTAACAGTTGGCAAGGTGTTCTTCTCTACAAATGCTTCACCCTTTTTTCTCCAAACATACCTACTTTGGTTGTGGCCAAAAAGTTAAATTTTGGTTTCGTCAGCCCAAAGCACATTGTTCCAACAGGCTTTAGGTTTCTCAAGGTCCTCTATTACATACTTCAGATACTTAATTTTGTGCTGAGGTTGTAGGAAAGGCTTCTTTCTTGCAACTCTGCCATGTAAGTCTTGGTTATGTAAGGTATGTTGTATTGTTGTCCTGTGAACAACTATACCTGTGTCTGCTACTCTTTTTTGCAGCTCTTTTGCAGTGATGTGTGGGTTTTTCTGAGCATTTCTCACCAAATCTCGGGCCATTCTATCTGAAATTTTTCTTGGTCTTCCAGATCTTGCCTTGACTTCAATTGTTCCCTTTATTTTCCATTTTCTTAAGATGTTTCTGACAGTAGAAATGGGTAGTTTGAAATGTTGCGAGAGTTTTTTGTAGCCCTCTCCGTGTTGGTGGAAGTTTATTATCTTGATTTTGACATCCTTGGATAACTGTTTGGGGGAATAAATGGTTTTTAACTCCAGACACAACAGCCACCGCAGTCGGATTCTTTAGAAGTCATGGAATTACTTCAGAATATATAGTTCAACCCTGGAATTATATTGACTTGACTCATTACCCGGGTCTGGGCCTTAGTAATCATCCTCTTAAAAGGTAACAAAGAATAATCCAAAAGGGTTCCCAAATTGTTGCACAGGGCCCCTTTTCTGTTCTTATGATTTAAAAAGTCAGAAAAATTAAAACAAGTGGTGCCAGGCCTCCACGCCCCTCGCACATACTCTCACCTACTTGTTTGAAATTCAATAGGGATCTATTCTGGGTCAGTGGCAATCCTTATACCGAATTTAGGGTGAATCTGGCCATTAGTTTTGCCACTAGAGTATTAACAAACAAACACACAAACTCAGAAAGAAACCGAACCGAAAACAATACCCCTTCCCTCACCCTTCGGGTGGGGCGGGGTAATAAAAAGAAGCCTTGCTTTTAAATTTGCAGAAAGATGTCATGTTTATGTTTGAAAGCAAACTTGAACACTAAATGCTACAATAACTTGGAGATTAATTGTAACAGACATTTATACCAGCGGTGCCTAAATTTTTGCACCCCACTGTAGTCATCAGTATGTCCGTGTGTTCATCTGTCCTTGCGTCTGTCTGTCCATGGTTCATCTGTCAGTAATCATCTCGTTTCCGGAGCAGAACTTGAATACCGTTCAATATTTTTCAACAAAACTTGCATATTAATCAGGTCCTTGAGTGGTGCCTTATGATATTTTGAGATTTCTGAAATTAGATTACGGGGACCAGGGGGAAAATGTCATCTTCTGATGACTCTTGTTGGCTTTCGATGAAAGTTTGATCTTTTTTGGGCTTGATCTGAAAGATATGTTTGGCACAAAGACAATACAGCTCTTCAGCCAATGAACACCTTACCCACTGTGAAGCGTTGTGGCAGTAGGTTCATGCTTTCAGGCTGCTTCTCTTTGGCTCGGACAGGGGCTGTTGTCAAAATAGACTTGATTATTGATAGCTCCAAATATCAAGGTGTTTTAGCACAAACCATGTTGGCCTCAAGCAGAAATCAGACGTTTAAAAGTAATTTCTCCTCCGAACATAATAATGATCCAAGGCACACATCTATGTTGACCAAGGTTTGGCTTGAGAAGAAGAAAAAGCAAAGCTGTTGAGTGGCCCTGTCCTGGAATGACCTAAAGAGAGCTGTACATAGGAGGGACCCTCCTGATCATTTCAAGGAACTCTGCATTTTTAGCTTACCGGCCCTATGGGCTGATAAGCTATTGTCCTGGTGTGGCGTCCGTCGTCCGGAACATTTTTTTATTTTTTTTTCAGCCTGATGAATTTTCGTATAAATTTGCCAAAATATACAAGAAGACCATATATCCAGAGGTTTTTTTTTTCAGTTTTTGATAGATCATTTTTGTCCTTTTTATGGGCCCTTGAAATTTTGGCCCGTATGTTAAAGATAGGACAGAGAAATTTTAAAAATTAGTTCTCAAAAATGGCCAGGTAAATTTTTGACCTGGCCATTTTATGAATACTTTATGAATATGCAAGATGGCCTGTGGAGGCCAAATGGTTGCAGATAGAGATTAACTTTGTATTATCGACATACAGGAAGTCATATGTGACCTATATTTTGGCAATATTAAATTTGACCACAGATGACTTTGAAAGGTCAAACTAGAGGTCAGGGAAAATATTAACAATGTTAAAAGATATGGCTTGAAATTTCAAAAAAATATTTCTCTGTCTCTTTTTGCCAGATTTAGAAAATGAATTATCAAACAGAGACAGAGAAATGCACACACCTTTAACTGAGTGTAATTTTCATGGTGTTATTTCAGAAATCCCACGTGCTTGAGTACAAATTCATAATCACTGACATTCAAATTTGTTACAGATTGTATTTTTTATTTAACAAATTTTCAGCTAATTCCTTATGTACTATGTATTGTACTGACTTTTCATATTTCATTCATTTCTCTTATATTACAGATATATTTTTATGCGTCATATGTGTTTCAAGAAGCTGGGGTTTCTGCGGACAGTATCCAGTATGCTACCATTGGCACAGGCAGCTGTGAATTTACGGCATCAATAGTAAGTGTAAGTATTTCCAAAAAATCCACTTTTTGCAGCAAATTTGCATGTTATGAAAGCACCATGAAGACCAGACACCTCAGCTTTTAATATATTCTGTCTACATGGCAGAATGGTGTGCATTTTTTTTATGTTTAATGCACCTAATTTATTGATCACAGTGGTAAATGGTCAGTCTGTTTGCAGTTATTCAGATGCTTAGCTTAAAGACCTCTGTCTGCCTTTTAGAATCTGTTAATCGAAAAGCTTGGAAGGAAGTTCTTGCTGATGGGTGGGTATATTCTGATGGCTGGCTGGGCAGTGGTCTTCACTGTGGGTCTGTCACTGCAGGTAAAGATGGCTGAAATCATGAAAGCAACACTGAAATTAATAGAATTAACTAAGTTTGAACAAAGCTGTATCCATTTCTTGAAAATCTTGAAATCTTTCACCCCTTTGCGCAGAGGCCAAATATAGTTATTTGTGGTTACTCGATTTTAGGCTTTATGATTCAAGATCTGAGCCTCTCAGAGAGGGGGCAAATGGCTTTACTGACACAGGACAATTGCAGCATTTAAAATTTCATCGTATTTCAATTTCTTTTCATACTTTTAGTTCAGAGTAAAGGCCGCAGATACAAACTAGAGCTGTGCTCAGAGAGCGCAAGTACCTCCGCCAATGTAGTAAATGTTGTTTTTGCAGTATTAGCTAGCAACCTGTGTTTATACAGTCCTGTAGTCTTCGCGCAAACATGTTTTTAATGTGTTTTTGACCTTTTGCATGCCCTTGACCTTGACCTACCCAAATCTAATCACCTCTTCCTTGAACAATACTTAATAATTTCACCAAATTTGATGAAAATCCATCCGTAACTTTTTGCGTAATCCTGCTTACAAAGAAATCAACAAACCAACCAAAAGACAAATGGTAATGATCACATACAGTACCGTGAAAAAGTATTTGCTCCCTTCCCGATTTTTACTTTTTGCATATTTTTCACACTTAAATGTTTCAGATCATCAAACAAATTTTAATATTTGAAAAAGATAACCCGAGTAAATGCGAAATGCAGTTTTTAAATTGTTACTGCCCTGACTCTGCTTGCATTTGAGGCCAATTTGCAGGTGCCTTGTGGGTGGAGCCAGGGCTCATTGGTGCAATAAAAAGCACCTGTGGCTCGTTTGCTGAGCAAATAAAAAAAGCCCGTTTGCCATGTTGGGGGCTCTCTCTCTCCCTTTTGACTTTGTGTTTTTTTTGGTTGGTTTACATGCAACACTGCTTTACTACTCTTTGCACACATCCACTCACTATCATTTCTGATGATACTGACTTTCACACCCCATTTTTTTGTTAAGTTCAATTTTGCGAAATACAGTAAATTGATTCTTGCTTTTTAAATGCATCAGTGTGCATCTCCCTCCTTGTTACGGCTTTTGAGCCAAGTCATAACATAAATGATATCATTTATTTAGGGGAAAAAGCTATCCAAACCTACCTGGCCCTATGTGAAAAAGTAATTGCCCCCCCCCCCCTTGGTAAATCATGAATTAACTGTGATTAACCACATTTTTTGAGTCCAGTTTCACTAGTGACACCCAGGCCGGATTACTGCGGACCTGTTGAATCAAGAAATCACTTCAACAGAACCTGTCTGACAAAGTGAAGTAGGCTAAAAGATCTCAAAAAGCAACGTGATGCCGTAAAGAAATTCAAGAACAGATGAGAAACAAAGAAATTGACATCTATTATTGGAAAGGTGCGCAGGAAGTTTGTCTCTCTTCTCCTGGGTCTCTTCAGTTTTTTCCAGGTGGCTCTCCCTCTAGGTTCTGCAGTGTTCTTTCATTACTATTGATTGACGCATCTGTCATTCCACATCGCACAGTCTGGCACAGAGATTACCCATTTTGAATTTTAAGCTATTCCTCCATCCAGAGCACCCCCTGGTTGATCCTGGCTCAGCAAGGCAAGGGTGCTTAACAATCAGTGCCTCAGCAACAATGGTGAAGCTTTCATCTTGTGGTTAAGCCGCATACGTGTACATCTCCTCAGCCAGCTTCTGCAAAATGTCATGCTTCATGTCTTGTGAATCTGACATGCGTGTGCCATCTCTCATGCAAATAAGGTTTTCCTGCCTCAGTTTATGCTTACTATCTTCAGAAAAATATGGCACCTCAAATGTAAAAGGCCATGGGTTATGTGAGATCTCATTGTGTGGCAGTATTTTTGTATCAGACGAACCAGCTGTGGACAGTTCACATGTTGAGGATGAAGCTCTGGCTGAAGGCAATGTTAGTCTTCCTGGAAAATGTAATTATATCTTCATTGTTGGTCTTGTGGGCAATGCCATTGTATCTGTAACACTGCAAAAAGCATTGTTGAAGTCTGGATCTTCAAAGAAAAGCATGGGGTCATACTGCAGACAGGGTCATTTTTTCAGCTTACCTCTGAGTTATTAGACCTTTCCAAATTATTAGACTTTCTTGGAAAGTTACCTTGTGAATGTCATTTTTACCAGTTACTACCCTTGCAGGCAAAGACAGGTCCATGTTTATGAAAAAATGCACAAAATGTAATGCTTCAGTGTAACAAACAAATGCCCTTTCACTCTGTTGGCAGAGAGGGGAAAGATATCATTGAGGTCTTGTGACAGAGTTAAAAGCAAGCTTGAACTACTTTTGCAGACCTCATGACATCTCACATGTTCATGATACCAAGCAAACATCAGTCTGCAAATTAATAAACTTTGGTGTCTACAACAAAAGCCTGATGAATCTGTTTGAACTCTGGAAGGCCTGCGCATGAACCAATAGACACCACCATGTCACATGCATATTATCTGGGAGGGAAGCCACATCATCTAAACATCTACAAGTGGTCCATATTCTTGAATCAGATGGGGATAATGCTCCAAGTAATGGTGTTTTAGGTGGGGTCTGTGGTGAGGGAATGCCTTTTGAAGCAAAGCCCTATGCTCTTACACCTTGAATTCCAGACAGTAAAGTGACTCCTCGGTAAACCTTGGAGACATGGCCAGATCAGCCCCATCTTTTCGGTACAGTGGAACTTCCCATGTTTCATCTCCCTCAGGGATATAATGAACAATCAACAGCGGAAGCAGCCTGATCAGGCTACAATTTTCATGACCATTTCTTCCAATGGTCCCTCTAGCCTGAAATGTTTCCGAAATTGCCTGAGGTCAGTGGCGGAGCTATGGGGGGGCGAAGACACGTCCCTTTTAGTCCTGGCTAGATTGGCAACTGAAGACACGGTTTCTCTCCACATGCGATCTAACAGCTATTAAATCGCAGGTTAAATTCAGCACACTGGCGGAATAGGGAATTGGGTTGCACAGAACAGCCGCTTAAAACAATTAAAAATCCAGACCTGTTCTCAGTCATCTTCATGATTAACAAAAGGTTCACTCCGAGAGCGCTCCGCACTGAACAGGTGCTGCTTGTTCTCCCTGATTAGGGAAGACGACAATCATTCTTCTGGACGCGTATTTGCTGTATTTAAATCTACGTTATTCAAAATTGCAAAGCCTACCTGTCGACTCTCACGCAAATGGCTTGAGCCGCACGCTTTTTATAACCTAGGCTATTTAACTGCCGAGTGCCTCCGTTTTTTTGTTTTTTTTTTTTTAAATCAACCCAAGAAATACCGAGCGCGAAAGTCCGCGTTTCATTGGAACAAGGACCAGTTCAATCACGCGAAGCATTGGCCAATTAATAAGTAAATTATTTTTCTGCACTAAATTTAGCCCATGATTTCATCGCTGTTAGATCGCATACAGTGAGAAACCGTTTCTTCAGTTGCCAATTACGATAATTGGAAAAGATGTCAATGAAGAAAAATGATTGAGATCTAGCCAGGACTAAAAGGGACGTGTCTTTGCCCCCCCTGTAGCTCCGTCACTGCATAAGGCTGGTTTGTCTTGTCTGAATTTGTGACGGGAAATTCCTTCATGGTGCTATTTAGCATCTCCAGTCTGAGGAAATTCTTTTTTTATCTAGCACTGAATGCTAATACTTTTGTACACAACTCAGAAGGAATGACACCTTCAAGCAAATCATGCAGGATATCGAAGGCAAACCGCCAATAACATGAACGTGGTCCAAATGATCACTAACAGGACAGTTTTTTTTTTTTTTTCCTTCACACCATATCACTTATCCATTTGGGCATTTGCTGAACTTCCCACACCTGTTGATCATGTTCTTGTTTTGTTCTCAAGCAAAAGTGTTCTGTGTGGAGTTCAAAGAGAGTGAAAATTTTGATGCAAGATGTAGAAGAACCCAATACACAGCACTTATTTTCTGCTTCTTTTTAGAGGTTCCCTGTGGTTTTGCAACCTCAAAGTCATCTATATAAAAAGCAATGTTAAAATTATCTACCACCAGTAAAGTATTTTATTTGAACAGTGAACTATCCCTGAAGGTGCTGTAACCTAGTATATCACCACCGCTAACTTTGAGAACCCTGTCCAAGATTTCCTCTTTATTTAGCGAAGCCTGGAGCATTTTAAGAACAGGTTGGTAGACAACTGACTGCTCGTCTTCTCCTTTAACAAACTCAGTAGGTTCCACAATTTGAAATTCTTTTACCGTGTATGATGCTGCCTTGCAGGACGTGGATGGGGAACCTCCTACCTGAGTGTGTTTCACAATGACATTGCTCTCTGAGATTGCCCTTACTGTTTCTCTTGCTATGGACAAATCCTCATCAGTATAGTAGCTCAGGTGTATTCTCTGAATGAATGAAAATAGCAAAGGTTTTGACAGGTCCATTATCTGCCATATTTGTTGTATTACATCTTGCACAGCACTTTCAGATATATTGAGTACGGTCTGCATTCTGAGGAAAAGGGCCGCTAAATTATGCTGAAGCTGCCACTCCAAGGTATCAATGTTATCTGCCATAAGATCCTCCTCCTGCTGCAAAACTTCCATGTCCACAGTATCAATGTTGGCTGTCTGTCTTCAATCTGCAAAAAGAAAAAAAAAATTAAACAAGTCAAAAATTGGCTTTAAACGCATTGTGTTTTTTCTTGTTTTCCGAAAAACGTTCAAATATGACTTAGGCAACTATGCTATTAGGCTAACGATATATAGAATCATGAAACCATTGCCATTTACATTGATTAACGTAATATATCATCAATTCTATGGGATCTCAACAAACGTCTTCCTGAGTTTACAATAAGGTGACAATAAGGGCCAGTAATATGCTGTATTTGTGCAGTACATTCTTGGAATACTTTGTTAATCATTTGTCAAAAAAAAGCAAACAGTAAAAGTAAAACTCTTATTTTCAAAACATTGTTCTGAGCACACTTATTTTTATCCAAAGTCTTATTTTTATATTGTTTTTTAAAAAAAAGTCTGCTTACATATTTTTGAATTTATGCTATTTACATTTCACTTTCCTCAATATCACTTTTAATTATCACTGTAGCTGACCAGTTTCCTCATGGGTAGGCTACTGTTACCTGACTATTTGATCTCATTCATTCACATATCTGACTAGTGTTATGTGGCTTGCAACATGGAAGTTCACACCTTGCAAGTCTTTACAACCACAGTGTTACCAGAGACAGATGATAGTCACAGTTATCCAGTTTTAGTGAAGAAAGTCACTAGAGACTGAGACTTTGTGACAAAAGAGTGTAAGCGGTTGTCGACAGTCTCTCGAGTGAATGGCATGGCTGTTATAGTTAACTTTAGCTGGCTACCCTGGCTACTTGCAGATAGACGCAGGGTAACATCCTTGTGGTATGCATGCATTCAAACAATTGTTTATGGCATTAATTATGGGCTAATAAGCTATTGTCGTAGTGTGGCATCCGTCGTCTGGAACATCTTTTTTTTTTTTTTTTGGCGAATTTGATGAATTTTCCTGTAAATTTTCTTTAACATACTACAAGACCATATCTCCAGATGTTTTTTTCAGATTTTTGTCCATTTTATGAGCCCTTGAAAATTTGACCCCATTGTTAATGATAGGACTGAGAAATGAAAAAAAAAATTTATTTCTCAAAAACTGCATGATACATTTTTTTCTTAATCAGGCAATCAACTTTCCTTGGTACATCAATGCACAGTGTGAGCGCCGTTTTGATTGAATCGACGGAAGTGGGTCTAGTGGGGGCGCTGTACTTAAACATTGGATTCCTATAGAGAATATGAATGACGGCCTGTGCAGGCCAAATGGTTGTAGATAGAGAGTTAGTATTATCGCCATTTAGGAAGTCATATATGCCATGTACATCGGCTGTGTTAAAGTTTACCTCAGATTACCTTGACTGGTCAAATTTGAGGTCAAGCAAAATGGTACAATTTTCAAAGCCTTCTAGGCTTGAAAATATAGAAGCTTGGGAGCATATATGTATGTATTGAACACTTATAGGAAGTCATATATGAACTTTCATTTGGTGGCCTTGAACTTGACATTCAGTGACCTTCAAAGGTCAAACTTCACATGGTGAAATTTCAATGACTTCTGTCACCAAAACTATCACAGATAGAGCTTAAGTTTCTATTGTGGGCATATAGGAAGGCATGTCTTAAGTTTAATTTCGCGACCTTAAGCTTGACCTTCAACGTCCAAACTTTACAATGAAATTTCAATGTCTTATGTCAGCAAAGTCTTTACAGGTAGAGTGTAGGTTTGTATTGGAGACGTAGAGGAAGTCATATGAACTTTTATTTGGTGACCCTAACATTGACCTTCAAAGGTCAACCTTGACCTAATGAAAATTCAACGACTTCGATCACTAAAAACTTCACAGAAAGAGCCTACGTTTGTATCACGGACTTAAAGGAATTCACGCATGAACTTTCATTCGGTGACATTCAACTTGACTGTTGATGATCTTTGAAGGTCAAACCTGGCATATTATAATGACTTGTATTCCCAAAATGGTCACAGATGGAGCCTAGGTTTGTATTAGAGACTTATAGGGATCTCAACTTGACCTTCTGTGACCTTTAACATTCACATTTGACATATTGAATTTTCAATGATCTATCACCAAAACTGCTTCAGGGCTTTGGATTGTCTTATAAATTTATGTGAACTTTGATTTAGTCACTGTGACATTGACCCTCAATGATTCTAAGGTCAAATTTCAGATGAAATTTTCATAACTTTATTTTTTACAACATTTATTTATTTAACCAGATGAGTCAATAGAGTACAAATTCTTATTTACAATGATGATCTGGGCAAGAGGCAACACCAGAAGCTGTCACTTTCAAAAAAAAAAAAAAACCAACCATAAATGACAGCCAGGTATATCAACAGGTACAGTGCCATCATTACCATGAAGTTACTAAAAACGAGTGCAGCGATCTTTGACTGTTGAGTGTATCAGTTTTTTGAAAGAGTGGAGTGGAATGAACATACTAAGTTTTAGGGTCTGTGGCAGAAGATTCCAGTTGTTTGCGGCTGAGAACTGGAAAGAGGAGCGGCCAAAGGAGGTGCGGACTTTGGGGATAAGGAGATTGATGAGATTACTGGAATGCAGATTACGATTAGAGGTGTGAATATTGAGTAGTGACTGTAGATATGAGGGGTTTTTCCAATGAGAGTTTTGTAGATATATGTGAACCAGTGGATCTGTCTGTGTGAATAGAGTGAGGGCCAATTAACCAGGGAGTAGAGGAAGCAGTGATGAGTGTTAAATGAGGAACCAGTTACAAAACGGATGGCAGAATGGTACAGAATATCGAGTTTGTGAAGGAGGGTTTATGAGGCAGATCTGTAAACTATGTCACCATAACTGAATGTTGGGAGTACTGACATTTTGACCAGGAGTTGTTTTACTGAAAATGTGAAGGAGGATTTGTTGCGGTAAAGAAAACCTATAATGTATTTGACCTTGATGAGTAGTGTGTTTATGTGTGTTTCGACTGTAAGCTCGCTGTCGAGCCAGATGCCTAATTATTTGTAGCTGCTCACAAATTTGATCTCAATACCACCATAACTTGCCTCATCACTGTAAGATTGCTTTCCGGTAAGCTACAGGACCCTTGGTCCTATTTTTAAAAAAAAAAATTTTTTTAACAACTTCAAAGTTGAGTTTTCCTGAAGACTTTTTGTATTTGCAGCCCTGATACTGCACTTCAATTACAACCCCTATTCCGAAATAGCTGGGACGAAGCGTAAATTGTGAATAAAATCAAAATGCAATGACTTTCAGACCGCATGAGGCAGTATGTTATTTACAATAGAACATAGATAACATTTAAAATGTTGAAACTGAGACATTTTATATTTGTATTCACAAAATTTGCTTATTTCACATTTTCTCCAAAAAGTTGGGACACAGGCAAAAAAGGGCTGAAAAAGCTATTCATATATAAGAGAATCAGCTGAAAGAATATTTAGCAGGTAATTAAGTTAACTGGCATCAGGTGTGTAACATCATTGGCTATGAAAGGGATGTCTTAGTGAGGCTGAGTCTCTCAGAAGTAAAGAAGGCTTGCCAAATAAAATTGTGGAATACATTAAAAACAATGTTCCTCAACATCAAATAGCAAAGGGCTTAAAGGTCTCATCATCAACAGTGCATAACATCATGAAAAGATTCAGAGAAACTAGAAAAATCTCTGTGCGTATTGGACCAGGCCGAAGACCTTTACTGGATGCCCATGATCTTCGGGCCCTCAGACGCCAATGCATCACTCACCGGCATGATTCTGTCATTGACATTACTAAATGGGCCCAGGAATACTTCAAGAAACCACTGTCTGTAAACACAGCCTGCCGTGCCATCCACAGATGCCACCTAAAACTCTATCATGTAAAAAGGAAGCCACTGTGAGCATGATCCAGAAGCGCCGCCTTGCTCTGTGGGCCAAGACCAATTTAAAATGGACTGTAGCAAAGTGGCAAAGTGTCCTGTGGTCAGACGAGTCCAAATTTACATTCTTGTTGGAAATCATGGGCGTTGTGTCCTCCGGGCTTAAGAGGAGAAAGACCACCCCCTTCCTGTTATCAGCATTCAGTTCAAAAGCCAGTATCTCTGATGGTATGGGGATGCATTAGTGCATATGGTGCGGGACATTTGCATGTTTTAAAAAGCACTATGAATGCTGAAAGGTATATAAAGGTTTAGAGTAACATATGCTCCCCTCCAGATGACATCTATTCCTGGGAAGGCCATGTGTATTTCAGCAGGACAATGCCTAACCACATACACATTGGGGCTGTATAAAAATAAACTGAAATTGGATGATATTCTAAATGCTACTGATGCCTTATTTTACTTATATTATTTTTCCACTCTCTGTGATGCTCAGATCTTGAATTATGAAGCCTTAAATAGGGGAACGCATGAATTTCCAAATTTGGATTCTGCACATAGCGGTATTGATGAGAGCATGTGGGATATAGTTGGGACATTTGTCTAAAAAAAAGTAAAGACTCAGTGGAACTTTAAATGTAAACTTGCTCTTAAAAGAATTAATTTTACCATTAAAGTATATATTTTATCTGCCTGACAAACTAGATTTTTTTCCAGTACAATGCACTAGCAAATTGTTTTCTCGCCCATATCAGCTTTAACCAGGGTGCATTTCTGATGTAACACTTTAGGTTGGCAATCCCTTCAAAAGTGAAGCGTGTGTTATTGCGCAAAAAAATCCACTTGTAAAAGTTTTTTTGATTGCATTTGGGGTCACCAGGAAAATTGACGGGCACAAGGATGCCGCATTATCGAATTTGAGGACCGATCATTTCAAGTTGCCAATATACTAAAATGTAATCCCGTTGCCTTCTTTAACAGCACACAGTGTCATGGATGCCCTACCTGTGCATGACTTGCGTTTTTGCCTATATACTCAGCTTTGGAACAGGACCAGGTGAGTCACCTCTACAATAGCTATAACTCTTGGACAAAAGTTGATGCTGTATTTTAGTATTTGGCAATTTTCATGCCAGTGTGTATAATGTGATTCATTGAACACATCTGAGATATCTTCTCTCCCCACCCCCAGCTGGGGTAACCGGTGTCCTGCCAACTGAAGTATTCCATCAAACCGCTCGCCCAGCTGCTTACATGATAGCTGGTTCTATGATGTGGGTCAACCTCTTCTTGGTGAGCATGGCCTTCCCTTTCATTGTGGTGAGTAACTAAGCGCCTGACCATACGCTACATTCACATCAAGTTAGAAGTCGATCCGATCAAAGCTACTCAAAAATAAGGATTTCGTCAACCCCTCAAATTGATCAAAAACAGACCTTGACCTTTGACCTTGACGGAGTCTCCTGAATGATGGGAATCGTGATGAGTCATTGGTAGGCAACTGTACAAGAGATCACAAGGAGCAGGCATCATGCAGAGCAGAGAAAATTGCTCAAGAAAAATTTCTGGTAAAAATCAGTCTTTTCGTCATAACGTCACCAAATAACGTCACAGCGCAAAAATTTTGACTGATTTGGATGGCGGTCATCAAGGGCTTTCAAATGAGGCATTACACAACATAGTTCCTGCAAGTTCAAAATTTGACCTTGGGGGTCAAAAATTTTCGACCTTCAGCGTGAACCATGAAGGTCAAGGTCGATCGCCACCAAAAACTCATCAGCTGAGCGCCTGACCATATACTACATTTACACCAAGTTTGAAGTCGATCTGATCAAAGCTTCTCAAAAAATAAGGGTCTCGTCAACCCCTCAAATTGACCAAAAATTGACCTTGACCTTTGACCTTGACCTTGATGGAGTCCCCCGAATGATGGGAATCGTGATGAGTCATTGGTAGGCAACTGCACAAGAGATGACAAGGAGCAGGCAACGCGCACAGCAGAGAAAAGTGTTCAAGAAAAATGATTACAGACAAAAAAAACAAACATTCCGACCAACATACACTTAGTGCTAATTACTATCTGGGCGATATACATTAAAAGGATGTATCATTTATCATTTAATCATTCATACCTCATTCAATTAAGAAGCGTGAAGAATACTACAAACAGGTCTTGTGCGACCAGTCCTTACACCAAATTTCATTTTCGTTGGTAAGCCAGGGGCAAGTCATGAACATTCATTACCAATGAACTGAACGGAGCCAGTGAAGCAAGACGCTGAGCACTAGATGACATAGTGCCGCAGTGTTCTGCACAATAAGTGGTTTTGTGCCAGTTTGAGTTTCCCCACAATCAAGGATCAACTTGTCATGGCTGAATTTTCCCAATTGGGACTAGGAATGAACTCCATGCACTCCGATCACCTTTACTCATTTACAATCAAAAGTCTTTCTCATCCTCCTACAATATCCAAAATGGCCAGCTATAACTTCAGTACTTCTCCTCTGGTCCATCACTCCCAACATTACTACAAGAGGTGACCAGACTACTAATCCAAACCAAAGACATCGATGGCTTAAAGGTGTAGTTCAGGATTTTTGACATAGGGCCTCATTTACAAGTGAGCCACAGTGCTTGAGATATGTGGAGACAGTTTTCAAAAAATCTCTTTTATTACTCTTATTTGCAGAGTTCGCTGGTGCTAGGCTAGCGCAAGTCAACGGTTTTTAACTAGCCTACCAATAAAAACAGTCTTACCCATTTCACAGTGCACCCGAAGCAAATCGGTTATAACGCCAGGCTATCGATGTATATGTCTGTGTTGATAGAGCAATGTTTGAAATAAATCTGACCTCGCATCTCATGATTCTTTGCATTTTGAGGGACTAGTTTCTCAGCAGCAGCGGAATTTCACTTTGCTCAAGTTAGTCGTGAAGTAGGCTACGTCGAGCAACAACTGGTTCAGGTAAACAAACTATTATAGCGCCGGTAAACTAGCTGGTACGTGAAATCAGTCCGCCGCTGTCTAGTTTACTTTAAGGAAGTATAAGGAGCTGCTGCTGCTGAGACATAAATCCTTCAAAATGCAAGGTCAGTTTTATTTGATTACATGTGGGACAGATGCCATGTCCTAAATTGCCAATGGATTATTACTACAATTGGAAAATCTGTCAATAAAGGAAGTTGACTGAACTAGCCAGGACTAGCTGTTGTTATAAAGGGATAATCTGCTGGCACCTCTATCTTATCAAGCCAGTCTTCAGCAAGGGAAATCCGTTTTGTTGGAGCATTCAACAGCCGCACACAGAGTCATTACCGCTGATTTTGTTGCTCAGGTTCTCATAATGATTGGTAATATCGGTCCTTGATCATTAGACTTAAAATAAAGCTGCAGCAGGAGTAAGACTACTTTGTATACACTTTTTACAGATCAGCTGATTTCTTGGTGGCCAAACGTGTCAAAACATCCAGGACATTGCCACAATGAATTGGCTAAAATACAGGAATGTCTGCATTCATGAACTTGTGCTAATTAGTTGCATTTCAGAGGTTTGAGGTTACATATAAATATTTATATAACATATAAATTGCAAAAAATTGCAGAAAATATTTATGGAACGCTAAGAACATGTACTTTTTTTGGGTAAGAGCTGAAAAAAGGGTTTTATTTTCCTTTGAAGGGATAGTTCACCCAAAAATGAAAATTCACTCATCATCTACTCACTCCAAGGCTAATTGAATGGTAAGTGAATTTCTTTGGTCCTCGAAAAAACTTTTGGAGATTCATAAAAAAACATAATTAAAGATCCAATCCAAATCCAAATCAACTGAAGTGAATGGTGGCCATTCTTTCAAGAGTAAAAAACATTAAAAAAACACAAAATGCAAATGTGTATTTGCGTCTTTGCATTGACTTTGAATGTAATCAGTCGTACGAAAAATTAGTTTCGCGTCCAGTGTGCAAGCGGCTTTACTGAGCATAGCGCAATCATTATTTCTATAAATATATGTACACTGCCTGATACCGAGGCAGTTTGTGGTTGGCTGAGAAAGATGTGAAGTTGATAGTTTGAATCACAGATTCAGCTGCGTTGATTAAGCCAGGTGGTTTTTCCATTACGTAACATAACATAACATAACATGACTGGCAAGAAGGCCTTTCAGCCCAACTAAGCTCGCCAGTTTCTTTATACTATTGTGAATATATCCCCTCAGATACTGAATGACTCAATGGTATCTAGCTTTATGTCAAGCCTGCTCTTGAAAACCCCCAAGGTCGCTGCCTCAACAATATGGTCAGGCAAGCTATTCCACATTGAAATTACTCTTTGGGTGAAGAAATATTTCTGAATATCAGTGCTAAATTTACCTTTGGTCAACTTCCATTTGTGACCCCGAGTTCTACTCACAACACTTGGTCGAAGGAATTCTACATAATTCACTTTGGAGTCTTTAAATATGTTAAAGGGATTAACAATCAAATCACCCCTGAGTCTCCTTTTCCTACGACTAAAGAGATTAAGGATCTTCAGCCTCTTCTCGAAGCTTTCATCTTTTATACCTGGAATAAGCTTAGTGGCTCTTCTCTGAACTTTCTCTAGAGCCTCTATATCTTTCTGTAAGTATGGTCCCCAGAACTGTACACAATACTCCAGATGTGGTCCAGCGAACGTGTTGTACAAAAGAAGCATCACCTCCTTAGATTTGTATTCAATACTTTTGGCAATGTATCCTAGCATCCGATTGGTTTTTTTAACTGCTACAGCACAATGGCTGGAACCTGTGAGGGTTTGTTTAACAATCACTCCCAGATCTTTCTCGTGTGCAGCACATTCCAGTTTTTAACCTCCCATGAAGTAATCCCGTCTAATGTTTTTATTACCTACATGTACAACTTTACATTTTGCTAGATTAAATTTCATTTGCCACATTTCTGCCCAATTCTGGATTCTATCCAAATCATCCTGAATCACTTTAGTGGACCCTAAACTATTTGCCAAACCCCCCAATTTAGTATCATCTGCAAATTTAACCAATCTGCTCTCAATATTGCCAGAACATTAATGTAGATGAGGAACAGCAGGGGTCCCAACACCGGCAACATGTGTGCCAGCCGCCTTTAATCTGACATTAGGACAATCAATATAGATACTATAATTTATGTGCTGATTCAGATAGTTACATTAAATAGCTCTTGTTGTAATTATTTATTGCATTGAAATGTGCTTGACATTCTGGAAACCTGCCTGTGAGGTTTCGATGACGTGTGCAGTGTGCGCCGGTCAGCCAAACTAGCACTGCACAGAAAGTAAACCAGGTTGGAGCTGGCCAGTTTTCTGCGCAACCTCAGCATAGACTTTTTCTACGAAATTGTCACTGCGTCTTGATGAATGTGTGACACCTCCCCCTACTACGCCGCCACACCCATCTCGGCGCACGTTCGTCTACCAAATTCCCAAAGTGGCCGCGCACGGTGTGCACCACTCAAAATTACCACTGCGCGGGCTACACCAGACGAAATTACCACTGTATGGGCTACGCCATGCTCCGCCACCCTGCATTTTGCCAAGAAATTAGAGCCCTTGGTCAGGGCCATGAGACAGGCGAAGTCGCCGCATCTGATCCTAATCGGACCAGCAGAACTGGATAAGTGGAAATTGTGTCAGCCAGTCAGAGGCCAAGGCAGCCATATTGGATTTTGAATTGAACCGAAAAATAAGAAGACACGATCAGTGCCATGAGACAATTGAATACACCGCGTATAATCCAAATCTGACCAATGGAACTGGAGAAAAAGTTAAAAAAGTGTTAGCAAATCAGGGTGGCCACAATGGATTTTGAATCCAGCGGAAAAGTAACAGCGCCTTCTGGGTGTTCCAAAAACCCTTTCACCGATTACTCAGTCCTCTTCCACCAGCTACTTTCCTGATGAATTTAGAAGTTTTCAGGCGAGTTTTGACACGTATTTTCATTAATGCCTTCAGTTGACCAATTTACCATCTCATTGCCAATTTATAGAAACGTTGTTCTAAGCCACACTATGATTACTCGAGAACAATTTCAACAACCAGTAACATTACAGTCATGTGACTCGCCCAATGATTCTACTTCCGTCCTCTTCGCATCCTTGTATTTCCTGAGAATGTTTGAATTTGATTCGGTAGCTAGTTAAAAGATGCCGCCCTGAAAGAAGAAGGCCGCATCTAGTGGGCAAACTGATACCCTTTATAAAGAAAGGTAATTTCAACCCTGAAGAGATTTAATTTTGTTGGGAGGTTGGCCCATGAGCAATGATTAAGTAAACATCCGTATATTCATATAGAACAATAACCTACTACCACATTCCCCAGTACTAGCACAGAGACACTCGCGCAGCCACTATGTGATCATTACATGCATTACACAATCATCGTTTCGACTTACTGTAAGTCTTCATAGTATTGAATTGACTCTCAAAGTCCCAAAAAAAGAAAAAAAAAACCAGTGTCAAAACATTGGTAAATGTGAAAATTATATTGTGTTGCTGCTGCGAGTGTGCTAATGCGTTCTTCACATGTACTCCATAACCATGCATTGATTCACTCATTTGCGAGGACTAGGCAGTATATCAAACGAATGGTAAATCTGTTCTTCGCTTGCACTCTTGTTCATTTCATCAAAAAAGTTAACGTGCATTTTCTTCATGAGGCCAATAAATGATAATGGTTTGAATATTCTGAATCCTGTAGCTCGTTAGACGGCACATGTTTTGCTGGGCTAAGGCTGTAATGCGCAGTTTTGCTCTAATGTTCACCATTTCACACGCTTAAGAGGTTTCACATTTTATATGTTTTTTACCTTTGAAGACATTTTGAATACTGAAGTGCCATCTTAAATTACACTGCAAAGCAAATGCTAAAATATGTACTGTAGTATATGGTAATTTTTGGATTAATTATTTCGATGATTTCCATCCTGACAAGATCACGTGTTGGCTATTATGGGCATTGATAGGGTCACCTATCGATGATATTCTTTCCATTAATTTAGAATTTCTCAATAGGCTTGAGTAGCAGTCTTGATCATTCAACTAAAAAGAAAAAAAAAACTGTTCAATTGTTACTCTGGCCATCTTGAACAGGAACAGGTTGAGAGCAATCATGCAAAAAAAAAAAAAAAGTGTGAGGCTTCAGTGCCTCTAACGGTAGGCTACAGAAGATCCATCAAAACATCAAGCGTTGGATTCCTCTTACGCTTTCTACCTGCTGGTGACAGTTCAACGGGCTCTTCCATCTCATCAAAGTCATTCATTTTAATGTTTAAGATTGACCAAAATAGATCAAAAAACTAGATGCAGCCTTCAATCCTTTGGTGCATCCATCTTGAAAAAACTACTAGAAAGCCTGTGATTGGCCGATTGGATATGGAGCATTCTGACATTGTTGGCATATGGTGGATTTTGTATCAGAAGGTAATTCTGGAACATACCTAATGCAAGGCATTCGGAGCATTTTCACTAAAAGCCTGTGTCTACTTGGATTTCTCTTACCACAAGCATGGGAATAACACAATTTTGACAAAATGGTGCATAGAGCGTTTTGCTGATAAGCTCTTTGATTCTCGTCAATGGGGAGAATTGGCAACACCTGATAGTGTGGAGTTTTCTCATAGTGAAAATATTGGTAATTATGAAAATGATTGAGAACAAGTCAGGACAAATAACTTTTTTTCTAAAAATATATTTCTATTGAAAATTTTCAACAATTAAACACACAAAATAATACCATATGGATATATATAATACGAAAAAGAGAAAAATTAACTGAAGAATATACATAAATGAATAGAAAAAAAATAATGAAAATAAAATGGCAATAAATAAATAAGATTAAAAGAGAGGAAAGGAGGGGTGGAGAGACAGTCATCGGGGGAGATTGGAGGGTGTCAAAATACATTAGAAAAGATTGCCACTTATTATAAAAGTAATCAGAATTTCCTCTTAGACAGTATTTTATCCTGTCCAGCTTTAGGAAGGACATTGTGTCACGAAGCCATTGAATGCCGGAGGGAGGTTTCGTTCACTTCCAATGCAGAAGAAGCCGTCTTCTAGCCAGTAAAGAAATAAAAGCCAAAATATTGGTTTGTTTAGATGAGAAATGCTTGTTCTCGGGAAACCTGAATATGGCAATATGGTTGGAGACATTAATTGTAACTGAAAGAATTTTAGACACCGTGTCAAAGTACGTCTTCCAAAAGGTTTCTAATGAGGGACAAGAATAGAACATGGGGGATAAATTGCAAGGAGAAGACTGACATTTGTCACAGGTGTCAGTGATGCTTGGGTAGATTTGAGCCAAACAAGCTTTGGAGAAATGAATCCTGAATAATACTTTGAATTGGATGAGAGTAAGGTGAGCACAGGATGAGCTAGTGTGAATTTATTATGAGCAGTGTCCCACCAGATGTCCTCAAAGTCCAGCCCTAGTTCTCGCTACCAGGCAACTTTGACTTTGGAAACTGGCAGACTATTATGAAAAAGGAGTTTGTTGTTGATTTTTGAAATTAAAGATTTTTGAAGGGAATCGGAGTTGAGAAACTCCTCCCACAGTTGCATTTTAGGTGGGGGGGAGTAAGATGGATATAAGGATTTGACGCAATGTCTAGTTTGGAAATAATGAAAGATATGAGAGGGAGGGAGATGAAAACCAACTGTGAGGTCTGAAAAGCTCCAAAAGATGGCGCTTTTAAACAAATCTTTGAAACACTTCAGGCCTTTATCATGCCGCATAGAGAAAGTTGAATCTGTGCGTGCTGGATAAAATAAGTGGTTTCTCAATACTGGAGCTAAAGTAGATGCTGAAACAAATTTGAAATGCCTCCTAAATTGATGGCAGAATTTTAGGGAGGAACACACCACTAAGTTATTTGTAAAGCCAAAGGGGTTGCATGGAATAGGTGAGGTAAATGGTAAATGGGCTGCATTTATATGGGTCATTCCATACCAAACTGTACAATTCACTGTGTTGCATAAGAAGAATCAATAAAAATTTATTCGAAGAGAATTAAATGATTTGCATTGTTCATATTTATTCACTCCCGGAATGAAGATTTACATAAGAAAAAAACAGAGTCACCAGTCCAACAACACAGCAGAAATGGTGGTGTCCTGATGTCATCCAAGGCATTGTGAAGGACATATTCTATAACAAAATTTGGCAGCCAACTTAATGAAATGCTAATGACACTTCGAAACCAAGTAAAATGAAATATTGCAGAGAAATGCTCATAATAATGGTTTCAAGTGTCTGCATTAAATTAATGGGACTGATCAGAAATGCAATTTGAAATGACCATTGTGGGCGTAACCAGTCGCGTCTTCACATGTTATGTCCAGACCTGTGGGTTAATGTGTATAATGTATGCAAATAGCATAAAGATGAACAAGGCAATCTAAGGTACTCACTTCCTGCATCAAAATTTCACAAGGCGTTAGGCAATCGTTTATACCATGCTTTTAAAAATGATTGAAAAAAGAAAAATTTTCCGTGCATTGTATTTAATGGCCAGCAGATGGCGACGTTGGTGGTTGCAGAAAAAAGTTCAATGTTACTGAAGTCTATGAGAAAATTATCCTACTTTGCCACCTGATTTATTATTTCATTCTTATTCTTTGAAATGCCTTCTTGTGAAAATACATTTTTATTCCTTTGGTGATTTAGAGCAAATTTGAACAATGCTTTGCACTGGAGCCAGGTGAACGGATTACAAACATTGAGGACAATAGACTTGAAAAACATTGACTGGCCGTAATTGTCCATAAATGTTACTGATAGACTGAGGCATTTATCATACAAAATAATTGACTTTTGAAATGTATTTGATTTTCAGGAATTCAACATCTGTTTTGTGTCCTCGTTACACCCACAACGCCTGCCACCTTAGTACATTATGGGGTCACTGAAATGAAGTGATCACTCGGTTTATCTTCTTGCTTACTTCTTTGTGATGCCCATGGATGGGGTTTCACCACTGCAATGAAAACCTTTGGAAAAGGTGTATTTGAATTTTCATCATCTTTGTAACACATTTGTACAGGTTAGTATGGAATGACCCATATAGCACTTTCTAGTCACATGACATGACCCCAAATTGCTTTACAAGTTATGCCTCTCATTCACCCTGATGGTGGAGGCTGCTATGCAACCTGCACAGCAGTAGCAGTGTGGGGTTCAGTGTCCTGCTCAAGGACACTTCGACACGTTCTCTGGAGGAGCCGGGGAACGAACCAGGAACCTTCTGATTCCGAGATCACCCGCTCTACCACCTGAGCCATGCCGCCCCAAGTGGATCACCAGCCTTAAACCAAAAAGAAATTTTGTGAACGAGTGATGCCCAGTAAAATGGCTGCATGTTTGGTAAAGACAGCCCCCCCCATCAAATTTGCATCGCTGAATAACTGATGTATGAATTCTGGGGGCCTTTCCACGCCACAAAAAGGAGGAGATCAATTGATCGACAGTTCTGAAAAAGTGTTTTGGCAGAAATGTGGGAACGTTGGAACAAAAAAGAAATCTTGGCAAAATGCCGATTGTAATTGTATTAATTCTCCCATGTAATGACAGAGGTAGAATTCCCCATCTTTGAAAATCTGATTTGATTTTAGTTAGAAGAGGAGAGTAATTGGTGGAGAAAAGGGATGTAAATTCTCTGGTAATATTGATACCCAAGTATTTAAAGCCAAAAAGCACTTATTTTGAAAGGGATATCAGGTGTTTGAGCTGGAGAGCCAAATCGTTTATGGGAAAGCATTCACACTTAGAGATGACCTCATAACCTGAAAATGATCCAAAATGCTGAAAAACAGATAGAAGTGGTGGTATAGAGTGGGTTGCATCAGAGAGAAACAACAATAAATCGTCAGGGTACAGAGAGAGCTTAAATTCCACGCCCGAATGTGAAATATCAGTGAAAGCAGAGGCTGACCTAAGAAATATAGAGAGGGACTCTATGGCCAATGCAAATACTAGGGGAAATGGAGGGCATCCCTGGCGATTGCCACGTGATAGTGAAAAAATTGGAATGGATGCCATGGTGAAAACACTAGCTTGAGGATTGGAGTACAGGAGACCATTCCAGGAAATAAGACCCCTACCCAGTCCAAATTTAGTCAGAACAGTGAACAAATAGTTCCACTCAACTCTGTCAAACACTTTTTCAGAGAGTCCACAGAGATGACCACTTCAGGAGTGATGGCAGAGGGTTTAGAATAAATAATATTGAAGAGGGTGCGAACATATAAAAATAACTGATGCTCCTTAATAGATCCAGTTTGTTCAGTAGAGACGATTGTTGGGACAATTTTCTCCAGGCGACGTGCCAGAACCTTGGCTAAGATTTTAGCATCCACATTTATTAAAGACAGGGGTCTGTAAGAGGTACATAGTGTTGGATCTTTGTCTTTTTTTTAAAGTAAATTTATGGAAGCTTGTCTTAAAGTGGGGGGAAGAGAGCCAAGTTGTAAAGATTCATTGTACACGGGTAGCAGTAATGGGGCTAATTTATCCTGAAATTTTCTGAAAAATTCAACTTGAAAGCCATCAGGGCCAGGAGCCTTGTTGTTTTGAATGGATTTAATGGATAAGATGATTTTCTGTACAGCCAATGGTGAATCAAGTTCTTTAGCGTCATCTGGTGAAATCACAGGAAAATTAAAAATTAACAATATCGGGCCTAGTTTGCGTCTGATGAATCTTTAAACTGAGTAATAATTCGTGAAGCGGCTTTACATCGCAGTTGGTGAGATAAGAGGCGACATGCTTTGTCGCCATACTTGTAGTATGTAGCACGTGAACGCAAAAGGAGGCAATCTGCGTCAGTGGTTGTAATAAGGTCAAATTGAGTCTGCAAATCAACGCAGTTGTTGAGTAGGGTGGGAGAGGGTGTATTGGCTAGTTTCTGATCCAATTCACTAATGTGCATGGAGACCGCTTGCAATTTAGCTTTCCGAATTTTGTTCAAATGTGCAGAATAAGAGATGATTTGACCCCGCAAGTATGCCTTTAATGATTCCCACAGTAGTGAGCAAGAGATAGGATCAGTTTCATTTTGATTGGTAGCAATAAAATCATCAAGAGCAGCTCCAATGACCTTATTAAAGTTGCTGTCTGACAGAAGCAGAGTATTGAACCTCTATGGTGATGAATACTTGGTTAGTGGGGAGAACTGTATGTCCAAAGAAAGGGGGGCATGGTCAGAAATGACAATGGGAGGATATTTAACATTAGAAACTTAAGGGGTTAATTTGGTGTCAATGAAATAATAATCAATCCAGGAAAGGGATTGATGTATCTGTGAAAAAAAGGAATATTCCCATGCATGAGGGTTAAAGAATCTCCAGGGGTCAATGCAACCATTCTTAGACATTAAATCAGATACTCATCTTGACATAGACGAAGGAGTTAAATTTTGGGGTATAGACCAGTCTTTGCTGTGATCTATACCGCAGTTCATATCCTCACCTAATATAAGATGATTGTTATTATGCAACAGTAAACTTTCAAACAAATTATTCATGAAATGAGGGTCATCGAAATTGGGGGCATAATGTTAACTAATATAATTGGAGTTTGGAACAAAATACCCAAAACAATTAAATATCTGCCGATATTATCTGACTTTGGTAGCTGTTATGGCCCCAATTTGTCATTACATTTATAACACAACAGCAACAGCAAGGGATGACACACAGTTTTTAAAACTTAAACACATTTAATTTAACAGACAAAGACAATAACAACTAACTAACAACTAATGAACCTAAAGACCAAGATTGATTAGGAAAAAAAAAGAAATATTTACAGTCCCTTTTTGTGGGGTGGCTTGGTGATGTCCTGGATAATGAAAATGCTCAAACACAGGCAAAGAAATCCACAAAAGAAATGTCACAGGTCTTGAACAGAATGGCAGGTCTGGTCATCTTCTTGCAATTTCTCCTACTACTTTACTGTCTCAATTCTTTTCCTTATATACTCTTTTGCAGACCCCACCCACATTTAGACCTCTTTTTTTTTTACTTTCTGAGACTTGCCCCAGACATGTCCAGGACATGTCTAAACATGACTCCCAGTCTGAGCTTAACAAAAAAAAGGTAAATACTGCCATCTAGTGGCCTATATTCACATTACATAGCAGAAAACTGAATAGATTTACCAATTAAAATGGCAATCCCTCTGGCTTTAGAATTGAAATAGGAATGAAACCCCTCAGAAACCTGGGGACATTTAAGTCTGACCTGGTCCTGGTACGCATATAGTTTCCTGTAGAAATACTATATCTGCTTAAAGCCGTTTCAAATGAGCATCTGTTTGATGTTCTAGTTGACCATCTTCACCGAGGTGGGCAAGTTATTAGATACGGTGGTCATTTAAGTACTTAAGATTAGAAATAGGCCAACAAGGAGACTCCCGAGAGAAAAGGAAAGGAACCCAATAAGCAAAACTACTAAGACAAAAAACAAACAAACCACGAGAGGGCAGAACAGCCCAACAGCAATCTGGGGGGGATTACATTTACAACGATCCCATCCCTAAATGATGGGCAACCCAGTAAAAACTCCAAATGGAGTCAAGCCAATAACAATTATACTTTTTATGAGCTTATTAGCAGTGAGTTACAGGGTTCCTGCAATTATTGCACTCCACGGTGATAAACAAGGCACGTATGCTCAATCAGACATTTGGCAAAGGAGAGTTTGATCAGGGAAAGAAAAAAAAAGAGAAAAGAGCCCTTTAAAACAGTTCAAGACAACTCTGGAGTTACTAATATTGGGCTATATGAATGTAATCTTAATAAGGTTAAATATCTTAAAAGCGAAAGAAAAGACACTAATTTAAAAGTTACTGTGAAAACCTGCGGAAAAATGTGTCCAACAGCAGGCTATAATGTTACCATGGTGAGAGCCATTATCAGTCTCACTTCAACGTCTTAATAAATTCCCTGGCATCTTCAGGTGTTGTAAACACCTTCTCGGCACCATTGTGCGTCACACGGTTGTGCGCCGGATGAAGCAGGCCATATCGGATCCCCGGTATCTCGCGAAGCTGGCGTCACACATGAGTAAAAGTGGCTCGGGCGCGGGGTCGGTCTTCAAGGTGTAATCTGGGAATATAGAAATAATCGTGTCCCGGCACTTGATCCTTTGGTTGGCTCTAGCTCGCTGCAGGATATCGGCACAATCAGTGTGATAATGAAAACGCGATTATGGGGCGGGGGCAACAAGTCTGCAGAGAGATGGTCAACTTTAGCCTGGAGTGTGGTGATATCATCAGTGCAAGTGGAAAGGGAAGTTTCCATCTCCCCTACTATAACTTTCAGAGCTTTCACCTCAGATTGAATACTAGCAGTGCTAGCCGATAGCTCAGCTTTTATCGCGTGTAGCTCCGTTTTAATGGAACATAAATTCTCACCGGGAGCAGTTTGGAGCTCTGTTTTAAAGATTGCTGCCAGCTTGTCGTGAAGGGAGGAAAGCAGTTCAACCTTGAAAACGGACAAATCCGTAACGTCTGTTGCTGAGGTGGTGGCCACTGGGAGAGGGGAGAGCTCACTAAGAGCCGCTGGTGCAGTGTGGGAAGTGGGCCGCTGCGGACGGACAGTGGAAGTATTCCCAGTTTTGACTTTAGGAGGCATTTTTCTGAACACAAAGAAATTGAAAATATAAAGCTAATTCAAACTTTCACCAAGAAAAAAAAAAAAAAGAACAAATGCACGCCTTTGACAGGATGTTTTTTACAGGTAGTGCAGGAGTCCTAGAAATCCGCGTCCTACTCCATCGTTCACCAAACTGGAAGTCCACAAATAACTATTTTAAAGGGGTGTCCTCTGTAGCCTGGTAAAACCAGACTCTGCTACTTCGCTGTGCTTTGTACACAGAGTTTGGCCAGTCGTCGCTGACAAGTGTTTACCTCCTGGTGGGTGGGCGCTGAAGTTTAAAATCTTTGGTGTACCCGTAAACTAATCGCTAACGTTTAGCGTTGACGTGTTATGCGCTGGCTCAGCCGCCTAGTACATCAGCTGTAAACACAGTCCTTCATACCAGGAATGCAGTAAAAACAAACTGATCAGTACAGTAAAGTGAACACTGTACCCATACATTTGCCCACCTACCAAATTTTAGCCTTCACCCATTAACTTAAAAGAACCAAAAGTGCTCTTTCTGTTGTCCTTACAAGAAACAAACTGTTGAGCAATCATTTTTTCTGCAGATACTGCTGCTGTTAAAGAAATGCAAGAGACCCGAAACCAACTGTAAAATCGACAAGAATAACGCATTATTTACATCAGGACGAAATCCGCATCGACATGAAAACTGAACCGTTAACCATACTTACTTAATCATACCAAGCTCACTTTCTAACCTTATAGCAACATAGTTTGGCTAAAAGCGTTGGCTGTCTCAGATAGCCATTTCATTCATGGATAATGACAACATCACACTGAGACAGTGAATAGGTCTTGTGACACGAACAAAAACACGGCTGTTCAAAAGTTTGCTGCCAACTTAAATAGTGTGAAATTCGCGGGCAATGAAACACTAGAATCTACAAGCTAGCTGAGGTGGTTCGGCTCTCTCTCACAGAGATGAACAGGGTGCCTATTTCATGATTGCTATTAAGCAGATATGACAATCTGTAGGGAGTAGCGCAACAACATCATTTCCATTAAAAAATTTACCAAACATTCATCTTGTTGATTTCGGAGATTACAATTTCAAAATCGGCGCAGCTGCTACATCATGGCTCTCCGCCACACCTTCTGTTCATTGGTTGGTCCGGCGGACTTTCTGCTGAGGTAAACGAGGCAGAGCTCCGAGTGACCAAACTGAGCACTCAAGCGGAATGAAATTAAGCGGAAGTTCGAAGGCTGGTGGATTCCGGCTATGTCCTCTGCCCCACCAAATTTTCAGTTCTCGCTACGCCACTGGTTTTAATTATGACCTCCGCATTCTCAGTAGTTCAGGTGTCAGGGTGATGCAGCAGGCTACTCCGATTCCAACAAACATGGTGAACTGCACACAATATATGAATTTGATCTTCTCAAGCTGATTTAGTTGTTAAAACGTTTTTCAAAAAATAGCCAGGAACATAATTGAATAGAGGGGACAGTGTACTTTCATTTGGCAAAAGCTGAAAAAAAGGGTTTTCTTTTCCTTTAAGTTCTACGTGGCTGATTTGGATCATACTTGGTGAAAATGTTCATCTGATGACCCTGACCATGTGTTTTTTTTTTTTTGTCTGGATTCAAAATCCAATGATTGAGTGACGTCTGTTAAACTTCTTCTACAGGTCCAACGGTCAAATTTTTATCAGACTCAATGCAAACGTCTATCTCATGGGCCTGGTGAAGGGTTGTTTTTTTCATGTTGATGGGGGATATTATGTTCATTGTTTATTCAATACTGCAAATCTTCATGAGGGGAGCCAATAATTCATGAGTTGCCTGTATATGTTTATCCTTGTTTATCTTACAGAGAGGCTTTGGCCAGTACTGCTTTCTTCCCTTCTGTGCTGTGTGCCTCCTCTCAGCCATCTTCATTGGGGCAGTCTTACCAGAGACGAAGGGGAAGAGTCTCTCTGCTATTGCTGAAGATTTTGACAAGCTCAATTTCCGAGGCCAAGAGAAACCGCGAGAAATGGCCGAATTTCAGCTGGGAAAAGTACTGAACTCTACTTCCATGTAGTTTATGCATCATGTGTGCAGCAGATCTGTTCATAAACAGAAACATAAAATCAATATTTATCTATTTATGGATTTAGAAAGTTATAGAATTATGACTCAGATTTATGTTTTTAAACAAAAATTGCCTTAAGTCATGACATTTATGGCCATGGCTCTGCACCAATTCATCTCACACTCTGTACTACCTTTTAATTGCTCAAGATGTTTGAAGTATTAATCCAGTTTTGCCAAATTATTTTATTCAATATATTTTTATATCTATAAAGTCTACTTATATGTTGGATGCATATGTTTTAGGCCTGCATGACCAAAGTTCAGAATGCGCTATACAAATCAAATTTGCTTAATGACACAAGTGATCCTAAAATGCCTCTTGCAGAGATCAGATGGACAATTCTGATTTCTGTTTAATCAGGTATTTGCACTGATTAGGACACCTTCCTCAAAGGAATGGCATTGCATTTTCTTATAAAAAAATTAATGCCATTATATATTGAATGGATTGCTGATTTGCACATCTTGAAAACTTGATTCATTTGTTGTGAAGTATGAGCATGAGATATAGTTCAGTCAAACTGAAGTCTGTTGCGGTCCACTTCTGTTCAATTTACCAATGGAAGCCGAGATTGGATCCTGCACTTACTAGCATGGGCATTGTTCTTTATATAGAAAAATACTGTGCACTATACTGGTGGTGCACTTTTTCCTAGTATTATTTCCAACAGCATCCAGTAAATGTACTGAGAGATGACAAATGAATTAAAAAAAATCAACTGTAACTATACATGTATGGGGTAAACTTTACTGGAGGGATGGAATACATTTTCTCATCTGATGTTTAAATGATTGTGAGGGCTAGTGCTGTCTAACACGCTATTCAAAAATCTCCTATGTGACTTCAGCTGGTTTGAGATTTGTTGACTGCGTGTGTAGTAGTTGCATGTGCCTCCATTAATTTCATTCTCGTGGAACCATTCACTGAGTGCATGAGCCCTGTGAGGCCCATCGTCATCCTGGAGGAGACCCTGCCCCTCATGGTAGGAATGTTTCATCATATGAAGGTGATTTCACAAAATAACTGCATTGATTTTCAGTGATCCCTCAGTCTTAGCGGGACAAGTGGACTTAAACCACACCAGGAAAATGAAAAGAAGCATTTGCATTTATGTCTGTCAATACATTCATTTTTTTAAATTAATTTGTCACCCGTTTGTTTTGTAATATTTGTGGCAATGCAATCCCATTTTATGTCTTAACGGTCTCAAATGTTTACGGTTCTGAGGGCAGCATTAAGCATGGAAAATGTTAAAATATACACATTAATTAATTCTATGCAATATGTAGTTGGTGACAATAGCATAAATCATGTTAAACATTAGGCCATGGTGGTCATGGGAAAGTTGTGATTTGGACACAGAAGAGATGCTGGCATGACCTGAAACTGTGCCAAGAGGCATTAAAATTGCGACAAGCAACAGTGTGCAAAATTTCATACATATGATCTAATAAGGCAAAAGAGATATTTACTGCTGAATATTAGCTCTAAAATGGTGAATATCTACAAACTGCTAAGTCGACAAGCTCCGTGCCGACAACATTAGTCCGATACATGAGCTACTTCCCAAATCATCCACGAGGACAGTGAGTAAAGAAAGGTTTTATGCTTCGCTCAATATTAAACATTGGCTATATAAAGCCAGGCTTAAAAACTTAACGTTTGTGAAAAGTTATGGTGCCATGGTTGACACAAAAAAACAGGGATCTGGCGATTGAAATGCTGATGGCCAGAATGAGTGCAGCCAGAGTTGCGGCACGCTTTAAAGTGTATCGCGCGGCTGCAGGCGCAATATTGGCAGACAGGTGCACCAGAGATCGATCGCAGCCTGGGCAACCACTTGTGATTACGTGTGCGCAGGACTATCGCATTAATGCCATTCATCCCAGAGACCAGTTTTTTCCAGCAGCGATGACTGCTGCCGAGGTTCCTTGAAGATGCCGTAACCATATCGATTCCAGTACGATGCAAAGACAGCTCCAGGATAAAGGCATCTTTTCATTTAGAGCACAGGTTGGGATGGACCTAACAGATCACAGACATGCTACGCGTCACCAAATTGCCAATGGCGTCACATTATTTTTAGTGATGAATCGTGCTACTTGCTCTATCGCAATGATAGGAGGTGACGTGTATATCCAATTCAAGATGGACGGTATTCCGATATGTGTGTCGTGCCCGTGGATTGATTTGGCGTTGGTAGTGTAATGGTGTGGGCAGCTATCAGATTTGGCTGTTTTTTGTTGATGGAACTCTGACAGCACAATGCTATGTGGATGAGATCTTGGAACCACATCTTGTACCCCACATCCGGCTAAACCGTTGCGTCATCTTTGTGTTTGACAACGCTCGTCCTCATGCACTAAGGATTACCTGGCACTGCTTGGACACTAGAAATGTAAGGGTATTAGATTTGCCTCCACATTTGCCAGACATGATCCCCATTGGCCGTCTTTGGGAGATTCTGTTTCAGAGAGCCTGCTGCTCTGTTGGCAGAGTGGGATTAGATCCCACAGAGACAGATCAATAATTTGGTGACCTTTTCCATGTTAGAGAAGGCAATCTCAAACCTTAGGAACAGTTTTGGAACTTTTGAACCAACCTCTGTTTTAAAATGTTTTGAAATGCTTCAAAACAGCGTTTCTATCAGTATTGCACAGCCTACTGACAGAAACTTTTAACACTGCTAATAAAAATGTTTTGAACTGAAAAAGCGCAGATAAGCCTCTACAGCGGATCGCTGTTACTGATGGTTTTTACCACCAGTATTTTTTATAATTGCATTTTCAAAGATTCACATTGTAAGTTACTTTGGTAACTTGGTGGGAGTAGCTAGAATACAATGATGAGCTAGAATTACCACAAGTTTTGGAAGTGCACTCCGAAATGAACCACGGTGAAGTTGTTCTCATAATATTGGAACTACAGCGGGGAGATGTTCATTGTTCAAAAGTAACATAATTGCAGGAAACCCTTTGGACCAGCGCAACAACAGATGTAGGCTATTTAATAAATCTAACTTGTATGCACATAGGCAACACGTGTGTATGTATATCTATCTACCTGTATATTTTAACCAAAATATATATGTAACCAAGTAAATGAAAAATATGTCTCAAATTTAATTACCAATTGCTAGCTGTCTCTATCAAGCAATAACACCATAAAGCTCAATAAAGCATTCAAATCTTCCCAGGGTGGGTAAGGGCTTTTTTTTCTGGGACAAATGCTACTTGGTCACAGGACCGAAGCTGCATTGTAAATCCATGTTGATAGTGGAAGGGTTGAATATGTTCGATATAAATCAAACTCAAGGGGACCTATAGTTAAGCAAAATTCCCATTTTGGTTCAAAATATTAGATTCGAGGTAAGAACGTGAAGTGGTCCTTCAAATAGTCCGTAATATGGAGTCGTGTTTCGAAGGAAACTTTGGTCACGAACACCGTCTTCAAGGCTGGAACAGCTATGAGTGTGGTGACTTTCAGTGATGGACAAGGAGGAATTGCCTCCATTCTTATGAGACTGGGCATAAAGGCAGGGGCGTACTTAACGACAGGCGATCACGAAATGCACAGAAAACCATTTTCTGTCCATTTCCTGATAGCCTCTCATTGAGTTTAACGTGTGAAACAGAGTGGAAAAACGCTCACTAGAACTTGGGGGGGGGACGGGGGGGGACGCTCGACAAGCACTTAAAAAAAAAAAAAAAAAAAAAAGAAGAAACACATATTGAAGAAGAGGGAGTTACTTATGAGGCTGGTGCCTTTTAAGGAGGTAAAAAAAAATCCTAAAAACCACTAAAAACAAAATACTTTAATGTATTTCTCCTGAGAACTTTACTGTCAAACTTCGATCACATTATTACTGCCAAATAAAAATCACGTTTTTTATAAAAATGCAGATTTTCAACAAGAGAATAAACATTTCTCAACAACTGTACATCCAATTAACTTCATATTTTTCTTCATTTTGTGATGATATATGTCTGTACAGAGCTATTTTTGCAAGATATACTCTGAATACGAGTAAATCAAAATATGCATATTAATATGCATATTTAATTCGCTGTTTCCCGCAGAAATAGACTTGGGAGGGTCAAAATCAATACTAGAACAAAAAAAAGCTCTGGTGACATTAGGAATGGTTTTTCTTTCACATTACAGCTGAAATTATAACCAAACACAGTTTAGTTATCTCAATGACTGTGTTTCTTCAAGTATCTATACATTCATTAAAACAGCCGTTGCCATAGCAACCTCTGATGTGATGCTACAGAAACTCAGTGTTTTAAGTTGCAGTTTCTAAAAGAATTATTTTGATAAAAATTCTTAGTTTAAAAAGTGAACATCTTGGAAAAATTTTTTTCTTAATTATAAGTCCCCTTTAGTGTCAAAATTTCCAGTACCATACTATGCCACATAGGATTCAGGCACTGTTTGCCGCAAAAGATGGACACAAACCTTAATTGTAACATTTGCCATGCTTAATTGTAACATTTTCCATGCTAGCCACAGAATCAAAAAATAATGGGCCAAAAATTCCTTCACAGTGATGTGAAAGACTGGTAATGGATTATACGATTCATACATTTTTGTGGTTATTGTTGTTCATGTTGGTCCAACCTTATGTAAGGGGGCAATTTTTTTCTCATGGGAGTTAGGAGTGTTTGATGATGTCATTGATTAAATAAATGAATCCAAATGATTTTCGTATTTACTCTGGTTCCCTTTGCCCAATATTATATTACTTTCTAAAGATTTGAAATATTTCAATGTTACAAATGCACTATAGAGAAATAGTTTGTAAAAATGGTTTTAGTATATTTATTTTCAAGAGCGTAAGAAATGAAAAACATAGCCGCAAGCGGCAATTCTGGGGTTCAAGCCAAGAAAGACCATTAGCAGTTGAAAGCTTTAGCTTAATTGTTGCCACTAAACGTGGCCATGTCCCCCGCCAGGTGACGGAAATGGACTGGGGTCTGCGTATCACATAAATGCACTTTGAAGCCAAAGATGAATGAAATCGGTCAAAGCGTTCTTGAGATTTCGTGTTCACAACAAACAGGACGTGACGGAGGGACGGCTGGAAAAATGGGCGGACGGAGCTGAATACTATGTCCCCCGCCCCTAATACACCTTGACACCAAAAATGAATGGAATCGGGCAAACCGTTCTTGAGATACACAACACAACACGTTCACAGCCGGCCGGATGGAGCTGAATATGTCCCTCGCCCCTAATACACCTTAAAGGGACAATGTGTAACATTTTCATTTTTCTATTTGCCTAAATCTAAGTCTGCATTCATATGTATGTCATGTAATGTGAATATAGGCCACTAGATGGCAGTATTTACCTTTTTTTTGTTAAGCTCAGACTGGAGTCATGTTTGGACATGTTTCCAGACATGTCTGGGGCAAGTCTCAGAAAATTAAAAAAAAGAGGTCTAAATGTGGGTGGGGTCTGCAAAAGAGTATATAAGGAAAAGAATTGAGACAGTAGTAGTAGGAGAAATTGCAAGAAGAAGAATATGTGTGACCAGACCTGTCATTTCTGTTCAAGACCTGTGTAGTTTTCTTTTGTGGATTTCTTTGCCTGTGTTTGAGCATTTTCTTCATCCAGGACATCACCAAGCCACCCCACCAAGAAGGGACTGTAATTATTTCTGTTTTTTTTCTTATTTATCAATCTTGGTCTTTAGTTGTAGGTTGTAATTAGTCTTTGTCTTTGTTAAAAATTAAATGTGTTTTAGTTGTTGAAACTGTGTTTGTCGTCCCTTGCTGTTGCTGTTGCGTTGTAAATCTAATAACAAATTGGGGGCTCAAGGTCCAGGATAGACCATTGTGTGAGTAATTTATTGAAAATCTAACATTCCAAATTGTGAAATTGTTTTTGTGAATTTTCCTAGATATATATTGACAACAGCAATGGATGATTTCTTGGCATCACCAACCGTAGGGGTTTTGAAGTCTTTTAAAAAGACAGAACTGCTAGAAATTTGCAGACATTTAGAGCTGACAGAGGTAAAACCAGCCATGCGAAAAGCAAGACTGGCTAGAGAGATAGTTGAATATTACATTGATGAAAATGTGTTTGCACCAGGAGATCTGGAACAGTTTCCAGTGGAAAATCCAAATATAGAAATGGAACTTAAATTAAAAATGCTAGAGATTGAAAGGGAGGAAAGAGAAAAAGAAAGGGAATTTGAGAGGGAAGAAAAAGAAAAACAAAGGCAGTTTGAGTTAGAAAAATTAGCAAGAGAAGAAAAACAAAGAGAATTTGAGTTAGAAAAATTTGCAAGACAGAGAGATTTTGAATTAGAGAAATTCGATAGAGAAGAAAGACTCCAAATGGAGCAACTAAAAATAAAAATTCAAACTGAAAATAAATTTCGGGCTAGCCAGGAGGTAAAACTGGTGCCTCCATTTTCGGAAAAGGATGTTGACAACTATTTCCAGTGTTTTGAAAAGGTAGCAAAGAGTTGCCAGTGGCCAAAGGAACACTGGCCTCTGATGTTGCAAACTGTCCTCAAGGGTAAAGCTCAACAAGCCTATTCGGCTTTGTCTGCAGATGATTCCTCTGATTATGAGGTTGTCAAAAAGGTTATTTTGAGAGCTTATGAGTTGGTTCCAGAGGCTTACCGACAGAAATTCAGAGGTCTGAAGAAATCTGAAAATCAGACTTATGTTGAATTTGCTAATGAAAAGCAGGTTTGCTTTGAGCGCTGGTGTACTTCTATGGAGGTCAAGGATGATTTCAACTCACTAAAAGAGATGGTGTTAGTTGAAGAATTCAAGAACTGTGTTAAGGATGATGTTAAGACCTACCTTAATGAGAAGCAAGCACTGAACTTGCAATCAGCTGCCAAATTTGCAGATGAATATGTTCTCACTCATAAGTCCAAATTTCAGTCTAGCAGTGACAATAAATGGTCCCAATTTCAGAAAAAGGGTTACGGTGATACCCAAGATTCCTCACCCAAAGACAAAGACAAATCTGGTGATGGTGCTCAGAAATCCAGTAACAGGTCTGATCAAAGTGTGAAAGCTGACAGTGACAGAAGTGGTCTAGTTTGCAGTTATTGCAAGAAATCTGGTCATGTTACAACTAACTGTTGGTTCCTTAAAGCTAAGAAAGAAAAAGAAAAGGATACCAAACCAAATGCCTTTGTGAAAACAAGGTTAGAAACCCCTGTAGTAAATAACCAATCTGCTAAATTGCCTGCTTCTTGTGGGGCTAAAAAGCCTAATACAGCTGACTTCGTGAGGGAGGAATTTCTTCCATTTGTGTCAGAGGGATTTGTGGCTCTGAATGAGCATACTACTCCTGTCCCCATATATATCCTAAGGGATACCGGAGCTTCTCAATCACTTTTGATGATGGACTCTTTGGAGTTACGTGATGAGACCGCTTCAGGGGATTTCATACTTGTACAAGGTATTGAAGGGAGGACTGTATCTGTACCCCTGCGCTCTATATTCTTGAAGTCAGATTTAGTTACAGGACAGGTAAAGGTGGGACTTATGTCAAGTCTACCTATAAAGGGTGTTTCTCTGTTGCTAGGCAATGACCTGGCTGGGGGCAAAGTAGTTCCCCCTGTACATCTTACTTCACAGCCGAGCACTGAAAATGGGGATGAGGACCCATCTCTGTATCCTTCTTGCGCAGTGACTCGTGCTATGGCCAAGAAGGCTAAAGAAGATGATGTTGTGGTGCCGTCCAATACATTGAATAGTCAGGACTCAGGTGGTTCGCCTCATGACTCTGATTGGCCTACTATGGTTTCTCCGTTTGAGGACTTATCAGATACTTTTATCAGTTCTCTATTCAGCCAGCCGGATGGGTCTGGTGATTCTGATGTGTCTGGAGACTTGTCTCTGTCCAGAAAGCGGTTGATTGAGGAGCAAACTAATGATCCTGAAATTTGTGTACTAAAGAGGAGAGCCCTTCCTGATAAAGAAATAGACGCAGTTCCAGTTGGGTATTATCTCAAGGATGGTGTGTTGATGCGGAAGTGGCGCCCTCCTGATATCCCTGCCAATGCAGTTTGGGCAGTGGTCAAGCAAATTGTTGTTCCGAAGGTCTATAGGAATGAGATCTTAACAATGGCTCATAGTTTACCTTTAGGAGGTCATCTTGGTGTTAACAAGACTGTTGATAAGATCATGAAACACTTCTTTTGGCCTGGGCTTCGGAAAGACGTTTCCAACTTTTGCAAAACCTGTCACACTTGTCAGGTAGTTGGAAAACACCAGTTAGACCCACCTGTAGCTCCATTGCAGCCTATTCCAGCATTTGGGGAGCCATTCTCTAGGGTCATTGTTGATTGCGTTGGTCCATTACCCAAGACTAGATCTGGAAATCAGTACTTGCTGACAATCATGTGTGCATCTACCAGATTCCCCGAAGCCATACCTCTACGTAACATCAAGGCAACTGCAATCTCGAAGGCTTTGATAAAGTTCTTCACGTTGTTTGGCCTTCCCAGGGAAATTCAGTCAGACCAGGGTAGCAATTTCACTTCAGGATTGTTTCAGCAGGTTGTGTATGAACTAGGTGCAAAGCAGATTCTTTCTAGTGCCTATCATCCAGAAAGTCAGGGTGCCTTAGAGCGGTTCCATTCCACTCTCAAAACAATGATGAGGACTTATTGTTATGACCATGAGAAAGACTGGGATGAAGGGGTTCATTTGCTGTTGTTTGCAGCTAGAGAAGCAGTGCAGGAGTCTACTGGATTCAGTCCATTTGAGCTAGTGTTTGGTCATGAAGTGAGAGGACCTTTGCTATTATTGAGTGAACAATGGCAAGAGAAAGAGCCGCATATCAGTCTGTTAGACTATGTTGGCAAGTTCAAGGAAAGATTGCGTGCAGCTTGTGACCTTGCCAAAGAGAACTTGAAATCAAGTCAGGGAAAAATGAAAACTTGGTATGATCATAAGGCTAGAAGCCGTGAGTTTAAACCAGGAGACAAGGTCCTTGTGTTGTTTCCCTTGCAGTCCAATCCATTGCAGGCTAGATTTCATGGTCCTTATGAAATTCTGACAAAACTCAATGATCTCAATTACATTGTGAAGACTCCAGATAGGAGAAAACCAAAACAATTGTGTCATATTAACATGCTAAAGCCTTATCATGACAGAAATGCTAGGGTTGCAGCTGTCACTTCAGATTCTCCAATGGTCGAAACGTGTGAAGATGAGGGGGAGTTTCAAGATGATGAACCAAGAATTAAAGCTGAAGTTCTTTCATGTAAATTGTCAAACACTGAAGTGTTGCAAAATCTTGATGTAAAACTCCAGCACTTAGAACCCTCACAGAGAGATCAGTTTGAAAGGTTGATCAAGAAATATGAGGATTTGTTTCCTGATGTTCCAAAGAGAGTTACTATAGCCTCTCATGATGTAGATGTTGGTGATGCCAAACCAATAAAACAGCATCCGTACCAGAAGAATCCTGAAAAGAGAAAGATTGCTGAGAAAGAGGTTGAGTACATGTTAAAACATGATATTATCAGACCCTCCAACTCCGATTGGAGTTCACCCTGTGTGCTAGTTCCAAAACCTGATGGAAGTACTAGATTCTGTACAGATTATCGCAAAGTCAATGCTGTAACTAGAACTGATGTGTTTCCAATACCTAGGATTGATGATTGTATCGATAGAGTAGGGCAAGCAAAGTTTCTGACCAAGATTGATTTATTGAAGGGTTATTGGTGTGTGCATTAACTGAGAGGGCCAAGAGCATCTCTGCTTTTGCCACACCATCTGGATTGTACCAGTATGAAGTCCTACCCTTTGGCATGAAAAATGCCCCAGCCACGTTCCAAAGGATGATACAGTCTACAATCGCCGGATTGCCACACACGGGTGCGTACATCGATGACCTGATCACATGGAGTGACTCCTGGGAAGAACATCTAAAAGATGTAGAGACGTTGTTCCAGCGCCTGACCCAGGCTAACCTGACTGTTAACCTGAGCAAGAGTGACTTTGGTTGTGCTACTGTCACCTATCTTGGCTACGTCATAGGCCAGGGTAAGGTGGCACCCATAAATGCTAAAGTCCAAGCCATCATGGACTTTCCAGTTCCTGACAACAAAAAAGCTTTGCGCCGCTTCCTTGGAATGATCGGGTACTACCGCAAGTTCTGCAAGAACTTTGCTGAGATTGCTCTCAGTCTAACTAACCAACTGAAGAAAGGCGTAAAGTTCACCTGGGATGATGCATGCCAGAGAGCCTTCGATCACCTGAAGTCTCTGCTGTGTCACTTCCCCGTGCTCAAATCTCCTGACTTCAACAAACCGTTCTCCATCGCGGTCGATGCTAGCGACCAAGCTTGTGGATCTGTGCTCCTACAGAGAAGTGACTCTGATGACATTGAGCATCCCGTGGCATACTTCTCCAGGAAGTTCAATCGCCACCAAACAAACTATTCCACAATAGAGAAGGAACTGTTGGCTCTCGTCCTTTCTTTACAACACTTTGAGGTTTATGTTTGTACAGGGGAAAAGCCAATGATTGTGTACACTGACCACAATCCGTTAATGTTTTTGAGTAAGATGAAAAACAAGAATCGGAGATTGTTGAATTGGAGTTTGATTTTACAGGAGTTTGACTTGGAAATTAAGCATGTGAAGGGTACAGACAATGTAATTGCTGATTGCTTATCCCGTGTTTGAATGTGTATATATATATCATGTGTTTGAATATTGTATGATATGTATATATAGACAAGTGTTCACTTAACCATTTTGTATTGAAAAGAAAAATTTTGCCTTTGTGAGTCAAAATTTTTCCCTTTTGGAATGGAGGTGTAATGTGAATATAGGCCACTAGATGGCAGTATTTACCTTTTTTTTGTTAAGCTCAGACTGGAGTCATGTTTGGACATGTTTCCAGACATGTCTGGGGCAAGTCTCAGAAAATTAAAAAAAAGAGGTCTAAATGTGGGTGGGGTCTGCAAAAGAGTATATAAGGAAAAGAATTGAGACAGTAGTAGTAGGAGAAATTGCAAGAAGAAGAATATGTGTGACCAGACCTGTCATTTCTGTTCAAGACCTGTGTAGTTTTCTTTTGTGGATTTCTTTGCCTGTGTTTGAGCATTTTCTTCATCCAGGACATCACCAAGCCACCCCACCAAGAAGGGACTGTAATTATTTCTGTTTTTTTTCTTATTTATCAATCTTGGTCTTTAGTTGTAGGTTGTAATTAGTCTTTGTCTTTGTTAAAAATTAAATGTGTTTTAGTTGTTGAAACTGTGTTTGTCGTCCCTTGCTGTTGCTGTTGTGTTATGAATGAAATAACAAATTGGGGCCATAACAGTCATCATTGGTGTATTATGACTTCCACAAATAATCTGATATATTCTCGTAAACAAAGAATTTTAGACTTGTTTCTACATTAGACTGGTAAGCTGGTAGGGGAGCACCTTGACAGTCAGCCATCTTGAAACTGTTGCCGCCGGCAAGGGACAAATAGCACCAAATGCGGAATAAATCCGCATTTGCCCTGCCAGCCAGTGCAGAGTGATTGAAACACCGGAGGAAATCAGGAAGAGAGGCTATAGCGGCGACTTTGGAAATCAGTACTACTGCAGCATAATGCAGGACCATTCATATGCAGCAGCAGCACAGGAGGCTGAATCCTCATCCGCAAAAAAAAAAAAAGAATGAAAAAGAGAATTGAAAAGGCAGCCTGACCAACGTGCTCAAAAAAAAAAAAGGGTGAACATCGGGCTGGCCTTCCACAGGTGGAAGGAGCTAATGAAGGAGAAAGATTTAAGGGACGCTGAAGTTGCCAACTTTCTCCTCGACAAGTAAGTCAACTGTACTGCCTAAATTAGCCTAAGCGCAACTTTTCACTCAGTTTTGCTTGTTACCATAAGCAGCATAATAGTAGATCTTGCTAAAATACTGCATCCTCATGTTACAGGTGGAACTGTATGTTTGCGTGGTTTCAGTAGCTTTCGTAATTGCGGTAAACACCGGCTTTCGAAGCCTACCCACCGGCTTTTAGTGGCAGTAAAGGTGGTGGGTAGACTTTAGAAGCTGGCATTTACAGTGACTAAAAGCCAGCGTTTATCGCGACTAAAGCTACTGAAACCACGTAAACATACAGGCTCATAACTATGAAAGGTGCTTATCTCCTATACATGAATGAAACGACTAAACAGTCCCTAAGACGAGCTAAAGTTTATCATATAGGACTAAAGAATAAGCTACACTTATGGCCATGTTTTAAGAATGGGAAGGTGCCACCACCTGTTTTCAGTGCATCAATTTTCCGGGCTCGATCCGCAGACTTAGTTTTATTTTTCATTCACCGCCAGAATTCTTTGTAGTACTCTTTGACGTTTCTTCTTGTGTGGTCCGGAAAGAATGTTGTTATTGCACTTTATGTTGGCGGTGGCGCAAATCGAACGGGGAATTGGGGAATTGGGGAGGGGGGGGGGGACAACTGGGTTAGTTAGCTAATTCTCAATCTTTTTCCTTTCCTTGACGCATTTTCCAATTATCGTTATTGGCAACTGAAGACCCTGTTTCTCTCCGTATGCGATCTAACAGCAATGAAATTGTGGGATGAATTCAGTATACAGTGGTGTAGCCAGAACTGAGAATTGGCTTGCACAAAACATCCATTTTAAACAATTATTAGTCCTGACCTGTTCTCTGTCATTTTCATCATTAACAAAAGGTTCACTCCGAGAGCACTCCACGCTTAATTGGAGAGAACAAGCAGCACCTGTTAAGTAAGAAGACAATCATTCATCTGGATGTGTGTTTGCTGTATTTAAATCGATGTTGTTAAAAATTGTATACCTGTCGACTGTCACGCAAGTAGCTTGAGCCGCACGCTTTTAATAGCCTATTTAACAGCAGAATGCCACATTTTTTATCAACCCATGCAATACCGAGAGTGAAAGGCAATATTTCATTACAATGCGGACCAGTTCAATCGAGGTGAAGCATTAGCCTTTAAATAAGTACATTATTTCTCTCTACTGAATTAAGCCTATGATGGCGTCGCTGTTAGATCGCATATGGAGGTAAACCGTGTCTTCAGTTGCCAATGAAGATAATTGGATAACGCCTCAATGAAGGAAAATGATCGAAAATTAGCCAGGACTAATTGTCACAAAGGATGTGTCTGTATCCCTTCCAATTCCCAGTTCGATTTGCGCTTCTGGATGCTGGTCCATGCAGCAGACATCTTTTTGTTAGACTTCGCATCAGCCTTCCTGTCACAAATGACACCTGTCTGCGCTTTGACAGTTTCTATAAGGGTCCGTATGATCGAACATTACATTTTCACGACGGTGTCTTTTGTCTGTAATTTTGCATCTACAGGTGGCCGAGACACACTGCTAAATGTGGGCTACACCTACTTCCCCGAATGCATTATCCAAGTAACAGGCCGAACAATAAAACGTGGTCAACTCCGCCTGATTGATTGATTACGCGAGTACAGCTAAACATCTGCTTACCTAGGGTAAGTGTAGTAAAAGATTAGAAGTTTTTTGTAATGAGCGCTTAAAACTCTAGTTTAGCAATACGCGAACAAATGTGTTTTAACTTGGTTCTTGCTCTATAAGCGCAGAGACAAGCGCTCGCCGACTAGGACTTCAAGGTCAAGCTGATCGATGGTCTCGGATCGAATTAGACAAAAACTGGACGCAAGATCACGTGACAAGACGAGCATGGCGTACTGAGGCGTTTGGCGTCCGCATGTCAGAGGATCTAATTATCAATCACCTTTAAAAATTCAGTGTTTTGAGAAAAAAAAAAAACGAGGAATCTAAACTCCAAGCAAAGACGAACTTTTATGTCAAGCCAAGGCCGTCCACGAGAGACAAGACAGACGGTGAAACAGCGTCAGGCTGTCTGGAGTTCAATCAAAGAGAGCATGGGAGGTAATGAAGACCCACCTGCCTGGGCTAAAGAGCTATTAGCACAGGTCACGTCAATGAAAGACACTTTTCAACTAAAGTTGGATGACCTGAGCAATTCAATGAAGGAGATCAAGAAAGATATACGTGCGATTGTGGCCAGAATGGGGAACGCTGAAAAACGTATCGGGTCCCTGGAGGACAAACAAGCCACTCAGCAGCGAGCCATACAAGACTGTGCAAAAGAGATAAAAAATTTGAAAGCTAAAGTCTCTTACCTGGAGTCACAAAGCAGAAGGAACAACTTGATCATTCTGGGGTTGGAAGAAGGCATACTGGAGACCGGCAATTCGGCTGTGGACCCAGGTAAAGAGCTGGCAGCTATACTCCGCTATATTCTTGACCGGCGTGAAATTGATCCAGCCCCGGAGGTCGACAGGCACCACAGGTCCCTTCGCCCGCGCCCGGACCCAGGAGAACCACCGCGACCATACATCGTACGGATGCTGAGATGGAGTGACCGACAGCTCATCCTGGGGGCAGCGGCAAAGAAGAAAAAGTTGGCTTGGAAAGGAAAATCTTTGTGTATTTCAAGACCTCCCAGCTGATATTCAACAAAGGCGTGCGGAGTATGGCGATATCAAGAAGAAGTTGCGCGGAGCCGGGGTGCGTTATGGTCTACTGTTCCCCGCGAGGCTTATCGTGACCGTGGATGATGAGCAGCGTATTTACACAACACCTGATGAAGCACTCAAAGACTTGACAGCACGTCTTCCATCTTTGTTTGGGTAAAGTTTAAGAGGTAGGACTATAACACCGCTGTAGTCTGATTTATTTCACGCACCCCTTTCTCTAGTAGAGAGAGCAAAAAAAAAAAAAAAGTAGAAGAAAAGGGGGCAAAATTTAATTTAATTTAATTTAATTCAAAATTTAAAGGTGTGACAATTATGCATTAATGTCTGACTGTTGGACACTCCGAACGGCTGGAAGCCTGCTCTTCGTTGGATCACGGATAGAGGAGGGACAATGTTCTTTCTCCTGTTCTTTTTGTTTTGTTTCCTGCCTATTGGCTTTTGTGAGTGTGTATGTGTGTGTAAGTGTGTGTGTTTGTCCTCCCCTGTTATTTCCCCTGAGTTGCAGAGTAGGCCACTGAAATTGAGTATGAGATGTAGGCTGCACATGCAGATACTTGGAATTTGAATTTATGTCAGGTTCTAATGCTATAAAGGTGGTAAGCTGGAATGTTAATGGAGTGTCTAATAAGATTAAACGCTATAAAATAATCTCACATTTGAAATCGCTCTCTTGTGATGTAGCCATGTTACAAGAGACTCATTTAAATGAGATAGAATCGTTAAAATTAAAACAAAGATGGGTTGGGCAGGTGTTTTCTGCACCAGGAAGTGGAGCATCAAGAGGCACAAGCATTTTGATATCAAAGAAAATATCTTTTCATCACAGCGATGTTATTGCAGACAGCAGTGGCAGGTATGTCATTGTATCCGGCCTTTTGCAAAACAAAAAAATCACATTTATAAATATTTACGCTCCTAATACGGGGCAAACTGAGTTTTTATCAAGTATAACTGTTCTTGCATCCAAATATACGGGGGATCCCATTCTACTCGGTGGGGATATGAACCTGGTAAATAACCCATTGTTAGATCGGTCCAGCCGGCCCCTCCAAGCAGATGCAGCTCTTTCTGCTGCCCTAGAGGAATTACAGAAGTTGCTGGGGGTAGTTGATGTTTGGCGATGTGTTAACCCGCTTTCTCGTGAGTACAGTTTTTATTCTAAGGTACATAATTCCTATTCTAGGATAGACTACCTGCTCCTGTCGAACTCAATAACAGAAAATGTGATTAATGCAGAGATTCACAACATTTTAATTTCGGATCATGCCCCTATTTCTGTCATTTTCTTTCCTTGTTTTAATGTGCACAAAACAAAACAGTGGAAATTCAATAACATGCTTCTATGGGACAAGGAATTTGTGGCTATGATTAACAAAAGAATATCTGAATTTTTTGATATAAATGTAAACTCTGTAGCATCCATTCAGATGGTCTGGGAGGCATTTAAAGCCACATGTAGAGGTTGGTGTATTAGTTATGCCACTGCAAAACAGCGAAACAGAAGACAAGGAAAAGATAAACTTATGTCAGAACTAAAGAGCTTGGAAATACATCATATGAGAGATCCTAATGATCAGAAATTGAAATTGAAGGTACTATTGACTAGAACAGAGTTACAATCAATAATACATGAAGAAACCTCCAATGCATTATATAAACTAAGGAGAAAGCATTTTGAATCTGCCGATAAAGCTGGCAGAATGCTTGCACTTAGATTAAAGCAAATCGAGAGTAACTCATCCATAACTGCTGTATATGATCATGATGGATCTTTAATATGTGAGCAGAAAAAGATAAATATGGCATTCCAACAATACTACTCAAAGTTGTATGAGTCGGAATGTGAATATAATTCTGACATGATTGATGACTTTCTCAGAGGGGCACCTCTCCCTCAGCTGAAAGAGGATGATAAGATATATTTAGAGAAAGAAGTACAGGGACTGGAGGTTAAGGCAGCAATCAAAGCCCTTACTGCTGGCAAAGCTCCAGGCCAAGATGGCTTCAGTGTTGACTTTTATAAGTGTTTTCAGGAAGTTTTATCTCCTTTTTTGACTTTGTTGTACAGGGATATGATTGCTACCCAATCTATGCCAAAAAGCATGAATGTGCCTGTTATCTCTCTGTTGCCAAAGCCGGGCAAAGACCACTCAAAAATGGGCAATTTCCGTCCTTTAAGCCTATTAAATAATGATTACAAGATCTTCGCTAAAATTCTTGCAATGCGGCTGGAGAAAGTCATCTCAACATTAATTCACTTAGACCAAGTGGGTTTTATTGCCGGACTTTATGCCGCGCATAATATGCGCAGACTGTTTCACGTAATGTCAGAGGCTGCATCCTTTCAACATCCTGCGGTTGCAATTTCTCTTGATGCGGAAAAAGCATTTGACCGGATTGAGTGGTCGTATCTGTTTCATATTTTGTCTAAGTTCGGTTTTGGACCAGTATGTATACAATGGATTAAGGCTCTTTACAATAACCCAGTTGCATGTGTTAAAACTAATGGTTTAATTTCACGCCCCTTTCAGCTTTTCAGATCCACCAGACAAGGCTGCCCAGCATCTCCAGTTATTTTCACCCTAGCACTCGAGCCACTCGCCTGTGCCATCAGGAAAGATCAGAATATAACGGGTATTACACTTTTTAATTATGATTTTAAAGTCAATCTTTACGCGGACGATATTTTACTGACTTTGTCTAGACCTGCTAGCTGTGTGTCTCATTTGCTTAAACTTATTAGTAAATTTGGCATGTTTTCAGGTTATAAGATCAATTGGTCAAAGAGCGAGGCTATCCCTCTAAATCGTCTCACACACCCCGGTCATTTGAGTTCAACCCCTATTGTTTGGAAAACTGGAGGTATGCGATATTTGGGTGTCAATATCACATCTCCTATTGATAAAATATTTGAGTTGAATGGCCCTAAATTATTAAAAACGGTGAGGGACGATCTGAATAGATGGACTAACTTACCATTATCACTTTGGGGGAGAGTAGAAGTGCTCAAAATGAATGTACTCCCACGATTGGCTTTCCTTTTTTCTGCCATCCCGATAGAGGTCCCCCAGAGATGGTTTAAAGAAATAAACACACTATTTTCGTTATTCTTATGGAAAGGTAAAAAACCTAGAATTTGTCTGAAAAAAATGTCCATCCTCAGAAAGAAGGGTGGTCTAGGAATACCAGATGTATATTACTATTACTTAGCGTACAATGGTGTTTACCCTATATCTTGGGCGTACAGGAAAGAGGAGGCGGCTAAGGGCAGCTGGAGATGGCTGGAGCAGAAATTTGTTGCTGCAAAATGTAAAAATGTTGCTCTGACCTCACTCTGGTACCATACTAAACCTGACAAAAGTATAAAAAATCCCATGATTATATTTTCATGTAGAATAGCCAAAGAAATTCAGAAACAACTAAAACTGAACAGTTTATCCTTGCCTTCGTGTCCTATATGGAACAACCCGACATTCAAGGCCGGTGGGAAACCGATCAGTAATGACTCATGGCAAGATAAGAATATTACTGAGTTGGGTCAAATCCTGGGAAGTAATGGAGAAATGTTATCTTTTAATGAACTTAAGAGGAAATTTGGTCTTAATAATTCAGATACATTTCAGTACCTGCAAATCAAATCCATCATGCAGAGTCATGTAAACACTACGCTGGTAGACAATGAATCTTTTGATAGGAAGTTGAAGGATGCAGTCTCTGGCGTTGGTAGTGTATCCAAAATTTACAGGTTGTTATGCTGCATGTTAGGTAAGGGTATGGTATCCATAAAGGCACAATGGGAGAAAGATCTGGGTTTACATTTCACAACAAGTCAATGGGAAGCGATTTTGAGCCGCTCCAACTATCTTTCAAAATGTGTTAGGTATAAAATTATTCAAACCAAAATTTTGTTTAGATCTTACATTACCCCACACAGACTCAAGAAAATGAACAGTGAGTTATCAGACAAATGTTGGCATGGGTGTGGAATGACTGGCACTCTTATGCATCTGTTGTGGCATTGTCCAGAGATACAGGAATTCTGGTCAAATGTGAGAGATTATCTATGCAAATTATTCAAAATTAACTTTACAGTAGACCCAGCAGTGTGCTTACTGGGAAAACAGGTAGAGGGAGTTATCCCCCCCAAATTTTTATACTTGTTGGACCTAGCTTTTCTTTCAGTTAAACGCACAATTCTTATCAACTGGAAGGTAAGGAAATCTGACTGTTTCAACATAGACAATTGGCAAAAAGAATTTCTGGATTTAGTATCTATGGAGCAAGCGGCATCTGTTCTCCAAGATCTGGGTAATGACCACACAGATCTCTTGAGCCAAATTATCTCATCGTTGAGGGAGAATAAATCAGATGGGGATACAATATAGCTTTGCCAATGAGGTGATATTATGGTTAGCCTACCTGTTTTCTAATTTCTGTTGTTCTCATCGTGGTTATGGGAACCGATATTGCTGTTGCTATGATGGTGAGGATGATGGTGATGATGACGACAAGAGTGGGCATTATTATTATTGTTTTATTTATTTTATTTATGTTGACTTGATGATATGCGTGTCTGTTCCTCATTCTCATACTGCGGTGGCCTTGGCCTGGCCTTCTCGGCATGCTCTGTGTGGTGGCTGGTGCAGAGGGACGGGGGCTTAGTTTTGCCCTGGTTATACTTGCAACCAGACCACTCCCTTTGTGTTGTATGTGTGTATGTATGATATGTGTGATGCGGTATGGATATGTTCATGTAACTGATATCCATAAGATGTCTTGTGTTCTTTTTTTTTTTTTTTTTTTGCTGTTGTATTGTATTTGAAAAATAAAGAAAATTATTAAAAAAAATCACGTAACTACATGCATAAAAAAAAAAAAAAAAAAAAAAAAAAAAAAAAGAATTAGACAAAAACTGGATTTACTCCCTTTTGCCTTGGAAGGGCAGAGCTATTGATCTATGATACAGAACAATGTCCATCACTCTGTTCTTACCTCTGAATGATTCCAACCGTCGACCTGTCCCTGAGACCATTATATATACAGTGACAGGTTATGCGATATGACCTCCGGAGGCTGGGCTGTATAAGTCATCCAGCTGACAGGCTGTAACTCTTAACTGGATTGCTTCAGTAGGTTCTGAGGGACAAGAGACAATAATGGTCATCATTTGGTCTCATATATCCAGAGCTGTTGACATAACTTGTGCTCAATTTTGACAAAAAAAAAAAAAAAAAAAAAAAAAAAGGTCAAGCTGATCGCAAGTGACGTGATGCCATGTGCGGCAAAAGGAAATTATTCCATAAGGAACAATTGAAAAAGACGCTAATAAATTTGTGAATAAATTTTTTGACTACCGCAAATGATCAATATATAATCTGCTGATTTTTCTCTTAAATTGTCGGTGCCTTTTTCCACAGCAGAGACAATTTTTTTCATATTAATTCAGGCTACGCGAACACCAAGGGGGCCTTGTCTCTAAGAGCGTTCTCGAAAGCTGCACTGCTGCGGTTCTCTGCGTGTAGCACTGGTCTGGAGATTCCGTGCTGTCGGCTTATGTCATTACTAAATCGGTAAAGTGAACAGGTGTAATGACACCAGTGTTTTCAACATTTGTATTTGATGAATGGCTTTGTTATATAGCGACTCGACTGCTTCACCTGTCTTTTATGTAACGTTACAGAATAAACAGTGAGGTAGCAAAGGCTGTTGTTGGTTAACTTGGGTTGGATGACGGGTATGTATTCGGTAACTATTGACGGTGACATCCTATAAGCGTGCATGAAGCCAACACTTGCTTTGCTTTTTCGTAGTATAAAATGCTCAAAATGCACCTAAGCTGAGTTGTTTATTACCATTACTTTGAATATCTTACACCGATTCACAATACTGTGTTTTGCAGCTTCATGTATTATATTGTGGGCTGACTGCAATAAACAGTTATGTCCGGATCTTATGTATTGGGCATAACTTTATTGCAGTCAGCCCTCGATATGCTGGCTTTCGGTCCAGTATCACCAGTTCTATTAATACATCCGTGGTTTCATCAGCGTTGACAAGGCTTTTTGATACACAGTGGCTGCCATAGTTGCAATACGCGTTTAAAAAAGTGAGGCGCTCTAGTGCATTATTCGTTTGAATGTAATACACAATTCCAAAGCTGGATGGGAGTAAATCCTACACAATGTCCCTTTAACATCAAAGATGATTAGAATTGAGATATCATGTTGACAAGGTATTTGTAAGTGGTCAAATGGTTGTAATGACCTTGAGAATAATACCAAGGTCACAGAAAGCGACTGGGGTCGGCGTATCACACCAATATACCTTGACACCAAAGACGAATGGAGTAAGTCAAATGGTTTTTGAAATATGGTTTTCACAACAGGTGGGACATAACAGACGGACGGATGGAGCGGAATAATGTGTCCCCCAGCCCTAATACACCTTGACACCACAGATGAATGGAATCGGTCAAACCGTTCTTGAGATATCATGTTGACAAGGTATTTGTAAGTGGTCAAATGGTTGTAATGACCTTGAGAATAATGCCAAGGTCACGTAAATTGAATGGGCTGTGAGCACCCCCCTAATACACCTTGACACCAAAGATGAATGGAATCGGTCAAACCATTCTTGAGATATCATGTTGACAAGGAATTTGTAAGGGGGTAAATAGTCGTAATGACCTTGAGAATAATGGCAAGGTCACACAAATCAAATAGTTTACCTTTGAGAATATACAGTAGTTCATGAGCAATGACTGAGTATGTCATGTATCATGGCATGTTCTCGCGAGTCTAAGATGGCGCACGCTCTGCTGCGACAGCACACACTGTACTGTTAGACACCGTGTCTTGCTCGTGTTTTTTTTTTGTGGGTTCGGTTCGTCTCCGTTAAGTGTCTTATGTCAAGCTTATTCGGCTGACCTAATATGATCAGAAACTACAAAGCGATCATCATTGTATTCACCATCTTATGGCTGATCTGCGACACCTCTGCACTGCTGCTGAACACCGGCAACAGGTTACTCACCTATGGCCGTGATGAACTCCTGCTCCATCGAACCTCGCCGCTGAGTAACATCAAGCCTGAGGTGGATCTACCTCCAGAGCTCCGGCCAAGGAAAAGGGGAAGACGCGGCGGCATCCGCAGCAGAGTAAGGAGGCGTCCATTTAAGCCACCTCTTCCCCCCATTATCCTGTCCAATGTCCGCTCACTCCGGAATAAAATGGACCTACTTCACGCCCGCTGCCGACTGGAAAGGGCCTTCAGGGACACCTGCATCATCGCTTTGACCGAGACCTGGCTCGACGGGTCGGTACCTGATGCCGATGTCAGCCTGGACAACTTTACCATCGTCAGGTCTAACAGGACACGCCAGTCGGGGAAGACGCGGGGCGGCGGAGTCTGTCTCTACATCAATAACAGGTGGTGTAACGACATCAAGGTGCACCGAAAGGTGTGCGCACCCAACCTGGAGATGCTGACCGTGTCCCTGCGTCCATATTATCTCCCACGGGAATTCCCAACTGTTGTGGTCATCGCCCCCAGTGCAAACGACAAGGCAGCCGCGGAGCTTGTAGCAGAGGAGGCTAACATGATGCGAGCCAAATACCCGGGAGCGCCGGTGTTCTTCCTGGGGGACTTCAACACCTGTAAACTTGACAGCGTACTGGGTTGTGTACTGAGCCCATTCCTATACACACTCTACACTAATGACTGCACCAGCCCTTCACCTTCCACCACTTACCTCAAGTACTCTGATGACACAGCTATTCTTGCCCTTCTCACAGACAGCCACTCCATCCTGGACTACCACAGCACCATCACACACTTCACCAAGTGGGGGGAGGACAATCATCTCCACCTCAATGTCTCCAAAACAAAAGAACTCATCATTGGCCCACCCACACCCCAGCACCCCACCACCATCAATAACCAAACTGTTGAATTGTTGACAGTTTTAAGTACCTTGGTGTAACTCTGGACAACAAACTCAGTTTCAACCAACACACCACCGACATCTTCAAAAGGGGCCAACAGAGACTGTCTGTCATCCGGAAACTCAAAGGACTTTATGTTTCACCCCATCTCCTGCTTCTGTACCAAAGCATCATTCAGCCCATCCTCATGTTCTGCTCCTCCTGCTTTTTCAACATGCTGACTGTCGCCAACCGGGCCAAACTCACTCGCATCACCAACACCGCTGCCAAAATAGTCGGTCTCCCTACACCCCACCTGTCTGCACTCAACAACAGGGCCATCTCAAGCATGGCAAACACAATAGAACAGGACATTACTCACCCACTTAACCCCTTTCTGCAGATGTCCGTCCGTAAATTCCAAAATTTAATTCCTAAACAATTCTGTAATTGAATTTCCAAATGTCTAGCTTCACTTGAATAATTTTCAAAAATCTCTGTGTCACAAATCCTGAGTTCTAAAGCTTAAATAGGCTCATGCACAACAGGAAAAATTGGCAAAATTTTGTATTCTGCGCAAAGGGGTTAATCAGTACCTCATCCCACTGCCTTTGGGGCGGAGGTATAGGACACTACAATGCAAAAAAGCTCGCCTGGGAAAAAGCCTGATCCCTGCAGCCATTGCTGCCTTAAACAGCAGGCCACGCTGAGTGCGCAAGTTTTACAACCGTCCTGTGTTATTGTGTGATGTGATGTGCTATGGTGATGGGACGCTGCTGTCTTAAGTGTGATGTATTGCCGTTGTGTATATATGTATTGTATTGTTGTTGTGTACAGATGTACAGTGTTGTGATGAGAAATTTCCCCTAGGGGACAATAAATCTAAATCTAATATATTTTTACTTTAAATTTTGCTTTTTTCGTGAGGTTGGCTGAACTGGAGAAAAAAATTCCTTCTACAGAGTGTATATGTGTGCAAAATAAATAGGTTCAATAGTATAGTAACAACAATTCTCAATTATTTCTCATACATTATAAAGCCATGACCATCCAGTCTTGTTCATGAAACAGTGCAACAGCAAAGTCATGCGTTATATGGGAGATGGTGTAAGATTTTAGGAAATGTGGTAAATTGCCATGTCTGCATTGAAACAAAAATCGGACATTAGAAATGCAAAAATACAAATGCGAGATGAAAGGGCAAGCAGGTCAATGCTTATAGTTTGGCTTATAATTTCTGTTTGAGGTTGCTTTGAAAAGTATAGATCAATTTCGTCAGGTAGAGAGGTAGATGATGAAGAGGTGTATCGTAAAAATTGAGATCCACGGCAGAAAATGGGCAGTAACTATGATTGATCAAGTCAATATCACACTGGGGAGCGAGGGAGGACAATCATGCATGGCATTCAGGGTGAGTAAAACTCATCAGCTGATATGACGTTCACACTGACGTGTCAGTGAGGTCAGCAGACTTTGTCTTAATCCCACTGGTGGATAATTGTGCGGACATTTCAGACCGACTGAAACAAGTATAATGCTGTGAGGAGTATTTGATCAACTGCGATTGAGTTTTTCCTTTAACTTTTGGGTCAAGTTAAATACAGTCAGACTCATGGCCGGCTCTGGGCATAGGCAGTTTCCTAGAGCACTGCATTCTGGAGGGGTGCCGCTGGTTGCCCTCAAGAGGAAAAAAAAAGAAAAAAGCTATTTAAGAAATGTATATGGCTCTGCTATAAAGTTTGCATAACCTACCTGAATTTGTGAAATGTAGCCATTTATTTTGTAAATATGACTCATCATGAAAAAAAAAAAAAAAAAAAAAACTTTTCTTTTATGAAAGGATAGTGAACCTATAAAGTCATTTATCGTCACATAGGTGTTTGGCTCTTTTTTAAATCATAATGATAACTGAAATCACCCTAACGGCCCTGATCAGAGGTTTACAAACCCTTGAATGTTTGACCTTGTTATACAGACACAAGGTGACACACTCTGGTTTAAATAGCTATTAAGGGTTAATTTTCCACACCTGTTAAACTTGTTACTAGTGTCTGTGTATAGTCATTGAGTTTCTTAGCTCCTGAGGGGATGCACTGATCTGGCTAGACACAGAGCCATGGGGAGTGGAAAAGAACTGTCTAAGGACCTTCATAACATTGCCATCATTAAAAAGTTGAACCAAGAATATAAAAAGATATCCGAAGACTTGACAATGCCAGTCAATACTCTTCAGTCTGTGATTAAGAGGTTGAAAGTTAGGGGACATGTTGATACTAAGCCAAGGTCTGGAAGGTCAAGAAAGATTTCAGCCCAAACTGCCAGGAGTATTGTTCGGGGTGCAAAGAAAAATCCACAAGCTGCCTCAAGAGAAATACAGGATGCTCAGGAAAAAAAATGGTGGGGTCATTTCAAGGAGCACGATAAGGAGGTATTTAAACACAAATGAGCTGCATGGTTGAGCTGCTTGACTTGCTTCTCAACTTCTGGAATACTGTCATTTGGAGTGACAAGACCAAAATAGAACTTTATGGTCACAACCATACACACTGTGGATGCAGAGGTAAAAAATATAGCATTCCCACTGTAACGCATGGTGGTGGCTCTCTGATGTTTTGGGGGTATGTGAGCCCTAAAGCTCACCGGGAGTCTCATGAAAATTGATGGCAAGATGAATGAAGCATGACAATGATCCAAAGCACAAAGCCATGTTGACCCTCCTGTGGTTACAGAAGAGAAAGGTGAAGGTTCTGGAGTGGCTATCACAGTCTCCTGACCTCAATATCATCAAGCCCTTTTGGGGAGATCTCAAACGTGCAGTTCATGCAAGATGACCAAAGAATTTGCGGGATCTGGATGTATTTTGCAAGGGAGGATGAGCAACTATACCACCTGAGAGAATAAGGGGCCTCGTTGACAAATGTCACAGTAGACTGCACGCTGTTATTGAAGCTAAAGGGGGTAATCCGCAGTGTTAAGAACAAAGTGTATCCACACTTTTGGACAGGGTTCATTTCATTTTTTTCTCTTATTAACATGTTTTATTTGAAGACTGTGCCATTCTACATGACCTACAGTTGGATATATACTCAGCAACAAAAGTTTCTGTGACACCATTTATGTGTATGTTACAAATGACACGCAAAGATCTCAATGCAATCAATATGTTTATTTAACAGGAGAAACACTGACTTTTCAGTGCCAACGTCACTCAAAACGAAAAATGTCATTTTCATGCGTCATGAAGCACTTGTCTGACGTCTAACCAATTGTGACCGTCACACTTCAATACCGGGTGTGACTTCCTCGTGCCATGATGCAAGCAACGCATCTCCGGCGCATGGACCGAATCAGATGTGCCAGAAATTGCTGTGGGATGTCATTCCAAATCTGACGTAGACGTTGTCGCAATTCCTGGAGTGTGGCTGGCGGGTCATCCAGCCGCAAACGTCGATCCATCTCGTCCCCAATCGAGCATCTTTGGGACTTGTCTGGGGATCTGGCTGGCCATGGCAGGACATTGACATGTTGTTGCATCAGATACTGCTGTACAATCCTAGCAACATGTGGTCTGGCGTTATCATGTTGCAGCGTTATTCCGGGACCATGTTGCATCAAAAACGGTACCACCAATGGCCGTAGCACTTCATCGCGATATCTTCGACCTGTCAGATTTCCATCAGTAACAAGCAAATCTGTTCTGTTTCTAGCAGTGATCCCTCCCCAAATCATGACACTACCACCTCCAAAACGATCAAATTCCTGAACACAGTTGTTGGCATAACGTTCTCCACGTCGACGGTATACACGTAAACGACCATCACATCGGTTAAGCATGAATCTTGATTCATCAGTGAAGAGTACAAGATCCCACTGACGTTGGATCCACCGTCGATGTTGTTGTGCCCACTGTAGACGCAGTCATCGGTGTTGTACTGTGAGTATTGGACATCTTGCTGGCCGACGTGGGACAATGCCAAAATGACAGAGACGGTGACGGATTGTCTGTGCAAACAGTCGCCTCAAACCAGGTATCGTTCTTGCAGTTATGGTTGCAGGTTGGAATCGATTTCAGAGATGGGTTGTTCGAATCCAGTTGTCCTGTCTGGGAGTGGTTACTCGTGGACGGCCGCTGCGAGGACGGTCTCTGACATGTCTGCTGATGACGCTGCCATAAGTTCCAAATGGTGTTTCGGTGGACATTCAGGCGATGAGCAACTTCCCTCTGCGAGGTTCCGGATTCAATCATCCCAATGGCCCTCCACCGATCATTTTCAGACAGTCTTGGCATTTAGAGGGTAGAGTTCCTGATCCGAAATGGCTGTGTTTTCGATAAGTGATGCTTCCGTCGTTCATCAGGCACAATGTGAACATTCCAAAAATTCTCCTCTTTTATTGCCATCCACAAGCATGATTTACGCACATTTTCACGTGCAAAGTCATTTTCTCGCATTTTCATGATTTCCATTTCAATGTTGTGTTTACGTGTACTGTTTCAGTCTGATATCACCATGTATGACAATTTCATAATTGCGTTATGAGAAATAATTAACAATATTGGTGTCACAGAAACTTTTGTTGCTGAGTATAAATCTAATAAGAAATAAAAGAAATGTGTTTTGTCTGGCGATTCATGTTTTCTTTAAAAAAAGTTATGCATTTTAAAAATTAAGTCAGGGCATGCAAACGTTTCAGCACAACTGTACATCTTGGCACCCGTTAGCACCCTTTCTTATTTTGTCTTGAAAATGAATAAATAAACACCCTGCTTTGCACCCCTGTAGTTTCTCATCATTTGACCTGGCTCCACCGGGCCTGCACTTGTGGTGCTGTGTCATTTGCACATGGTGGAAGTGTGGAATGGGAACCTGATGGGCATTTTAATCTCAGAGAGAGATTGGTCTGAATGACCGATGTCAGGAAGTTGGTTACTGCCATTTTTACATTACATATTCACGCAATGAAAAGATCCAAGCCATCAGGTAGGCAGTATAGAGGAGGAGGAAAAATTAATCACAGTACAGAGGTAGCCATGTCATCTTTAGTTACTTAAAACTTGCTCACACAAAACAGAATTTGTTATTTGTACTGGCTTGCTAAGTTGAAGCAAAGTAAAGCTACCCCTTTCATCAGCATTGGCCCCAGGCTGGGCAGGGCCACCTAAGAATTGTGTTTTTATATAGTCAAACATTATGCTATGTTTGGGAGCTACATTGTTCAAAAGTTTGATGACTCAGCATTACAAAGGTGTTTGCCACTATCTGATGCAAATACAATGGCAAAAAACATAACGACCTGCTGCCTGTCTATGCGGTCCCAGAAGTTCAATTGTATAGCATTGTATAGGTTTGTCAAAATATGTTGAAATTGATGCTCTTACCTTGGTATTAGCTCGGAGCTAAAAACCTTTCATAGTTTTCAATCCACAAAACAATCAAGTTGGACAAACACCACTAAATCGGCTTTGACGTTCAGGTAATTGCTTTGTGTCTTTCCAATGTCCATTATAATTAGCTTTTTTACACATGATGCAGAGCTGTCGATTATCCCTGAAGGGCTGCGGTACATAGTAACTGCACCCACAGGCTATTATGTGCTCATCCAACAGAAACATGAACATAACATGAATGGCAAGAACAGGCTGTTCAGCCCAACTACGCTCGCCAGTTTCTTAATACTATTGTGAATATATCCCTGCAGATACTCAATGGTGTCTAGCTTTAAGTCAAGCCTGCTCTTACCTTCGGTCAACTTCCATTTGTGACCCCGAGTTCTACTCCAGCACTTGGTCGAAGGAATCCTGCATAATTTACTTTGTTAATCCCTTTAACAATAAGTGTTTTCGCCCAAATCAGCCCTTGACCTTGACTATCCTCAAACAGTCTGCCATTTTACCATGTGTGCTGCAGTCGGTCTGATTGGTGTACTCTCTTGGATGCAGATGTAGCCGGTTGCAGACTCAGCTGCTGTAGACCCTGACTTGAGTTTTCTAACTGAAATAGCTTCACTAATTAATAGTTGGAACAAAAGCCATCATGCAGTTTGATCTCCAGTAGCGAGTTTGAAAACTGCAATCAACAGGTTAACTGAAAACTATTGTAGCAGTTAGGAGTGGTTTTCCATTTTCCAATTTTTCCTATTTGTTTCCAATTTCAATGTGAACGTGGGACTTAGTTATGACATGAAATGTCATTTCTGTCAAAGTAGCTGAGGAACATAATTACTTTCTTTTCTGGTTTAGAATAATTATTTAAGAAAAAATGCAGATGGAAAAAATTCAACAAATATAGAGCTAATTACAAACTAGCACCCACTGAGAATAAAATTGTGAGGAGCTGGTGTTTATTTATAGCGCCATCTGCAGGTCAAAAAGAAGCCGTTTTTCTGGCTTGGCGTTCTGCCTGCTGGGAAACCCTGGATTGAGAAATTTTCATTGGAGTTATACTTCACACACACTGTCCACCAGTCTCCCTGGGATTTGTGTTTGTTGTGTAAAACCAATATGAATCCTGCATGGCCACCTGAGGACTTAGTTTTAGAGTCAGAGCAAGAATTTTTAACACAATTTTATTTTACAGCTAGTGCTTTTTTTCATGATCCTTTGCTCTCATGATCTAATGATCCTCAGAGCGCTTGCGCATTCAAACAAAAAAAAAATTGTATGCACTGAAGATGATAGATACATAAACATAATTAATGGTCAAATGGTTTTTTATCGAATACAATATTGAATTTCACACGTCACTTTTTACTATTGCACTTTATTGTATCTTTGTTGCCTTCTATATTTTAAATTCTGTATTGCTGAGCCAGCTGCTTAATTTTTGTCATATAGGACTAAAGAAAAAGCTTCGCTTATGGTCATGTTTTAATAATGGGAAGGTGCCACCACCCGTTTTCAGTGCATCAATTTTCCGGGCTCGATCAGCAGACTTCGTTTTATTTTTCATTTGCCGCCAGAGTTCTTTGTATTCTTTGACGTTTCTTCTTGTGTGTGGTCCAGAATGAATGCGGTTATTGCACTTATTGTTGGTATTGGCGTAAATCGAATGGGGAATTGGGGGGGGGGGGGGTATAAATATAAATATAAATTCAGTATAAAGTGGCGTAGCCAGAACTGAGAATTGGCTTGCACAAAACATCCGTTTTAAACAATTATTAGTCCTGACCTGTTCTCTGTCATTTTCATCATTAACAAAAGGTTCACTCCGAGAGCACTCCACGCTTAATCGGAGAGAACAAGCAGTATCTGCTAAGTAAGAAGACAATCATTCATCTGGACGTGTGTTTGCTGCATTGAAATCAACGTTGTTAAAAATTGTATACCTGTCGACTGTCACGCAAGTAGCTTGAGCCGCACGCTTTTTATAGCCTATTTAACAGCGGAGTACCACATTTATTATCAACCCATGCAATACCGAGAGTGAAAGGCGAGATTTCGTTACAATGCGGACCAGTTCAATCGAGGTGAAGCATTAGCCTTTAAATAAGTACATTATTTCTCTCTACTGAATTAAGCCTATGATTGCATCGCTGTTAGATCACATATGAAGATAAACCGTGTCTTCAGTTGTCAATGAAGATAATTGGAAAACGCCTCAATGAAGGAAAATCAGAGAACTAGCCAGGACTAATTTTTGTCATAAAGGACGTGTCTGTGTCCCCTCCAATTCCCTGTTCGATTTGCACTTCTGGATGCTAGTCTACGCAGCAGACATCTTTGTCAGATTTCGCAGCAGCCTTCCTGTCACAAATGACACCTGTCTGCGCTTTGACAGTTTCTATGAGGGTCCGTATGATCGAACATTACATTTTCACGGTGCGTTTTGTTCATAATTTTGCATCTACAGGTGGTCAAGACACACTGCTAAATGTACACGTGCTTCCCCTAATGCATTGTGCAAGTAACAAGCCGAACAATAAACCTTGTCAACTCCGCCTGACCGATTGATTACGCGAGTTCAGCTAACCATCTGCTTACCTAGGGTGAGTGTAGTAAAATATTAAAAAATTTTTCGTAATGAGCGCATAAAACTCTAGTTTAGCAATGCGCGAACAAATGTGTTTTAACTTGGTTCTTGCTCTATACGCGCAGAGATAAGCGCTCGCCGACAAGGACTTCAAGGTCAAGCTGATCGCAAGTGACGTGATGCCATGGGGGGCAAAAGGAAATTATTCCATAAGGAACAATTGAAAAAGACACTAATAGATCCATGAATACATTTTTTGACTACCGCAAATGATCAATATATAATCTGTTGATTTTTCTTAGAAATTGTCGGTGCCTTTTTCCACGGCAGATGCAGCTAAGCTGAGTTGTTCATTACCATTACTTTGAATATCTTACACCGATTCACGGTACTGTGTTTTGCTGCTGTTTATTGCAGTCAGCCCTCGATATGCTGGCTTTAGGTTCAGTAGCACCAGTTCTATTAATACATCCATGGTTTCATCAGCGTTAACAAGGCTTTTTGATACATGTTTAGAGTAGTTATTTACCATCTTAAGTCACATTTGGATGGACACATCCATTCTGCTATGGAGAATAAAAACCCTTGAACATCTTGTGCTTAATTTTCAATATTGCTGGGATTTTCAGGTGAAAACTTTTTTAAACAGATCAAATTAGACTCTGAGAAAATCAATAAGCTCCAAATTAGGTTTCGGAATGCACATGTTTTGAGTTTTTCCCAAATAACCTGCCTGAACCAAATAAAATCAACAGAAAACACAACAGGTGTGACTCCATTGTTTGTTAAGAGCTTCACCAATGAGGAACCTGTGGATATTTGCATAAATGCACCTAATTAAAACAAATCAACAGCTTGTTAAAATCCTAGAATTGCAGTTGCAGCTGGAACAAAAACCAGCATACACAGGGGGGCGCCAGGACCGAATTTGAGAACCACTGCCCTATAGTAACCTGCCATACCAAGGAACCTACGCAGCTCTCTGCGATTTGAAGGTACTGGAAAACTACAGATGGCTTCAACTTTTGCGCCCACAGGTCGAACCTGCCCCTGTCCAACCACCTTCCCTAAATAGGTGACTGTAGCCTTCCCAAACTCACATTTCGCAAGATTAACTGTGAGGTTTGCTCTCGAGAGGCGTTGGAAGAGTTCTCGACTCTGTTCAAGATGTTGTGGCCAGGTAGAGCTAAATATGACCATATCATCTAAATACGCCTCGCACCAAGGCAGTCCAGACAGGACATAGTTGAGGCGCTGAAACGTGGCGGGTGCATTCCGCACTCCAAACGGCATGACCTTGTACTGTAAAAAAAAAATTATCTGGGGTGATAAAAGCAGACGGCTCCCTAGCACGTGGGTTCAAACTAAGGCACCTGCCAGTATCTCTTTAAAAGATCAAATTTACTGACAAAAACAGCTGCTCCGACGCGATCAACGCAGTCATCCACACGGGGAAGAGGGAATCAGTCAGGCTTAGTGACCGAGTTTAACTTTCTATAATCCATGCAAAACCGGTAAGTGCCATCTGGTTTTTCAACCAACAGGCAGTGTGAGCTCCAAGCACTAATGCTAGGTTCTGCTAAATCATGCTTCAAAAGATACTCCACCTCTTCACCCAGTATAGCCCTTTTTGTGGGATTAACTCGATAAGGATGTTGTTTGATAGATGCTGCTGAGCCTACGTCAATATCATGGTTAATGACAGAGTTCCAACTTGGACCATCTGGAAAAAGAGATGGAAATGCCTCAATCAATCCAATAATGTCAGCCCTTCCCCTGGCGGACAGATGCAAAAGATGGTTATGCAGCTCAGCTAATATTTCTGAGTTCCGTAACCATCCCTCAGTAACTTCACGAGATGGGACACTTACATCCTCATCCACCGGAGACAATGACTCAAGGGAGCCACAAGTAAGGGGCGGACATATGGGATGGGTTACAAGTCCAACAGGCAGAGTAAGACAGTCTGATTTTAAAAGATTAACATGGCAAACTTGGACTTTCTTCTTCCTGTCAGGTGTACCAAGTAAATAATTGTCAGACAAACACTTAAGAATAGTATAGGGGCCAGCAAAACGAGCCCGAAATGGGCTACTAATGACAGCCAACACCAGATCTCCTTCCTTCAGACACCGCGCTACAGCTTTGAGATTGAATAAGCGCTGCATCTTACTCTGATCTCAATAACGCTTTTTTTTTTTCGCGGCAGCACAAGGTTGATACAGGCGGTATCTGAAACCACTAACGTAGTCCAACACATTTTCAGGAGGTGACCTGGTGCTCCATTCATCAGCTAACACAGCTGTAGGCCCACGGACAGCATGTCCAAACACTAATTCATTGGGACTAAACACAGTACTCTCGTGCACAACTTCCCTGATAGCTAAGAGTAGCCAGGGGAGACCTTCCTCCCAATCACCGTCAGTTCAACACGAAATGACCGCAACGGTGATTTGAGGGTCTGGTGAAATCTTTCCAGTGCCCCCTGACTGTATGGGTGGTATGCACTTGAGATATTATGTCTCGCCCTCAGCTGTTTCAATGCCTGAGCAAACTGTCTGGACATGAATTTTGTCCCTTAGTCTGACAGTATGACTCTTGGGATACTAAAAATGGATATAAAGTTGGTTAGAGCCTTAAGCGCAGAATGTGATGTGATAGTCCTAAGGGGATAAGCCGAAGGATACCGGGTAGACTGACACATAATGGTCAAAAGGTAGCAATGCCCAGCTCGCGAACGGGGCAAAGGGCCCACACAACCCAATATTAGATGTTCAAATGGCATGGATATGGCAGGAATAGGCTGTAAAGGGACCACTTGTACCTTCTGGTTGAGTTTACCAGTCATTTGACAAGTATGGCACTCTTTAATATAATTAGAGATGTCACATTTCAACCCAGGCCAGAAGAACCTACTTGCCAAACGATCGTTTGTTCTCCTAACACCCGTATGCCCAGCTATTCCATCGTATGAAAGCATCAACACAGCTTTTCAAAACTTGCTTGGAATTACTACCTGAGAAAACACATGAGCAAACCTCTTTTGTCAAAGTCCACCTGCGACATAACAAACCATCTTGGATATAATAAAATGAAGGATCACTTACTCCCTCAGGCACCCCAAGCTTAAATAACTTTTTAAGCACGTCAGATTCAGCCCCAACAACTGAACTGCCATCATGATGCCCTTCGCCATCCTTCTCAGGTAGGCACATGGGTGGAGGGGCAGACTTACTCCCCAGATCTACCGAAGAAGCCATGGAGTCTGCTTCATAAAAACTTGTGCACCCCTGGTCCTTTTCCTGTAACTGTTTTGGCATTGCTCTTGTGACCGCACAGGCCAGGAATACACCAGGGAACTTGATAGCACAGTCATCTGGTGAACCAGACACCAAAGGAGCTCTTGATACAACTGGTGGTGATGGTACAGCTCTGGAACAATCCCACATATTTCCCCCAGCCAAATCATTCCCCAGAATAAACTCTACCACTGGCACAGGCAAGCGTGAACTCACCCCAACCATTACTTCACCTGTAACCAAACCTGAAGAAAGATTAATGCGATGTAGTGGGACTTCCAGAAACCCCATCTCAATACCCCTGACAAGAACATGCGTCCTGGTGTCAGTCTCCTCAGACAGAGGCAATACTCCCTCCAGTAAAAAGGACTGGGCTGCCCCAGTATTTCTGAGAATACGTACAGGAACCTTTTCCTGACCTGGTAAAAACCCTGCACCAGAGGCAATGAAAGGTGAATAGTCAATCTTGTCAAAACTATCAGTTGCATGGAAACAAACATCTCCTACTCGACAAGCACAACAAGAACTGGGAGAAGGTGCAGCAAGAGCCACTGGCTTTGTCTTAATTTTCTTATATGCTTAGCAATCAGAGATTTTGTGACCAACCTTTATACAAAAGAAACATACAATGGCAGGCATTCCCACTGAAGAACTAGGGCCTCAAGGTGGAAACACAGGGTTATGCCCTGTTTCAACAGTCGTTGATCCACTCAAACTTTGACTGATCTCTACCCTGATTGTCCCCAAGTTTGCCAATCTGCATGCCTAGATGTGTCAACACAAATTCATCTGCCAGAACGGCAGCTTGGGCTAGAGTTGTAGCCTTCTGCTCATTTAGATAGGTGGCCAAAACTTCAGGGACATGCCTCTTAAATTCCTCAAGGAGGATTAACTCCCTGAGCAGTGCCATGGAATCAACTCTCTGGGGGATACACCAGCAATCAAATAAATGTTCTCTCATGGGCAAATTCAATATAAGTGTGCTTATCTAGTTTTTTTTTAAATGAGCGGAAACGTTGTCGATATGCCTCAGGCACCAATTCATAAGCCCGCAGTATTGTGGCCTTAACATCATCATAAGAGGTAGACTGCTCTACCGACAATGAAGCATAAACATCTTGAGCTCGACCAACTAAGACACACAGCAACAACAATGTCCAAATCTCCTTGGGCCACCTCAGTGATGTTGCCACTCTGTCAAAGTGATAAAAATATTTATCTACTTCACGTTCTGAAAATGTACCATCCTAACATATCAGCTTATATCAACCGATGAAGCCATAGGAGTTAAAGAATCACTGGGAACAGTGGGCGGAATTATAGTGCCCTTAGCAGCAAATTCTAATTCCAGTTATTCGTAATTCACAGTGCCTTTGTTCTCGCTCACATTCCAACTCATGAGCCTCACGCTCTCTATCAAGCTCAAGTTTCTTTAAAGCAAGTTCTGTCTCCATTTGCTTCTCTTGCAAAGCAATCTCTCTCAGCCTGACCTCGTTAACAAATTAAGGTGCAACAGCAGCTCTGGGACTACTCCATTCTTCTGATTTTGTCACTAGCACTCCTCTATCAATCAAGGAGGACTTAACGGTTTTAAAAAAGCAGACGATTTTTTTTTTTAGCACTGAGCTACCATAGTGGTCAGCAACTGCAACCAACTGTTCTTAAGTGCAAGAATCTAAGCCTTCCTCAGAGGGCTGAGCAATGATGTCCTCTATGCCAGAAGCCATTTTAACCGGACTGAAATCAGCCAGAGGTCTTGCAGAGCACAGTGTGCACTGAAAACAATAAATAAAACTTCACTAGATCACACAAACACTTATTGGATAGAAATAAGGTGCAGGCCCCCCTCTACAGCTCACTATCAGGTTAAAAAAAAAAGTACACATTCCACAACCTTGTCCAACAAACTGCAAAATCCCAAAGAGAAGATACTTTCACCCTCTAACTACAAGAGGCTACACAACCCACCAGCCGTAACAAGATTACTTGCGAAATAGCTCCACTCAGTCTTGCCACAATTCAAAGGGGCAAGAATACCATACACAACCTCCACTTTTTTTGTTTTTCTTTTTTGTCCAGAACAATTTTAAAAGGAAGGGGTAGTCGCGGACTGAATTAAAAAAGAAAAATTGCGCCAATTCCGATTTATGCGTATGGGTCCACCCATGCAAAAGGGTACAGAAGTGTGACACAGACATGGTATTTTAGAACATGCCCCATGATAACCATTTTTTGGGTTCAGGTAGTTCAATTAACGTCTTCTATTTCACTGAATAGTACAAGATAACGACTTTCCAAACAGTAGCATTATTTCGCTTGATGTGTGACCTTATGAAAATCGTCACTTACGTGACATTGACAAGCGAGTCCTCCCAAAAATACACAAAATTATGAAAAGAAAGAGATTCTGTTGTTTTTCCAGTAAGTAAATGCTTTTTTTCCTAAAGGATAGGGTTCAAACATTTGCAAAATACAACTTGAAGGTCTCAAAAATATAGTTGACACTTGCTGCCCAGAGCTGGCCTTGGGTCACACTCGGTTAAGATTCTTTTTTTACAAAACAGACCCTCATTGTTGGACCAATACATATTTTTTTCTGCTATTGGTGGCAAGGAGCATCCATTTCAATGATAAATACAAGCCAGCTTAGGTTATATAATAATAAACTAGGTGAACATCACATGCGTGATGAAAATGTTGGACGGAAAAACGTCACTTGTGAGATAAATGTCACTTCCATGATGCAACTCTTGACGATATGTTCCTGGTTTTATTTGAACTTTACATACATCCGAACTGTCCTTTAAATGGTTGTAATCTCCTAAACCCTTTAATTTGTAATGCATTATATACACTTCTTGTCATGATATGAAAGGATTGTTGACAAAAAATAAAGTGTTTATTTCTATACATGCAACAATAAAATGGTTGTTATTCTGCTGTCCTTCATTTGTAATGGGTTATTATTAGTTGAACTCATGAATGGACAACAATAGCACCAGACAATGACGGTCTCATAAGTGAGCTTACAGCAAGTGAGGCGATGAAAAGTACCCGGTACAGAGTGAGACAAAGGAGGTCAAACTACGTGAGGTGGAAGAAGTGGCCAGAAAAGGGAAAAAAAAGTCATAAGTATCAGTACTTTTCTATATAAAAATATATTCTGTAATGTAAGAACATCTCCACAAAAGTAAAATTGGAACAACAGAACAAAACAACTGGCATGGAATTTTGATCACTCTCAACCTTAGTTGCAACAATTTTCTTTGTGCTTCAATATATTAGTTCATAACTTGCATCCTTTCAAAAAGGATTGAGCATTAACAACCCATATTTCCGCAGAGGAGGTAGAGGTATAATCGACTATACCGCAATTTTGTCATGGAAGATTCTGATGAAGTGTCTATTGCACAGAACAGTTTGTTTTGTGAAGTTGTAGTGCAGGGGTCACCAACCCTGAATACCAATAGTATTCAGGCCTGACGTTTAGACACTATTTTTGTCACAAACGCACCAATGACATGATTATGAGAAGTCCGTAATCACAATTGTGCACTGCGTGGAAAATTTGAGTGAATCGCGCAATTCTCAAAGTCGCGGTGTCGTCACTTCCGGCTGGCCCAACTAGGCACTTGGTGAAAACAATTAACCTTGTGTGTTCGTCTCCGTGTTATCAACAAATAATCTAATCCACCTTATTAGAATTTGTATCTGCGATTTTTCTTTTTTGTAAATGAATGCAGCATGTAGGAGTTATAAGGTACTAGAGATGTCATTTGACGATTTTGATCATCATTGTGTCACAGATGCTAAATATTGCAGGTACTTCGAGTTGTAAATTAAAAGCAGGATAGCAAATGGCAAAAGTAATTCCCAGTTAATTCCCAGCTAATGAAATATTTAGCCATTTACTATTTCACCTCCAATATAATGCTTCCCACACAGCACTGCATGAGCTGACGATTCCCCCCTGCTGCCGTATACATGTGAGCTCTACCGCTTTTGGGGCGCTTTTCTCAGATTACCACTTTCGGGGCGTTTCAGTCTACTGCCAAAAGCGGTTGAGTTGGCATGTATGCATCAGGGTTCTGTCTTTTGACAGCTTTTATTCATGCTTCACGGCGCTTACTTTCCTTTGGAAATACGTGAAATGAAATTCTCTCCCCGTTTCATGCTGTGATTCAAACAACCTAACACTACACCCGACTTGAGCATGTTTTTTGAGGAATTATTACTTCGTCCGCATCACTTTCAATTCCGTTTTACGGGCCATGTGGGTTTTGTTTTCACCGAGTCACCCTGCACTGGAAGTGGGCCCGACTTTGTGAATATGCTAACTACCCTGAACCAGGATATAGTGTTAGAGATACAACCACCAAAAAAAGTACAGAACACGCAATAAACCTATCACAGGCCGAAGGAACGCCGAAAATGAGAATACTTGGAACGATCATGACCCTTGACAGCCATGAAGTGATGTCCATCGTCGTGTTTTAAAAATCGGTAAACATACACAACCTAGTGTATCCACTTTTAGGATGCAAAACGAAGGTAACGAGCTAAAGTTTGCTTGATATTCCCACTAATTTTACGTCAGAAGGTTACATCGTGCCTCTATATGATAATCTACAAAAGACTGCTTGTTTGCACGAACATAATTCTTAGAACGAACATGATTTGTGGAAATGAGTTGACGGAAAAAAAGGAAAAAGGAAAAAGGGAAAAAAAAAAAAAAACAACCTTACCTGAGTTGGCGGAACGCCATCCTGCTGCTTCCTGCTTTATCCTCGGATCCAACGACTGGGTAGCATCGAAAACAAGAACCGACAACCTCGGCCGTGATGTAGATGTTGAAATGTGGAAATTATGGTCGGTGAAAGCCGCTCGTGAACGTTACGTGACAGTTGACGGAATTTCTGCATTGAAATTATAATGAGCTCCTCTAAATCGCCAATTTTATTGACAAGTGGGGGATAAACAGAATTTTTTACATTGACAACTGAACATCACAACCGGGGTCTAAGCTTGTTTATTCAAACATTGAGCACAAAAACAAATGTCAGAGTTCAGGCACTTGTTTGACGGAATAAATCACGAAAGTGACACTGGGAAATTATATTATTTTTGAAAACAAGTTTGAGAGTGGTTAATCAGATGCTGAAAATATGATTAGTTGCTGCATGCAAGTACTACAGCCTTTTGAATATTCCCAGGAAAGCTTCAAAAATGCAATGCAGAAAATGTCACAAAATGGCATCTGAAAATCCAGCAATTTTTCACACATTTTCAAGTGCGGTAAAAATACTAAGGAACAGAGCATATTGAAACTATGAAAGTTCTCCCCTCCAATGATGTACTTTTTGGTAATATATAAATATTCCATATATCACATACTGTTATTGCACAACTGAGCTTGTTTCACAAGGCAATCAAATACACATTTGCATGGATGGACCCATATGTATTGTTACCTCACTCCATGTTCTCTCTCTCGAACTCCTTACGGTTTTTTTTTTTTTTTTTTTTTTTAAATCTTCGTTTTTTTTTTTAGTCTTTTTTTTTCCCGTCAATGATGCTGTGAACAAAGCTTTACATGTTAAGTCAGACATTACATTAGTGTCTGCAGTGGAATTCGAACCAGGAAACCTGTAGAGAAAGCAATGTTAATCACACCATTCACTGTGACCTTAACCACTACACCAACGGAGTTTGTTGCCAGCTCAACGCCATTAGTCTCCATTTATCGCTGAAGGTTGAAAGATAGACAATGGAAAGAGATTATATACAAATAAATAAATAAAATAAATTCATTTTCTCTTATTTATTGTTGTCAATGAGGAGAGGAGTGAATATCCATTTTGATGTCTCCGGATCGGCCACCAGCATGAAAGACACTAGGTAGAATAATTTGAGCAGAACAAACTATTGTTTGTGGCGGAGTTGGGCTAAGGTGAGGGTTAGGGATAGGGATAGCATTCCCTATGAGTTGGATAGGGATAGAGATGGTTTAGTTCGTTTGGTGATAAGTACGAGCGCGAGTGTGCCGTGCAGCACGCGGCGAGTACGGTTGGAAGAGGAGGAGGGGGATTCGGACACGATCCATCCGTACTAGTATCAAATGTGAAAGCAACCGTACTTCAGCGCCGCAGCAGATTACCTTCATGTGTCGCGGTTGTCTTGTTCATAAATGCCACAGCGGCGAAAGGATCTCTCCGTTCAAACGAAGAAATTCAATACTTGCTCAAAATGTAGGCGAGCGAAAATACTATCCATCACTGGGTGTATATATTATATATACATATACATACACACTAAACTTTGTGCGTATTCGCCTGCTTATGGACAGAACAATAGATGAGTGTTGTGACAAATTAAAGAAAAAGTGCACGGTACTAAAGTCTTGCAGCTCAAGTTATGAGGCAAAGAGACATTTTTCGCAGTGTGAGGCACGGATAACAATCAGCAAAATTATAGATGAGGCCCTTTTCCTTCTTCATGATCTATTGTTGTTGTTAACGTCATGTAAATGGACAGCCTTTAATGCACTCGCGCGTTTCCGATTTCGAATGGAAATAAAAGGCGCGATGAAATTGGACATACGTGCACAAATTTCAAGTTTATAAAGGGTCGTGGAGTAATCAGCGAAAAACAAGAACCAAAATGAGTGATTGCACGGTGCAAGATGTGTGGAACTTGTGGCGGCTGTCTCGGCAACTGCGGACTCCAGAGGCTACGATTGAATTCTGCAAGGAAAGGGGTCCGATTGCTCGCTCTCCGCTTTGTCGGCGGTGTCACAGAGCCCTCTCGTGGTTTGCGAGGGCAGACTCTCGAGTGGGCTTTGTATGGCGCTGCCACTGACCACAGCATTTGTCGTGGCACCTGGTTCGCTGGCAACAGAATATCGCTCAAAAAAGTCCTGGTGCTCACTCACTGCTGGGGGGGCGCAGATGTCAAACAAAGCAGCAATAAAGGAAATCCAGCCATGACGGCGAGCCCACAAGCAAGGAGACCGTCGTCGACTGGTTCACTTATTGTCGCGAAGTTTGCCTCCACGTCGTCCTGCAGTGTAGTACCACCGCAATAGGGGAAATTGACGAGTCCAAATTTGGCCATCGAAAATACAACCGCGGTCGTTTGCGCGATGGCAAATGGGTTTTGGGGGGTATTTGCCGTGAGACCAAGGAGGTTTTTTTTTTTCGTCGAGGTTGAGAACCGGAATTCGGAGATGTTAATACCCCTAAAGGAGTATGTTGCCGTCAGTTCGCAAATCGTAACTAAATGCTGGCGGGCTTACGATTGCCTCAGCAAGGAGAACTTCCAGCATCTCATGGTGAGCCACTCCCTGAACTTCGTTGATCCTGCCCCCCCTGGCATACACACTCAAAATATTGAGTGCCAGTGGTGGCAGAGCAAGAGGTCCTTGCCATCCACGCACAAGCAGTAGCGAAGGCTTAGGTTTCTATCTGGCCGAGTACATGTGGCAACGTAAACACAGCGGCATCGACCACTTTGCTCAAATTTTAGCTGATATCCTGTTGCTGTACGCGCCACCAATATGCATGTAACATCTTGTCGCCACCACTCTCCAGACTTGTGCTTCGGCAGAGGTCTCCTATGAGGTCCAAAGAAAGAACAATTAAACTTTGCGCCTGGAACCGCATTATTTACAATTCCTGGCACCACCACACAGCACACCGAGACGACATCCATAGAATAATATCAAAGCCAACTTTGCGTAAATTCTAAACTAACTGTTAGGCGCAAAGCAAACTTAAGCATGCAAATTATTACTCAGGGGTCCAGTTGCGAATAAATAAAACCCCACAATGACACAAACAGCAGGGAATCGAACACACTAGCGCAGGGAAAGTGAGCGCAGGACGCGCCTGCCTACGCTATATCACGAGCTATGCAAACGCTGCGCAAAGTGCGCATGCCCCAGTATTGTCAGTGTCATGGCTGTCACCTTTATAAGGTAGTAGCACGTATAGCTGCTGTAGACATTAAAGTATAAAATTATCTTTACTGGATGTACGGTCGACGTTTCTCCACACCAAATACTTTGGCTTGGTTTCTAAACATTAAGGTTAGCCGAAAAGGTTGTGATTTTTTTCAATTTTGCTGGAGGTTGTGTGTGGTACTCTTACCAAACGGTAACAAGCCTCATTAACAAATTAGTCACATATTGACAAGTTATAGATTCTCTCAGCAGATCTGCCCAACACAAACAAACAAAAAAAAAGACTGGTTTCCGCTAACATTACTCAGAAGCCCCATAACATATGCATCCAAACAGACCTCTCTAACGATAATCGCCACGCATTAAACATAGCAAATAAGGCAAAACTGAAATACCGCTGAGAATCCAGGCTACAGCCTTAGGAAGGAGCAGCAAACACAAATTTTAAGACCGAACGCACGTACATACTCTCTCATTGTAGGGATGTTACGCTCGAAACAGACGGCTCGAGACGGTATCGATCTCTCAAAGCAGAAGTATCTCGGCAATATGTTTCGATGCCTCGCTTCATCATGCAAAAAAAAAAAACCACGTGACTCCCCAAATGAAGCTTCATTACGTCACACGCATATTGGCGACGTGTTACTCGGGTTTTGAATCCAGGGCGGGATTTTTGGGGAAGACCCTTTGAAATACTGGTATTCAAGGGCAGCAGTTTATCCCAGTCTTTACAAGCTTGCCCACTGATATTCTCATATGCCAAGCAACTTCTGTGCCATGTGAAAGGGTCTCCAAAGCTGGAGAGGTAGTAACAAAGAAGAGAAACAGACTAAAGCCCAACTCAGCTGAAATGATCTTTTTTAAATAAAAATCTTTGAACCCTGTAAATCCCCTATCCAACTTATGCAGCATTTTACTCGACTACTGCAATAACAGTCCCTAGTTGCATAAACATTTGCATTTTCGCCCCAAATTTTGAAAAATCTTTTGTTGTATTTCTATCTATCTTGCAAAAGTATGTCTCCATTACATACAGTATTTTATCACGGCCCAATCACATTATAAAACACAAAAATATGTTATTGTCTTGAAAAAAGTCAAAAACTAGAAGATGCACATAGATCCTTTATTGTTAAACGTACATAACAGTGCCTGTTATATGACACCTTGTCCTTTATTGTTCTACGCAAATGCTATGTTGAAGATTGGCCAGCAGATGTCACCATATTTGATTGTATCAAATGCCTCGCAACCCTGAACCATTCAACACAATTCCTTCATAATTGATTCAGTAGTTCAGAAAGCTTCGGTTTCTCCATCACTATCTCATTGTATGACAACAAAGCAAGGGAATCAAAATCACTGTTTGAGCAATGAACAACTCCTTACCTGACTTACCAAAATACAACTAACTACGCCTTGCTAGTCTTCACGGTTACCAGGCTCGAGGCGACTTTAAACGCTGAACTCGCGGGTAGGCAGGGGACCGTAGATACAGTCAATCACCAATCCCGGAAGCGTACCCCCACCCGGGATAGCCGCAGAAAAACAAACGAAAATAGCAAAATACACCAAAAAAATAATAATAGTACTCCGATGGAAAAGGTCGCAACCGACCTAGCTGGAGCACTCTACCTAAAGGAGTTTATTCATTTCTCAAAGCAATGCACAGTTGATTTGAACTCACCAATCTTAATCCTGCTGTTCAATAAATTCCATTCTCCGGGACGAGATCCCCAATTTTTATGTTACGGCTGGCTCGTCACCGCAACATAAAAAAAGGACCACCGACAACGAAATAACCGTTCAAGTAACGAAATATTTATTGAAGATAATTAAGACAAAAAAATAGACTGCATCTAGAGGAATGAATGCACGCCAGCAATAAATGAATAGCAGAAACTAACATCGCGTGTACAAAAATGAGAGGAGCAAGCGGAGCAGCAAACAAGCTCTCTGCCAGACTGATCTAGCTGCTCCTTTGTACCCACACTGGCGCCAGGTGTGGATAATCAGCAATCCTGCTGCTACCTACAGCCTAGGCATGGGCACTACCAAGACTGCAGGGGCGCAGGGGGTCGTAACAGTATGGTCCAGTTTAATCAGATAGAGAGGTAGAGGATGAAGAGGTGTATCGTAAAAATTGAGACCCACGGCAGAAAATGGGCAGTATCTGTGAGTGATCAAATCAATATCACACTGGGGAGCGAGGGAGGACAATCATGCATGGCATTCAGGGTGAGTAAAACTCATCAGCTGATATGACGTTCACACTGACGTGTCAGTGAGGTAAGCAGATTTTGTCTTAGTCCCACTGGTGGATAATTGTGCGGACATTTCAGACCGACTGAAACTAGTATAATGCTGTGAAGTGTGTTTGATCAACCGCGATTGAGTTTTTCCTTTAACTTTTGGATCAAGTTAAATACAGTCAGACTCATGGCCGGCTCTTGGCATAGGCAGTTTCCTAGAGCACTGCAAGCTGGACGGGTGCCGCTGGTTGCCCTCAAGAGGAAAAGAAAAAGAAAAGAAAAAAGCTATTTAAAAAAATGTATATGGCTCTGCTAAAAAGTTTGCATACCCTACCTGAATTTGTGAAATGTAGCCGTTTATTTTGTAAATATGACTCATCATGAAAAAAAAAAACTTTTCTTTTATAGAAAGATAGTGATCCTATGAAGTCATTTATCGTCACATAGGTGTTTGGCTCCTTTTTAAATTATAATGATACCTGAAATCACCCAAACGGCCCTGATCGGAAGTTTACAAACCCTTGAATGTTTGACCTTGTTATACAGACACAAGGTGACACACTCAGGTTTAAATAGTCTATTAAGAGTTAATTTTCCATACCTGTTAAAATTGTTACTAGTGTCTGTGTATAGTCATTGAGTTTCTTAGCTCCTGAGGGGATGCACTAATCTGGCTAGACACAGAGCCATGGGGAGTGGAAAAGAACTGTCTAAGGACCTTCATAACATGGTGGTTAAACTTTTTAAAGATGGAAAAGATATAAAAAGATATCCGAAGACTTGAAAATGCAAGTCAATACTGTTCAGTCTGTGATTTAGAGGTTGAAAGTTAGGGGACATGTTGATACTAAGTCAGGGTCAGGTAGGCCAAGAAAGATTTCAGCCCAAACTGCCAGGAGAATTGTTCGGGATGCAAAGAAAAATCCACAAATGCTCTGGAAAAAGATGGTGCGGTCATTTCAAGAAGAACGATAAGGAGGTATTTAAACACAAATGAGCTGCATGGTTGAGCTGCTTGACTCGCCTCACAACTTCTGGAATACTGTCATTTAGAGTGACAAGACCAAAATAGAACTTTATGGTCACAACCATACGCACTATGGATGGAGAGGTAAAAAATATACCATTCCCACTGTAAGGCATGGTGGTGGCTCTCTGATGTTTTGGGGGTATGTGAGCTTTTAAGCTCACAGGGAATCTCATGAAAATTGATGGCAAGATGAATGAAGCATGACAATGATCCAAGGCACAAAGCCATGTTGACCCTCCAGTGGTTACAGAAGAGAAAAATGAAGGTTCTGGAGTGGCTATCACAGTCTCCTGACCTCAATATCATTGAGCCGTTTTGGGGAGATCTCAAACGTGCAGTTCATGCAAGACGACCAAAGGATTTGCGGGATCTGGAGGAATTTTGCAAGGAAGAATGAGCAGCTATACCACCTGAAAGAATAAGGGGCCTCGTTGACAGATGTCACAGAAGACTGCACGCTGTTATTGAAGCTACAGGGGGTAATCCGCAGTGTTAAAAACTAAGTGTATCCACACTTTTGAACAGGGTTCATTTTTTTTTTCTCTTATTGACATGTTTTATTTGAAGACTGTGTACCATTCATTTGGATATGAATCTAATAAGAGACAAGTCGACATGATCAACAACATCCCCCGCCAATCGTGTGCTTCTTATTTTCAAACTCCATCAAGGCCTTTATGGTCTGAAGCTACACACCAAATTTGGTTGTCCTATCTGTAATAGTTTCTGAGAAAAGTTGTCTTCTTTCTCACGGACGAACGGACGCACACACGGACGGACGGAGGTCAAACCTATATCCCCCTCCCACTTCGTGTTTGCAGGGGATAATAAAAGAAATGTGTTTTGCCTGGCCATTCATGTTTTCTTTAAAAAATGTTACCTGTTTTACAAAGTTAGTCAGGGCATGCAAACGTTTGAGCACAATTATACATCTTGGCACTCGTTAGCACCCTTTCTTGTTTTGTCTTGAAAATGGATAAATAAACACCCCTGCTTTGCACCCCTGTAGTTTCTCATCATTTGACCTGGCTCCACCAGGCCGGCACTGTGGTGCTGCGTCTTTTGCGCATGGTGGAAGTGTGGAATGGGAACCTGATGGGCATTTTAATCTGAGAGAGAGATTGGTCTGAATGACCGATGTTAAGAAGTTGGTTACTGCCATTTTTACATTACATTTTCACGCAATGAAAAGATCCAAGCAATCAGGTAGGCAGTATAGAGGAAGGAGGAGGAGGAAAATGAATCAATCACAGTACAGATGTAGCCATGTCATCTTTTGTTACTTAACGAGTTCTGTTTTGTGTGAACAAGTTTTATTTGTACTGGCTTGCTAAGTTGAAGCAAAGTTAAGCTACCCCTTTCATCAGCATTGGCCCCAGGCTGGGCAGGGCCACCTAAGAATTGTGTTTTAATATAGTCAAACATTATGCTACGTTTGGGAGCTACATTGTTCGAAAGTTTGATGACTCAGCATTACAAAGGTCTTGGCCACTATCTGATGCAAATACAATGGCAAAAATCATAACGACCTGCTGCCTGTCTATGCAGTCCCAGAAGTTCAATTGTATAGCATTGTTTAGGTTTGTCAAAATTTGTTGAAATAGATGCTCTTACCTTGGTATTAGCTCGGAGCTAAAAACCTTTCATAGTTTTCAATTCACAATACTATCGGGTTGGACAAACACTACTAAATCGGCTTTGACATTGAGGTATTTGCTTCGTGTCTTTCCAATTTTCATTATAATTAGCTATTTTACACATGATGCAGAACTGCAGATTATCCCTGGAAGGCTGCGGTACAAAGTAAGTGCACCCACCGGCTATTATGTGCTCATCCAAGAGAAACATGAACATAACATGAACATGAATGGCAAGAACAGGCCGTTCAGCCCAACTACGCTCGCCAGTTTCTTTATACTATTGTGAATATATCCCTTCAGATACTCAATGACTCAATCGTATCTAGCTTTAAGTCAAGCCTGCTCTTGAAAACCCCCAAGGTCTCTGCCTCAATAATATGGTCAGGCAAGCTATTCCACATTGAAATTACTCTTTGGGTGAAGAAATATCAGTGCTAAATTTACCTTTAGTCAACTTCCATTTGCGACCCCGATTTCTACTCACAACACTTGGTCGAAGGGATCCTACGTGGGTATACAGTTTAGCACCTTGTGTGTGTGAGAGTGCGTGCGTCTGTCTGTCTGCGCGACAGCTCGGCCACCACTGAAGCTGGGGTGACCAAACTTTGTGGGGTTGATGATCCTAGGGTACCCTGTCCAAATTTACATTTTGAGGTTGAAAGGTCAGAGGTCAATGTCAACAAGAGGCGTGGGCTGGCATCTCTATAGAGTGCACATCATCTAGTTTACTTTGTTAATCCCTTTAACATTAAGTGTTTTCTCCTACATCAGCCCTTGACCTTAACTATCCTCAAATAGTCTGCCATTTTACCATGTGTGCTGCAGTCGGTCTGATTGGTGTACTCTCTTGGATGCAGATGTAGCCAGTTGCAGACTCAGCTGCTGTAGACCCTGACTTGAGTTTTCCAACTGAAATAGTTTCACTAATTTATAGTTGGAACAAAAGCCATCACGCAGTTTGATCTCCAGTAGCGAGTTTGAAAACTGCAGTCAACAGGTTAACTGAAAACTATTGCAGCAGTTCGGTGTGGTTTTCCATTTTCCAATTTTTCCTATTTGTTTCCAATTTCAATGTGAAGGTGGGACTTAGTAATGACATGAAATGTCATTTCTGTTAAAATAGGAACATAATTACTTTCTTTTCCTGTTTAGAATTATTATTGAAGAAAAAATGCAGATTGAAAAAATTCTACAATTATAGTGCTAATTAAAAACTAACACCCACTGTGAATAAAATTATCTGGGGAGCTGGTGTTTATTTATAGCGCCATCTGCAGGTCAAAAAGAAGCCGTTTCGCTGGCTTGGCGTTCTGCCTGCTGGGAAACCGTGGATTGAGAAATTTTCATTGGAGTCATACTTCGCACACACTGTCCACCAGTCTCCCTGGGATTTTGTGTTTGTTGTGTAAAACCAATATAAATCCTGCATGGCCATCTGAGGACTGATTCGTTTTAGAGAGTCAGAGCAACAATTTTTAGCACAATTTTATTTTACAACTTGTGCTTTTCTTCATGATCCTTTGCTCTCATGATCTAATGATCCTCAGAGCGCTTGTACATTCAAATTAAAAAAATGTTTTTGTGATTTTCCTGGTTTTCTTGTGTCATTGCTATGGTTGTATGCACTGAAGATGATGGATACATAATCATAATTAATGGTCAAATGGTTTTTTATTGTATACAATTTTGAATTTTACGTCACTTTTTACTATTGCACTTTATTGTATCTTTGTTGCCTCATATTCTGATATACTTTTATATTTTAAAATCTGTATTGCTGAGCCATCTGCAATTAAATTTTGTTCTGTGTACACTTGCTATACTCTGAATGACAATGAAGTTTGTCTATGTCTAAAAAATAGATTGCCAGTGCATCATAGGTTTCACTGTCTGCTGGTATTTTAAAATACAACCACAATGGGGAAAATATGTAATATGAACATAAAAACTGAAAGCAGTATTTTGTAAATCACTTTTAACCTGTATACAATTGAAAAATTTCAAAGGCAAAACAAGCCATGTTTTAACTCAGCAAGTTTGATGTTTATGAAAGTAATCACACTCCAGTGTTGGAACAGGTACATGTTAACCGTGTAACAGCATCTATCCTTTTAAAAAAAACCACAGCAGTCATTTATGATCTGAGGATACTAATTGCTGGAGTGGAATTTGTTCTCATTCTTGCCTGTTAAAGGACATTAGTAAGTCAATAGTCTGGGGTCTTCATTGTCATATTTTGCAATTTACAATCTGCTGCACATTTTAAATGGATCACAGGTCCAGGCTGCAAGTAGGCCAGTCTAGTACCTGCATTCTGTGACAGTGAAGCCAAACTGTTTAAATACAAGCAGGGCTTTTGCGTTATCCGACTAGAATGAGCAGGGGCATACTTGACAAAAAAAAAAAAAAAGTCTGGAAGTCAGCACTGTTGCTCCAAAATGCAGGTGTGCCATTTTGCATCAATTGCCTTCACAGATGAGCAAGTTGCCGATGCCAAGACCACAACAGACACTGGTTTTGAACATATCATTGATAAAAATCAGGATGGCCCATCTCCTGTTTTGCCCTGAAAACATGACATCCATAATTCCCAGTAGATTATTTGAAAGATGGACTCATCAGACCACAGCACTCAAGTCCACATTGTTTCAGTCCATTTTAGATAAGTTGGAGCCCTGAGAAGTTGGAAATTCTTCTGGATGGTGTTGATTTATGGCTTCGTCTTTGCTTGCATTTGATGATGAATCGACAAACTGTGTTCACTAACACAGGTCCTCTGAAGTCTTTATATGCCCATGTAGTTATGTTCAGTGCAAAAACATGTCAGTTCTCAATGTAGCATTGTCTGCACGTGACTGAATGGTGCTACAACACCAGCGTCCGCTTTTGGTGGTGGTATACTATGAAACAGAATGGCTTCAACTGATGCGACACTGATCAATAATATTCGTTTTTCCAAGTACTTCTACGGTCTCACAGGCCCTTCATAAGCAAGATATGAAGAATAGGTTACTCTCAGTGGATTCAACCCATACAACATGCTGAAAAAGTCTGATTGTAGCAAAGATGCATCTGGTTTTCCAAATGTCGATTATCCGAGCATTCTAAATGATCGTATGCTTCAGACGTCGTCAAAGTAATAAAATATGAAAACAGATGCCATGCAGAGTAATTTGTTTGCGATAAAGCAGACATGATAGAAGAGAACAATAATAATAATAATAATAATAATAATAATAATAATAATGCATCAATTTTATATAGCACTTTTCTGGGCACTCAAAGACGCCTCACAATGGATACATTATTCATTCACTCACATTCACGTGTGGTGGTGGTAAACTACGTTTTTGGAGCCACAGCTGCCCTGGGGCAGACTGATGGGAGCGTGGCTGCCGGTAAACGCCTACGGCCCCTCCGACCACCACCAAACATTTACACTGAGCCACACAGGAGTGTTCCTATATTGCATGTTTTGTGGGTGGGGGAAACCCGCAGTACCCGGAGGAGTACCTTCTTGCTGTGAGGCAGTAGTGCTAACCACTGTGCCACCGTGCCGCAAAATGTCAATCACTGATGTACAAGTGCTAGATTCTGCTAAATGACTTCACACCAAACATTTATTTAACATTCATTTTGTTGTACGGCCTCATCAATAGCTCAATGTGTCAAAGTAATCAAGGCTGTTTCTTTGATTTTGCGTTTCTTTTGGTTTCTGGAGAGATTCTGTGCGAGAATTTCTTTCAGTCGAGACTGGTGTTTTCATATCTCCATAACCGAGGTATAAAGTTGGAGCCCAGTCAGGATTTGTCATGTCAGCTGGTTTCCCTGCATGTAAAAATACCTCCAGAGCTGGCTTAACAATATTAAGTTTCAAATTAAAATAGTTCTTGAAATTATTCATAAGTCTGAAGTAGGAACTTGACAAAAATTTATATGTGTTAGCAGGGGCGATCGATCGACTGATTATCTTGAAGTGGAGCAGTCAATACATAGACTTGCTAGTTAGTTATGCTGCATCTTAACAAGTATCAGATCACTTTCCGATTGGACGCTACAGTAATGTTTTAAAGGTTTGAAATTAGCTTGTTCGCGGTAAACTGACCATTTATTTAAGCCCTAAAATGACAGTTTTAATGACGTACTCATGAAAAAACAACAGCACTCAGAGAGTGCAGCACCTACGCCACGCCAAGGCAACTCTGTGTATTAGTTATCTTTGTTGGCTGATGTAGGGTACTGTTGCATTCCACCGCCAGGTGGCAGCAAAACCCAAAAGCACGCCGATTGGAAATCTGGCCCATTGGAAAGACTTATAATCCAGCTATGCTGGCAGATATTTTAACTTTGGCCTATATCTCAGCTGTACTTTGGCCTTGATGTGCCAAAATGTAGTCACTTGTTCCTCTTGTGCTACTCTAACATCCTGCAAAGTTTCTTCAAAATCTATGCAGCCCTTTTTGAGATATGCTGCTAACAGACAGACAAACAAACCAACGCTGCCAAGAACATACACCTGCCTTCACGGAGGTGAAAAATACTGTTGAAGACCAAGTGATTGGCTACATCTTCTGATTTCTAACCCCTTAATGTACTATAGGGACTGTTTGGGCTGTCTGCGTAGGCCTGAATAGTTTCTTCATTCCTGTTATGAAATGTTTACCATAGATATGGGTGTAATCGGCCCTTCTGCCATCTAGCCCCTTTCAATATGTCAACCACCATCTTTAATGATTTCACTCAGCCGGCGAACTTTCTCTCCTCTGTTTGTTATTACCCCCGGAATTCGATGGAACGTGAAAAGACCCCTTTATTTTCAATAGTCACTACATCTCTTCACTGCACAAATGTAACCCACGGCAATTCACATAAAAACACAAAGAAACGTGTAAACTCGAGACTGAATACCTCGCTGAACTGCACAGTTAGTACACCAGCAACTCTTGCGAATACCACCAGCATGGCTGACTCCCTGTTTAAGATGTCATGCATAAATTATGATAATAAGCTATGATAAGCTAGTGAAAGTCAGCAGTAGAGAGTTATGAAATGTGTCCCGGGAAAATAAGGATAGGGCCATTGTTCAAAAGTTAAGATTAATGAAGGAAAAAATGTCACAACAATAGCTTACAAATTTGGACAATTGCAGCTCTTAGTTTGGTAACTTCAGAAGGGCACAGCATGTCAGAAGTAAGTTCAAATGATGACGATGATGACTGGGAATGTAGACAAGCATCGGCAGCTCACTTGTTGGATGTTGCTGTGCAAGAAGCAGTCTCCAGAAATGCAAAACCAACGAAAACAAATAAATCAGTCGAGACAAAAAATGTAAAAATTGCTCCATTAATCAATTGCAGAGTATGTACAAGTGGGACAGATAATCCCATTAATGGCGTAATCGTGTATGAATGTCAGGACCAGAGAATGATCATGATCTAACTGTCAGAATTGAGTACGCTGCAGCAACAACTTCCCACATGCGATGGAGTTTGTGACCCGACAGCATTTGTTGAAAAGGTGCAAGTGCAACAGTGAATCCACTCACTAACCTATAAGGATTGTGGTAAATTAATACAAACGCTGCTTCCAACATCAGTTTAGATTCTGTTAGAATTTGTGCGGGGTAATGGAAGCCCTGTTGTTTTTCCTCAATCATGAGACAAGGTTAAGATTAATGGCTGTTGGTTATCGCATGGTTGCAGACATGACCGAAATCCTTGAGTTTGTACCAAAGAAGGGGCAACATCCGGCTGACTTTTTAAGAGTATTTGTAGGTGACTACAATCAGAACAGAGGTGGAGGGGCCAGAGCAGAGCTGACCAGTGATGACCCGATCTTCTGGAGTTTGTTCATCAGTAAATACAAAGATCACGTGTCCCCTACTTGCCGACATCTATAGTTACAAGTTAATAAGGAATGCGCTGAAAAAGTGTGACATCACTTTCTCTGGGGTCAATACTCAGTTCCTTGATAATGGTTCACGCACAGCATAGCTACTGATTCACTCGTATACTTAACACATGGCACAAATTACCTAATATTTGACGATGAAAATATACTGAGAAATGCTTTCTGTTCTTTTATCATGAGCATAGTTTGGATTTAAGATATATGAAAATAAAGCATAATTCCATCAGAATTCCATACATAGACAAGAGGGCCATGGTGATAAACACTGCAAGATGTTTGGTTCCTTCGGTGTGAATCAATTGCCATGGCTGCGGCAGGTTGACCTCAGAGTGACTTCACGACTTTTAATGTGCAATCTGCCTGGCAATCAGACAGCACATAGGGAGAGATATCCAAGACTGTTTAACGGCATGGAATGAGTCTCAAATCAGTGTGTCCCCCAACAAGTCAGAGAAAAAGATTGCCGTGTTGTCATCTAATAAGGACCAGGGGCCTCATTTATAAACGGTACGTAGGCACAAAAAAGATACGTATGTCACTTTCTTAGCAGATTTCTGATTTATAAAAACAAATGACAATAAAAAAAGGGAAATTATTAAGCTTTTAAGCACAATGTCAATAAATATCAAGTTCATCCTGATTAAATAAATGAAAATTGCATGCAGTTCATTTTACCCTTAGGTATGTAAATTAGGTTATTTTCTACTAAATGGCATTTTTATTTTTTACGGGTACGTTTTATTTAGGTATGAAATCCACACAAAATTTTATAATTAAGGCCCCTGGTCAGTTGTTTTAACGGTGGAAGGTAGGCCTTATTCAGAAGGAGAGAAGACGTCCCCGCGTGGGCCAGTTGCAAGCGTGTTGGCCATTCCAAACGACAGGACCGAATCAGTTCAGTGTACAGCAGCCTCAGACAGAACAGTCTCAGACTGAGGGCTCCCCCAAATTTACAGATCTACTGTCTGCAGTCGAGGTTATTAGGGAACTTACTACGACAGCTTATGTCTTGTGGGAACAGGTGTTCCTGCAATGGGGATTTCCAAAATGACTAAGAAGGGACAATTATGAATAATTCATTTCCAGAATAATACAGCACCTTTGTCCTTTCTTGACAGCAATAAATGCCAGTGCCGTATTCGCAATCACCCACGACCAAATTCTCAGGTATGTGAGAGGTCATGGACTAACGTGGGGAAACAATTTTGAAATTGGTGATACAAATCTTGGGGCAGGCCAATGCAGTGTTTGTGGCATTATGGGAATCAGTATAAAACTTACAGTAAATATGAACTGGACACAAATGCCAATGTGAAGACAGAATTAAACTGCATAAGAATATCCAATATATAGAATATTGGTCTTTTTCTACCCTACAGGATAAATAGAAATGAGGTCTTCGCCCCCAGCGCCCTACAGCAGGCTCTGGTTGGAAATCAGCACCAAGTGGGATGTTCCTGTGAATTTCATAGCCTGTACACAGAGTCAAGCAAGGACAGTTTCGCTGGCTGCAGTTTGGACTTCAAACTTAAGGGAAAAATGATGAAGCACCAGTGAAACAAAACACATGCAATGTCATGGGTGAACTACGCCATGGAGGATTAAAAAAAACTAATAAATAGATAAATAAAAAAAGACGATTGAATGGACGCATTGTCGAATTGTAATAATTTCATGATGGTAAGGGGCAGGTTAACATGGAGAGATGGGTCTTGTCACGTGAACCAACATATTTCTCTGGTATAACAATGAGGCATCTAAATCTATATGCTGATAACAATAAGAAGGCATATTAGAATGCATAAATCCAACCTCAGAGGAAATGGGAAAAAAAACCAAACAGTTGGACTGGCGCAGAGATGGGTAACCCTACCTTCTTGGCATGCAATTAGAGGAGTTTTTGAATGAAAAGAAAACCTAAATTTGGAGGAAAAAGTATTGTAAAATTATACCATTTTGGAATATGAAAAAAGTCTTGTAGAAAATGTTCTCCACTGCTTCCAATTCCTAGAGAAGGCATCACATTTGAACCTTAAAGAAAAAAAGAAGCTGGGATGATGATGTATGTGTCTAGGTCTCATACTATTTTGATGCATGTAATTGGATCTCATACCATTTTTGATGTCTCAAATTACACTGCCATGCATGATCATGATATGATTTGGACAGATTACATTGTCCAGTGTGGTGAAAGGTTTGAACTGTTTAAAATTGATTTGTCTTATTGGGTCTCATAGTATTTTGTTATATGTTATTTGGTTTCACACGGTTTTTGATTTCTTAACCCCTTTCTGCAGATGTAGACGCTCGCGTCTATATATATGCAAATTTAAGCACTTAGTCACAGTACTCAACCACGAGATGGCACCCCCGGATCAGCTATTGAATATTCACAAGCAGGCAGAGCTGAAACGCGCTTTAGAGTATGAAGAAGTTCCCTCCAATCCCTGTTTTTCAGGAGTAGCTTGAATTAAACTCCTCAGCTAAGCCTGATGTGCAAACTAGTCAATATCCTTGCCCATAGAATCGATTCAGTAGTTTTAAAAAATGTTCACTTGCGACAGAAAAAAACTAACTTTGTAGCAACCATTTTAGCTACAGTGAGCCAACAGTATTCCAAGTAATGTAATGGTTAAAAAAATATGTTTTGTGAAGCAAAAAATCCGACATAGTATTGATTTTCTCACATTCTACTGTCAATTTCAGTCATCACACACAAAATATGCGTAGTTCCCTCCCATGGATTAACGCGTATATTCCTCCATTGACAAATTATGCGCTCCCTTCTATCCACCCAAGAAAAGGTGTCGATAGCCAGTCACTAAATTATATACTCAGATTAATCTGCGTAACTCTACAGTTATAGTTCACGCCCTCGTGAAGCTTCCCCGGTAATAATGTATTGATAGACTGATTTCTTATCCAATTCCCGAGTGTTTAAACTTTCCTCAAGAACTGAAATACATTGATCGGACAATAAGAATAGGATACAAAGCTGAGCGTAAAAGTAAGGTCGGTTGTGTTCTTCGAATGTTGGCCACGGTTGCGCAGCTGAAAATGATGCGATATCAAAGAAACAAAGACACTCGAAACCGGCCTGAAGTGTTCAGTTTCATTTACGAGATAAATGTTGTATGGACGCGGTCAATCGGAATTTTTCCGGATGAAACAGTACTGGAGGGTTCCTTCTACCCAATACATCCGTCTCTGGAGGAGGGCATCAATGAAGAAAACAGGTTATACTTCTACTCTGTTTGCATTTTGCTCAATATGGCTTTTTGCTGTAGAATTCATACCGCGTTTAAAGACATCGAATGCCGAGGTTTTCGTTTCTCCAAATGCATGCAGCCCACGGACGTCCGTTAATCCCTCGGTACGTTCGTTACACCATTCTGTTGAATATGGTGGAATATGTCGCTTAATTTTTCCTGAAAGTGACATTTCTGTTCTGTTAAAATAAGGTGTATTTCAGAATTCAGATGAGTTAGTGAGTTTTTACCTTTACAAGGTGTAGGGTTATGAGCTCGGATGTGAGAGCGGTTAGCTTTTCATTGCAGCGTGACTGTTATAGCTGTTTAATGAGCACTTCATTTAATGCTTCAGGGACTTCGAAGAAAAATGGACAATATTGTTAACTTTATTATGGAGAAAAGGCATGTTTTGTGTTTGGAGAGGTTACTGGTGACCAATGATGTTCAACTGCACTAATATTGATAAATTCGTGCTAAACTCAACCAGAAAATAATTCGTTCATGCTGAATTTCATGCGCCAAAAGTTAATTTGTGTTAAATATATATTTAATGTTTGATTTGACTGTGAGCCATTTTGATGAATCTCAGACTTTGGGGAGATAGCTGGGAGATGGCTGGATAGCTGTCTAATTTGGCTCATAGCAAGCGGGTAATCTAGAATGTTATGTTCAAGATGAATTGTACTTGTAGTCAAGAAGTTTATTAACCCAGAAATGTATAGATTTAAGCCCCAGCAGTTTTTCATTTGTCAGTATTATTCTTTTTTTGCCATTTCAATGGTGAATGTTCATGAAGATTTTTTATGTTTGTAGCCCTTTTTCTCCACCAAAATCATAAAAATAAACTGAAATACGATGGGAGTCTAAATGCTTCAAGTGTCTAGACTCAATTGAGCCAAAGTTTTTCTGTCTGTGAAGCTGCAATCTTGAATTATGTATCAAGCCTTAAATCAGGTAACACCTAAAAAGCCAAATTTGGCTTCTGCGCAAATAGGTTAAATCACATTATTCTGTTTGATCATTATTTTGAAATATTTGATATTTGAAGGCCTGGACCAATTGCATTGTTTGGCATGATCAGTACTATGAAATATTTGAAAATTTGGACAGATTACATTGTTTAGCAAGGTCAGTATGACGAATGGTTTGATCTGTTTAAATTGTCTTTGTTAATTGACCTCCTTTGCAATTTGCATTTACCCATAAGAGGAGATGGAGTGGGGTGTGCAGGGATGTAGGTTTAATTGGTGTGCTCTGAGTCAGCTCATAGGATTTCCATTTAATAATATGCAGCATACATCACTCCCTGTGTCCTATTTGCACCATGCTACACTGTTTCGGTCGGGATCACTCATACACTTACAACTGTTGCCACTGAGATCAGCATGCTGACCTTGTGACATGATACCTAGCTGGCCATTTAATCAAATGTGTGTGTAGGTATCCATGCTCAGAGGAAGAAACCTCTCATAGACAATGATTTTGCATGCAAGGCTCAAAACACGCGCATGTTCGCCACTGCTTCTTATACACTCATTGGTTGAATGCTTGCAAGTTCAGAACGAGGGCGGAGAATACCCGAACATGAACAAATTTAGAATCCTCCTGACGAGCGCCCGTGTGGCCAACAGGAGGCGCCTAAGCAACGAACAAAGCAATTTATTTACCCTACCTGACAAACCCTTCCCAATTTGCATCCCTGTAGCGCAATGGCCAATTGTGCGCTACTCTGAGAAAGCTGCCAACCACTGCCAGTGGGTACGACTGGGGCTCAAGGAGGCCACAGTTCTGATAGTCTGCTGAAAACAACGCATTTTGAAACTTGAAACTCCTGGTCAATATAGTTTCCCTGGGAATCTAATTCAGTGTTTCTGGTGATGTAATCAGTTAAAAGCAGTTGGAGATTGCCACTGGTAGTGAAGAAAGCTGTGGAATGGCTCAGAAATAACCTCTCGGTATTTTCTTTTATTCAATCTGTTTTTTTTACAACTTATACTCCACATACATTTTACTGTTAAACTTTCTTATTGTTGAACTCTTATCGGTGCACCCTTTTAATTTAAAAAGACAAAAAGTTGAAAATGTTGGAAAACATGTCTAGATTATTTGCTAACCCACACTATTATACTAATCCTGTAAATAACTAACAAGCTAATTTGCACAATTGGGTAATATTATTACTGCAAAAATGACTAACTTTACTAATTCATTCTCTCTGGTTTTCACACTTATCTTTGCTCTCCCATTTCTTTACAATTTGGTGCTGTACTCTGTTTTTTTTTGGCTTTTGAACCCCTGCCTGTTTTTGGACTCTGTTTCTGGATTACCCTCCTATACCATCACAGTGATTACCTGGCTTGTACTCAGACCGTAATAAAGACAGCGATTTTTGCATTACGGACTACTTGCATTTGGTTCCTTTCACCAGACATTACAGTGCGTTCTGACCATTATGGATTCAGCAAGCAGTCAGCTGCAATCGACTGTGGAGCAGCAGGGAGCTATCATTGCGGAGCCTTCCTGGTGCTGTGCGAGCTCATCTTCAGTCTACAGCCTAGCACGTTCCCCACTAAGCAGTCCCGAGTGGTATATCTCATCACTCAGCTCACCAAGAGAGCTAAGCAGTAGGCAACCGCAGTTTTGGAGGCGAGGCTACCCTGTATCCAGTCAACGGATCTCCTGGCTAAGGAGAAGAGGCAGATTTTCGACCAATCCAAGCATGGGCATGAAGCTGGGAGGGAGATTTTACGCATCCGTCAGAGGGCCAAGTCTGTCTCTGACTATGCCATCGATTTCAAAACCCTAGCCACCAACAGCGGCTGAGGGAAGCAGGCCCTATACGCTGCCTTCCTCCATGGACTTTTGGAGCGTCAAGGACACTCCTGAACCGCGACCTGCACGAAGATTTTGAACAGTTTGTCAACCTGGCCATTCGAGTCAATTCTGGGCTGGAGGAGTGTAGAAGAGTTAGGTGCTGATAGCCACGTCAGTTCCAGTCACAGCCAATGTTCCTGAGCAACTCATCAGCGCTTTCCGGGCATTCCCACTCTACTAAATCCCTTGCGGAACCCGAACCCATGCAAGTGGTCCAAGGAGGAACGAGAACGGCGCATCCGGGAACAAGCCTTTCTGCACCGTGGCAGGGCTGGGTATTACATATCAGGGTGTCCTTTAAAAGATAAAGCCCACTGTGGAGAGAGGAGCATTAATGGGGGCATGTTCTGTCAAAATCTCAAAGAACCGTACCTGTCTGCTCGTCACCGCTAATCCTCGGTCTCGCAAAACTCTGAATGAATGCATTCTCTGATAGGGTCATTACTAACCGTACTAACCAGCACCTATTTAAGGGTGTTTATATTCCGTCTTGACCACCCTTTGTCTTATTCTACCAGTGTTCCCGTCAGTTTAGTTAGTTTCAGTTTTTGTTTCCTTAGTCTAGCCACTCGAGGGGTGTGTACTTCTGTTTTGCCCCTGCTTTGGGCAGTGTACCTTAGTTCTCCCAGCTGTTCAGTGCATGTGCACAGTGTTTTGTTTCAGGCCTGTCTGTCATTTTTCCCTCATGTTGTGTTTAAATAAACACTTTGAATCCTGCATCTGGTGTCCACCTGACCTATCCATAACAGGTCCCCAATTAGTCCGACAGGGGTCCCCAATTCACTGCATGCTCTTGGAAAGATATTTGCTCTCTATTAGGCACATTTTAATTTAACCTCCGGTTTCCATCCTCAGTCTAACGGCCAGACCCAGCAGGCTTACCAATGTATTGAAAGTGTTCTCAGGTGTCTGTGCCAAGAATCCTGCGTCCAGGAGTCAACAAATTCCCTGGGCCGAGTATGCTATCAACAGCTACACCTCCTCATCCTTCAAACTGTCCCTGGACAAATGCTGTATGGGATACCAGCCCCCATTGTTCCCCAGCCAGGAAGAAGAGGAGGGGGCTCCTTCAGCTGGCACCTAAATTAGGAGAAGCAAGCGCACCTGGAAGACCACCCGCATCAGCCTCCTTAAAGCTGAAGCCCGGATGAAGAAGTTGACCGACAAGCGGTGTACTCCGGCCCCCAAGTATGGTGTTGGACAGTGAGTGTGTTTATCCACCAAGGACATCCCTTTGAAGGGTGATACCCGTAAACTCTTTCCCAGATATGTTGGTCCTTACACCATCATTAAAATCATCAGTCCCGTAGCTGTTCGCTCGCGCCTCCCTGCCACTATGAGGCGCCTTCACCCTACCTTTCATGTTTCCCGTCTTAAACTTGTTGTTACCCACCATCTTTGTCCTGCTCCTGACCCTCCAACAAAAAGACTCAAAAAGACAATGTACAAAAATGAACAAAAAGTCCGCACACTGTTTTGATTGCATGTGAACATTAAACTCACTTGGGGAGCTATCAAAACAGTGTGCGGACTTTTTGTTCATTTTGGTACATTTTTGCTAAGGACATCTACTTTCAATTTCATGTAGGCATTGTTCAATTATAATTCTGGGTGTATTCAAGAAAATTCACAGAACTTGCCCTTGCCTGGGCAAAAAACATGCTAATTTTGAAAGGAAAATGAGTAGGAAATGGTTAACAGCCGTACTCTGAAACCAAAGGGTTAATTTTCAAACAGCTCCACTGGCTTTATATTGCCCTAAGCAATTGGAAATTGGAGGCAGATCTGTTGACCCCACACCTTGCCACTTTTGCATGGTGGTACATGGTTTATCTGTGGACTCACACAATGGTTTAAATTTGGCAAAGGAACTGGAATTGCTGTTTTGTGATGATTTTAGACTTCAATTGTGAAAGGGAGACAAGTGATACGTATATACATTTTTTTCCCCCTAAGGTATAACAAATAACAAATTCACACAGATGTGGTAGGTTAAATTCAATATATATATATTTTTTTTTGACATTTTTGACATTTTTAACATCAGTAATGCAGCAAGCTGATATTTAATTATCTTCTTGTGCTTATTTGTGCATTGCCAAAGCCAAAAATGAATAAACGGTAAAATTTTAAATAAAATTTTGTCCAAGATATGACCACACTAGCGAAGCATACTATCTGATGAGTACTATTGTCATGAATATTGCGCTATAATGCCATCACCATGAATGGGTCTGGGCTTGAATCCATTTGATTCATTATTATGAATTTCATAATTTTGATCTAAATACAGGCTGTCATCATTAAGGACAAGTCAAGGCATGTCCAGAGAAAAGCAAGGTCCAGCAGACTAACCTTCGTCCTACCAAGTCGGGTCCATCTGGACCCCACACCTATATATCCGTTTGCCATTTTAAAAAGATTGTGACATACTGCCTCACCATTTTATGAATTTGTCAGAATTTATGTCTTAATGAAAACACTAAGGCACCAGAAGATCAGCCTTTTGCATTGTGAGGGTATAATTAATTTGTTGGGTAAAACTTACCTGTTTTTTATTTTATAATTGAATAGCACGCTGAAATTTAACTTCTGTTTGTTTGTTTCTGACTGATAATGGCCAACAGACAAAGGCAAGCTAGATACACAGCAGCAGAGGGCTTAACGCAGATTCTGAACACAAACAATGACTCTGAGGACAGTGAATTTAGTGACTTATCGAGATCCAAGGCAGATCACGTGCGCTCAATCCAGAATGTTTTACAGCTGCATGAGCTGCAAAAATCATGTACATAATGCCAAAATTTCTATTGTGGTGCTATAATTTGCTAAGTGTATGCTAGTTTTCGCAATATTATTGCAATGTTATTGCATTTATAATACATCATTGATATTCAGCAGTAATTGATTTTGTTCCTCAATAAAGTTGTGTGAGTTTGCTGCATTGAATTTGTTCTGACTGCATTGATTTAAAAGTATTCCCTCCTGGGGTCCATGCAGACCCCGCCTGGTAGTTTGTGTTCATGTAAAATTGGCCAGTAGGATGAAGGTTAACATGATTGCATCACAGCTGGGAGTGTATAAATCTTGGATTAGGATAATCTTAGTGATCAATTGAAACAAACTGGCCGCAAGGCCCACGGTCTCCCTTCACCAAAATAAATATATACCCTGTGACCTTAAAGGAGGTCAATTCTGTTCAACGTGAAAGTGAATATTTTGTAAAAGAAGGCAAGGAACTGGATCCATAAAATTTGGGAAAAAAGTCTGAAAAAAATAGGTGAAGTACCAATATTTGACCTGCTAATTGCAAGGTCAAATAATAGGTCAAGGTCACTGATATTAAATAGGAAACTGGTTCATAATCTAATCTTGTTATATGCAGAACATGGGGTCTGTAATCCACTTTCTTCGTGAATTATCGTGTTAATGCCACTTTTCAGACAGTCGGACGGAATGACGCACACATGGACGGGGTGCATTCCTTAGAGCATTACAGATGTCATGGACCCTTGCTCTGATGGGACAAGTCTTAAACAAGAAGATAACTGTCACAAGGCACCTTACACTCATGGAAAGTCTGTTTTGACATTTGGTGATCTGGGACGTAAGAAGGAGTTAATCTAGTGGCAAAGTGAATGCGGTGATCACCTAGAGGATGCTACTGTCTGCCTACACCATCAACAAAATATACCTTTCTTCAATGATCGTGTTGTGATTCATTTGGATTGCATGAAAATATAAATCAATATGGCTCCTTGAGAATAATTCAACAAAGCAAGTGATCATGACTTGTTCATGTAAGATTGACTACATACGCTTTCTAAATTGTCCATGATTCCACATACATTAAAATGACTGTCACAAATATGTGACTTTACCTGAAATAATAGTAGTATAACACTTATTGTAATATAACGTATTATTATTATTATTATTATTATTATTATTATTATTATTATTATTATTATTATTATTTATTTATTTTTTTTTTTTTGTAGTAAGGAATAAGTTCAGGGCGGCACGGTGGCACAGTGGTTAGCATTGCTGCCTCACAGCAAGAAGGTTGTGGGTTCGAATCCGGCCTGGGGCCTTTCTGTGTGGAGTTTGCATGTTCTCCCCGTGTTGCGTGGGTTTTCGCCGGGTACTCCGGTTTCCTCCCACAGTCCAAAGACATGCATATCAGGCTAATTGGAGACACCAAATTGCCCATAGGTATGAGTGTGACAGCGATTGGTGTGTGAATGGTGTGTGCGCCCTGCGATGGATTGGCAAGATGTTCAGGGTGGGTCCCTGCCTTTGCCTGTAGTCAGCTGGGATAGGCTCCAGCTCGCCCCGTGACCCTAGTGAGGAATAAGCGGGTATAGAAAATGGATGGATATAGAAAATGGATGGAATAAGTTCAGTTAGAAGACCATGCATTGACTACAGGGGCCTCAACGACATCACCCACAAGAACCACTATCCTCTCCCAACTGATATTTTGTGAAAGTTACTGAGTCAAAGCTAGGTTTTCTGCTGCCAGATTGGTTTATTTAACCTTCTTTTAAGCTTACGTTGATATCTAAGCATTTTTTTCGGCTCAAAATAGTAAATATTAAGATTTAATATTGACGCAATGTTTTATTGATTTGATGGCTATACTGAACAATTTGGAAAAATACAAAATATTGAAGCTGACCAAGCACATCTCTGAAATTTGATATGTTATTAACGAAGATCTATATTAAACTCCCAAAAAAATTCAAATATCTACCACTTGTGCCCCTTGCACAATTGAAGTCTAAAATCATAAAAAACTGCATTTTTAGTTCCCTGACCAAATTTAAACCACTGTGTAGCCCTTAATATTGCATGCATTTCAAAATGGTTTCTCTACCTCTGACACCTATGCTAGAGCTGTATAATTATAAAATTTGGGGCATGAATTCTCAAAACTTGCTGAGATATTTATTTTTCAAAAATTGAAGTTTAGACACTCGAGCACTAAACGCAACTATTTTCAATGAAAGGCCACATAGAATACAGTAATTTGCTTTCAAATGGGGAAACAAGAATCAAAGCACATTATGGGTGTCATGGATTTGTCCCGCCGGATACAACATGCGATCCCGCGGGCTCTGGGACCATGAACCCAAAGGCTGGGGGAGGGACCCAAACGCACAGGCTGAGTGAAAATAGAAAAGACTTAAATAAAAAGTTAAAAAAAGACAATAATAACAGGGGAGCAGCAGCACAAAACAGCAGGCCACCCTTAATTACAGAGTAAAGACAGAATAATACCAGAGATATATTTCCTTTCAGCATCTTTCACAGTTGTCTGGCGTCATTATCAGACAACTGTGAAAGATGCTAAAAGGAAATCTTTCTCTGATATTATTCTGTCTGTCATAGGCCTCTTGTTTTGTTTAAGACCATGGACTCTGTTCTTAATGCCCCACAAACTGTCTGTATCAAGTCCTCCCCTGCTGTGTGTGAAAATTTTCTTCACTTTTTCATTGATAAAGTTGCCTCCACTTGGGCTTTAATCTCACCCTCTGCATATGACACTTCAGCCTCAGTGCCCTGCTCTGCTGTCTTTGACAGGTTTGGGCCTATGACTCTGTCCTTGTTACAGAGGACTGTTGGTCAGTTGAAGCCCTCAGGTTCTCTGAATGATGTGGTACCTCCTCGACTATTTAAAGAGGTTCTCCCCACTGTAGGGTCCTCTGTTCTGACACTTATCAATAGCAGTTTGTTCTCAGGTGTGGTCCCTGAAAACTTCAAACATGCAGCAGTGCAACCTTTGATTTAAAAAAAGGACTAGATACTAGATATTATTGGTTTGGTTAAAATGTGTTCTTTAGCTTCCAATAAATTCAGTTTTTTTCTAAATAATATAGGACCACAATGAAAAAAAGAGGAAAATCCAACCTTTTATTCAAGTGCATTTATTCAGTGGGAAAAAAAATCCCACATTAAGAAATAATTATTTTTCATCAAATCATGTGTGCCACAATTATTAGCACCCCTGATGTTAATACTTTGTACAACCCCCTTTTGCCAACAAAACAGCACCTAATCTTCTCCTATAATGTTTTACAAGATGGGAGAATACAGAAAGAGGGATCTTTGTCCATTCCTCTTTGCACAATCTCTCTTAGGCCCTTTTCTCTTCTCTCTCTACTTGCTTCCACTTGGCTCCATACTTAGGAAGCATGGTATTTCCTTCCACTGTTATGCAGATGATAGTCAGATTTATGTCCCTCGGAAAAAGAAAGATGAATACTCTGTCAACCCACTACTCAGGTTTCTTGATGACATAAAGGCCTGGATGGCTATAAACTCTTTACATTTTAACGAGAAAAAGACAGAGGTGATGGTTTTTGGTGGCACCACTGCCCCCCCCTGTATATCTGGGTTCCTTGGCCCAGTTCATTAAGCCAATCGTCACAAACCTTAGGGTTAAAGTGGATTCTGATCTCAAGCTCGACTGTCAGATCAGTTCAGTTTTTAAATCGAGCTTCTTCCAGTTGAGTCAGCTGGCCAAAAGTAAACCATTTCTTTCCAGGCAGCACTTTGAACAGTAATCCATGCTTTTGTGGCCACTAGGCTGGATTATTGTAATGCAGTCTTTGTGGGGGTCAGTGGCTCCTCTGTCGCCCGTCTTCAGATGGTGCAAAATGCTGCTGCATATCTTTTAACTGGCACACGTGAACACGAGCACATTTCCCCCATTTTAGCCTCACTTCACTGGCTGCCCATACATTTTAGGATCCTTTTAAAAATTCTTTTATTTACTTTTAAATCCCTCAATGGTCTCGCCCCGCCCTATCTCTCCGAGCTGCTGCGGCCTTATACACCCCCCTGCTCTCTCAGGTCAGCTGATCACCTGCTCCTGAGTACCTAAAACTAAGCGCAGCTCGGAGGCGACCGTGCCTTTGCTGTAGCAGCACCCAAACTATGCAACCATCTGCCTCTCCATACTAGACAGGCCTCCTCCTCCATCCGTTTTAAATCCCATCTTGAAACCCATCTTTTCTTCTTGGCTTTTGACACCATGTGAGATGTTGAATGGATTATTATTTTTATTCTGTTTATTTATGTTTATGATTTAGTGTTTTAATTGTACAGCTGTTTTATGTCTTTTAATTTCATCTTGTATTTTTTCTTATTTTGTTTTTATTTATTCTGCTGTACAGAACTTTGGTCCACTGTGGTTGTTTTAAAGTGTTTTAAAAATAAAGTTGCATTGGATTGGAAGTAAGCAGCCCTTCACCTCCACCTCAACGAGCCACACCTATTGCCCGTTAAGGTGGAGGTGAAGAATGCAGCAGGGGGAGGGACTGCAAGGCCAAACCTTTACAATGGGAGTGATTTTAATGTTCAAGAAAAAATTCAGCCCATTCCAGTCAGATACCTGATTCTCAGGAGGCTCAAAAGAAAGACAGATCCAGTGAAAATTTTGTCATTTTTGTCTTATTTCACAATTTCATAACTCGAAAATTATTGGGAGTACAGCAATAAGATTTGGCATGGTTTCAATTCTCAAGTAGATGTATCAACATCATTTTTTTCTAGGAAATCCAGGACGTGAACTGGGAGGCCATAGGTTAGTTGAGATGGAATGACCTTATACTAATCCTGTAAATAACCAACATGCTAACTTGCACAGTTGGTTAATATTATTACCACACAAATGACTAACTTTACTAATTGATTCTTTTCGCTATCCACACTAATCTTTAACTCCATGTGTGAGCTCTAAAGGCACTGGGAATCTCATGAAAATTGATGGCAAGATGAATTCAGCATGCTATCAGAAAATACTGGTAGACAATTTGCATTCTTCAGCACTAAAGCTGCACATGGGACGCATTTGGACTTTCTAGTATGACAATGATCCAAAGCACAAGGCCAAGTTTACCCTCCAATGCAGGGTCGCAGATTGAAGTAGGAACTGGGGGAGACACAGACATGTGCTTTATGATAACAATTAGTCCTGGCAAGTACTCAATCATCTTCCTTTATTGACGCGTTTTCCAATCATCGTAACAGGCAACTGAAGACACGGTTTCTCTCCATAAGCGATCAAACAGCAATGAAAACATGGGGTAAATTCAGAACATAAATGGGCTACTTGCGTGAGGGTTGACAGGTTTGCAATTTTGAATAACATTGATTTAAATACAGCAAATACGCGTCCAGATTAATGATTGCCGTCTTACTTACTCGGAGGGAACAAGCAGCACCTGTTAAGTGTGGAGCGCTCTCGGAGTGAACCTTTTGTTAATTATGAAAATAACTGAAAACTGAGAAGATTCACTCCGAGAGTACTCCACACATAACAGGTGCTGCTTGTTCTCTCCAATTAAGTAAAACGGCAATCATTCATCTGGACGCGTATATGCTGCATTTAAATCAACGTTATCGATGATTTCATTGCTGTTAGATCGCATATGGAGAGAAACCGTGTCGTCAGTTGCCAGTTACAATAATTGGAAAATGCGTCAATAAAGGAAAATGATTGAGAACTAGCCAGGACTAATTGTTGTCATAAAGGACATGTCTGTGTCCCCCTCAGTTCCCAGTTCTATCTGCACCACTGCTCCAATGGTTACAGAAGAGGAAGGTTCTGGGGTGGCCATTGCAGTCACGACATCAATTTCATCAAGCCGTTTCGGGAGATCTGAAACGTGCAGTTCATGCAAGACGACCACAGAATTTGCGGGAGCTGGAGGCATTTTGCAAGGAAGAATGGGCAGCTATACCACTTGAGAGAATTAAGGGCCTTATTAACAACTATCACAAAAGACAATACGGTGTTATTGATGCTAAAGGGGGCGACACACAGTATTAGGAACTAAGGGTATGCACACTTTTGAACGGGGTTCATTATTTCTTTTTTTTTTACCTAATTGCCATATTTTATTTGATTGTCTCTCTCTGCAGGACCAACAGTTGGATATGAATCCAATAAGAAATAAAAGAAATATGTTTTTCCTGGCCATTCATAGTTTTTTATGCGCCCGCCCTCCAAAGAGGAAAAGGGGCATTATGTCGACACCATGTCCGTCCGTCCGTCGTCCGTTAACTTTTCGTTTCCGTGGGATAATTATAGAATCCCTCATCGGATTGATGCTATTTCTTAATGGCGTGTTGGGAGTGGCTAGAGGAAGGTTCCTTTCGAAAACCAGCGTCGTGCGATATCTAATATGGCCGCCACAGCAGCCATCTCAATATGCCCTTGATTAACATAGAGGCGGGGGCATATGCCACGCTCTGCGTTGCTCTTGTCTTTTTTTTCCCTGTGTTACCAATTTTACAAATTCAGCCAGGGTATCCAAACATTTGAGAGCTTGACATGAAAATATAATTTTAAAATGTGAAAATATGTTGTAATAATATGAAAAACATTATGTAATGACAATAAACTTTTCACTTTATAATGTGATACTAACCCTTTTTTTCAGGAATTGCAGCAATTCCCTTTCGTAGTTATGTTATAAATTTTTCATGTTAATACAAAAGTTGACTGTAAGGGCAGACTAAGTTGCCAATTAATGGTTTCTGATTACACTTCAAATAAATCAATAAATTAATAATCAAAAATAACCTTGCATTATTTGTTAGATTTCAGTGGCCTGGATAATCAATAAATGTTAAAAACCTATTGGGGTGAATGCATATGTCAGGCCACGCCTCCAGCTGTCCAGCTCACCGGTCGATTAAGACTCAGACTGCAATTTGCCTCATTATTCAATTATCAACTGCCTCTGTTGTTCATTGCCACTGTGTGTATGTGACAGTAGGGATTTAAGACAGAGCCTCACTCGGTCTCATTTTGAAGTCTCGGAAATCCATGCCATTACGGCACTGTTAGTCTTATTTTGACTTATTCTCCATATTCACATATCTAAACTCTAAACTCTTTAAGCTTAGTGCTGTTAATGTTTATTCCAGCACTTTAAAGTAACCTCATTATCTTTTTGTCATACATTTCTAGTGCAGCTAAAGCCCAGAGTCTGCACTATTAATAGCATTTGAAGCACCTATTACTAAAACCCCATAAGTCACACTTGACTTGACTTGTGGGGTTTTAGTAATCAGTGCTTCATTTGAAGAACCTCTTTTCCATTTTGTTTTTGTATTGCCACCTTTGTGCCTTCTGTAATGCAGTGGGCATAATAAATGTACAACAAAGTCCATCCTGGCACCAGAGTCTAGTCCTTAACTTCCTGTCCTCCGTGCATCTCAACTGAGTACGAAGCCGAACCATCACAGCATTGTTGTATTGCTGGTTTGTTTGACAATTTCATACAATCAATGAGGTAGACGTAATCCAGGATTCCTGGATTCCTCAGATTTATGGGCTTTTTCATTCCACTCAAAATAAAATTGAAGGCCAATTACACAAAGAAAAAAAGCAAGCAACAAAATCAATTTCTCAGATTAAAGAACAATTTTGTGATGTTTAATGAAACATCTTATTTAACTTAAGCATAAACATATTAACATACATCAACATGAATGAACATTAATAAACTTATTTTTACACTTGGCCAAACCACCTGTTTGGCTTTTGCAACCACACTGGATGCGTTACTTTCGGTTATTGGCAAATTACACTGAAGGCAAAGTATTTACATTGCAACAGTCAACATGCATTAGGTTTGTGGTTGAAAAATGATGTACCTCATTGGCATACCAGCCACTTAGTTTCCAGGGATGGCTTACATGCTCTCGGTAGGCGTCGTAATTAACCGTTATGTTATGGTTACTGGACCGCCTTAAGCCACAGACACTGGATAATCTGTTCCGTCTTCGATTGTACTTCTATGTTGGCGTGATTGTGTCACAGATTGTATGGCTATCTTGCTAGCTAGCTAAGGCTATTTAAGGAAAATCTTTGTTAATAATATTTGACCCTCGTCTAACCAAAGGTGTTTCTACTGCAATCCCGACCAAGGGGGGGTGGTTACCACCCCCTTCCCGATAATTTCTAAATTAAGCGATAAACATCATCTTCTTTGGTATCAGTGTACAGCTACGGATGTCTTATCTTCAAATCAAGTAGAAATAAAACACATTTCCACATTATGATTTCATAACTAACACCATATTTGGAAAAAAATCAAAATTACAAAAATCCATCCTTTTTATAATTTTATTAGTTTTAGCTGAAAATAAGTAACTTTCTTTAACCTCTCGAACTACTGATACTACAATTAATATTGTAGTATCAAGTAATATTGTATAACATATACAAAACCCAAAACCAGTGAAGTTGGCACGTTATGTAAAACGTAGATAAAAACAAAATACAATGATTTTCAAAACTTTTCAACTTATATTCAATTGAATACACTGCGAAGACAAGATGTTTAATGTTCAAACTGAGAAACTTTTTTTTTTAATAATCATTTAATAATCATTAACTTAGAATTTAAAGGCAGCAACACATAGCAAAGAAGTTGGCACAGGGGCCTTTTTACCACCGTGTTACATCGCCTTTCCTTTTAACGACACTCAGTAAACGTTTGGGAACTGAGGGGACCCATTTTTGAAGCTTTTCAGGTGGAACTCTTTCCCATTCTTGCTAGATGTACAGCTTAAGTTGTTCAACAGTCCGGGGTCTCCGTTGTCGTATTTTACGCTTCATAATGCACCACACATTTTCAATGGGAGACAGGTCTGGACTACAGGCAGGCCAGTCAAGTACCCGCACTCCTTTACTACGGAGCCATGCTGTTGTAACATGCAGAATGTGGCTTGGCATTGTCTTGCTGAAATAAGCAGGGGCGTCCATGAAAAAGACGTTGCTTGGATGGCAACATATGTTGCTCCAAAACCTGTATGTACCTTTCAGCATTAATGGTGCCTTCACATATGTGTAAGTTGCCCATGCCTTGGGCACTAATACACCCCCATACCATCACAGATGCTGGCTTTTGAAATTTGCGCTTCAGAACCGTGGTTTTCTGAAGTGTTCCTGAGCCCATGTGGTGATGTCCTTTACACGCTGATGTCGGTTTTTGATGCAGTACCGCCTGAGGGATCAAAGGTCACGGGCATTCAATGTTGGTTTTCCACCTTGTCGCTTACGTGCAGTGAAATCTCCAGATTCTTTGAACCTTACGATATTACGGACCGTAGATGATGAAATCCCTAAATTTCCAGCAATAGCTCGTTGAGGAATGTTGTTTTTAAACTGTTCGACAATCAGCTCAGGCATTTGTTCACTAAGTGGTGACCCTCGCCCCATCCTTGTTTGTGAATGACTGAGCATTTCAGGGAAGCTGCTTTAATACTGTGGCGGCCCCTAAGGCTGGGTTTTGGTATTGCTGCATTGGCCTGATTATGCAGAAGGGTAATGCAATCATTGCTTGATTCGTGAGACCTGGGCTCGGTGTTCACCAGCCTTTTTAAGTGCTTGAAGTTAATCATTCTTTTCTCTCTTTCTCGTTGCAGAGACCATGCTGCCAGTGTTTTGACCCCGGGTTTCTTGTGTTCATCTTTTGATTTTCTTTCTGTATTCTACAACATTTGCATACATTTTCCACTCAACCAACATGCACTTCATGCTCACTTTACTGACATTCACACCTCATGATTTGTGATTATTTGTGGATTTTATATTTGTAATAGGTTGTTAAATAAATATAATTGTTATTTCTTTATAATGGTGTATCTCCCTTGTTTTTGTCATGGCTTTGTGAGCCAGGCTGTGACAAAATGGGGGCTCGTCCATAGTTGGTAAATGTTTGTTTAGTGTTGTATTGACCATTGATAAATTTGGGTAGTTTTGTCAGGTGTAGTACGCGCTAATTGGATGATTAGTCTCTGGAGCGCCTATTTGTTTTGGAGCACTATTGTGTTGTGCGCAAATTTTGGGAGATATGCCTTGTTAGTCACTGGCAGCTTGTGAATCCCAACAGAAGGTAAGGGTTGACACCCTGGTGCAGTGTTTTTGAGTTTCCCCTGTTAGGCTGTGTGGCGTTTCCCCTTTGGGTGCGTCAGTTTGTTTTTTTTTCTAGTGTTGCAGTACGTGGTTAGTGTCAATTGTCCATTCGGTCAATTGTCTCGGGGGCATATCCAGGCGATCTTGGGGGGGTTGCCTGCTTGCAGGTCGTCTCTCAACCGCGCTGGTTTATCGTGCGTAATTACCCACCGCAAGCTGCATGAAGACTAGGGTTGAGTGTGTAGGTAAGATTTTGGATAGGCAGTTAGTGGGGAAAAACTCTAGAGGTTTAGCTTGGCCTTACATGCATTTTGGGAGGGTTAACACTGTACTTTCTGTTGGGTTTAATTAATAGATTATGATGGCTTCTTCTGTAGCAGAGTTTTTGGATACGCCATCGGTGGAGTTCATTTGTGGCTGCACTAAGGAGCAGTTAGTCCAAATTGCTGATCATTTTGATGTGGATGTTTCGGGTAAAAAGCTGAAGGGTGAGATTAAGGATATTGTTTTGTCTGGTTTATTTGAGAGAGGGGTGTTTGGCAATAAGGAGCCTCTTTCGGACTTGGCAGCGCAAGGGGCGCCAGTGTCTGTGCCATTGTTTGTGCCGGGATCAGGGTTGACTTTTGAACAGCGAAAGGAACTGATGATGTTACAATTTGAGCAGGAAAAGTTGAGACTGAAAGTTGAAACGGAACGGCAGCTTGAAGTTGAGAGGTTGCGGCTTGAAACAGAAAAAATGCGGTTGGAGTTGGAGCAATGTAAGTTGAACTTGATTAAAGATGGACAATTGTCAGGGGCTGGAACCAGGGATGACCAGAGTTCTTTTGATGTTGGTGCTAATTTGCGTTTGGTCCCTAAATTTAATGAAAAGGATCCGGACATGTTTTTTACTTTGTTTGAGCGTATTGCTGATGTGAAGTGTTGGCCTGATGCGGAGAGGACGTTAATGCTTCAGTGCGTCCTTACTGGGAGGGCCCAGGAGGCATATTCTGCGTTAAGTGCTGCTGATTGTTTGAGTTATGTTAAAGTGAAATCTGCTGTTTTGAAGGCATATGAACTTGTCCCTGAAGCTTATCGGCAGAAGTTTAGGAGCTGGGTTAAAGGGGATAAACAGACAAACGTGGAGTTTGCGCGTGATTTGTTGTCTCACTTTAACCGTTGGTGTTCTGCTGCTAATGTAGAGGATTTTGAAGGTTTGTGTGAATTAATTGTGTTAGAACAATTTAAAAATTCCATTCCTCAGCGCATTGCAACATACGTCAGTGAGCAGAAAGCAGTTTCTGCGCTTAAGGCAGCGGAGCTGGCCGATGATTTTGTCCTCATGCATAAAGGTAGTTTTGGGGATGTGTGTTCAGGGGACGATGTGAGGAGGGGGAGCAATTGCGGTAATCCTCGTAATGGTGTGCCGTTTTCATTATCTGGCCAGTTGCATGCTTCTGAACACTTTCGTGGTGGAGATGAGAGGGGCAGAGTCTGCAATTATTGTAAGAGTGTTGGTCATTGGAAGGATCAATGTCCTGTTTTGAAGTCAAAAAATAAGCAGAAACCTTTCTCGCCTGTTTTGGCTTGTTCAACTATCCCCTGCTTACGGCCTGTTGTGTGTGATTCTAGTAAGAATGGTTTCGAGCCTTTTATTGCTAATGCTGTTGTGTCTTTAGTGGGCAGTAATGAACGTGTTCCGATAAGAGTTTTGCGTGATACTGGTGCGAAACATTCATTTATTGTTGGGTCAGTCTTGCCTTTTTCGTCTATGACGGAGACGGGGGATTTTATCCTTATGCGGGGGATGGGGATGGAGTTAATACCTGTACCGCGACATAATATGGTGCTTGAGTGTGATCTTGTACGTGGTATTGTTGCTGTCGGTGTGCGCCCTGCTCTGCCAATTGATGGTGTGGCCATGATCTTGGGAAACGATCTTGCTGGTGGTGTTGTGTGGGCGGATGGGCCGCCTCCTCTAGTGATTGCTTCTGTACCACCTGATTCTGGGGAGCTGGATGACAGTGGTCAGAGGTTCCCTGAGGTTTTTCCAGCTTGCGCCGTGACGCGCGCACAGAGCCATGAAGTGGCTGCACCGGACTTGGCGCTTGAGGTGAAGGTGAATGTTTCCCTGCCTGATCTTCCTCCGTCTATCTCTCGAGATGAGTGGGTTAAGAGCCAGCAGGCTGATCAGTCTTTATCCCATTTATTTGAGAATGTTATTTCTGAGGTTGAGATGGAAAATGTTGCTCAGGGATACTTTTTGCAGAAGGAATTGCTTGTTCGGAAGTGGGTGCGGTATGATGGTAACTTTGTTGGTGATCCGGTGTTTCAAATTGTGGTGCCGGGTAAATTTCGTGACGTAGTATTGAAAATTGCACATGATGGTTTAGGCCATCTGGGTGTGAGGAAAACCTATGACCGTGTTTTGCGTGGGTTTTTTTGGCCCAGGTTAAAGCGCGATGTGTCAAATTATGTTAAAACATGCCACATTTGTCAGCTTACTGGTAAACCGAATCAGTGTGTGAAGCCAGCACCTCTTTGTTCAATCCCAGCTCTTAGTAAGCCCTTTGAATATCTTATTATAGATTGTGTGGGGCCTTTGCCCATTTCTAAATCTGGTTGCTCTCACTTGCTAACGGTAATGTGTCAGACTACTAGGTACCCTGCGGCATATCCATTGCGCTCAATTACTACTGGGTCAATAGTGAAAGCCTTAACACAATTTATTTCAATTTTTGGCATTCCTCGTGTGATCCAAAGTGATCAGGGTTCAAATTTTACCTCTCACATGTTTGCACAGGTTCTAAAGCAGCTGGGAGTCACGCATAACCGTGCGTCGGCTTACCATGCACAGAGCCAGGGGGCGTTAGAACGCTTTCATCAGACTTTAAAATCTTTGTTGCGTGCTTATTGTATGGAGATAGGAAGAGATTGGGAGGAGGGTTTACCTTGGTTGATGTTGTCGGCCAGAGAGGTCGTACAGGAAAGTACCAGGTTTAGCCCTAATGACCTTGTCTTTGGGCACACAGTGCGGGGTCCCTTGACAGTACTGCATGATGAGCTGGTTGAGGGTGATCCTCCAAAAAACTTGATTGAGTATGTGAATGGATTTAAACATCGCCTGTATACAGCTGTGGAGAGGGCGCGGGAAAACTTGGGAGTTGCCCAGTGCAAACAGAAAAATCTGTATGATCGTAAAGTTGAACGGCGCCAATTTAGTCCTGGAGATCAGGTTTTGGCCCTTACCCCAATAGTGGGGTCACCATTTCAAGCTAAATTTATGGGCCCATTTGTTATTGAAAAGCAAGTTTCAGAGCAGAATTATTATATTGCCACACCGAACCGTAGGAAGTCTTCTCATCTCTGTCATGTGAATCTTTTGAAACCATATTATGTTCGTGCTTCTTTCACTCCTGTCACATCTGGTGTTAGTAGTTCAAATGCCAGTCCTGCCCTCTCTGTGAATTTTGTGTCCTTAGGTTCTGTTCCTGAGGTGGAGGAGGTTGACGTCAGAGTACCTGATGACCCAATGGTTTGTGGTAGGCTGACAAATTCCGAGACATTGAGTAAGCTTGATAGCTTGCTTGTTCATTTGCCAGAGTCCCAGAGAAAGGAGCTTGTTAATTTGATCAGCGAGTATCCGACTTTGTTTAGTGACATACCATCTCGCACACATCTTATTGAACATGATATTGATGTTGGGGATAGTGCACCTATTAGACAGCGTTTTTATAGGTGTGCTCCTCATAAGTATGTAGTTTTGGAGTCGGAAATAAAATATATGTTGGACAATAGAATAGCTGTGCCATCATCATCCAGTTGGGCGTCTCCCTGCTTATTGGTTAATAAGTCAGACAAATCGCCTCGTTTTTGCACAGACTATAGGAAAGTAAATAAGGTCACCAAGCCAGATTCCTATCCGTTGCCACGTATGGAAGACTGCATTGATCAGGTCGGTTCGGCAAAATTTGTTAGTAAATTTGATTTATTAAAAGGGTACTGGCAAGTGCCGCTATCGGCTCGTGCTCGTGAAATTTCGGCGTTTATAACGCCAACTGGATTGTATGCGTATACCGTCATGAGTTTCGGCTTACGAAATGCTCCTGCAACTTTTCAGCGGCTCATGAATATGGTCGTGGCTGGTCTTGAAGGTTGTGCCGTTTATCTTGATGACGTAGTCATTTATAGCGACACATGGGATACTCATATCCAGCGCATACGTGCCCTGTTCGATCGCCTGGCTGAGGGGTGTCTCACTGTCAATCTGGCAAAGTGTGAGTTTGCCAGGGCGACTGTGACGTACCTCGGCCGGGTGGTTAGGCAGGGGCAAGTTCGCCCTGTAGATGCAAAAGTTGGAGCTATTGTGCAGTATCCTACTCCGACCACAAAAAAGGAGTTGATGCGTTTTCTGGGCTTGGTAGGCTATTACCGAAGCTTCTGTGTGAATTTTTCCACAGTAGTTGCACCCCTTACGGACTTGTTGAGAGGTAATGCCAAGTTTGTGTGGTCTTCTCGTTGTCAATGTGCATTTGAGCATATTAAATCTCTCCTGTGCTCTGCTCCTGTCCTGGCTGCACCCTGTCTGGATAAGCCTTTTAAAATCCAAGTTGATGCCAGTCAGGTAGGCACGGGTGCAGTTTTGTTGCAGGAAAGGGATGGTATTGACAGACCAGTGTGCTACTTTTCTAAAAAGTTTAATTCTTACCAATTAAACTATTCGACAATAGAAAAGGAAGCGTTGGCCCTTATTTGGGCTTTACAGCAGTTTGAAGTCTACATCAGTTCTGGTGGTGATTCTTTAGTTGTATATACGGACCACAACCCGTTGACGTTCCTGAATTCGTTGCGCTGTCCAAATCAACGTCTCATGCGGTGGACTTTGTTTTTACAGGCTTATAGCCTGGATATTAGACATATTAAGGGCAAAGATAACGTGTTAGCAGATGCTCTTTCTCGTGCCCCTGTGGGCTAGAGATTATAAATTAAAAGTAATTCTTTGTTTTTATAAGTTTCATTTCAGATACCTGGTTGCAGAGGTGGGCAGAAGAGGAGGTTTGGGGCGTTGAAATATTGGTTTTTCCATGTTTCCGGTGATCCCGTTGGGACCCCGTCTTAAGGGGGGGGGTGTGGCGGCCCCTAAGGCTGGGTTTTGGTATTGCTGCATTGGCCTGATTATGCAGAAGGGTAATGCAATCATTGCTTGATTCGTGAGACCTGGGCTCGGTGTTCACCAGCCTTTTTAAGTGCTTGAAGTTAATCATTCTTTTCTCTCTTTCTCGTTTCAGAGACCATGCTGCCAGTGTTTTGACCCCGGGTTTCTTGTGTTCATCTTTTGATTTTCTTTCTGTATTCTACAACATTTGCATACATTTTCCACTCAACCAACATGCACTTCATGCTCACTTTACTGACATTCACACCTCATGATTTGTGATTATTTGTGGATTTTATATTTGTAATAGGTTGTTAAATAAATATAATTGTTATTTCTTTATAATGGTGTATCTCCCTTGTTTTTGTCATGGCTTTGTGAGCCAGGCTGTGACAAATACTCAATCATGGCGCCCACCTGTTCCCAATTAGCCAGTTCACCTGTGGGATGTTCCAAATAAGTGTTTGATGAGCATTCCTAAACTCTCTCAGTCTTTTTTGCCACTTGTGCCAGCTTTTTTGAAACATGTTGCAGACATCGAATTCCAAATGAGCAAATATTTGCAAAAAATTACAAAGTTTACCTGTTCGAACATTAAGTAACTTGTCTTTGCAGTGTATTCAATTGAATATAGGTTGAAAAGGATTTGCAAATCATTGTATTCTGTTTTTATTTATGATTTACACAACGTGCCTACTTCACTGGCTTTGGGTTTTGTACTACCACCCAAAATGTACACACCCCACTCACACTCACACTCACCCCACACCCACATACCACTAACACAACAAACTTCACATTTGCATCCACATAATCCCACATTTATCCATCCAACAGACCCAAAACACTACACCCATAATGCAAGTAATTTTACTTTCTTGTATAAGAACATGAACAATAAAAATCAACTTACCTTGCAAAATGATGATTCAAGTTCACCGGACAGAAGTACAAATATCTTCAAAATGTTACACACTCGCATAAAAGGTTTATCTATGAATTATGAGAACAACTTTATGAACAATTCTATGAACTTAGTACACAATAGTACACAACTGACATTGACTATGAAGTAACGTGTCTCAGCTCAAACTGTCTGCTTGCTCTTCAGTTAATGTCGAAGGAGGTTGTATGAGTGTGATCGCGTTGAAAGTGTCGGAGTGTTGAAAGAATCAGAGCTGACAACATTTGTGGCAGGAGTAATGTAATTGGCTGGTATGCTACTGAGGGACGTCATTCCTTCCCTGCAGAACGCTGTTGTTTAAAAAAAATAATAATAAATTTGCCGACAGGTCGTTGTTTATTTTCTATAAGGGTGAATTGGTTCCACTATTCTCATCTGCCAAACATAATACAAGATAAATTTGATTTTTAAGACGTTTGGATATTGGATTTAAGACATTTTAACACATTTTAAGGTGTTATTTTGGATTTTTGAATTTTATGACTTTTAAAGGATACACGAAGGCAGCACATACGTAACGGTACAATGATAGACATATGTTAGCAGAGTCTGAAAAGTAAATCCAATATTATTTTGGGATTTTTTTTGACCAAGTACAAAACTGATAAAAAAAAAAAACGATGTAAACAAGCCCTACGCGGCCACCATATTAGCGGTTTGATCTTCCAGCAGTGACGTTACGTACACTGAGCCTCTCTTTTGTCTCAGAGGTAGAAAACGACAGTCCCTTTTTTCTAAAAGCCACAATCCTCGTGGCGTTTCTCGGCGAAGGACAAAATGCTACATCCCTCGTGCTGTGACAGCCGGCCCTTGTCATGTCAGATTATATATGCCAGCAAAGCAGAAATAACAATACAGTACTCATTGTTATGTGTACTTATGATTCTGACCTATTATTTAATCAAATCGAAATTATCAGCAAGAGAAGCACCATCATACATAATAGCGGCCTTGCCAGATGCAATACTTTCGATCGCCAGATGGCAGTAATTCTGTATTCAGGGTGGTTCAGACCCTTGCAGCAGATCGTTGTTTGTCCGGATCACATTCAGACACATAGAAGAACACTGTCTATGAGCAAACCCCCAGGATTTCTTGAATTGTTTGTATAATTTCGAATGCACAGCATGGTAAGATCACCAAGTATACATTAGAGATAAAAACTGTCAATGTAAAGTGACTTAAAACTGAAGGACTCTTATCTACATGCCCGGTTTTAATGCTGGAAGTTCCCACGTTCCCGCATGGGGATGTAATTTCTTGACACCCAACAACACCAACTGTCATTTGAGGCTATTTGAGAAGGATACATGAGACGATCCCCAAACTAGGCTACATGTTGCTTGTAGCCCAGCTGATGCGAGGCCTATGGCCATCGGCCGGGCACCGCATGGCTTAGGGCGAAATATCCTACTTTTTTAATACCATGTCAGACCTCTTAAATGAACCAAAAAAAGCCAATCGTGCATGCATGTTTGGCACAAGAGACTCGTATCAGACAGAAAATCTAAGTTTTTTCCACAAAGAAAGACAGTTAGAGCCCAAAAGCTGCTGTTAAATAATGTAAACAAACCAGCGATTTGGCTATTCTTTGCTATTGTCCGTTTGCATATTCGTTACTCGGGGGTTAGCCCACTTGTCATTATAATGACAGTAAGTATAATTACAGTAATAATTAAGTCCACGCACGATGTGGGGGGGAAAAAAGAATAGAACTTTTTAGGAGAGTGATGGCACCTTTTGTATACAGCTGACTACAAAAACGTTCTCACCGCCCGATAGCTAATTACTAGAGGAACATTAGAACTAACAAATTAAGACAATTGGCTGTGTAATGTGGGGAAAAAAGCCACGAGATGGCAGTATTGACTTTTTTTTAAAGCCCAGTCTGGAGCTATGTTTTGGGCATGTCCTGGGCATGCCCTAAAGGGGAAAGTCCCAGAGAATTAAAAAAAGTCTGGCAGGAGCAAGGGGGCTGGACAAGAGTATATAAGGAGTAAAGTAGTAGAAGAAATTGCAAGGAGAAATTGTGGAAGGATACATTTGACTAGACCTGTCACTCTTTACAAGACCTGTGAAGTTTTTTGTGAATTTTTGCCTGTGTTGGAGCATTTTCCTGTCCCAGGACAACAAAGAACCCCATCTCAGTTACCACAGGGACTGTAAATATCTCTTTTTTTTTGTAAATATTTCAGGCTTGGTCAGTATTTGTTTCATTAAATCTGTTAAAGTTTTACAATTTTGTCTGTCATCCCTTGCTGTCCAATATGTCATAACAAATTGATGCCATTACAAATTGGGGGCTCAAGTCCGGGATAGACCACTGCATGGGTCATTTATTGAAAATCTAAAATTTCATATTGTGAAATTGTTTTTTTGAATTTTCCTAAATATATATTGACAGATCACAGCAATGGATGATTTCTTAGCATCACCAACCGTAGAGGTTTTGAAGTCTTTTAAAAGAGACAGAACTGCTAGAAATATGCAGACATTTAGAGCTGACAGATGTAAATCAGCCATGCGAAAAGCAAGACTGGCTAGAGGGATAGTTGGATAGTACATAGATGAAAATGTGTTTGCACCAGGAGATCTGGAACAGTTTCCAGTGAAAAATCCAAATATAGAAATGGAACTTAAATTAAAAATGCTAGAGATTGAAAGGGAAGAAAAAGAGAAACAAAGAGAATTTGAGAGGGAAGAAAAAGAAAAACAAAGAGAATTTTAGAGAGCAGAAAGAGAAAGGGAGGAAAAAGAAAAACAATAGAAGTTTGAGAGAGGGAAAGAGAGAAAAGAACGGGAGGAAAAAGAAAAACAGAATTTGAGAGGGCAGAAAGAGAGAAAGAAAGGCAGTTTGAGTTAGAAAAATTAGCAAGAGAGAAAAGAGAAAGAGGAGAGAGAGAGACAGAGAGATAAGATTTCGATTCAGAGAAGTTAGACAGAGAGGAAAGGCTCCAAATGAAGCAACTAAAAATCAAAATAGAAGCTGAAAACAAATTTCATGCTAGCCAGGAGGTAAAGCTGTTACCTCTATACTCGAAGAAGGAGGTTGATAAGTATTGCCAATGCTTTGAGAAGGTAGCAAAGAGTTGCCAGTGGCCAAAGGAACACTGGCCTCTGATGTTGCAATCTGTCCTCAAGGGTAAAGCTCAACAAGCTTATTCGGCTTTGTCTGCAGATGATTTCTCTGATAATGAGGTTGTCAAAAAGGTTATTTTGACAGCTTAGGAGTTGGTTCCAGAGGCTTATCGACAGAAATTCAGAGGTTTGAAGAAATCTGACAGTCAGACTTATATGGAATTTGCTAACGAGAAGAAGATTTGCTTTGCGCGCTGGTGTACTTCTATGGAGGTCAAGGATGATTTCAACTCACTAAAAGAGATGGTGTTAGTTGAAGAATTCAAGAACTGTGTTAAGGATGATATTAAGACCGACCTTACTGAATAGCGAGCACTGAATTTGCAATCCATTTTTTTTTCACTGAATTTGCCAAATTTGCAGACGAATATATTCTCACACATAAGTCCAAATTTCAGTCCAGCACTAACAATAGATGGTCCCAATTTCGGAAAAAAGGTAACGGTGATTCCCAAGATTCCTCACCCAAAGACAAAGACAAATCTGGTGATGGTGCTCAGAAATCCAGTCACAGGTCTTATCAAATAAAGCTGACAGTGACAAAAGTGGTCTAGTTTGCGATTATTGCAAGATATCTGGTCATGTTACAACTAACTGTTGGTTCCTCAAAGCAAAGCAAGAAAAAGAAAAGGATACCAAACCCAATACCTTTGTGAAGACAAGGTTAGAAACCCCTGTAGTAGATGACAGATCTGCTAAATTGCCCGCTCCTTGTGGGGCTAAAAAGCCTGATACTGCTGACTTTGTGAAGTAGGAATTTCTTCCATTTGTGTCAGAGGGATTTGTAGCTCTGAATGAGCATACTACTCCTGTCCCCATATAAACTCCTGAACAAAATCTTAAGACCGGGGAAAAAATTACAAGAATTCATATTTTGCACTGGTGAATCATAACCAGGTTGTAAGTTGTGCTTCAAAGTGCAAAAAGAATAAACTGCAGCAAGAGACAAAGAATAGAAAGTAGGCAATTTATTGAAAACAGAATTTAAACTGAAACAGCCTGTTCATCAGCTAATCAAAAGTTTAAGACCTTAGCCTTAAAAAGTCAAAATCTGTGCAAAAATCTGGCCTCCATGTCATTTTCTTTCATGCATTTACACTGTCATGACCTCCTGATGGCAAAGGCAAAAAAGCTTTCTGACTTTGAACGTGGCAGGATTGTTGAGCTGCACAAGCAAGGCCTCTCGCAACGTGCCATCGCTGCCGAGGTTGGACGCAGTAAAACAGTGATTTTAAATTTCCTAAAAGATCCTGAGGGTTATGGGACAAAAAAGTCAAGCGGTAGACCCAAAAAAATTTCACCTGCACTGAGCCGGAGGATCCTACGGGCTGCCCGTGAAGACCCAGGCCAATCTTCAACCCAGATTAAGACCCTTACTGATGCTGACTGCAGCCCAATAACCATAAGACGGCATCTGCGAGAGAAGGGCTTTAAGAACAAAAAACGGCTCCACAGGCCACACCTCCTCCCGCGCCACAAACTTGTGCGTTTGGACTTTGCAAGGGAGCACCAAACATGGGACATTGAGAGGTGGAAGAAGATTTTATTCTCTGATGAGAAAAAATTTAACCTGGATGGTCCTGATGGATTACAACGTTACTGGCATGACAAGGAGATCCCACCGGAGATGTTCTCTACACGGCACAGTGGAGGAGGTTCCATCATGATCTGGGGTGCTTTTTCCTTGAGTAAAACAATGGAGCTTCAGGTTGTGCAGGGGCGTCAAACAGTGGCTGGCGATGTGGAAATGTTGCAGCGGGTATCCCTCCTGACTGAGGGCCCACGTCTGTGTGGTAATGATTGGGTCTTTCAACAGGACAACGCTACAGTTCACAACGCCCGCCTGACAAAGAACTTCCTCCAGGAGAATAACATCTCTCTTTTGGACCATCCTGCTTGTTCCCCTGATCTAAATCCCACTGAGAATGTTTGGGGATGGATGGCAAGGGAAGTTTACAAAAATGGGCGTCAGTTCCAGACCATGGATGCACTTCGTGAAGCCATCTTCACCACATGGAGCAATGTTCCCACCAGCCTCCTGGAAACACTTGCATCAAGCATGCCCAAACGAATTTTTTAAGTAATCAACAAGAATGGTGGGGCTACTCAGTACTGAATCCTTTTTTTGCTCTTTAGTTCTGTTTTTTTGTTTTTTGGGGCCATGGTCTGAAACTTTTGATCAGCTGATGAACAGGCTGTTTCAGTTTAAATACAGTTTTCAATAAATTGCCTACTTTCTGTTCTTTGTCTCTTGCTACAGTTTCTTCTTTTTGGACTTTGAAGCACAGCTTACAACCTGGTAATGATTCACCAGTGCAAAATATGAATTGTTGTAATTTTTTCCCCGGTCTTAAGATTTTGTTCAGGAGTGTATATCCTAAGGGATACCGGAGCCTCTCAGTCAATGGACTCCTTGGAGTTACGTGATGAGACCGCTTCTGGGGATTTCATACTTGTACAAGGTATTGAAGGGAGCACTGTATCTCTACCCCTGCGCTCTGTATTCTTGAAGTCAGATTTAGTTACAGGACAGGTAAAGGTGGGGCTTATGTCAAGTCTACCGATCAAGGGTGTTTCCCTGTTGCTAGGCAATGACCTGGCTGGGGGCAATGTAGTTCCCCCTGTTCACAGCCAAGCACTGAAGATGGCGATGAAGACCCATCCCTGTATCCATCCTGTGCGGTGACCCGTGCTATGGCTAAGAAGGCTCAAGAAGAAGATGATGAAGTGGTGCCGTCCAGCACATTGAATAGTCATGACTCAGATGGTTCGCCTCATGACTTTGTTGGGCCTACTATGGTTTCTTCGTTTGAGGACTTATCAGACACTTTCATCAGTTCTCTGTTCAGCCAGCCAGATGGGTCTGGTGATTCTGATGTTTCTGGAGACTTGTCTCTGTCCAGAAAGTGGTTGATTCAGGAGAAAACCAATGATCCTGAAATTTATGTACTAAAGAAGAGAGCCCTCCCTGATGAAATAGACGCAGTTCCAATTGGGTATTATCTCAAGGATGGAGTGTTGATGCGGAAGTGGCGCCCTCCTGATATCCCTGCCAATGCACATTGGGCAGTGGTCAAGCAAATTGTTGTTCCAAAGGTCTACAGGAATGAGAACTTAACAATGGCTCATAGTTTGCCTTTACGAAGACATCTTGGTGTTACCAAGACTGTTGACAAGATCATAAAACACTTCTTCTGGCCTGGACTTCGGAAAGATGTTTCCAACATTTGCAAAACCTATCACACTTGTCAGGTAGTTGGAAAACACCAGTTAGACTCACCTGTAGCTCCATTGCAGCCTATCCCAGCATTTGGGGAGCGCTTCTCCAAGGTCATCATTGATTGTGTTAGTCCATTACCCAAGACTAGATTGGGAAATCAGTACTTGTTGACAATCATGTGTGCATCTACCAGATTCCCTGAAGCCATTCCTCCATGCAACATCAAGGCAACTCCAATCTCGAAGGCTTTGATAAAGTTCTTCACGTTGTTTGGCCTTCCAGGCAAATTCAGTCAGACTAAGGTAGCAATTTCACTTCCGAATTGTTTCAACAGGTTGTGTATGAACTAGGTGCAAAGCAGATTCTTTCCAGTCAGTCATCATCCAGAGAGTCAGGGTGCCTTAGAGCGGTTTCAATCCACTCTCAAGACAATGAAGAGGAATTCTTGTTATGACCATAAGAAAGACTGGGATGGAGGTATTCATTTGCTGTTGTTTGCAGCCAGAGAAGCAGTGCAGGAGTCCATTGGATTCAGTCCGTTTGAGCTAGTGTTTGGTCATGAAGTGAGAGGACCTTTGTTGAGTGAACAATGGCAAGGGAAAGAACCGCATATCACTCTCTTAGACTATGTTAGCACGTTCAAGGAAAGATTGTGTGCAGCTTGTGACCTAGCCAAAGAGAACTTGAAATCGAGTCAGAGAAAAATGAAAACTTGGTATGATCATAAGGCTTGAAGCCGTGAGTTTAAACCAGGAGACAAGGTCTTTGTGTTGTTTCCCTTGCAGTCCAATTCAGTCTCACAAACCAACTGAAGAAATTAAGAAACTGAAAAAATATATATTTTTTGTATCCCAATCAATAGACATATTTAATTCAAAATATAGCTAATCGAAGGATAATAATCTGGAGAACAAGAATTTATGGGAAAGTAGGGACGATTTATATATTTTACAAGACGTTTTCGAAAGTCTAAGCTTGATAAACCCATTAAGATCCTGGGCTGCCATTGTATACCGTGAGCAGCACCTAGGCTACCCGGGGGTGTTTATCTGTGGAGAAATGCATTTAATACTCCAAAATGCCCATTTTTCTGCCCAGAAGTTGATCATTGGAGTCTTCATCTATGTATACCTCGTTTTCCAGATGTCGCTGTCACACGAACGACGATAGAAAAGTCAATGAAAGCAAAAAACGAAATTTTTCGCATTGATATGTAAGCGGCAGTTCATACAAGCTGGATGGCCGATCGCCCCGGTGAAGGAAGGTTAGGACATCTAGCGGCAGAAAACTGAACTGCGCATCTGGCAAGTCCGCTATTGATATATTACCTAATGCCCGTATTTCGACACTTTCTGGATAATTTCATGCTCATTCATTCCCCAGCCAGTCCCACTATGAGTTTTAACTTAAAGTACATTGTACAGAATCCTGTCAAAACTCATGTAAAGTATTACCTTGCTCAGTAGTTGGCTACTTTCAAGTTTCTGTAGTCTTTAAAGTGTTGCTGATCTAGCCTTTGGGGCACGCCAATGTACGAACTCCGTGGGGATGGCATCCAGGGCTTTGACCAGGGAAATTGATGGAAACTGAGTCCCTCTGCCAGGGGAGAGCCAGAGACGGCCTTGTTATTCTTCCCGCCGGCTTTATTTTGACAGCCAAAGGCCCAACAAGTAGGCATCTTGTTCAGAGATGCCAAGGCTTACGTCTTAGGCGTGAGCTTCTCCTCTTAGTGGCATTCACGTTTCTGTGCCGTAGTCAGCATGATTATTCAATCAAAGCGCACTGAAGAAATTCAATCGCGGATTGTAAGTCATTGTGCATCAAGTTTATCAGTTTCACGTGCATTAGGGCGGATTTCCCCACTAATGACATGGAAATCGTTTATGACACAGGAATTCTCAGGCTTGTCTTTACTGAAGGATTAAAGGAGCAATATGTAAGAAATGTATGTTGATGAATCATGTAATAGCCCTGATATATCACCAGACATTAAGGAATGATGTTAATTTCAAATACTTATATCACAGACAACAGTAGTCCAGCCAGAATATTCTCATTACAAAACCGAAGTTGCAGCCCACAACTAATGTTTATGTTTTCATTTTGTATTTTGGCCTGTTGCACCGCCCTCCAACTATCTCCCAATCACAAAGTCAGTGGCATTTCGGCATCCAGGTTGCCAGTGACCACTGAGCTGCAGCTACCAGCGTTTCGGAGCGCAAATGTCTGACGTTACTAAACCTAATAGGCCTCGTTATGATTCCAAAACACGTTGTGACAAAGTCAGAAACAAAATAAGGATCTGTATAGGACATGCCTTTGAAAGATGGAGACTGCTGAAAGCAGAGAAGAATTTGAAGGGCGACGCCGAAGTTGCTAATTTTCTCCTGGGCAGGTAAGATTCAGCTCAGTTTGGCTAACTTAATTCTACTTAATGTAGGTCCGGATATTTCAAATATTCTCTGCAGTCAAATAACGTTATGTATATTCGTTCATGGTACGTTAGTGCGTATGCAGGTGGCCATGGGTCATCGAATTGACTAGGTAACAAATTGTTTGAGAAATAAAAACCGTGGCTCTTCATTGCTGACATTAGCAATGCATTATTAGTCCGTTTCTCTGGCATTATGCTGAGGCGCTGTGGAAACCGTTCCAACATTAGCACAGCCGTTATGGCAATATGAAATGTAATTGAAACAGTACATCGGTCAAATGAGTCCTCATTCATTCTTTACGCAAATTACAGTTTGGACTTTAGTGGGCTATCCACACAGAAGAGTGATGAGCAAGTTGACCGATATGACCATTGCTAAAGTTAATCATTCGTCTCGATCTTTTCTGAACTGAACTGAAGTGAACTGAACACACCCCTGTCAGAGCAAATCACTGGTGATATTGAAACATAGCCATGGTTGCTCTGTGTAGTAGATGTTCTTGCTGGATCCGGCAACCTAGCTGGCAACCTCTCGTCTCGGGGAGAGGAGGAGTGGATACTGCGCTCTGCACTATTTTGAATGTGATTGCACTTCCAGTTTTGGCCACAAACTTACAAATAGCTCCTTTAAAAGCAATGGAATTGCATAAAAACGTTTCAAATGGTCTTATTTCATTAAAACAATTTAAACGATCATGTAACACATGCATTGTTTCCAATCCCTGAGTAAAGAGAAGTACGGGAAGTCTGGAGTCATAATCGCTTTCCATGTTACTTGTGGTGAGGTCAACCTTTACGCAAGTGAAACGGAAACTTCAGTGCACAAAAATTTTAATTCCGCATGAGAATCTCATTAAGAATTCAATTAATAATAGCGGACTACGGTGAATAACCCTAAAAAATGCTTAAGACCAACGCGGAATGCGTGAGACTTAGCATCTCTGCTTGTTTTAACACGGAACACTCATCTGCTCAAAATACTATATTGCTTGTGAATCAACATGGTATGATGGTTGACCATACTGTTCGGCAGTCTTCTTGTTCTTTCTCAGCTGAAGCTAAAGTGATCAGACGTCACTTCCTTAAAATCACGTGCCTGTTATGATGGGTTTCATTGGCTAAAGCCAGTCCGCACTTTCTGTCATGGCAGCTATCTCATTCAGCCCAAAATCAATGCTATTTTGCAGTTTCAAAAAATAATTCTATTCTCATAAAAAAAATAAATAAATAAAAAACGCAAAAAATATTTGACTCTACTTGTGGACATTTTAAACACCAATCTATCATTCTGGCCACCTTTCATGGTCGCCTTCATGTATCCTTTAAGGCTTTTTAAGGATCTGCGGGAACCCTGTAATCATTTGACCATGTATCTTAACGAGTGAACATTTTGATTAGAGTTAATACTTGTTCATCCATGGCTACATAAACTGTCGGCATCCCATGTTATTTTTAGAATGTTGAACCCTTAGCCCAATCACTGGGAAATAACTCAATCAAAATGTTAAAAATACTATTTGATGAACACTATTTTATATAAAATTTGAGACCTCCCACATAGCAAGGGCCAATAGACCACTGTCAGTCCACTGGGGACAGATCTGGCATTTTGCTGGCGTTTTGCTCAGTTTGTGGTCCTGAGGTGGGTTACCGACGAACAGCCTACAGGTTTGCCAATTCAGATTAAACCCCTTTCAAATCATTCAATCATACTTCCTAATAGTAAAATATTGTAAGAATTAATGTTATTTTCTTAATATTCAGGCAATGTAAAAAATATGATGGTGCATGGTGGTCCGACAGTAGACCTGAAGTGGTCATCCAATATCTGGAAATCTGATTTTGCTATCTGGGCTTCAAATCATGATTTTGTCCCCCCCCAACTTCGAAAAGATCTCCTACGCCCTTGTCCATAATCATCTATTCTCTCCAGAGTTATATCTAGAGTGTTTGGCCATGGCACTGCGCCATGACAGATTCTCTGCCACCATAGCTGCCACTTTTCTCATTTAATCCCGCCACAGTGGCCTTTTTCTTCCCAAGAAAGGTCCGCCACACCTACCCAACTCAGCCGATGTATTCGTTCAAGGCAAGCTGCTGTGGCATGCAATTGAAATAGAGAGATTTGGTCCTATTTTATGGTTACTCTGCCCTTGTATCATGCTTCACAGCAGACCTGTCCGCCAGTTAGACTTGTCAGAGGGAACTCTCTGCAGGGGAAATTTTAGGACTGTTTTCTAGTTGGGGCCAGCAAAAACCTGCACAGGATGGGATTGTCTGCAGTGATAAGATTACGTGATTCACATTGCAAAATGCTAACTTCTCCCATTGTTATGTGATTTAGGGAATTCCTAGTTCGCCACTGGCCTCTCCCGAAACATGCATAATGATCTCTGATCATTCAAATACATAATGTTGTGATGTCAAAACGCGACTGAGTCGGAGGGTGCCTTGTGTGACTGGATCTTAATGGTAATGGATCTTTTTCCATCTCTGATCAGGTGTTAAATAATATTATATGCCGCAGCAAGGTATTGATAAGACAGTTGTACTGCAGGTTACAAGTAGTTTACAAAGATAAAATTGATGCCGTTTGGAAATAATTTATTTTGCTTTCAAAGTGGAGTTGTATTAGGAGAGAATTTTAAAAAAGCCTTTTAGCATTTAAAATCTGCAGAAGGCCGGTAGGGTTACATCACAAAGCAAGGAAAGTGACAGGCGTTAGGAATGAAGACATGCAGGGGACCACTACAAATGAACTGCCCTTTTTTAGCAGGCTGCTGTTTGCTTGGTACGACCGCTGTGCCCTTTTTCAGGACAACCAGTCGCTCGACATGAATTCTGTGCCCTTCTCCTTACCTGAGGGAAAGTTTAGAATTAACACTTCTCTCATATATTTATGTGACACGTAAATGTCTGAAAGTCCAAAGACAGGCTTGTTCAATGTTCAGGTGTTCTATAAAGCCGTTTAAAATTTGAACCAGGTTGTCATGATTTTATGAGTTTAGTCAATTTTCTCATAAGCTTATTAAAAGTTGCAACTCAACCGTTAAAACAAATCATTTGGGTTACATGATGTCCAGTGTTCGTAATATCCATCTACTCCATACAGATATTAAAATATGGAAGTGTGTTTTTTACGGATGCATGATGGCGAGAAGTGGTTAACTGTTTAAAGTGATGAAGGTTGAGGTAGCAGTGCCGGAAGGAATTTTAAACTATTTTCACCCCTGATCATAATATATTTAATTTGTTTGTACCGTGCATATTTTGTTTATGCCAAGCATGTTGGAAAATGTATGATGTGAGTCAAATATTGCGGAATTTTATCCCTCCTCATTATCCATGGCCTAACACTAGTAAAAAAAGACTGTCAGGATAATGTTTAAACAATGTGCCGTGAACAGTATCCTCCCAGGGCTTGTTCAGCAAGACCAAATTGCCGTTAGATAAGGGGGGTGTTCTACTGTGGACATTTCAACAGACAAAATCCAGTTTGTGGTATCAGGTTTAATCCTGTTTTTTTCTGTTTTGCTCAGTGAACAGTGCTCGTGTAAATGCCCATTACAAATTAATGTTTGCCAAAGGTTAACGTCAGCTTTGCTGAAATATTTAACAGGGCTTGGGATGTGTGGGTATATATTCATCCATCATAGTTCCAAAAAGCATCCCCAAAGGTGCCATTGCACTTGATCTCCAGCAACATTGGGAGGAAGGGTGAAAACACAGAATGGATACATTGAAGGACCTGGTAAATTATCTTTGATTCTTTCAGACATTTACATTAAGGGAAAACTGGGTCAAACCTCAAGTAAATTTGACTAGAAAGAGCACATTTACAGCTTCAAACTCTCACAGTTTTCTTCACAGTGATATCTTAGTTAGAGTAATACTGCAAAAAAAAAAAAAAAAAAACAACTATTAGACCATTCTTCGTAGAATTGCACACTGCCATGGAGTCACAGTTGCCTGGGTTTGGTGATGTTTTGTGGACTGCATGTTCGTTGGTTAATTGATATGTGTAGGTTTTTGGTTGGAACTTCTCTACCTTGATGCTCACTATGAGATAGCTTGATTGTAGGAATGACTTGCATCTTGTGGCTAGAGTTATCTACATAAGTCGAGGGATGGACTTGTGTCTCGTGGCCACCACTGGCATAACTAGAATTTAAATTTGGGTTGGCATGGAGCATCCCTCTTAGACTATTATTTGTCCTCAATTTGTTTTCAATTATTTGTTCATGATGAACAATACATCCATGCCGAAAATACTTCACACCATTAGGTGTTGCAAGTTCCCCTCGTTAAGGTAAGACGATAATTACTCATTTGAACGCGCAAATTGGCGCATCAGTGTGGTCCATAGAAGAAGGGTAGGGTGCAGACTGAGGTCGTTGATTGTTCGGGAAGGAAGGTTCTGGCAAAAATTTGCACTAGATTTGTGGATTTCTGGCTTTTAAACATATTGCACAGTTTTCGGCACTGAGTCCGTGTCAAGGTTGAATGGATTTACTGGGCTTCTCAGACCTCTCCTGGAATAACATTTGTCTAGCATGTTGCAGATCTCTCCCTGTTCTAGCACAGGTGAGTTAAAGGATCAGCCCATTGTAAACCCATGAAGATGCTTAATAATGAGCAAATCAGTTGAATCGCCTGTGCAGAAACAGGGAGAGATCTAAAACATGCAGGAGAGGTGGTCCTCCTGGAGAGGTTTGAGAAGCACCGGATTAAGGAAAATGGATTATGACATGGCATGAAGAGATTAAAAGGAGGAAAGAAGGACTTGAGAATGAAAATGAGGAAGAGCTATTTGTTGTTGGGATGAAGGCAGCTGTTAATGTTGGCGAAGCAAACCTTATTTTTGGCAAGGTACTTGCAGTCGACAAATTTGAGAAAAAAGGGAATAGATGCTCAAGTAGTAAGGGTGTCGCGGGGAGGTATTGTAATTTTGGAATGCCATAATATTCAACAGAGGTATAAAGCACTGAAAATCTAGTTTCATGATGTTATGGCCCGATTTTCAATGTGGTAAAACCAACTCTAAAGAGCATAATCAGTGGCGTTCCGTGGACAGTCAAGGCTGTGAATTGTTTTGCAGCTGGACAGAGTGTGCAGGGCAAATTGGCTGAAATGCTGTTGGAAGCAAGAGGTGCAGGAAAGTTTTCCTGGAGTTCAGCAGCGAGTTGCTGGAAAAGGTGTTTTTAGATTATATTAGGTATCGGGTGCGGATATATGAGAAGGCTCTACTTGGTTGTTTCTGGTGTTGGGTGTACTGTCACCTGGCGGTAGTTTGAAGAAGAGAGGTGCAAAGATGTAGATGATGTGGGAAAGAGGGATGCATAGAGAGTGTAGTCTAGCAATCCCATGTTTTCACTTTGGGCTCAATCATGAAATAGGTTCACTGCAATGAGAAAGAAGAAAAATGGAGAAGAAGGTGGGAAGGACTTGGGAATGTAGAAAATGTCTTATGCAGAGGTAACGAAGAGAGTGGTGATGGAAACGGTGGGGAAAGAGCAGACCAGTGTTCAGGCAACAGAAAAGAGACAAAAGGAATAGCGATAAAATCAGGAGGGTTTGGAGGAGTTTCTTTGAGTAAATTGTCATGATAATAAATTGCATTTGTGAGATGAAAGTAAAATGGAGAAATTCAAGATGGTGGTGGAGATGGCAAGAGAGATATTGGCTACATCAGATGTTGAAAGGGAAGGTAGACAAGGAATTGTGGAATGGTGGCTTTTAGTGATGGTCAGAGTTTAAGGAAGCAAAGTCTGAGCAAAAAGGGGGTAGGTTTAGAAATGTTGGCAGTTAAAATGAGTGTTTATTTCATTTTTAGCTCAACTGGACCAAAGGTCTGGTGTACTCATGCCATGGCCTGGTTATCCATAGTTTGTCATCCTTTGTAGTCTTTAAACATCGTTTCTGAATCTGCTGCACCTATGAAGCTGCAACTTGGCTTGCATGATCCTTCCAGCAAGGACACCAAAATTTATGAAAGACTTTCCAATCTGATGTCAAATATGGGCACCATGGCAGCCATATAGAAAATGTCATATGGAGTCATATCTCAGTCATTTTGGGAGCAATTGAGCTGAAATTTGGTGTATGGGTAGCTTACAGCAAGCCCCAAAACAAGTTTGACAGGTTTAGTGAAAATGTCAAGTTTAAGCTTGATTTGACCTCTGGTTTTAAGCCATACCCACATTTCAGGAGCTGGATATAAACATCTTATCTGAAACCACTGCACCAATGAGGCCAAAACTTATTCCCAGACATATTCCCATCAATGAGGACCCCAAACTTTATTTAAGACCTTTTGATCCAATTCAAATATGGCCGCCATGGCAGCCATGTTGAAAATGGTATATATAACTGCTAATTTTTTATTTTTGCTCAAATTGAACTGAAATTTGGTAACTAGGTAGCTTTTGGCAAGCAGCAAAACATGTAAAAAACTTAATTAAGAGGGAATATCATATTGTTGTTTGGGATAGTGATTTGGTCATGAACAACATGCTGGTATATTTGTGCATGTTTATCAATTCATTAAATCTTCTTTACATTTCTAATGTTGGATAACACAGTTTCCGTGTGTTATCATAATTTCAATGCTGTTGGGTGAATTTGAAATTTTTATTTGCCATACCTGCTAGAGACACGGCAGTTTTTATTGGTATGGCAGTCGATTTCAAGGGATTAGGACAAGGATTCGGGATTATGGTTAGGGGAAGGGTTAGAGGTTGGGTTTAGGGTTAGGGTTAGGGTTAGGTTAGGGCAGGGTTAGGGTTAGGATTAGGTCAGGGCACGGATTGACATGGGGCTGCCGTACCTCTCCACTACGGTACTCCACTTTGAAATGCATTGAAAAACTGCTGTACCTGTAACAATTACCTTTCAGGAAAACCCAGCATGTACATGCAAATATATGTACGCTTATAGGTCGAAATGCACACTGAAAATAAATCTATTTTTATGATTTTTGAAGATACTTAAGATATGAGCGAGGAAACAGTCTGAGATTTTAGGTTTGCGCAAGCGCAGAACCGCGAGGTAGCATATTTTGATAGGTAGCAAAATTTGTCAGAACACCGGCCCTATTATGTTTCAGTATTTTCAAGAATACTGGTAATATGCCCTCACTGGTTTCCCAGTAAACTCATACCCTTGCGCCTACATGTGTTGGTTCGCTTGAACAGAAGCAGTTGTGGTGGCCGCTTTGATTGTATCTATGAGAGCGCCTTTAACCAACACCAATGAAAACATTAAATTTAAGAAAATATTAAGTTTAAAAGATCGCGGCAAGCTGGATTCGACACCCCGTGATTAGGCACTTCTCGACTACATTGTTATACCCACTACGTCACCGTAACACATCCAGTGTTTGAATCCAGTCTAGCAATAAGCGCCCGCGGACCTGCGCAACTTCCACTTTAGTTCCCCCTGGTGACACAGTCCCATGCCTGGAGCATTCTGGAAGAGCTCAGGATTTTTTCCAGGTCCCATAGGGGATGAAATGTCTTCTCTAGGCATTTTCATCCTTGATTCGAGCAGCAGTTAGCTTGGCAAAACATCATTTTCTTGGGCGCTATATGCAGGGGTCAGTACTCGAGGGGCAAACGCTTCAGCTTATGCTATATGGATTCTACTTCCACAATTCCACTGCAAAATTGGAGAGGGTGTTAAAGTTGAATGATGTGTGAAATGAAAGATCAAAGTGTGCTCTTTCTGTGGAAATCTAGTTGAGGCTTCACCTGGGTTCCCCTGCAAGGATGGGGGTTGATTTTTCTTAATCAAATATGTATAAACTAGAGTGATGTGCATTTGATGCACTGTGATGTCTCCCGCCCCCATATGAAATTGACAAAGTGGAACTGTTTCAGAGTGAAATGGTGGTGTTTCGGTCTTAGGGTTCCACGGAATTGTGGAATTACGAAATTATGGAATTACAGATGGAGGGAAACAGTATGTCCTCTGCTTTTGTGGGGGACATATAATAAGGATTTGCTGTTGTTTGGTATAATTGCATAGTTATTGTACTTTAGAAAAATAATTGTTAGTTCTCCAAATATTTATGCATTTTTTCTTTCAGAAAAATTACTGGAGGCTATACCTACTGACATTGGTGCTGGGGATCGGGGGATCATTTCAATATGGCTTCCACGTTTCCATCTTGTCCTCCTCAGAAGGCGTAAGTCGAGAAATCCATCACTGTGTTGTCATTAAGGAATCTGTGAACAACTAAATTGACTTGAAAGTTTCTATGTAGTTTTGAGTTTCACATGTTCTCCAAAGTAATTAAATGACCAGACTCACCTAATAAAAATTCAGGCACAGGGGTTGCAGTCAGGTAAAAAAGCCAACAACCAGACAACCAAATTGAAGAACTGATTACTAAAACCCCACAAGTCAAGTGTGACTTATGGGGTTTTAGTAATAGGTGCTTCAATTATTGAATAGTTAACATATAAAAATATGGCCGTGATAAATTAACTGTTTCTGAAGATCACTTTAAATAATATCTTTATAACTAAAGACCATCTGGGATTGCACCATTCCCTCCAACGATGCCGATATTGTTTTCAGTAAAGCAGTCCTCATTATAATGCATTCAGAGACTGTGTACTCAGGCCACACCCATCTTCAAACTCAGCCTCCCTCTTTAGCCCAACTACTCATCTGAAATGGTTGGTGGCTGCATTTACCACAGTTGCGGTGCTACCATGTTCACAAGAATTTATGTTCATAAACAGAACCTCAGACAGACCTGCAAAAAAAAAAAAAGCATCTTTCATAGCAGTTGTATGATGGTTTCAGACTAGTCCTTCTAAAATTTGCCCTGATTACACACAGGCCAACTGAAAACAATAATAGCATAGCTTTTGCGGCTGGTAATCATTGCCGCGCAGGAGAGTTATCAAAGTTAATGCTCTGCAGACCATCATCTCTTTTGAAAGAAATTGGGATTGGAACAGCTGTGTGAAATTGTTGACACTGAAATAAGACAACATTCCTTTCTCCAGCACATACAGAGTTTTGTGAATCAGACATGGCTGTGGAGATATGGGGCTCCAGTGGAAGAGTCTACTGAAAAGATGATCTGGGCTTCCATTGTGTCATTGTTCTGTCTGGGGGCCTGGATTGGAGCTATTCATAGCGGGAGCCTGTCTGTTGTTTATGGCAGGTACACCATATCCAAGAACAATTACCACTGCTATTGCAATTAGTTAATCAACTAGCGCTGATAGCAATCTTAAGTAGGTTTTCCATGTCTCAGGCCCTGTGTACACTAGGGACCTCATTTATTAAATATACCTAAGCACAAGAACGGGCTTAAACCACATGCATGATCTTTTCTAAACTAAGTGTGGCATTTATCAATTTGTACTTGCAGTACTCTTGAGAAAGTGCCTGAATTCAAGCACAGCTCTAATTATGCGGAAGTATAACATCTTGTAGTAGAATAGGGACACTGCAGGTAAAAAACACTGCAGAAGTCAAAAAAGATGAATTTTTTCATGCATAAGATGGTATCATCCTTAAAGTATTTGTTGTACAATCTTTCTTTCCTGAAAATTTGGTATGAGGTGGAAAATGTAAATAAAAACAGAATGCAACTAGGCTTATGTCGTCGGAGGTAACAGCTGGGGGTAAATCCTCGAACGCCCCCAATCCTCCAATTCCCCAATCCTCGAATAGACCTTGAATAGACTTTCATTTGAACTTAATTTCAGGTCAATCGGTCAAAAGGTTCTGAAAATATGGCCAAAATGGTAATTTTCCATCACAAAGCGCCACTTGGTGGCAAAATATTGAACCATACAAGTATGATGTCATCATGTGACACATTGTGAGGTCATGACCTTACAGTTGCAAATAGTTTCATGTCAATCGGAGAAATAGTTCCAAAGATATAGCAAAAATGGTGAATTTTATGTGACAAAGCTCCACCTTGTGTCAAAATTTTGATCCAAACAGGTATAATGTCATCGTGGGACACATCCTCAGGTCATGACCTTTCATTTGCACTTGATTTGAGGTCAATCGGAAAATATTTCCAGAGATATGATAAAAAAAAGTGATTTTTTTCAGTTTTTGGTCCCTGGTGGCCAATCTAGAAATTGTAAATTGTCCAAAATCGAATCAGTTCTTCCTCTTAATGATACTTATGTGCAAAACTTGGAATTTCTCATTGAAATATTACTGCAGTTATCGCGTTAACAGTGAAATCAGTTTTTGGCCCCTGGTGGCATATCTAGACATCGTAAATTGTCCAAAATCAAATCAGTTCTTCCTCTTTATGATACGTACTTAAGTGCAAAATTTGGAATTTGTAATCGAAATATTACTGAAGTTATCGTGTTAACACGTAGTGCGGCGGCAGCTGAACCAAAAACATAATATCACCCGGAATGCCATTCGGGGGTATAATGATTTGCGAATCATTTAAACTCTAATTTAGTGGAAAATAGAACAAAGACAACATGTCAGATGTTGACAGAGAAATCTAATTATTTTTTTATTTACTGTCTGGTCATTATATCCCCGAACGCCGAATGGCGTTCCGGGGGATATTATGTTTTTGATCCGACCAACCTCGCTGGCAATTAGCGGACTTCAAATCACAGTTTTCTTCCCAGAAGCATTTCAAATGGCCTGAGCAATTTGTTCAACACCGCATTAGGTATGCATCATAGAAAAGGTAACAAGCAAGCTCGTCTGTGGCAGTTAATTTTATTGTGCTTAAAATAATCGCGATTTGGTTAATCGCACAGCCCTATGTCAAACAACCTACGCTTGGTTCATATAGGGGTAATCCAGTTTAAGAATGACAAATCAACCAATCAGAAAGCATGTCACAGGGACTATCAAACAAAGAACTTTGCCAATATAAAGATTTATACCTATAGCAGCCCCAGTCTCCTGAGCTTCCTGAAAATGCTCTGGGATGCAGCCTTCAAACTACCTGCAGTATGAGGCTGGGGCTATATCTGTGGTAGGCTGCTCACAGTCTATTGATAGTATGAAAAGTGTTAAGTAATGTTTATTCAACAGGGCTGGTGGTGATCATGTCTGGGTGTCTACAGTGAAAGTGAACCTAATTATCAATTAATGTGGTTTCATTGGTTGATTTAGAAACTAAGGGGGCAATTACCTTTTCAAATTGGGCCAGGTAGGCTTGGACCGCTTTTACCTTTCAATGAATGAAATCAACATTTAAAAACTGCATTTTCTGTTTACTTGGGTTATTTTTGTTTAATACTCAATTAGTTTGTTGATCTGAAATATTTAAGTATGACAAAAATGCAAAAATAGAGGAAATCGAGGAGGCAAATTGTTTTCACCGCACCATAGGAAAGGGTGAACAGCATTTTCAAACCATCCCGTTAATTTTACAACCAGTTTCCATAATGTGCCAACTTTTTTCAAAACTTGGGTTGAAAGTTATTGATTTAGTCATGAAGTGACCAAGGCATTCTTCTTTTTCGTCATTTTGCAGGAAAAAGTCTCTACAGATCAATAATGTTGCGGCAATTGTTGCTGCTTTACTGATGATTCTGAGTCGTCCTGCCAAATCCTTTGAGATGATCATGTTTGGCAGATTTCTGAATGGATACAGTGTGGGTAAGCACATTTCTGTTTACCAATAGAGTTTTGTTTACAAGAACTGATCTCATCCTCCCTTTTAAACCCCATTTAAACCCCAAACGGCTTATGACAAAATATAAATCAAGCTTAGCCAACAACTAAGAAAGCAAGTTTTATGCTGGTTTATATGACCAGCTTTGTGGCATTGTATTGTGGACTCCAAGAATCTTTTTTTCAAAAATACTGCAATAGCTGCATTTATACCAGTCACGCAATCAAAAATATAATTGTTGGACTTATTTGATCAACTAGTGTGTTCACCGCCTAAGAAATGCTTGAATGACAACCTCAATTCCGAAATAGTTGGGACAAAGTGTAAATTGTGAATAAAATCAAAATGCAATGACTTTCAGATCACTTGAGCCACTAAGTTATTTACAATAGAACAAATGTAACATTTCAAATGTTGAAACAGAGACATTTTACAATTTTATCCACAAAATGAGCTTATTTCAAATTTCATGGCCGCAACAGGTCTCAAAAAAGTTAAGACGCAGGCAAAAAGGGGCTGAAAAAGCAATTAATACATCGAGAGTAGTCCTTACCTTTCACCGATTGAGAACATTTGGCGCATAATTAAACAAAAAGTCCTTCAAAGGAGACCCAAAACTCTTCAGCAGCTGGAAGCCTGTATTAAACAAGAGTGGGATCAAATTCCAATGGCTAAACTCAAGGAACTTGTCTCCTCAAAGCCGAGACGTCGCCACTCTGTGTTAAAAAGAAGAGGGGATGCTACACCATGGTAAACGGGTCTCTGTCCCAACTTTTTTGAGACCTGTAGCAGCCATCAAATTTGAAATGAGCACATTTTGTGGATAAATTGTAAAATTTCTCAGTTTCAACATTTGCTATGTTATCTCTGTTCTATTGTGAATAAAATACTGGCTGGTGTGATTTGAAAGTCATTGTGCTTTGATTTTACACACAATTTACACTTTGTCCCAACTATTTTGGAATTGGGTAACAGTAAAAAACCCATTTGCTGCCATAAGCTGCAAATTTAAAGTGATAGTTCATATTTTTTTGACATGAAGTTGTGTGAAATACTCTATAGCAGTGTTGTGTGTGAGAGGTGTCCGGCCAATCAGGTCAAACAGCACCCCCCCCCCCCCAGATAAGGCAAGAAGATGTACAAAATATTAAAATAAAGTTTACCCAATATGCCCAGGATATGTTCTGCAGGTGGTGGTTTATTCCATCCCATAGGACTAAGCTAGATTGGTGGAATTAATGGGTGGTTTCAATCAGAAGGGATCTCTGGCAGCCAACATCCAACAACCAGTTATTGTGCTCTCAGGGCATTGTTTTCAGCAAGTTGTGTTTGCCCTTATCTTAGCTAATGACCTTTTTTTTAATCTTTTGGCTTCCGTTGCAAGGAAAGCACCCAGCAAGCTTTTTTAGTTTAAAAGATGTGTAATAGACATCCATACATAGACCTCACATATAGGCTAAAACACGGATAATTCTGGGCTGTCAATGAAAATTTAGTGGACGTATAACCATTGCCCAAGTATAGCCTAGTCTTCAATTTGATGTCTAATAAACAACTACATATACACATCTAATAGATGCCAAAATAACATCCAGCCTAAATCACAATTTCATCTGGGCTGCAAGTGAAAAGTTAGTAAAAGTCTCACCATCACCCATGTACAGCCTAGCCATTAATTTGACAGCTGCTGAACTACAATATACATCAAACAGATTTCAAAATAATGACTTGAGGATTCCTATTCAAATATATGCCAATCCAACCAGACAGATTAAATATAAAAAAAATTATTAACAAAATTGATAGCAGTAGCAGAAACACAAACAAGTTATGAATTAAAAGATCAATGCAAATTGGGATCATTGTATAACAATAGTTGTTAATGCGTTTGTTGTAAATATACTACAGTTGAAGAGAATACCTTTCAAAATAAAAAATACTGTGCTAATCGCACTTAAAACCCCTTGGTTGCGTATGCAAGTTGAATTGGGTGTTAGTTGGATTCTGATTGCAGAAATGATATATGTAATGAAGCCAAGCGCTGATATAAATAACCTTGGCGTGGGCATTTTTCATTTTTCACAATAAACCCCCAGGAGGCCAAAATAAGAGTCAAAATTGGCTTGAATTCGATAGGTATTTTGTCAGTGCAGTTGATGGCATCTTGTTTGGGTTCTGCAAAGGCCTAGTTGTGTGTGTGTGTGTGTGTGTTTGTGTGTTTAGGCGGACTTTGTGTTCCGCTGTAAAGTTTCGCGTCGTCTTTGTTGTCAACAATTGCGCTGTCCATTATGTCGATGTTCTAACCCAGTTGCGCAGTCTTATTACGGATTAAGGATCAGATAATTCATCCAGTAATCCTGCTGATATTTTCTTAAGAGTCAATTTCTGAGAGAATGGCAGTCGGCCTGCAGTTGACCCCCCTAGAATTCAATGAAATTTGGCACACAGATTTATATGGATGTCTTGCGAGAAAACCCAAATTTTTTAGGGTTGTACACCCTTTATTTCACTCACAGCACCCCCTGGTAGGCCAAAAAAACAAGGTCCAAAATCTGTCAAGATGACACAGTAAATTGAGCACGTTTTCATAAAAAAATTGACGGATTGTCCCAAACTATCTGTGAGGCTATATGACCCTGAGCTACTTAAAATTTCACATCATGAAGATGCCACCTAGTGGCAACCCTGGAAAACAAGGCTGGGGCCAGATGAATTTTGGCAAGAAAATAGACTAAATTATAATTTAATCCAGATATGTATTGGGAATATGAATGTGATTTTTGGAGGGTTATTCTTGTTCTTATAAGTGCACAAGAAATCTGCATGGTACTCTTTGAATTTCACTCACTGAGCATGTCAAATTGTAGGGTTGGTGAAAACCACCAATTTGGTACCAGTTTCAAAGTGCTCTAAGATTTTAATCCAGAGCTAAACGCCTGATACTCCAAAAATCGACTTTCTACCTTATTAATTCATAAGTGATCGAAATGACTTTGGGATTTTTGACGGCTTGGCGGTTTTTAAGCCCTAATTTTGGGGGGGAAAAACTGCCATTTAGCAGTTTGAAATGATTCTGGCCACTATTTACTTCGCCAATGACAAGGTCATATGCTGCATGATAGGGTAGTCTCCGTAATGGTTGGGGGTTAAATGTCAGGGGGATCAAGTTCATGGTGAAAATAATATATTTTCTATTTTAACTGAAAAACAGTTGCAGATAGACATACGTTTACTATTATGAGCATATAGGAACTCCTACACAGGCTTTTATTTCACACCATAACCATTGACCTTGAGTGACCTTGATAGGCTAAACTGAAGGCCACGGTTTTTCAAAGGACTATAAATTGAAAATGGTTGAGGTCAAACTCGTAAAACTGAGTCAGTATCAAAAGCTCTACAATAAGTGCCAGCTGGCAAGTTTTTTTTTTTTTTTGCCTGGCAAAACTCCTTTGGAGAAGATTTTTGAACAAATTTCTAATGGAGTAAGACAAAAATGAAAATAACGCCAGACACCGCGTCTGGCCAATTATGGCCTATCGGCTAGTGATCTTAAAAGGGGCAGCATTTTTTTTGTTTGAGCCTCAACCGCAACTTACTGAAGCTATTGTTAATTGAACACCATTACCAAATACAGCACTGTGCCATGATGATTATACACTTAACAAATTACGATAAATCAGACATCAAGTAATACTGAAGTATGTAATTCATGTAATATTGAATCATGTAGATGAAAATAAAAAAACAGATAACTTTTCAAGAGAATAATTTTCAAAAGAAAAAGTCAATATCCAGTGAGGCCACCCTTTGCTTTGATTATAGCATTTATTATTAAACCATAATTAAATTATTAAAAAAATATTATTAAACCATTCCATATGGTTTGAAGTTCATTCCAAGGAGACTCTTTCAAAGGTACAGCAGATTTGTGTATCTTGGTATCAGGCAAATCCCAAATTTGCTCAATCAGATCAAGGTCTGGACTTAGAGCTGGCTGAATCAAAACTTTTATATCACCAGATGATTCTTTCTGACTGTGATCATTTTTGCACATCTTAGAAGTATGTTTAGGGTCATTATCCTGTACTCCGATCAATCATTCTCCATACACAAACCATGACAATATCAGGACCACTTTTAGATGGAACTGGTGGTGTATAATCATCGCTGCACACATTTCTGCCTCCACTGACAATTCCCTTTGATTCGTAATTGACTGCTTTTTCCAGGTCTTGGACTTAATGTTCACCTGATGTATCTTGGAGAGAGCTCTCCAGCAAAACTGCGTGGATATTTAACCCTCACATGCTCCATCTTCACTGGCTTAGGAAAACTCGTAGCTCCAGTGATTGGACTCAGGTACAGCGAGTGTTTGAAAACAGTGAAATAAAAGTTATTATCTCACTTTAATTGATCAATTGTTCCTGAAGATGATAGTACGTTTCCCTTCAGGACTCTTTACTTGTTAGATACCTGTTCAATTAAGACAAGGAATTGCAGTCAGGTGCGTAATTATTGACACCTTCGATGAATCAGAGGACCCTACTGCCTTTGCTCCACAGGGAATTGATGGGGACTGAAAACCTGTGGCCTTTCCTTCTGGCTTTCAGTGGCATCCCCGCTTTACTGCAGCTCCTGACCCTGTTCTGTTTCCCTGAAGCACCTCGTTATACTTACATTGACAAGGGAGATGAAGAGGGCTGCAAGAGAGGTATGTGCAAATCTTAGCAAAGAAACCAACAGAGTCCGCAGTTGTATAATCTGTGCTTCCACCTGGCCATTTCTCAGTGAGATGGAGGGTATGCTACCATTACGTGACAGTTGCCTTGATTCTATAGTGACCAGTATTGGGCACACAAGGCCTCCATCTGTTGTCTAAAGCAAAGTTATACATTGCTGTGCATTGACTGTGTGGGGTTTTCTAGGTGCTCCCATTTTCTTCTAAAAGCATCATTAGCAATACATTCCTAGTCCACGTGATTTGCCATGATTTGATTGGGTGTATCATTTGACGGTTTGGCATTTTCCTCTGTTGGAATCGGACACAAAAGGCTAACACTTGTTTCTTTAGAGATGGAAAGCCTGCCATGCTGATCAATATCTTAATCTGTAACATAGATCTAAACTTATTGAAATGCAAAGATAGCACGCTGAAGTAGGCCTACTGCCTATACTCAAAATTATATAATAGTTCCGGTCAAGCATGTTGATTGGACAATAAGCTCTCCATGAGTGCTGATATTTGGTACGACATCATTCCAGCATTTTACTTCATGTATCACACTGCTTCTCTGTGCTTTGTACATAAACTTCTAATTAACTTGAACCGTTTGATTGTTACGTTGAAAGCTTTAGGTTGAACTCAAGGACTCTATTTCTGTTTGAACAAAGCATTGGACTGGCAGGCATAGTTCCTGAACCAGGTGGGCGGAATGAAGTACAAAAATGCATCCAAACTCGAAGTTGAAAACGGGCTATGAACCTTAATCAGGCGAGCTCAGTGGTCAAGATAAAGCGAATCCAAAAATCTGAAACTCCAGAGAGTGTGTCCAAATGGCGTCAGAAGAAGCAGGCATGCAGGAAAAGCCTCACATGACTAAGGACAAGAATCAGCAATGATGAACTCAAAGCAGAGAAACAAAAGAAAATAGATGCACACAGGCGAGTGAGCTAACAAAAGAATCAGGGGTCGATTGGACCAGGTGGAATACAGAAATACAAAAATATTTGTATTTTACAAAATACAAAAATTCAATTAAGGAAGACTGCAGACATAATACATGGAAGGGAAATGTAAACAGAGGCACGTGGATTGGGCAACAAAGATTTCTTTTTGTTCGGGATCATTCCCTGTGAAATCACCTATTTTTAAAAACTTCCCCTGGTGACCCTCTCTGAATCAGTTTTTAAAAAATTACACAAGTTTATCTTTATAGGCATAAAAAACAAACAAATTTTTGACTTTCTGATCCTATTAAATTTGCAGATGCAGGACATCAAAAATTGGCCCTCAAGCAGTTGCAAGTCAAGCAGTCGCAACTGAAAATTTGCATTTTTGCCAGGTTTAGCAGCCTAAGAGTCAACAATAGAATTATCTTGGAGCTCGCTTGTGTCAAAGTATGGAGTACCTTGGAATGACCCCATTATTTATTTTACACTGTCCCAGTTTTTGCCTCACCACAGTCTGTGTATTCTCTGAGTGTCTTATGAGTATGTTCCTGGGACTTCGATTGCCTCCCACAGTGTAACAAAAAGCGTGTTGAGTTATTTTAAGACTCAATTTCTCATAGCTGTGAATGTGTCAGTGAATGGTGTGAGATACTTGGTATAAACTGTTAAGCCCCATCCCTGTTTCCCAGGAATTGTGTGAATTTAACTCCTCAGCCAAGCCTGATTTGCCAACTTCCTTATTTACTTGCCCAGAGTATCTATCCAGCAGTTAATATAATTGATCTCCTGTGACATAAAAAGTTGATGTCGTTTGTACACAGTAAAAATCATAGTGTCAATTTTACTCTTTAAGAGTTGAATTTAACTCTCTGTCAGATAACATTTGGTCCCACTCAAAATCAGTGTAAAATTTACTCTATAGCCAGTGTAAGATTTTTAGAGTTAATTTTACTCTATTTTGTGTCAAAATTAACAATGAGGTGTGTAAAAATATTTAACACTATAGGGAATCATCACCCTGCAGAGTAAATTTTGTCCTTGTGTGGAAGTGGGAATTTACTCTCACTTTTGACACTTCCATTTAGACGATTTCACTCTGCATAGTGCTATAACTACTCTATCCAGAGGAAAATAGGTTTACACTGCAATATTGACACTCCATTTTTTACTGTGTAGTTCAGCAATAGTAGGCCCAAGGTATCTCAATTAAGTAGTGAAAAAAACAGTTTTCTGAAGCAAAATTTCAATGTGGTATTGATACTATATCACTCTACAATAAATTATTAATAATAATGTTTATCCGTACATAAAAGTACAATCAATTGTCATCAGATATTAAAAATGCATGGGCTCCCCATCATTGAATCATGCAGATTCATCTCACGAGGAATTCAGCAGTTCCTTACAACCAAACACAATCCCTCTGTGTTATCCATTCTCTCGAATGGCTCATCAGGCTTATCTGCTTAAAGCAGAGTTATAGTTCACGCCCACCTGAACAATAGTAATTATCTATTGATTTACATGTTTTTATCCGATTCCAAACAGTAAAAATTTTCCACAGTAATTGAAAAATTTAGAATGGACCCTCAGAAAAGCCCTGTTTTCAAGGCTAAAACAACACATTTTTTCTGTTTCTGCTTTAAAGCCGACCCCCCTTCTGGAGATTAAATTTATCAAAAAAAAAAAAAAAGAATATCATTGTATAAAAGAATTGGTTTAATTTCAAAAGGCTGGCAAAGAAATAAAATTTCTTCTGCAAGTTTAAGTTAAAGTCACACCATGCGCAATACCGAAAGATGAAAAGACATTCAATTGACCAATCTGCACTATGTAATCCCATAACACACTGTCCAGTAAATGACACTTTGAGGGACTCAATTAGATTTTTAAGGCAGACAACAGCATGCAAACAGTCAGTGATTTGTTAATTTTGTTTATCTTTCAAACCTTCCTGCAAAAATGATGAACTCAGTAGGCATGTGGTTTTGTTTGACCGGAGTACATACGATTCCTGTTTCAGCAGTAAAAAAAGAAAATTGAAACGTTAGGAATCATTCTTTATTACCTCCATCATCTAAGGTGGAAGGAGGTTGCGTGATCAGTGCTGTTTGTCTGTCTGTGCGTTTCAGAACAAAACTAAAAAACCACTAAACTGGTTTTGATTAAATATGGTACGATGGTGAGAGAGTCTACAAATGAGTTTTTGGTGGTGATTCTGAACACATCCAGGGAAGGGAAAAAAAACTATTGATTTTGGGTTTAGCTGCCACCTGGCGGTAAAATGTGGCAGAGGTACTTGCAAACACTGAATGTAGCTCCTGCTTTTAGGACCAAAATTTCAGGCTAAATTTTCAGCTTATACACCGGAAATTACGGTATATAAACCCTCGTGTAACAGCAAGTTAGGTTGTATTCTCTCAAAAGTGCACAGTAAAATGACGAGAGTACAAAGTAAAACCAGACTTCCAAAACCAACAGAAAAATGCCAAGGGTTACAATTACATGATAGCAGTTTGAAACCGACATGGATGATGGGAGTTATTCCAAATGCAAAAGTACTGCAGGGTTCTTCAAACCGGAAAGCTCTGTTGCTCTGTTTATTTGGAAGAGGACAATGATGGAGAGTTTTGCATCATTTTTAGCTCACCTGAGGAAGTCAGATGAGCTTATCTCATGGCCTGTTTGTCCGTCGTGCGTCGTCGTCATAGTCGTCGTTCGTCGTCTGTAAACATCATCTCCTCCGAAACCACTGGGCTTATGAAGCTGAAACTTGACAGGTACCTTCCTACCCATGAGGACACCAAAGTTCTTCAAGGTGTTCCGATCCGATTTCAAACATGGCTGCCACGGCGGCCATATTGAAAATCACAATGGGCCATCTGAAAGCTGTTTATGCACATATTTAGCTGAAATTTGCTATGTAGTTAGTATGTGGCAAGATGCATCACATATCATACGGCTTTTTCCGTATTTTGAATTTTGACCTTGCTTTGACCTTTAACTTTACAACCCCTGTGAGTTACATTGAAATCTTTCAAAATCATCTTCTCCGAAACTACTTGGCCAATGAAGCTAAAACTTGGCAGGTATCTTCCTACCCATGAGGACACTAAAGTTTGTGTAAAGGCGTTTCGATCCAATTTCAAATTTGGCTGCTTCGGTGGCCATTTTGAAAATGACATTAATCACCATCTGAAAGCTATTTGTGCATATATTCAGCTCAATTTTGCTATGTAAGTAGTAGGTAGCAAGATACATGACATGTAATTCAGGTTTTAAATGTCAAGGTCACTGGAGGTAATAAACAAGTTGAAATCTTGCCTTTGGCTACTGGTCAAAAGTGGGCATGCAAGAAAGTCCCTGGGTTTTTGATGACTAGTTTGAGTTAAACTGCTTCTCACACACCCTACTGGTTTGAGTTAAACTGCTTCTTACACACCCTACTAGTTTGAGTTAAACTGCTTCTTACACACCCTTGAGTGGTCAGGTGAGCTACAGGGCCTGTGGCACTATTTTTAGCAAGTAAAATGGAATAACAAGGCATTTTTATGGCTAGTTGGCTGGCTGTTTTTTTTTTTATTTTCAGTTTACCTTAATCATTATGATCACAGAGCTTGTTTACCACATTGGTTAGTATGAGTAACCGTTAGTCTTACTGTATATGGCAGCATTTTGCTCAGTGTGGTGATGTTTTAGAATTTACACCACAGGTTTATGCCTAGGTTTTCGTTTGTTTAAAATGAGAACAGCTCCAGGATTTACAACCCCTGCCATTTTTGTCGCTCCAATACTATTCAATCAAGAGTAGCATAATGCTTGCATTTTCCTGAGAGTTGAATGTCTGTTTTGTTAAAATGAGATATATTTCAGGTATTAGTGTGTTGGTGAGTTATACTTGCACCATATTGGGCGTGTAAAGCATTTAAACAAGCTTGTGTTTTGCTTGAACCATCAGAATTAAAATACCAGGCTGTCCATCATGGGGTGAATGTTCTGACTGTAAAATAAGCAGGTCCTTTAACTCCTGAAAGCCCAACAACCCCCTGGCGGTAATGCCGGCATTACGGGATTTTCACATGACGTGCTGCGAGTCTCTCACCCTTAAATGCATAATTGCTTTCAAGCTGACCTTGTTTAAGATTGCTTGATCAATAATCACACAATTTATTTACTAAATAATCAAGACCAATACATAAGCCTATGATTATTAAGAAAGTATTAAGAAATGACTGATCACTGAAGGGTAACACTGACAAAAGACATAATAGTGTTATTGTATAGATGGAAAAAACAAAATAATAAAAACAAAAAATTATTAACCCAACGCTTTCCCTTAATCCCTTCTCCTGCTCTAGGAGTTTTTTTAACAGTGCAACTTAATTTATTTTAAGATTGCACTTAATCATAACATTTTCAACATTCAAAAGAATAGGTTGCATTAGCAGAGAAGCTTAGTTGCACACTGGTTGCCGCGCAAAGTTAATTAAATTACCAACGCTTCTTACGTTGAAGCATCAGTGATTGAATAATTTAGTAAATTGGATATTAGTGCATTGTGAAAGTTCGACGCATGGCATGCTTTTAAAATCATTTAGTATGCATGTCATGGGTAGAACTGGTAGCGAAGTCATTCATTAGGTCTTCGCAGTTTCACTTCTGGGAAAGTTGTATGGAGACTATAATATGAGATTAGTCTGATAATTGTTATTGTTAAACAAGAAACAACAGACATGACAAATTTCACTTAATTACCATCCATGCAATCTCATTGCAGTCTTCCTACTTGATGCAAAGCTGTAGCCCTATGTCATAATCGTTAATGGTGACGAAACTTATTGACAGCCAATTTGCTCAGTAAATTAATTCAATCTATTGCCCGATTCTTACTCAGAAATAAGTTAAGTGTTAACCTGTTTGGTTATGTCACTGGTTGTAGACAGAGTTTTATTTTTGCATGAGCAGCCTTTTTTTACAACCGCATTTTTACTCCTGCATAAGCGAAGCTTAGGAATGAGTGTTGTGATGAGACTCGAGTGTGACTTACTAATCAGTCAGTCAATCAACTTGTTAGCAAGACCGCAAGATTTACAAACAACTTATCCAGAAGTAAACCACAGTGTCACTTTGATTAGAAACGTTTTCTTAGGCGAATCAAGCCGATCCGACGCAGACGCAGAAATAAATATATTCAGTCTTGTGAGCTGCAGGAATTCAGAAGCTTTTGCAAGATATAGACGTTTTATGTCATCATAAATGTGGATAAAAAAATACGAGCTAATTATATCAATGAACTATAAAGCAAGCTGAGGGAAAATGGATACGGGCTCATCCTCGCAACAGAACAAATTAAAACTTAGTAGGTAATTAGGAAACCTAAATGGGACAGAGTTTGGAGATGTTATACGCTTTAAGGCGAGGTGAGAGCTGTGCAAATATCCCTGCGATGAGAAATCCGGAGTGGAAGAGGTTAATGAGTATGTATGTTTGCAGATGCGGCTTTGTAGAAAGATTGACAAAATTCAGAACTTTATCATGGAGAAAAGGCATGTTTTAGGATTGGAGAGGTTACTGGTGACTTGATGTAAATATGCAGCTATATTGATAAAGTCATGCAAAATTCTGCTAGAATATCATAAATTCATATTGAACTTTGTGTCAAAAGTTGATTTGTGCTAAACATATCATCATATTTTATGATTAGACTGTGCATAATTTTGAGGGCTCTGACAGCATGGGGGGCCACTTGGAGAGCTATCTTATTTGATTCAAAAATGGTAGACACTTTAAAAAAATCACTGGCACATGACGTACACTAGCACTCAAGGAGTTTATGATGCCACAAATGTATTGTTTTAAACCCCAGCCATTTTTCAACTCATAGTATTATTTTTTCTATAATTTCCTAGCTGAATTTTCATGAAGATTTTTTTTTGTGCGTTTGTGGCACTTACTCTGAACTAAAATTGTGAAAAGAGACTGAAATACGATGGAACTCTAAATGCTGCAAGTGTCCTGTATTATTAAAGCCATTTGCCCCCACAACTGAGAGGCTCAAATCTTGAATTATAAAGCCTAAAATCAGGTGATTCATAAATAGCTATATTTGGCTTCTGCACAAGGGGGTTACTTCGCAAGACGAAAAATGGTTTCACCAGGAATGTCACTTGTGGCTTTGTGTTTCTCCGGATGATTCGTGGGGCTGATGGAGTGATTCTGGCTCTGATATGACTTTGCTTTTGTCTCATAGATTGCTGCTTGAAATTATATTTAAGCATATGTGTGAGTATAATAAAGGCTGTCAGAAGGGCATTTTGCCCTTATTGATTCATTTCTGATGTTTGTGTGCATAATCAGATTTAAGATGGCTCTGGGGCAGTGATGATCTGAAAATGGAGCTGGAAGATATGGAGAAGGATCGCAGCAGTATGCTCGGACAGAAGGCAAAGACAGTTTGTGATGTTCTGCGCTCTCGGTCCGTACGCTGGCAGTTACTTGCTCTGACCATCCCCTGTTCTTGTGCGCAATTTTCCGGCACTGCAGCGGTGAGTGCATATTGAGTTACTTTGGTCCAAAAGCTCTGTTAGATTAAGATTTCAGTGCCATGAAAAAGCATTTTCCCCCTTCCAATTTTTGTCTGTTTTTTGCATATTTGTCACACACAAATGTTTCAGATCAAACAAATTTTCATATTAGACAAAGATAACCCGAGTAAATACAAAATGCAGTTTTTAAATGATTTCATTTAGTGGGGGGAAAAAGCTATCCAATCCTACCTGGAATGTGAAAAATTGCCCCCTAAGCCTCATTACTGGTTGTGCGACCCTTGGTGACAACAACTACAATCAAGCCTTCGCGATAACTGACAATGAATCTTTCACATCGCTGGTGGAGGAATTTTGGTCCACTCTACTTTGCTGAAATCTTTCAATTCAGCCAATTAGGAGGGTTTGCAAGCATGAACGGCTTATTTAAGGTCATGCCACAGCATCTGAAACGGATTTAAGTCCGGACTTTGACTAGGCCACTGCAAAACCTTCATTTTGTGTTTTTTTTTTTTAAGCCATTGAGAGGTGGACTTGCTGATGTGTTTCGGATCATTGTCCTGCTGCATAACCATAAATAAGTGCGCTTGAGCTTGAGGTCACAAACTGATGGTCGGACACTGTCCTTCAGGATTTTCTAGTAGAGAGCAAATTGGTTCCATCAATTACAGCCAGTCGTCCTGGACCTGAAGCAGCAAAGGAGCCCCAGACCATTACATGACCTCCACTATGTTTGACTGTTGGTATGATGTTCTTTTTATGAAATGCTGTGCTCGTTTTACGCCAAATGTAACGGGACACACACCTTCCAAAAAATTCAACTTTTCGAGTTGAAATTCCATCAGTCCACACAATATTTTCCCGAAAGTCTTGGGGGTCATCCTGATGTTTTTTGGCAAATGTGAGACCAGCCTTTTTGTTCTTTTTGGTCAGCAGTGGTTTTCACTTTGGAAGTCTCCCATGGATGCCATTTTTGCCCAGTCTCTCTCTTACTGTTAAATCATGAACACTCATTTTAACTGAGGCAAGTGAGGCCAGCAGTTTTTTAGATGTTGTTCTGGGTTCTTTTGTGACTACCTGGTTGAGTCGACGATGCGCTCTCGGAGTAATTTTGGTAGGCTGGCCACTCCTGGGAGGATTCACCACTGTTCCAGGTTTTCTCCATTTGTGTCTAATGACTCTCGCCGTGGTTCACTGGAGTTCCGAAGCCTTTGTTTCTCATCTGTTCTTGAATTTCTTTCGATTGCGGCATGATGTGATACCCTTCAAGATCTTTTAGCCTACTTCACTTTGTCAGTCAGGTTCTATTTAAGTGATTTCTAGATTTAACAGGCTGACTGTAATGTGACCTGGATGTGGCCAGTGAAATTGAACTATAAGAATGTGGTTAATCAATTGTGCCATAACGAAAGCAACAGAAACTGACTTACAGTAGTGTGAAGTGATGGTAATACACTTAATTAAATGAAGATAAATCAGAAACCAGTGCTATTCAAGTATTAATTTTATCTAATATTGGATCATATGGATGAAAATATGTAGACAGATAACAATAGATATTGTTGTGCTCAAAAGTTTGCATACCCTGGCTGAATTTGTAAAATAGGAAACATTTTTTAAAGAAAACATGAAATGTGTTTTGCCAGGTTATTCATCCATTTCTTATTGGATTCAGATCCAACTGCAGGTCATGTAGAATGGCAAAATCATGAACTGAAACATAGCAATAAGGCAAAAAAAATGAAAAGAACCCAGTTCAAAAGTGTGTATGCCCTTAGTTCTTAAAGTGCCCATTCCACACATATCCTGACATTTTATGTTAATCCCCAATGCCCTGCCATCGTATTCATACCATTATTTGTGGGGACAAGTGCCTTGGATCGCTTACTTGATGACCTTTTTTAGCATCACTTAAGCATCATTTCCCATCTTTTAAAAGTTGAAATACCATGTTACAAAGGTCCTTAGACAGTTCTTTCCCACTCACCATGGCTCAGTGTCCAGCCAGATGAGTGCATCCACTCAGGAGCTAACAAACTCAATGACTATACACAGACACTAGTAACAATTTAAAAAGTTATGGAGAATTAACCCTAAATAGCCATTTAAACCAAAGTGTGTCACCTTGTGTCTATAAAACAAGGTCAAACATTTAAGCGAATGTACACTTTTGATCAGGGCTATTTGTGTGATTTCAGTCATGCTGATTTAAAAAGCCAAACACCCATGTGATGATAAATGACTTCACATGATTTCTATCCTTAAATAACAGACAAGTTTTTGCATGAGGAGTCATATTTTCAAAATAAATGGCAACATTTTGCAAATTTAGCAAGGGTATGCAAACTCGAGAAATAACAAAAATAATAATGTCTTTTTGTAAGAAAAAGTCGATTTCAGTGTGGCCACCTATTGGTTTGATTACAATATTTAATCTTTCTGGCATAGTTTTCACTTATTTTTTTGATTTCCTCCCTTGCTAAACCATTCTATATCGTTTGAAGTTCTTTTCAAAGAGATTCTTTCGATGATACAAAAGATTTGCTTAATCAGATTAAGGTCTGGACTTTGAGGAGGCCTAGACATGATTTATGTCACCTGATATTTTTTCCCACAGAAATGATTGTCTCACAAATTAGAAGTGTTGTTGAAAATAAAATCTCCAACCAATCAGTCTTTCTCCAGATAGCAATGCGTGCCTCACAAGGATGCTCTGATACTTCTTTTGATCCATGATTCCGTTCATTTTTATGAGATCACCGACTCCCTTGGCGCAGACTGAACCCCTAACCAAAATATTACCACCCCTATGTTTTACTGAAGGGGTTGAAAAGTTTCTGAAATATTCTCCAACTCTTCTGCACACCTAAATTCTGCACTTGGATGAGAAAATTTCAAATTTTGATTCATCGGTCCAAAAGACTTGTTTGCAGTCCATTGGTGTCTAATCCTTGAATTTCTTGGCATTTCTTGGCTTTTAGTGATGTTGTCAGATCTTGGCAGCAATGCAACCAATAGGACCGTTTTCACACAGATGTCTGGAAATAGTAGATCTCATCTACTTTATTACTGCTCACTACTGTATGCATGCATTACTTTCTTGCATGTACACTACAGGCCTGGTGTAGGGTGACAGTAATGCAACCCCTGGCAAAAATTATGGAACCACCACACTTCAAGGATGTTCATCCAGCTTGCTTTTTTTTTTTTTTTTTAATTTCATTGCAAAAGAACAATTGCAGATAAACAAAAATTGTTTTGTGTCCTATTAGTTTAACATTCAGGCTCCGTAAAACACACCTCAAAGTCAAGAAATGGCATTTTAGAAATGCGAGTTACAAGGTGATTCCATACTTTTTTCCTCAACATTGGGCGATTCCTCATTTTTTCCTCAACCTGACTATGGAAAAATATGCCATTAACAAAGATAATTTAATCTAATCTGTAATTTTTTTCCCCCCCACTGAACAGCTGTACTTCTATGCGTTTGACATTTTCCGCCAAAGTGGGGTACCAGAGGATCAGATGCACAACCTGTCGATTGGGATGGGTGCAACAGAGCTCATTTCCATCACTCTGAGTGTAAGTTATAATAAGTCTTTTAAAAAAAAGTATCTAAATGGAATATTTTCTCACTTTTTGGGTAATTTTGTTAGTATGTACTGCATATCGTTTGAAGCGGGCCCTCTTGTAAATCGAGAACACAAAGGCAGGCAGAAGTTGTTGAGAAAAGCATAGATAAAATTAGGTGTCCATTTTTTTTGGTATTTTCACAATAATAACCAGCCTGCAAGAGAGGTGATGAATGGCTGCAAAACCACAACTATGGTTCAGTGAGGTTTGTGAACCTAAGCTGAGCTGCAGTGTGGCTGTGCTCCCCCTTCTTTCAGTACTGCTGAGATTTCACGGCAAAGTTTGTGTTTGGTTTAGTTTGTGAGAGTTCAACAACTTCCATTCTCCAACACTGGTTCGGTTCAAGTTTTTGTTTTTCTTTCTATATCTTTACTGGTTATGTTTCTGTATATTACATGCATCTGTTGTAATAATGCTGCTTTGTCTGATTAGGGATACTTCAATATCAGTTAATGGTCAAAATTTGTTCACGATAGTTTCCACAACTTTCATTAAGTGCTGAAAATCACCTCTGCACACTCATGAAACCCGATCAGTTCAAGAGGAGAAGACATTGAGGCCAATTGATTGGATATACAGAGTACACACGTTAGCTAGCCAGATCACAATCCTGTCTAATGAGCATCTTCATGTGCAACATTGTTTTCTCAACGTTAGTTAAAACTCAGGTTAGAATATACAATTTTTGAAAATATTTCACACTTTTTTTTTTTAATTTTAACAATTTAAGACCTTTTTATTAACAAATTACCCAAGTTGTCTTTCATTTTTAAAATATTAACTTTGTTTTTCTGTTTTCGTTACCTCCAAGCCAACTATTTCTGGGCCCTTGGTCCACTATTATAATACTTTTGTTTAGAAAATGCAAGTGTTCTCTCTATTCGCTCTAAATCCAAATAATCAATTCTATTTTTAATTTGATCCTTTTCATTGAACATTTTTTAAATGTTCTTCATGAAGTTGAAGTTTAAGTAGATTTTCTAAGTTATTTCTTTCCTTTTTTTTTGGAAAGAAGCATCATCTCCCCTCTGATAACGCCTTTAGCTTTCTCCCAAACCACTGAAGGGCAGACCTCTACATTATCATTCATCTCAATATACGGTCTCATAGCTGTTGAGATCTTATTTTTAACATCCATATCATTTAACAAGGAATTATTTAGTCTCCACAATGAAATACCCTTTTCTTTTGGCAATATTAAATCCATATATATTGCAGCATGACCAGATATATCAATTTTACCAATGGATCATCTTTTGACTTTTTCTAAATCTGATTTAAACATAAAAAATGATCTAATCTTGAGTATTTATTATGGGCTCTAAAGTCTGACCTTTTCATTATTTTTTAAAAGGTACAGTGATAAATTCTAAAAAGCATCAGGCCTATACCACCATGGTTATCCAGCGAGCACCACAGTGTTTGAGACGAACGCATACAGCACTGTTCAAACATTTGGAATCACGAAGAAGTCTTCATGTTTTTGAAAGATACTTTTGATAATGATACTTTTATTCACTGGGGTTGCATTTGATTAAAAAAAGACTACCAAGACATTTATAAAACTACAAGTGAATATTACTGTTGTAAATCACAATTGTTGCAAAAGACAGCCTCTTCCTAATTTAGTCCGTTTTTACATAATTTGTCCATCTTAGTTGTTTCCCATCTTCAAACAAAACTTCAAGATCAAAACAACCAGCGTAAACACAAAGTATAGTTTTTTTTATTCAAAATATGAACTTCCGCTTTCCAAAAAGAAAACCTTTAGTATGCACCTATTTTGGTCACATTTTAGTAAATCTGTGAATATTCTAGAAAAACAGTCTTGAAATTTGATAAATCTTGTGCCAGACTCTGTCATATTAGATGCTGCTGGTTGTTTCTTCACATGAGTTTACTCCATATAGTAGAGACAGGTAAAAAGTTCCTTACTTACCTGATGCTGCAATGAATAATTCTTTCCACAGGCTGTTATAGGCAACATAGAAAGTTTGCAAAGGTCTCATTTGATCACATCAGCAGTACATGCAAAAAAAATTGCACATAGTTTAAAAGTTAGATCATTGTATTGTTTGCCCAGATATAATTTCTGAAAATATTTACTTCCCATACTTCCCATAGTAGCCTTGTAAATTAACATGTGGTATGGCTATATACAGCCCCGATTCCAAAAACGTTGGTATCCAACCACAACAGAATGCTATCATTTGCAAATCTCATAAACCCACATTTTAATTACAATAGGACACAGACATCAGATGTTGAAAGTAAGACATTTTGCCACTTCATCAAAAATATTAGCTCATTTAAAATGATGGCAGCAATGCATCTCAAAAAAGTTGGGAGAGGGGCGACAAAAGGCTGGAAAAGTACATGGTACTAATAGAAAACAGCTGCTGGAGCATTTTGCAACTGATTTGGTTAATTAGCAACAGGTCAGGAACATGACGGGGAATAAAAAGAGCATTTCAGAGAGGCAGAGTCTCTCAGAAGTAAAGATGGACAGAGATTCATCATTCTGCAAAAAAAACTGTCCAAAAATTGTGAAACAATTTCAGAAAAATGTTCCAAAATGTAAAATTGCTAAGACTGATGAGCTAATATTTTTTTATGAAATGGTAAAATGTCTCACTTTCAACATCTGATATGCTATTTATGGTCTATTGTCAATAAAATGTGGCTTATGAGATTTGCAAATCATTGCATTCTGTTTTGATTTAAATTTTACACAGCATCCCAACTCTTTTGGGTTTCTACATTATATACCAAGAAATTTAACAAGTTATTTAAACTATGCAGTGTCTTATAGCTTACACTTTTGATATATCTTGGGGCAGCATGATGACGTGGATTGGCTTTGGAAATAGACAAGTGGTAAACTGTATCAGTATAGTCTGTTGCAGTAGGGATAAACTTGCAACCAGCCATTCATGCAAAGATACAGAAATGCATACCCTAAAACTGAATTTATGTCTTGCAATGAGTTTGTAATTTAACTTGGCTTGCCGGACTAAATTGTTGAGGCAGAAACACTGGGGGGTTTGAAGTATCGCTGAGGCAGAAACACTGGGGGGTTTGAAGTATCGCTGAGGCAGAAACACTGGGGGGTTTGAAGTATCGCTGAGGCAGAAACACTGGGGGGTTTGAAGTATCGCTGAGGCAGAAACACTGGACTTTTGAAGTCCAGGCTTGATATAGTGCTGGATATCATCCAGTCCATGAGTGTCTGAAGTGTAAGATTCACCTTAGTGACTGAAAAATGGCGAGCCTAGTTGGGCTGAATGGCCTGTTCTCATCACTCATTTTATGTTATGTCATGTTGTGTTATGTTATGCAGCAATTAGCCAAAACAAACTGCAAATTTGCAGAAGCAATCAGGAAAATGGACACAAAATATAAAATGATAATTGTCAGCTTAGAAATTATACCATGAATATGTAATTTAATTGAATATATCATCACTTTAGGCGATAGGAAGCAGAGGACCTAAATAGATCATTGAGGAACACCCTTTTTAAGAACCCTGGGGTCAAATATAACATTTCTACTCTGTGTCAGATTAATTCCTCTCAAGCTCATGCCCTCTATGGTCAAGAATCACTGTGGACCCAAAATGTGATTTGTCTTTCACTTACAGGCAAAGAAGCTGACAAACAAATCCTGAGTTACATAACCTTGAATTGCATATGATATAATCGTAATGTTGTGCGTATATATTTACAGTTCACCATTACAGTTAATTGCAAAAACCTTTATCTTTGATTTTTTTTTTCCTCTAGTCACTGTTGATAAACCGTGCAGGGCAAAAGAAGCTGATGGGGTTTGGCTACCTCCTGATGGGGATGTTAATGTTACTGTTGACTGTCACATTGTATTTCAAGGTAATGAAATCCAGCACCCATCCATCCATTCCTTATCTAAACCATTATCCAATCCATTGCTGGAGTCAGATACTTTTTATTAACTCCCTTATTACTCATTGTGGATACACTTGTCTGAAGAAAGTAAACTGTTTTCCCCATAGAAACCTTGACAGACAAACTCAACACTTAAAGACCCATTGTAGGATTCATATCCTTCTTGCTGTCAGACTACTGTCCCCAACAGCACTATAGTGTGACCAATCAGTGAGTGTGTTTAAATGACGTCAGAAAAAAATCTAATTATTGTGTTAGTCTGACTAAAACTGGACTTTTAAAATACATGTAAACATAATAGCTAGATTGGAATATATTATTTGAAGTAAGCGATTCCAAAATTTGAGTGGCCCATGATAGAAACTGTTGATTTTACAACTGCTGAAAGATTGGTAATTTTGCTTCAAAAATGGTACATCAATTTAGAGGAAAAAAATTACAGAAAAAGGCCACCAGTATCAATGGTCGTGAGAAGCATAAAACATGTTCACTAACATTTTAAAAAATGTTGCAAGAATCTCTGAAGGAAATATGGAATACTGGAGGAGGACCCCCTCCAAAACTTAGAAAAAAGCCACGGGGCTGATAGTCCTGTTTCCACTGTAAAATATTTTTTGTCCTTTTTTGTTAAAAAAAATAATAAATATTGCTGTGTCTTTGTGTATCCAAACTGACATTCAAACAGTTTGTTGCCATGACAACAAAGCTCTTATCTCAGGCTTAGCCAGAGAGAGGGAGAGGTGGCTAATTTTTCAGTCTCACATAAAGTCAGTCTTAAGTTTTATGAACAGACAGTCTCAATTAGCCAATCTAACTTGACCATTTGAGACCGGTCTACGGCTAAGACCAGTCTTAAACTAAGTTTATATGCAACCGGCCCCTGTTTAAATTTTGTGACCTAATGATATGAAGGAAGTTTGTGTTCCCTGTAAAAATTTGTTTTATGAATGACATTCTTTCCTTCGTGACGTGGAATCCAACATGCGTTCCTTTATGAAAGGGCTCCATTCCCACAAGAGATTCTGTCACTCCTTGTGTTCTAGAAGAGCTCACTGAGCACTGCAAGGAATCTAAGTTGTAATATGTCCCAGCACGTGTTCGGTTTAGCTTTCATTATGCATAAAGTATACTTGACTTGCGTATTATGGTAGCCTAGCAGTAATCTTGGTCGTTATACCACATGTATGTTCAGCGTAAGGTTCTCCTAAAATCGAACCATCAAGCTACAATATCTATGATCAGTTAATAAACATAAATTTACGCATATAACCTCAACAGTGTATTCAGATTATTTTCTTGGGTTTAGTCGCTTTTCCAAGCTGTTGGATCGTGCTTGAATTAATAACTAACAGTTAAAAGTTGAAGATGCAAAATAGTAATTACACTGTGCATTTGTATTGACAGATGCGGTTTGGCGTGGACAGGTTATAACCGTTTGTAATGGTTCGTTTGTAACAATACATATGAGCATCATTACTTGTTTCAGAGTTGGCATAATAACGCTATATTTACAAAATCAGTGTTCATTACTTTAGCTCAAATGTCACGCTCTGTCCGAGGCGATTGGGACACTAAGAAGGACCGAGTTCACTATCATAGTATCACAGGCTCACTGCCAGTAATGCTTCCCTTAGTGACTGACCAGAAATCATGTGAGAACAAACTCGCTTGCAAACAAACTGAAGTCACACCTTAAAGTCACATGGTATTTTGACTGTGCAATTCAAGTACCATTTTTGAGGTGAAATTACCAAACTTTAAGTGCTTGAAAAATCGACAGTTTTTGTTGTGGACCACTCAAATTTTGGAATCATGTATTTCAAGTAATATATTTTGAAATTATGCAAAAAAACATTTTTTTTTCGCTGTGTCGACACTAGCTGCCAGCTACCTTGTTTGTCGATTTTTTTAGTCAGTGACGTAGCAAGTCAAACAGAGAGAGGTCCAATAAGAACAAGCTAAGAGGGGGCATATTGCCACCTATCGTAATGTTAAATTCATGCCAATTTTTTTTATGTCCTTACAGGATTATTACACCTGGGTCTCTGGACTCAACATAAGTCTCATATTTTCAGTAATTTGCATTTATGGACTCGGGCCAGGCAAGTATTATGATAAGTAAACATTATTCCTAGTTGGAAAATGATTCACAGTCTTCCATTGTAACCTATAGCCATTCTGATGCAGTGTTGTAATTCCAACATATTAAAGGATTTGTCAAATAAAATGTAAATAAATGCTGTTGATGCTTACCGAGCATTGAATATATAACACTGACAACATAAAAACAAAGTTTTCTCTGATGAATTATTTTATGGTCTTTTAAAATAAGCCTTCCAAAATGGTGCCAGTTCCGAAAATTAATGAGCTATGCAATCACCTGACCCTATGGCATCATACCAGTGAAAACAAAGCGGGATATGCAACTGTTGCTGCAAGATCCACAGTAGTGCCGAGAGCAGTCGTCTGTAGTGTAACACCATGGAAGAAGAAAATATCTGTCCATCATTTAAATAAAAAAAAAAATTACAAATGATTGGAATTTGACAGGCATAGCATGATGATCGCCACAGATGATTGAAAACAGGACAATGTGTGAATACCGCATCACGACAAAGCATCATAAATTAATATTATTAAATATGACAAATACATGATGATTTGATGCTAAACACTTTATTACTTCCAAATATTCAGTATATCGATATGACTATTATGCCCCGTCATATTATCTATGCCAGGCCATTGGCCTACTCTCTAGTCCTGACTGACTGATGAGCTGTTTGCTATGTATTACTGTAAAATAGTGGGTTGTGAAGTATTGAACATTTAGAATCCCTCCAATCCTTCTCAACAAGAACTGACTGTGTATTTTTGCCTGTTTCAGCTGGTGTATCCATGACCCTCCCAGCTGACCTCTTCCTACAAGCCTGGCGCCCCTCTGCTTTTGCCATTAGTGGCACCATTTGCTGGGTTAGCCAATTCCTCATCGGAATGTGTTTCCCTTACATAGTGGTAAGAAATTATCCCATCAATGGTCGTGCTGGTCATGAATCCAGACTGAAATAAATGGGAGAGCTAGCTCACACTGAAAATTTTGGATTAGTTTGCCACACTGAGCACTTTGTTCAGCCATTTTTTTTTCAACGTAATAAGGCAAATTTATTCCCACAGAAGCTATTCTTGCCAGTCTAAGGACAAATTTAATTGTAAATCACAAAGCACTGAAAGTAGGGATAAAATCAGAAACAATTAAAAATTTCCTTGAATATAGCAATAAGTCTGAGAGCTTGGAGCAAGTTTCACAAAGACAATTTATAAGATTTTAAAGCACAGATATTCCTATCTTGTGAAAATTTGGTTGGCTTAAATGCTAAGAGTGACGGGATATATCCTGAAAAAAATATGTTATACTTGAGCCTACCAAGTATTCAAATCATTTTTAATGAAAACTCAGGATAACCTCAATAATGAGATTCATGTTATATTTCTCCAGTTTATTGCAAATGATTCCTCGTTAGAGCATTCCTTGCCGGTCTTGCCAAATTATAAATTTGCCAGCATACCGACTGCCTTTGATGTGTTCTTGCACTTATTGAGCCATCCTTTTATTTTTCAGCTTTTCTCAGTCTAATCCTTCGACTTCCGAAATCTAGGTCTACAGCTTTTTTTATGGTTTTCCAGATACAATTACAATTAACCACAATTTTATTTGAACAAACCTACAAATTACAAACTTTCCTTGGTTATGAAAAACAACCCAAAAAATAGTCCGTAGGTTTGATTAAAAAAAAAAACGCTTTTTTTGTCCCAAGATTGAGCGTTTGGCATCTCCTGTTGCTCTGCTCTCACAAAACCGTCTCATAAATCAATCAAATAAGGCACAGACAGGAGATATTTCATCAATGACAGAAAAATTATAATGCCTGGGCATATTGTCTCAGCTATTTTGTCGAGTCCCAATGTTACATTGCCTCAACAAAACAGAATATGAAACCACGATGTGGAGAGCCGTTTATGTGATTTTGGTCTCATTATTGTCTTGTGTTGTTTCCCGCCCTGTTCATTCAGGCCTGCTTTAAAGAGCTGTGCTTCCTGATATTTGTGGTGTACTGCATCTTCAGCGGCACGTTCTTGCTCTACTTCATCCCAGAGACGAAAGGCAAGACTATGGTGGAGATCATGGAGGACTTCAAAAAACTCAATTTCAAGGGCATGGAATCCAGTACTGACATGAAAGGTTTTGAACTTGCAACAAAGCTATGAGGTCTTGCCTGAATTGTAATCGACTTCAAAGCCTTGATAGTGGATACACATATGGCAGGAAACTATTAAAAATCTATTTAACTACAGTAGTGTGCAGTGATGATTATACACCACCACCTTCACCTAAAAGGGGTCCTAATATACACAGCCCGGCCACACAAAAAAGTCACCGTTCGGAAATTAATGAACAAATTCTATAATTTGATCATTATTGAGGTCGTCGAGGACGACAGTAAGGCTAAGAGAGTGGGGTAAACTGCCTGAAGGTGATGTTCTCAGATACTGTTTCAACTCTGAAGAACTTTTAAAAAAAGTATAGCTGCCCATGAATGCCATTTGTTGTACTAATGTTAACTGTGAGGACTGTTCCCATGTTGAGGGTCTGTGTGTTCTGTATGATGACCTAGTGAGAGCTTTACTCGAGGCGAGCAAGTCACTATGCACTCATTCTAGGAAGGCGAAGAACAGCAGGCCAGGGTGGAATAAGTTTGTTGCCGGTCATCATGCTGCCGCCATTAAAGCCCATAGGGCATGGGTAATAACTGGTACCTGAGCTGGAACATAAGAACCTGAATGATACTTATAAATATGCATTGCGATATACAAGTAAACAAGAGCAGGCACTGAGTGCTCACTCTATGGCTGACAATCTGCTTAAAAATGACATCACTAACTTTTGGAAAGAGGTAAAAAACCCTCAATCAGGCTAAAATTGCTCTTGCATGCAACATAGAGGGGGTAACAGATGCAGGGGACATAGCTGACCTCTGGAGGCAGCATTATGCTGCTTTGTTTAACTGCATTAAGAGTGAGACTTATCAGGTTGGTAAAATGGAAGAGGAAAATATTTATTTTTACCCCAATGATGTTCTTAATACCATAGGGTAACTTGCAGACAAAAAAGCTTGTGGACTGGACAACATTACAGCAGAGCACTAAAAGTTAGCTGGTCCAAGGCAGGCAGTGTTGCTGTCTATGTTTTTTACTGGGATGGTGACACATGGCACATTGCCATGGTGGCTAAGTGGCTAAATTACCACCACTGACAATCAGTTTGGATTTAAGCCTAAGCATAGTACTGACCAATGTATTTATGCTCTTTAAGAGGTCATAGAGCCATACAGAAGACAGGGTTCTACTATGCTTATTGGCTTCATAGATGCATCCAAAGCATTTGACCGTGTAAACCATTTAAAGCTGTTTAATAAACTCAAGCTTAGGGGGGTTCCCAGTAGCTTAGCAAGCATACTAGCTTACTGGTACTCTAACCAAAGTATGCAGGTTAAATAGGGAGTATCTTATCCACACCTTTTAAAGCTGGTAATGGGGTATGGCAGGGGGGAATTTCAGTGATCTTTTCTGTAAACTCAGACTAACCACCTTTGTTGCCTTGTTGAGGAATCTCACCTTTAAGGTTATGAGCAGTCTGTATCGCTCTACAAATGAGATGATTGTTCTGATGACAGCTCCGACCTGGATCTATGTCAAGTACACGTCCAAGATCTGGGAACACTGGCATGAGTGCCTTTTTTTAGTTTTGTTTCCTTTTCTTTGTTTGTTCATTCGCCCATATCTATGTAATGTATTGATGTATGTAATGTAATGTCTGGTCTGTGGGCCTTGAGCCTGTATTAAAGTATTATATATTATTAATGTTTCAGTTGGCAATAATCATTTTCACCCTGACTGTTGAAGCGCGTCGCTACTTATTTCTTAGAAAATCATGGAAGATGCATCCCTTGATGAGGGAGAAAATGTTACAGTATTTCAAAACGGGCAAGTTATTGGCCATGAAAAAAACCATGAATGACAAAAGCAAGTATTAGGAATCATTTTCACAAACAAATTTGCCTCCACAAAGTCCTGACTTTAAGCACATTAAAAGTTAATGGTTGTGCTCAAGAAAGACCACCGAGTGGTTCAACCATTATGTTGAGAAGACAAGATCTCAGCCAAAAGTTATGGCATTTCTGATCGAAAATAAATGTTCTGGCATTGCATATAGTTATAAAAAAAAAATCAGTGGTTGACAGCACGACAACTTCGTGATGATATTAATATCGCCACTAGTGAAGAGATGAAAGTATCAAGATATACCATTTCCAGACGCCTGTGTGAAAATGATCTGATTGCTCTTGCTGCTGCAAAGAGCTGGCAGCATGAAAAAAAGACTTGCGTTTGCCAAGAAATTCAAGGATTGGATACCAATGGATTGGGAACAAGTCCTTTGGACCAGTGAATCCAAATTTGAAATTGTCTCACCCAATCGCAGAACTTATGTGCGCCATAGGGTTAAAGAATGTTTCAGAAAAGACTGTTTAAACCCTTCAGCGTAACTTGGAAGTGGTAATATTATGGTTTGGATTCAGTCTGCTCGAAAGGATCTGTTGATCTCATAACAATCAATGGAATTATGGATCAAAAGACGTATCACCGCATCCTGGTGGGGCACGCATTGCCATCAGGAAAGAGACTGATTGGTCGGGGATTTTATTTTCAACAAGATAATGACCCTAAACTAGAGACAGCAATTTCAAACTTTTGAAACAAAAAATTATTTTAAAATGTTCCAAAATATTTCGAAAACCGCGTTTCTACCACTAATGCAAATCATTCCAGCATCAACTTTTAATGCTGTTATTACTGTTTAGAACTGATAAAAGCACGGATAATCGCAGATGAGCCTCAACAACAGATCGCTATTACTGATGGTTTTCACTATATTTAAAATGGCATTCACAAAGATACACAATGTAGGTCATTTTGGTTTCAAACCAGTTGCCTGTCTTGTCAGCAATCGAACTCAATTGAAGCACTGATTACTAAAACCCCACAAGTCAAGTCAAGTCAAGTGTGACTTATGGGGTTTTACAAATGTAGTAATAGGTGCTTCAATTCTTTACTGAACCCCTCACACATTGTAATGGTTTAATTTTGCTTTTATTTTAATAGTGGAATGAGACGATCAGTTGTTTAAAACTGCTGCTCTGCTTGGAGGGAGAAGATGATGAGGTGGAACTTTCACCAAATTTTAAAAGTCTGCTCCGAAATGAACTGGAATGAAGTTGTTTTCCCAGGGCAGTTGCTAAGAATTCTGGGCCCCCTGAAAGAATATCAGTGTGAGCCCCCGACATTTTTTACGACAATGGCTGTTATTCATTTTTCTGTTTCTCGGTGTTCTTGACAGTGCTAGATTCAATTCATCTAATTTTTCCTTTCTTGTTTTTTTTTTTTTATAATTAACCACTCAACACAGAGTCAAGAGTATAATTAGGCAAATTCTGAATTATTAGATGTAGCACGTATTCACAAAAGAGGTAACCTGAAACCACATTATAACACCTAGTCTGATCAGAAATAAATGTTCACTAAACCACTCAGCAAATGGGTACTGGGTATTCTATTGTAAAACATCGAGCACTGATGTGAAACAGACAATAACTCAAAGTATACTGTCTAAAGATACAACACAGGGTGGAGCTGTTATAGTGAAATCACAAAGGTAGCTATGTAACTTAATTATTTGAATTTCTTGCAAGTACTATTGACAACACAATGAAATACTTTCTTGTAAAATAAATATCAAAAACTACTTTTAAGTCTTCCTTTCTCTCAACTTGAACTTCAGTTATTTTGTTTGTTCACAGCTTAAGGTCTTTGAAGTCCAACTATCTGCTTATCTGACTTTCAATTGAAAGTCTGGCACGGCTATTAAGCCTCTCCTGGGTTGTTGTAGGTGTAGGCTACAGCTATAATCTGGTTCATCATTTCCTTCACTATCTGAAGTAGCCTTGCTTTAGGGAGATGGGCCTGGCTCTATCAACAGGATGGATAGTGGCTTAAGTAGACTTATAAATAAATCCAGCCTATTTTGCCATTTAATTATATAATTCAAATGGCTGAGAGGACAACGAATATGAAAGTAATTGCCATTGGTACAGCAGTTCACTAATAAATCGAAACAGCCAACCAGTTTCTGCCAGACTCACTCACTCACCATCAAAAACATCTTCAGACTGCTGGTGGTGAGGGTCTACTGCTGGGTCAGGTTCAGATCAAGTGACCACAGCTGATTCTGAGTGGCAGTACATAAAGGTTTAATTATTCAATTTCATATCGCTTTTGAAAACATTTAAAATTATATTTTATGGACTAACTAATGAATAACTAACATACCTAGTCTTGGAATAAACCAAATTTAGATGGGCTTCTCTCTCAGTGCCATAGCTCTAAGCACACAGCTTCAATTTGATATTGTATATGAGGAGGGCTAGCTCTGTAAAATTAGCCCCTGCGTAAACAAGATTTATGGCACCAGAATAAAGTAGCAGTTTAGTTTCAGTGAACACTTTTGTAAGAAGGTAAAATGTCAGCCTTGTCAAGCCATTGTTTCAGTTACACCTAAGGTTACCGCACAGACTGTATGTAGTTCGCTATCCAAACCTAGCCTGGACAGTCACGAGCGCCAAGTACGCAGTAACCACTCATAATAAGAATGGAGGAACGTGTCCTGCTGCTACCAGATTTTTTGACGGTATATTATAATGGCTGGCGAATGATAACCTTGCCGATCTTTTCTGTAGATGATACCGATAAAAACTGAGTAATGTCATTCTTGTCAGGCGATTATTTACTCAGCGGACTGCATGTTAACGTTACATTAACGTAAAGTTAGCAGCTGAACAGCCAGCCTGAACAGCTAACATAGCAAGCTAGTTAAATACCCTCACCTTTCTTTGAAAATAATTTTGTAATTTTCTGGGTCCCTGCTCTGCTGGCCTCTCTCCCTTTATCCTTTTCTGGTGTCCAGATTGGGGTGTGTGAGCTACGCGTACTATTGACTGCCGTACTTCGCGAACCTCGCAAGCAAAAATGCACAATTTTCCAAGAGGAGCATGAAGCATGGACTGAACCATTTTTAAAGGAGGTTTTGAAATTTATTTAATCAGTATTGCATGCCTTTGTGATTAACTCTGATGCATTATTATGAATAGCAGTTAGGTCTATGCATAATAATTTAGTCATGGCGGTTACTGTGGGTTTTGTGGGCCCCAATGGGCTGTGGGCCCTTATAATTGTCATCACCTTTCCCCCTATACAACGGCCCTGTGTTTTCCTAATACTGGAACTGCAGCTGAAAGGGACATTTATTTTTCAATTATACCATAGTCTAGGTCAATACTCTTATGATTGGTTGGCAGGTGTAGAAAGTTCACTCTGTATGAGTCAATTCACCAAACGAGGTTTACCATTACTGTGGTTTTATTGAACTGTCGGAATAAAGCTCGAGCCAGATACATAACATTGAAAGGAGCTTGCTGATCGGGCCATGTCACTCACGTACAGTGGCCGGTGGTAAACACACAATGCAAACCTAGAATCATTTACCAAATGATCTACATCCCTTCTTTTTAGTCAATAATACATATAAACAATTTGAAGAACTCTACGAGACAGTAAGTCCCTTTCTTTTTCTTCTTATTTTTAACATTACCATAAACTGGTTCAGGAAGAGCATTTAACTCGATATATCAACTTCACTTTGACATTTCAGTTTGATTTGGTAAATCAGCATGTCCCAACAAAGTAGTAGTGCATATATTCAACTGATATAATATTATTGAAATCCAACAATGCTGTCAGAATAACATTGGGTATTAAACACAAGACAGAAAATTGTTAAACCTGACAGGTTTTTTTTTTTTTTTTTTTTTAATCAACCAGGGCAGTCTCTGTTCACAGGTATCTTGGGTTGGGCTTGTAGAAGCAACCTGAACGCGTAGTGTATAATCCGCCATTCTGGATGGGGACCTGCACAGGGAAGTCAGGAGTGGGGGTAGGAGTAGATGGGGTTGGGGAAGGTGGCTTTGTGGTGGTGGGCCTTGGTGTGAGTGGTGTGTGTGTCGTGCCTCCCACAGGAGGAGAGCTGGCATCCTGCCAACCCGGGTCGTGGTGCCGGAGCGGAGGCGGTGGAGGCTCTGCCACAGGGAGGATGTGGCGACGGTTTCTCCTGTAGGTCTTGCCGTTGGCCTGGATGACGTAGGACCGATGCTCCTTGCTCACCTCAGAGTGCCAAGTTTGTCGTAGCCCTTTTCCGTCTGCATGCGGACGACTTGCCCCTCCTGTAGAGGCTGCAATGGGCGGCTGGACTTGTCGTAGTGGCGCTTCACTGTCAGTCTTTTGTTGAGGAGCTGGTTGTGGATGTGCCTGCCATACCTCACAGCAGGCTGCAACAGTTTGGTGCTCACTGGAATGTCAGCACGAGTCTGTCTGGACGTGAGGCGCTCAGCAGGAGACCCCAATGCCATGTCCATGGGGAAGTTTCTCAGGTTGAGCAGGTTGAGGAAGACGTGGGTGCCAACTCGGAGCGATTTCTCCATGAGCTGTTTGGCACTGCGCACAGCCCTCTCGGTGAGCCCGTTCGATTGTCGGAACTCAGGGCTGCTTGTGGTGTGAGTGAAGTCCCAGTGTCTGGCAAACTCCTGGAACTGCTGGCTTGTGTACTGTCGACCATTGTCAGTGTACAGTGTGTGTGGCACTCCACGGACAGAAAAATGTCTCCTCATCTTTGTGATGACTGCAGTCGATGTCATGTCGCGGAGGAGGTCCACCTCGAACCAACCAGAGTAGGAGTCCACAAGGACTTAGTAGTGTTTACCGTGCCAGTCGAAGATGTCAGCTGCCACTGTAGACCATGGCAGGTCTGGGACAGGGTGAAGCTTCAGTGGTTCTTTCTGCTGATGTGGTTTGGTGCTGTTGCACATGACGCATGAGAGCAACTCCTCTGTAATGTCCTTTGACATGTCCGGCCAGAAGACAACACTTCTGGCTCTGCGCTTGGTCGCGTCGACCCCTGGGTGGCCTTTGTGGACGATACCGATGTATTCTCTGTGCAGGGAGCTGGGAATAACTGCTTTGTGGCCCTTCATGATGACGCTGTCATCCACACTGAGCTCGTCCCGGTAAGGACAGAAAAGCGCGATGGCAGGCTGGAGCTGGCTTTCTCTGGATGGCCACCCTCTGTGGATCACTGCGCTGAGGGTTTGTAGAACGTCATCCTGTGCTGTGTGCCTTTTCAGTTCCTCGAGATGGGCCGTGGAGATGCACTCCATCGTCATGACCTCGAACTCTGTGGTCTCGGACTGGCTCTGCGAGGTCGTTGTGCTTGGAGCTCTGGAAAGAGTGTTGGTGAGGTACATGCGTTTGCCCTTTTTATAGACGAGGCTGATGTCATAGCTCTGCAGGCGTAGTAGCATCCTCTGGAGACGGGCAGGAGCGGCGTGGATGGGCTTCTTCACTATGGTGACCAAGGGCTGGTGGTCCGTCTCTACGATGATGAGTTTACCATAGACATAGTCCTTGAATTTGGTGCAGGCGAAAACGACAGCCAGTAGTTCCTTCTCAATTTGGGCAAACCGTGTTTCGGTGTGTGTGAGGGCATGTGAAGCGAAGGCGATTAGTCTGCCGTTTTGCACACAAGCCGCACCCAGGCCATGGGATGACGCGTCGCAGGTAAGTGTGACTTGACGTCATAGTAAGCCAGGACCGGAGGGGTATACAGACAGGTTTTTAGACGGTCAAAAGCCTCTTGGTGCTGCTGGAACCAACACCATGCAGTGTCTTTGAGGGTGAGCTGCCACAGGGGTGCCGCGATCTCGCTGAGGTTCTGGATGTACTTGCCCAGGTAGGTGACCATGTCGAGGAACAGCTGCAGGGAAGTAACGTCCGTGGGCACTGGCATCGCGTTGATTGCTGCTGTTTTGGTGGGGTCAGCTTTGAGGCCATCACGGGTGAAGATGTGTCCCACGTAGGACACCTGGTCTAGCCGGAATTTGCACTTGGCAGGGTTTAGCCTGAGGTTCACCTGTCTTGCCCGTTCGAGTACCTTGTGTAGGTTGGCGTCGTGCTCAGCGATGCTTCGCCCTCCGATGATGATGTCATCGACGATGATGGAGCATGGGTAACCTGCGAACAGCTGTTCCATGGAGCGCTGAAACACTTCGCTGGCAGAGATGCTAAAGGGCATGCGCAGGAATCTGAAGTGCCCAAACGGGGTACTGAAGGTGGTCAGCATGGAAGATTTCTTGTCCAATCGTATCTGCCAGAAAGAGTTCTTGGCGTCCAGGACGGAGAACACTGTCGCTCCCCACATCTGTGCAGCTACTTCTTCAACGCTGCACATTGGGTGGTGGGGCCTCTTCAGTGCTGCGTTGAGGTCTTTTGGGTTGATGCACAGCCTGATCTTGTGCTTGTCCTTCTTGTGTGCTGCTACCATGGAAGACACCCAGTCAGTTGGCTCTGTGACTGATGTTATGACGCCAATGCGCTGCATGCGCTGAAGCTCGCCCCTGACTCTCTCTTGCATTGCAACCGGAGCACGGTAGGCAGGGCAGACCACAGGGTGTACGTTGGGGTCCAGCTTCATGGAGTAGGTGACAGGGAGCTCTCCCAGATCGTCGCCAAACAGATCCTTCTACTGGGCTAGCACCTGTGAGCTGAAGTCGGTGTTGCTTTCCACGCTGACCTAGTGGACATCAGGGCTCATTTTGACAATGCCCATGTTCTTGCATGCCCTAAAACCTAGCAGTGGCTGCACCTCCCTATTCACCACAAAGAAAGGCAAGGGGTGGCACTCGTCCTTTAAGCGGCATGGCAGTGTGACCGTGCCACTAGTCTCGATCCTGGTGCCTCCATAAGCGACAAGGTTGACAGTTTTCCCTTACTTAATCAGTTGCTCTCCATTCCTCAGTCTTTTGAAAGTCTTTAGTGACATCACATTGCACCTGGCTCCAGGGCCAACTTTCATTTCAATGCGCTTGTTGTTAATGTCTATGGTAACAAATCCCTTATCTTTCTCGTCTGTCTCGGAATTAACACAGTCCACCTGCCTATCTGTCTTGTCGTCGTCAACTGTCGATTCAGCCACCTTGATTTCGTTTACGTATCATCTTGGGGCTCTACCTAACTGGCTACACGGTTTAGACTTGCAGCACCGTCTGTAGTGATTAAGCTTCTTGCAGCCGTGGCACTGCTTTCCGAATGCTGGACAGTTTTCCCTCCTAGTCGCGTGGCTACCTCCACAGTTTGGGCAGTTTGTTATGGTGGGTGGAGCTGACTGTTGTTTGTGTGTCAGTAAACTACCTGGGGCCGGCTTAACGGCGTCAACACTGGCGGTAGCTGTTGCCAGCGTTTTGCTGCTCTCTTCGGTCATTTCGTGAATGCGGGCGATTGAAATGGCTTTGGTTAAAGTTAGCTCGCTATCCCTCAACAGGGCTTTCCTCAAAGTGTCACTAGTGACTCCACATACGATGCGATCACAGATAAGCTCATCCGTTATTTCTCCGAAGTGACAACACTTGGCCTTAATTCTCAGGTCGCTAATGAATGATTCAATCGTCTCACCTTGCCTCTGATTTCGTGTGTGAAACTTGTGTCTGTCCATCGTCCTGTTGTTTTAAGGATTGCAGATTTCCCGGAACTTTCTTTTCAGACACTCTGGATCCTCTCTGGACTCGGCAGGGACGACGATCCTGAACCCATCTTCCTCAGGATCGCGTACCGCTGGGGCATAGACGAACGAACGTTCCCTCTCAATGGCCTCTGGTCCAGCGATGTTGAGGAGGATGTAAGCCTGGGTCTTTGCTGGCTTGTCGAAGTGTGCAGCGGCAATGAAAATATCGTATTCCCTTTCAAACACTCGCCAATTCTCGGCGATGTTCTCTTTGAAAACGAGGGGGTCGGGTCTGTGAAATCCCTCTGCCATTACCGGAGGAAGAGGAGTAGCAGCTAGCTCGTTTCTGAGGTAAATAAAACGCGACAAGGAAAACACTACACATACAAAAGAAAAGGAACACTACCCATACACGGTAACGACGAAAAATACTGCAAGAAGGTTCATCCCACTTCTGTCACCATGTAGAAAGTTCACTCTGTATGAGTCAAGTCACCAAACGAGGTTTACCGTTACTGTGGTTTTATTGAACTGTTGGAATAAAGCTCGAGCCAGATACATAACATTGAAAGGAGCTTGCTGATCGGGCCACATCACTCACGTACGGTGGCCGGTGGTAAACACACAATGCAAACCTAGAATCATTTACCAAATGATCTACAGCAGGTATGCATTAAACCGTGGAACGCACAGCTAGTTCGGCTATGGTAGTTTCACCGTTCAAAATTCATCTGCTAACCAACCTGTAACCACAGCAACATTAGTAAGCGTCGCAGTCAAACTGTCAACTGTCGAGAGCTGAGCACAACAAAACGCAAATGGATGATTTTAACATTTCTTTTAACGTATTTGGAGAGTACAAGAATTTGAAATAAAAATTAATCAATTAAACTGAGGAATTAACAAATGAATGTTTGTGTTATCTGCTATTCTTTATTTCAAATTTAAACAAGAGTTGTCAGAAAGACAACAAAGCTCGCCGGGGCAAGGTTAAAGTTTTTCTGCACGCGGACGGACGCGGACGCCGGGGGTTCGACAATAGCTCTCCGGACGTTACTCGTCCCGGCGAGCTAAAAATGACCATCGCTCTCCTCACACTGTCAAACTGTGGCTATCTGACATGGTTGTAAAAGGGACTGGAATTATTCCGCGTCATAACCACAGTAAGCTCTTGGTTCATAAACTTCAGATTCAAAACTACAGTACAAAACCTTCACCAAAATTTTCTGAATGCTTTAATGTGATATTGCTGGTAAACGACCACGGAATAAGCAGGATAATCAACTTGCTGGTGTGCATCACACCATTTTAAGGCACTTTGCGGAGGCAACCACCCGACACGAATCCCACGTCATGCCTTAAAACTGTGGGATGCACACCTACGAGTTGATTATCCCCTACATGTCAATTACATTTTTGGACATTCTTTTGCATCATTCGGCATACAGCAGAGAAAAATAAACCTTCATTTGCACTAATATGAAAGTCATTAACACCGTTTTGAAAGTCAGCAGCAACAATCAACAAACATTAAAGTGCATATGGCATTTATTGACATTTTTATCACACCATTTGAAATTCAGTAGCATTTCTGGACCGCGTCAGTGCAGATAACACAATATTCACATGATTGTACAAACAATTGAACGTTCTTTCCATTCAATACACAAATATCCATGTTTAATAGAACTGTACATTTTTGCCTGATTTTTGCATCATCAGTGTGATAAAAGATTAGGCATGCCCTCAAGAGAGGTGGTGTAATCTTTGTCATAGAGAACGGAATAAAACCATTTGAACATTTCCTCCAGGTCATTCGGTTCGTCAATGTGTTTAGACCTCTGAGAAACATAGCTACTGTTCAATTGAAAATAGGTGTTAGTATATTGAATGGATAGAACATTCAATTGTTTGTACAATCACGTGAATAATTGTGTTATCCGCACTGACATGGTCCAGATATGCTATTGAATTTCAAACAGTGTGATAAAAATGTTAATACGTTACAGGCACTACTTGCGCTTGCTGATTGTCACAACTGACTTTCAAGACGGTGTTAATGACTTTCATATTTGTGCAAATGAAAGTATATAATTCTCCGTTGTATGCCGAAAGATGCAAATGAATGTCCAGAATGTAATTGAATGCAGTTTAAAATGCCAAAATGGTTATTGAAACTATGGTATACGCAGAAATTTGATTTTTGGTGCTAATGTTTCATGGAGCTACTGGTCACCATTTCACACATATTAATGCATATTTTCTCATAATGAACAGCAAAAGGTGTTAGAAATTAGAATAAGTCTGAAAATGGCAAATTTGGGTTCTCCTTAGAAAAATGTAAGTGCTAAAACAGTCATACATGTGGGAACTATATGGGATGTTAGGCTGCACCAACACTGAGCTAGCTTGCTACAGGTATTTCTCAGTCTGTGATTTCAGTGTGTCATTTTGCCACTGGTAACCGCATGATAACTGGCTAGTCACCCCATCGACTGGATGATAATGACACTAACATTAGCTAATAATCTGAAATACTCTCTTGTAAGTAAATAATGAAGCGTGAACAGTTTTATCAATTGTTCTAAATTTTTAAGGTTCATATTTAATGTTAAAAACATGTTAACTTGTATCTGCAGGGGAAGTTATTTCATAGTTATTTACTTAAAGAAGAGACACCGTATCAGATACTTTATACACATTGTGCCTTTCCTAACACAAAAACTGATGGGACACCTTTTTATTCTGCCAGTATATTGTGGTTAAGAGCCATTGCCTTAAAGTTCAGGCAGGTGGTGATAGTCACCTTCTTCAATTTTCCTGAAACTTTGGTGGTTTTATGTCCCAACCGATTAGGGGGTCAATAAATTGCAGGCTGAAATAGGGCCTAAACTGCCAAATTATCAAAATTTGATTTTTGGGTTGCTATTATTCACTACGCCAACTTTATCCCAAAGTAGAAGTTAGAAAATTGAATTATTGGGGGATGGTCAGTGGAAATAGCGATTTTTGGCCTGGGATCCTCATCGCGCAACATATAGGGGGTGATTTAATATGGCCGCAATCCATTTTTGTCACTAGTTTGCACCCCTTAAGCCCCTGCCACACTGTGGTGACTATTGTGGTGAATCCTCGAGGACTGGGGGGGATTATATTTGTCATCGTCATTCGCCAGTCTGGGGCCCCGTCTCGACCAATACACGAATGCCCTAAGATTTTGATACGCATGCTGTAGGTATTTTGTAAGACTGCCGTAGGTATGTCGGCGAGTAGGAATCATGGAGAATCACGAATGTATATGATCGCAGTACGAACTCACTAGACGAGTACGGACGCAGTACGATTGACCGAGAATGCAGTGCGAACGCAGTAGGATTGAGTACAAATGTTGGAAATGTGGATGCGCCGAAATGTACAACTTCTTTCATGGGGTCAAGACTTCACAGTTGCTCAACGGCAACTGAAGTCTCACAGTTTCGAATGCGACTACAGTATTTCAGTATTTATACACTCGCCATCATGGGGGGGGGGGGGGGGGTTTCCCATGGTTTGCACTCAATCGTACTAGAGTCGTGCTCAGTTGTACTAATTTGCGGTGGTTTGTGGCGTATGCGTATTGGGTTCACGGTAAATCGACTCCATTCGTCTCGATTCATACTGCATTCACGTCAATGCGTACTAGGTTCTCAGGGCATTTGTGGTGCATATGTAGTGAATAAGGCAGGCATACAACATACGTGCCTATTCTTCCCTCTTCGTTGGTATACCTACTATGCGACAAATTCAAAATCCAACCGTCAAATTGTCGTGATTGGTCATAGTCATTCATGCTCCCGTGCCTCACTACAACCCCCTACAAATGTTCAAGAATATATGCGAATCGCCACGACTGGCTCCAAGAATGCAGTAGGAATGCAGTGCGATGAAAAATAAATCGCGCTTGGACCGCGAATGTTTTGAACATTTCAAAACACTTGTAGCCCCTCTGAGGCTGGCCAAGAATGCTGGCGAATGAGGGAGAATCCACCACAAGCCCAATGCGAATTGCCAAGATTTTTTCACTTTTTCTAGTTCATGGGAATTCGCCCTCCTAAGTCGCCACAGTGTGACAGGGGCTTTATACTCTGTGCGCGATCAGTGCCCCAGAACTTTTACAACTGCACCACATTGGTATGTAGTTTGACTATCCATTACAGGTGAGAAAAAGTTGGGACAGTGCATGCGCACACTAATAGCTGGCACGAAACATGGTGAAATGGTAAAATTTGACATATTTCAGCGCCACCTGGTGGTGTGCGGCTGTGCGCGGTCCACCGACAGGGCTAAGGTTTGTTGCAAAATGAAGTATGGAGATCACCATTTTAGTTTATGAAAGCCATTTCTTGGGATAGGGCCGACTGTCAATAATAGGTGGCACTTTACGAACAGATGTACTGGTACGTGTGGAAAGCAATATCCACTCAAAATTGCACGATTGGTCAAGTTATGAAATACCCAGCCAGTATCCCAAGGATATGATTTCATGAATTATGTCTTTAGCCTTTATCAATGAAAGTCCAATCACAAAAATCATGGGATATTCCTTGCACATGTCAGTATGAGCTGCTATTGGTGCATTTCGATGGTGTGTCCCAGTATAACAGGCCCTGTGATGGACTTGACCTTATTTCAGGCAATGATTTTTGATTTTTCAATCAGCTCTGGCATATGTGTGGTTTCATTAGTTACATCAATTATTGATTGCGGGAACCACTGGAACTTCATGTTCACTCCATTGTTTCAGACTATGGAAAAGCCACTTTTTCAATCTGAGGTTTTATCCAGAATCATCCAAGTATGTGAACGCCCTTTAAGTGTCAGATCTGGCTTGGATGAATATACAAACATTCCCAATGTATACGAAACTGGCAGTTTTTTTTTTTTTTTTTTCCACCAAACAACTTCTTGTATAGTTACAGGCCCATTTTATACAGGTGGATAGACTTGCATGCAGACTAGGCTTGGGCGATATCCAAAATTAAATATCTCAATATTTACAATAACTGCAAGTTTAAGGGTGAAGGACATCTCAAACAAAAGGATTTCCTTGGGATTTTCACTGCGCATCTCAGCTGGATCAATCATGAGCAATTTTGAATAGATACTGCTTTACGCATGCACAAGTACATCTGTTTTTAAAGTGCCACCTATTATGGACAGTAGTTCTTATCCCAAGAAATGGCTTTCATAAACTAAAAGGGTGACCTCTATACTTCATTATGCAACAAACCTTTGCCCAGTAAATCGACTGCGCACGCCACCAGGTGGTGCTGAAATACGCCAAATTTTAATGTTCGGGGCCACCTGTTGGTGTGCACATATACTATCCCAACTTTTTTCTCATCTCAGATAGATCGTCTAACTACATATCAGTGTGGTGCAGCTGTAAAGGTTCTGGGGCTCTGATCGCGCGCAGAGTACAAGCGGTGCAAACTAGTGACGAAAATGGATTGTGGCCATATTGGAGCGCCCCCTATATGTTGCGCAAAGAAGATCCCAGGCCAAAAATTGCACTTTCCAAAAACCATTCCCCCTATAATTCAATTTTACTTTGGAATAAAGTTTGCGCAGTGAATTAGAGCAACCCAAAAATCTAATTTTGGTAATTTGGCATTTTAGGCCCCATAGCGGCTTGTATTTCATTGACCCCTAAAACCCAAACCGGTATAGGTAGGGCCAAAAATGGGGGGAATTTTCTAGTTAGGGTAGGTACATAAAACCACCATAGTTTCAGCAAAATTGAAGAAGGTGACTATCACCACCTGCCTGAACCCTACAGCCAATGGCTCTTAATGGATGCATCAGTACACCCATTTGATTAGTATTTGATCAGGTTGTGTATATTTTGTGAATGAGTGGGCTGGGGCGTTAAAATAATTCTTACCCCCCGGACCATCATCACATTGCTACTGCCACTCGTCAAACTGCAAATATGTGCACACTGTGTTAGTATGAGCCATTTGCAGACATTTTCTTGCTCCATTTTTCCATGACGTCTTTGTATTCACCTGATCGTTTTTTCAAACTGGAAATACAGTTACAAAAACATTAGACATGGAAGTGGGTAAGTGTATGGGGCTGCCTAAGGTCAATATGACCCATACTTTCAGAATCGCCACAAGGCACCTAAAATGGTATTTTCTGTCTTCACTCAAGAGTGCACAGTACCTGGGTTTAACACTTTCAGGCCCAAAAACCTAAATGCATGGTCCACAATCTAGCAGAAGATGCGCATCAGGCAGGCTGACATGCTAAGATTAGGGTTAGCTGCAGGGGAAGGAGAGGAAAGGCCAAGAATCCTAAGAAATGCAAGTTTTTGTGAAACCGCAGGAGAAACGAACAGACCCAATGTCTCAAAAAACCTGCAAAGTAAATTTGTGGGGATCAAGAACAGGGTGTAGGAGACATGAGCAGGAAGGTTATGGGCCTGGAACAGGCCACTGTTAAGGAAAGTATCGTTTATCATGTGAATGTCAACACAATGGTATCATTTATCACGCAGATGTATGATGCCATTAAATCTGCAAAATGTAATATCAGCAAAAATAAAATTCAACAGTACTAAATAAAAAAAAAAAAACAAAAAAATAAACATTTCAGCTGAGCAGATCTTTATTTAATCTCTGCAGCAAATAGCCACAGACTACGGACTCAAAAACAGCGTACAAAAACAAACATCTATAGAAAAACTTAAGCTTGTATTGAAACACATACCAAAAACCAAGAAAAACATACTTGTCATCAAAGAACAACCTTGGGAAGAAAAAATAGCAGTAACGTAATATATTTTTCCCAAAAATGTACATATTGGTTCCGTATGCATGTTTCTATACAAAAAGTGTTCATTCAAATAATGATTACATGTGTGAAACGATTTAGATAATCTGGTCTTTCCTCCAGTCCTTTTTTACCCACTGCGCTGTGTGATCAGTATTGGGAAGGCACTTTGCAACAGAAATCTCACAAAATGAATAACTACATTAACTGACTTCATGCAATCACAGGAATTTCCTGTTAACCAATACCAAAGCAATAAAGATGCATGATCACAAGTCCAATTCATGAACATCTGATGAGTGAAAAGCTTGAAATACTTTTATGGTCTCTAAAACCTAAAGCACCTTGTTGAATGGAGAATCTGAAATTCACACAGGATCTGGGTGGCAACAACTCCATAATAATGTGCAGATGCACAATTATCTGCATAAATATTAGAGATTATGAGAGACTATGGCAGTACAGGAAGTCTCTCTGCAAATCATTGAAAGTACAATTAGTGATTCTTTATAAATGCTGTACTTTACACTGATCATCAAAACCAGAAAGAAAACAAAGAAGTGAAGGCCAGGAGGCAATTAAACCCCCTCATTTCCAAAACCAAAATTCCCTGACTTCTTTCCTATGCAGATATGCAGTAAAATTTCTTTATATGTACAATGTATATGATAATCATTGATATACATAAAATACTGCATGCATGTAAGCATGTGTGCGCGCGTGCGAGTTTGTGGAAAAAAAAACCAATATCTTTATAATTCCATAAATTAAAAAGGAATGTACAAATCTAATATAGTAAATAATTTCATTAGACAAATTAAACACACAAATCCACTGGTTAAATTAGGTACATTCAACAAACAAATGCATATACACACCTTTCGGTCTCTCACACTATCCCCTGGTGACCTAGAACACAAATTTAGATTGAGAAAGCCCCTCCCAGTGCTTCAAACATTTACTAATCAAATCTTGATTAAACAAGCTTGGCCATGGGGGTAATGGAGATTCATAAATATATTTCACATCCTTTAACAGTACAGCCTCTAATTTTGTACCTCAGCAAAATCAGAATTTCTTCACCAAATAAACTTTATGTACATCTAAATGAAAAAATTAGGGCATGACCAAACTTTAATGAGTTAATCTGTACCCATCTGGTTCAGTTTTGAACCCCTTCTCCAATGGGAGCCGTGTTATAATCGCATCTCTGAGATTCAAGAATTATTCTAAAAATACAGTATGAGAAATGAACTGAGCCCAAAATGATCCGTTGGTAGAATATTAGAATTCCATTTCCATTTTGGAAATACGTTATATTTAATATATGACGTCAATGCAGTCTGATTATCTTTCATTCAGTAGATCGTTATTAAGCCATGTTTGCAGCAAAAATGCATTAAATAACGGCCATACACTTGTAGGATGACTATCTTTGCAACGTAGTTAACATTTTTAAGTTACAGAAGTACAGCAAGGCCAGTTACTTCAATGTCAGACAGACCCTTATTATATGACCATTTTCTGACGTGATTGACGAGGCCCTTAAAGTGTTATTCATTCAGGAACAATACTGTCTTAACATTTACATCAATTGCAAGATTCTCATTAGAATGGAAAAACTGATTTTTGCTTGTACCCATATCAAGGGTGGCCTGAGAGCTGAACACACTACTACAGAAGAGAAGACATGCAAACTGACAAATATGAGCAAATTTAGAAAACATCTTCAGCTGCCGGGTTCACTCTTTTGGTTAAGTCGCCGCATTGCAGAGCAGAAGTGACAACCAGGGCGCGGATTCGATCTCTGGTCTTACCAGCCGGCAGTGGTCGGCAGCTTTTTCAGTGCAGCGCCTAATTGGTGCTGCAGAGATGCAAACTGGAAAGGGACAGTCGGACAGTCATTAAAAATAGACGCTTTGTTCATTGCCCAAGCGCCTCCCATTGGTCGGCCGGGCGCTCGTCAATAAGATTCTAAGCTTGCTCGTGTTCAGGTATTCTCTGCCCTCGTTCTGAACTTGCAAAGTTTCGACCTATGACTGAAAATAAGCAGTAGTTGACAGGCAAGTGCTTTGGAGGAGAGCTACGAACCATCCCTCTCTCCCGAGTTGGCAACAAGGGGTCGCACACGAGCAAGCTTGTACATAGTTCTTGAATTAGGCATTCCAGATTCAGGTGGGATTATAGATGCCAAATTAACAAAAAAAAAAAAAATAAAAATATCTTCAATTTCGCAAGACATGCTCAGCATTTAGAAAGTGTGGTGTAAATACAGACAGCACAACAAATAACAGAAACACTTCAAAAACAGTCAACGTGACAACACAATGCGTTGCAATTTCACCATATTATAATGGAAGTGTTTCCAGGGGACCCTTAAAAGTGATGAGCACATCTGGACAAGCTTGTTCTCGCCATGACTGGTGACTCATGACGTTACTTAAGTTGACTATAAAACAGTGGTGCTGGAAAATGACCCAAAATGTGTTTTTGATTTCGTTTAACGCCGATTAGCTGACGAAAGTAACCTGACGAAATACACAATTAATTGTAAAACACGCCACGTCTTCTGAAGATTACCAGGCCTTTAGATCACCTGAACTGGGCACATCAAGGGAGTGCAGTGACAGAGTTAGTGAAGCGAACGAGGGGGAGGGGGTTCCCCCCATCCCCTGAAAGCGGGAAAATTTTTTTGCATGCAAACATAATTACTTGGCAGACTGAGCATTTCAGATATATAAATTGGCAGCAATGACGGGTGGATTTCTATCTGTTGTATTTTCCGCCAGAGTCCTGCTATGAGCAAGCAGTTTATTCTGAATACTTTCTAGAATGTTAGTAACTTTCATATTTGGTGTACTACATGTAATTAACAGACACTTATGAGATATTTGAATAAATAAAGCTTCACACCTTTCTTTTGTCATGTTTGCGGTTTGAGATAATTTAACAACATTTAAGGCATAAGACCTGGCATGTAAACTAAATAAAAATGTCTCTGATGATGAAACAAAATAATAGGGCCAACTTCTTTAACTTTCTCGTAGAATGTTTATAAAAATAAAGCTTTTTATCCGTCTTGTGAATGATGTTGATGATTTGACAGATATAGCTAGCCAGCAAGCAAAGAAACTGGAGCGATTAATTTGCAGTAACAGGACGAAGTGCGCACAATATCCGTTCTGCCCTTGTATTTCAGCAGAGAGTATACGGCAGTCCCTGTATTCTTAAGAGCATATTTTCGTGTTCGAGTTAATTTGCATGTGCCCAAAGTATCGCTCCAAAAACTCAATATTTCTTTGATTTGTTTAGCTAGTTCACTTTTAAATTCCGTTTCTTCCCCTCGAGGGTATGTCATCATTTTATGACTCTTGGTTTTCTGAACCATTTGGCTATATGAGATTAAGGTTGAAGTTCTGAACGGCTCCATCAAATTACTTCGATTTTGACAGAATATAACTTTACACTTGAAGCCCAAGAAAGGGCGTACACATGTACCCTTGCAAGCTAAATGCATTCACACAAGCACATACCAATGGGGAAAAAAAGTGACACAATCGTTATTAACGTTATTATTATTCACTAAACCGAAGAAAATTGAAAAATTATTGAATGCAGACTCATGATCTTGGGCTAACTCGGGGTTAACTGATGAAGAATGCTTAAACAAATAAACTGTAAAATAGCCAAAGTTTTGGTACGAAGCTAGAAGACTGGACGAACACACTACGCTTGAGTACGAACGCAGTACAATTGACCGAGAATGCATTACGAATGCAGAAGGATTGAGGACAAATGTAGGAAATGAGGATGCAGAAAAGTACAACTTTTTTATGGGATCATGACATCAGCTGGTCAACGGCAACTGAAGTCTCATAATTTGAATGCGACTATTTATACACTCGCCACCATTCACGGGGGGTCTTCCCACGGTTCACACTCATTCGTAGTGGAGTCGTGGTCAATCGTACTAATTCGGAGTGTTTCGTGGCGTACGCGTATTGGGTTCACGGTCAATCGCCTCCATTCGTCTCGATTCCTACTGCATTCGCGTCAATGCATACTAGGTTCTCAGCGCATTCGTGGTGCATATGTAGTGAATACGTAGGGCAGGCTAACAACATACGGGCCTATTCTTCCCTCTTCATAGGTATACCTACTACATGGGCCAAATTCAAAATCCAACCATCAAATTCTCGTGATTGGTAGTGGTCATTCTTGCTCCCACGCCTCAGTACGACCACTTACGAATGTTCAAGAATATAAGCGAATCGCCAAGACTGGCTCCAAGAATGCAGTACAATGAAAAATAAATCGCATTTGGACCGTGAATGTTTTGAACATTTCAAAACAGTAGTAGCTCCTCTGAGACTGGCCAAGAATGCCAGCGAATGAGAAAGACGCACCATGAGCCCAATACGAATTACCAAGATTTTTTCACTTTTTCTAGTTTGCGGGGATTTGCCCTCCTAAGTCGCCACAGTGTGACAGGGACTTTAGCAAACGCACTCCTGTGTGGAGGAAACCATACGACCTATCTGGCAACAATGGGTAAGAAATGGGGATAAGACAGCGGAATTTGTTTAAACTTCTGACGTTCACATGAAGATCAATTATACGTTTGGATTAAAGGTTGGAGGCGATGTTATCGGCCAATTTTTTCAGAAAAACACAGTTTTTTGGGAGAAAACAGTAGGATCAGTGAGTAAATAAAGTTGTTTGCAATGTGTTTCGAATCTCTTCCATGTATTTAATTCAGGAGCGCTAATTTTTTTTTAGTGCTGGACGACTCCGCACTAGAAAAGGTCCGCTGACTGCTGAGTATTGTCACAGCAGAGCCAATCGTGTGATCACAATGATAAATCAAACCATTTCAATTTTAGCTCATTTTCCAAAGCCACTATCAGAAGTCTGACTTAAACTAGACAGTCAGGGCAGATGCAAACCGCATGGGTGTAGCCTGTACAGCGTCCACAAGGAAGTATGCATGTTCAGCACAAATTATTCGACCAATACTGTCGCCATGGCAACCAAAATCGATAGGTGTCATAAGTGAAGGTAACACATCTATCCCAAATATGAAAGATGAAAGTAATCCGTGAAAAATTGCAGCCTGTACTACGTCCACAAGGAAATCTCTCTGTTTTGCCACTGATTTGCACATTATTCTGCAAATCCAGTCGCCATGGCAACAGAAATTGATAGGTATCATATGTGACGTACAACACATGTTCGTACCAAATATGAAAGTAAACGGTGAAAAACTGCAGCCTGTACTTCATCCACAAAGAAATCTGTTTTGCCACAAATTTGGATATTATTCGGCCAATACTGTCGCCATGGCATACAAAATTGTTAGGTGTCATAAGTGAAGTGCAACACGTCCTGACCAAATATGAAAGTAATCAGTAAAATATTGCAGCCTGTACTGTGTCCGCAAGGAAATCTCTATGTTTTGCCACTAATTTGCGCATTATTTGGCCAATACGATCACCATGGCAACCAAAATCGATAGATGAAGTGAAGTGTAACACATGTCGATACCAAATATGAAAGTAATTGGTCAAAAATTACAGCCTGTAGAGCGTCCACAATTAAGTGCCAACAGACGCGGTGGCGGAGACAACTTGCATAAATCCATAGTAGCTGCCCGACTTCGTCCGGGGGCTACAATAATATCATGGGGGCTCTTCAAGATGCTTCCTCACATCTGCTCTCCTCCCATGACCCAGAAATCGTTCCCCCTCTGCCATCAGGGAGGATCTTCCAAATCCCTTCAATGCTACTTGAGACAAGGAGCTAGGAGGCTTCTGGAGGACCTTAGAGCGAAGGCACTCAGGTATATCATACACAGAAATCTTTTATCAAGCGGCCTGACCTATAAAATCGGCACAGATTTCTCATTTGGCATTTTGGGCCTCTGTCCGCTCGTCTCTTTCTTACATCCCACTCTGTCATCCGTGCTGGGAGTAGCCAAGATGCAAGGAAGAGTGAGGGAAGCGAGGAGACAGGTTTGTGTAATGAAAAGCACCCACTGAGTCACAAACTGTGCAACAACAAGTGTCTAAATGTTCATCACTTAAGGGTCCTCTGGAAACACTTCCACTATCGTTCGGGCTAACAGCAGTGCGTTGGTGTACTGTGCTCACTGTAATGTGTTTTCTGTAAGTGCAAAGTGTTTCTGTAATGTGCTGTGTCAACTGTGTAGAAATTTTCTATAATGGGTTGTGTCATCTATAATGTGTTGTATTATCTGAATTTACCGCTCATCTTCTAAATGCTTAGAATGTAATGTCAAATTGATGAAGATGCTTTCTTAATTTGCTTGTGTTTTGTCCATTTACTTCAGTTTTCTCATGTTACAGTGTGTTGTTCTCTAGGCCAACATACAAATCTCCCATAAAATTGCGCTCAAAGAAAAGTGATGCCGTGATTTGAATATGCTGCACACCCTGCAAATGGCAAGAACTTGTATTATTTGCACATGGTTTAATGGAGCTACAGTGCAATTTCACTTGAAACGCACGGTTTCCTTTTATCAAGCGAACACCTTTGTGCATTTCACTTTGCAAGTCAAAAAAATGGACACTGTTAATCTGCATTAAGCCAACAGAAATGTCATTTTGGGGTTAGCCCAATCTCCCTTGTCTTTCACTTAAAAATACATACAACAGTCAACGAAAGATGTGTATCAAAGAGCAATAGGCATAGCTTGCTTGTTTAACTGAATTCCATGGTGTGACTGGAGCTCTATCAGTTGCTGAATGAGGTTGGGGAGGATTTTGTTACGAAGTACATAGTCCTATAAATGACGCCAACCTTTTAAATTAACAAGAAAATATATAAATGTATCTATATACATTTTTTCCAGATTGGAAATAGTAAAAAATGATCTGTAGCTATTCAATCCATGAGACACAGGTTTGAGAAACCAGGGTAAAACTGTCGTCAGGCAGAGGTATAAACATATAATTGAGAGGTTTTGGACATCAGGCAGGAGGTCTTAGGAGACAGCTGAGGATGGCTAATACCCAGTCCATGCTTACTTGGTGCCCATACTCATGCTAGTGTGGCCAGCTTCAGAGTCTGCTAGAGAGGATGCAAAAGCCGACTGGACAATCTGGAACCCAAATGACTCGAGTAATGACATGTTCTGTTGAGGAGAGAACGGGGAACCCAGGGAGGTGGCTAGCTCTCCAAGGTTGGTACCTGCCACAGTGAGCCCTTTCTGAGCACCGCTGTTGTGCACCCGCTGCACATGTTTGTTGAGGTAGGACTTGGAACGGAAGGCCTGGCCACAGTCGATGCAGGGGTGCTTCTTCTCAGGGTCACTTTTGAGTTTGCTGCCTCCCGCAGATGGGCCCCCACTCCCACTGCAGGAGAACACTCCTATACTGTCATCTTCAGCCTTACGCTTAAGATCTCCTCCATCAGAAAGTTCCCCGAATGAAGCATCAGAGCTTTCAGAGTCTTGATGCAGACATTTTTCTGTCTGTTCTTGCCCATCTAAGAGAAAAAAAAATAATCACAAAAGACCATCAAGGAGGAGCCAACATGAAATGGTACAGTGTATCTACTTCGGTTAGATCCTCTTGCAATGACCACATGCCGCACTTTCAACTTCCAGAACCAGAAGGTGGAGGTGGGAGGGTTGAGAAAACCTCAAATTTTTTTCTACTCAAAGGTAGAAAGATTATAAATTTTAATCTTTGATAAAAAAAAGCATAAAGCATGCTGAAAGCATAAAGGAACATAATTTCATCAGCTACATCTGACAGGTAGTAATCTCATCATTTTAATGTTGGCATCCTCATAGCAGACCCAGCAGATGAGCCTGCACCTAAGCACAAACAATAATATAAAGCAGGGCTTCTCAACCATGTTAAAATAAAGCAATAACTTTCAATAATCTACAGCTGATACAGATTTTACCCAAAAAAAAAATATAATGCCCAGAACTAGAAACTAGAAACAGAACAAGAAAGTCAAATGAGACTAAAACAACTCACGTCACCCTGATTTTAATCCTAAAACTATAACAAACGGATCATTCTTTTAAATTGTATTCTATTCATTGTGGGAATTGTTAACCCTTGTAGGCCATTTTACAGCTTCTATTATATCATATAACTATCCATGACATGAAGAATACCATTCCCATGTTCATATAGTTCTTATGTGAACTGCAAATAACAACATATAAAACAAGTAATCCATTTAACTCTTCACTTTATTCCAAGGTTGGACTCTTGGCCGCCAGAACTTATTCCCTGGGATATAAGAACCAAGTTACACCTGGTTTGGCCACATCCTATGGGTCAGCAGCATTGGGAAACATTTAAAACAAGTAGACAATGAGAATTAAGACATTGTAGCATCTATAGCATCCACTACATTGAACGGGTCTTCACAGGGACCAAGGTGTAGTCACAGACTGCTCAGTGCATTAATCTGAGAAAATGAATATGCAAACTTCCTATGACATGTACATGTCATGAGCAATATAGCCCATATTCTTTGTATGGCACAAACACAATGTACCAAACAAAGATATGCCAGAACATTATCATCACCACAATACATTGTTCTTTCCTAAAACTGCACCATCAAATTGTCATCTCCACAAATCCCCAGACCCAGGATTTCCCAGCAGATCATTTCCCAGAGCAGCAGACTCCCTCCACCAGCTGCTTTTCAACTGGCTTTGCATCCTCGCTGAACCTTCTTCGCCCCAAACTCCTGTCGTTTCTTGGCTTGTTCCTCTTCGAACCACAGTCAAAAGGTACTCACCAATGCTGACTTGGAGCACTCCCAAGCCAGGCTGCTTCAGATAAGCTGAAACCCAGTAATGCTTAGGTGCCATTTCTGCAGCATCAAATACGTCGACTACAACATATGACGGTTTCACTTGTCATCTACGGTGTGCACGCCAACCTTGGCATGCGCTGTTGATACGAGATAATGGGCCTCATGCAAGAAGCAATATAAGAACTAATTTTCTCTTATTTTTGTTCGTATCTCCAATTTTTTCTTATTTTGTTCTTACTCATTGATTTCTGGGATGTGCCAATGTTTTCTTGTTTTTGCTCCTCTCTTAGATAAGAGAAAATTTTACAAGTGGTCTAGAGCACTCTTACGAAGAGAACAGAAAACTGAAAACTGCAACCTCTGTCCACAAGTTGCCTGTCGAATGCACAGAAGCACAAGTTTTAATGCCTAAACATTAAAAATGCATCATATAATCAAATTTTGATTGTTTTATGTTTTTGAGAAATTACAATGATATTATTATTTAAAGAGTTTGTCCTAATTAGGACTAAGCTATTAAAACCCTTAGATACTTGCATGCTTGGTGCTTCTGAATGGCTTACCTATTGCTGTTAGACACTCTGGCCATCCAGGCCTTGCGCAGAGAGCGCGTTTTTAGAGATCGCGCGGATCCGTTTGCTGAGACAGATGAATGGCTGCTGAGCAAATTTTGGGCGCTTTCACACTAGGTACGATTGTTCCGTACCATGCCACAGTTAGATCGTCCCACCCTCCTGCTGGTCAGCTTTCACACTAGTAATATCCTACCTAAACCGAGTACACTTGCATGCAAGTCATAATTCCGATACAGCGTGTTTGCACCTAGGTGGTTTTAAATGTGGAACGATTTTAAAGGGAGGCGCCAACATATTTTGGGGGGTTGAATAATTGAGAAAGGGGTTTAGAATATTGATATGGAATATGAATATCGCGAAAGCATATGCTGCGTGTGCGCTAGCAATCTGGTGCGTCATCTGTAACATGGATTACCAAGTAAAGCAACACGAAAAATTAAACTCAAAATTTTCTTGACTGAATGCTTGATGTTTTTTCACATCCGAATCTTTCTCTGGGTAACCAAATATCAAGGTAAGTCAAAGATGTACTGATTACATTCGACATCGGTGGAAGTTGCATATGGAATTCTTTCGCCTTTGCGTTTTTGGCCGATTATGCTGTCCACTGCCTCATACCACGAAAATGTATCTCTCTCATAACTTGAGCTGCCAGACTTTCATACTGCGTCCCTGACTCCCGCATTTTCAAATATTGCAGCCGCATTTTCTTTAGTTTGTCACGGCACTGATCTATTATTCTGTGATAACCACGCAAATGTAACTACTCCCGAATTACTTCATAAATCTCAGAGTTTTTGCTTGTAGTGTCCAGTTGTGATTGTATGTTTTTGTCCGGCTATGTTTCAAGCAAAAATTGAATTTCATTGTTTGATTGGAGATATTTTTTCGCCGCTGCATTTGTTTGAACAAAAGAGGCGTGACACAACAGTAATCCTTCCGTGCTTAAGTACGGTTGCTTTCATATTCGGTACGAGTACGGATGAACCATGCCTGAGTACGGGTGAATACTGCCCGTGCACGTCACTTGCCTTTATATGGCGTTTAGTGGGTGTCATACTTGCTAATTTAAAACAACCGGCCATGTGCTTCCAATTTACAATCAAGTAGGATTCAACTTTCAGCACACTTGGGTAAGAGCAGATTTGGACGGTGAGAATGTGTGGTGCATCCGGAGTTTATTTCTCATATTTTTTCTCTTAGCAAAAAATAAGAGAAAATATAAGAGAAATTTAAGAGAATGTTGCTGCATGAGGCCCAATAAATTCCATATTGGGCTTGTCAGTGTATATTTTGCATCCATCAATCAAGTTTTGCAGAACAGGCCGAGTACCTTGCATGACTGTAGACTTGTTTTCCATGAAGTTGTTTTTTATTTTTTTTCTGTCAAAAAATTAACTGATGCAGTAGCAGAAATTTTAGAGACACCCATGTTTTTGTGCGGCTCTGGTGTGTCCAGTGCCCTCATGCAGTCCTTCTGGAAGAAAGAAAAAACATGACCAAGTGCCCACATAGATGTCCCCAATTAAGAGAAAATATAATGAACTACCCTCATGAATCACTCTGGTTACCAGCCTGAAATATTACCAGCCTCAATGTTTTACTTGGATTTCAGTCTGGAAAATAGTAACAGTTTCCACTATCAAATGAAGGGTCAATTCACCATTATGCGCCCACAAGAGCATATCCAATTATGGCAAAGAAGAATGCGCGGTAGAGGAACATACAAAAACAAATTGCTAATTGAAATGCTACATTGTGTTCAAAGTCATTGTCTTCAGCTTTCTCAACGTCCCCAATTCACATTGTCTCTAATTAAGAACAGGATCTCTCCAGAGATTTGGTCTGGTGCAACCAGGCAACAGGTGAACGCCCTACCAGGGGAAAACAATGCGATGAAGTGCCCTCATGACTCAGTGAGGAGTTTAAATGGGTTTTCATGGCTGATTTAAATTTAAGACATTTAAAGGGGGTTCAGATCTAACAATATAAGATGGGCTGGTTCAAAAGGCTCCTGTCATCTTAACATAAACTGCAACACCCAGAAGTCCTTGGCAAAGTGATAAGAGGAACCTTGTAAACAATAGCAGGAAAACAACCCTTTTGCCTTCTCACCTTCTAGCATACAATCAACAGACAAACATTGTCAAGGTGCCTTTATATATCTTTGTCTGAAACAAGCATGGCAGCGAAAAATGTAAGATTTGGCTTTTCCTGTGCAACGAATATAGCGTTTGCTACTTCACAAACTGCTCGCTAGCATATCTGATGTATTACACCTTCTGCAAAAAACCCACCATGGAATAGCGAGTAGGCCAAATTCTAGCCATCTTCTTCCAAAAATCTTAAATATTTTCTTCAGCCAAACTTGTTTCAGAGGAAATATACGGTAATAACACATTCTGAAAACCCCAAGTTATTTTTTTATGTTAAACCCTTCCACAATGTAGTTAAACTAGCCACTGTGCATTTTTTTTAAACAAAAACTGCAGTGCTGAGATAAAAGCAGCTTGTTTGGTCCAACTCAGTGCCTCTGTGGAAGTGCACTGGCAGTAAATGGAAGCAAATTGGAAGGGGGTGCACACGCTGCAATGAAACTAAATTTGTTGGTTGACTTTTAACCGGATAGTTAGCTGTTACCCCAGTGCGGTTTTCTTTTTTTTCATTTTTAACATTTTAAATATACTCTTACAACATCTTTGTGGGCGATTTTGTAGATATTCAGTTCATGCAGTTCATAATTGTGGAACAGTTCTCACAAGTGACCTTCGCTATACCCTTTTAAGAATGTTCAAATACCAGTGGGTTTCTTTTTCAGGCTGAGCTGCAACCTTGACATTCTGCAACATTGGCATTTAACCAAGTGTAAAGATCGCATTTTCCAATGTCTTCATCACTGTTCCACCGCTCTGGTTCTGATTGAGATTTACATAAAATTAATATGATACCTGAATGCTACAGTGAATCAATGACTTCTTGTTGGCACTTGCACTTCAAAAACATAAAATGAAGCAATTGTTCGGCATTCCAGCTCCCTCTCTTTAGTTCCATTTATAAGGAAGGAAAACCATCAATGATCAATAATCACCATCATCACTTTAGAACATTTTTTTCATCAAAAGTGAGTGTCTTAGCTCAGTCATAAACTGCGAAAAACCATGATGGTCCAATAACGTTCAGACTCACATTTAGGCCGACAGAACATCCACTAAAAATGAATAAAAATAAAAAATAAAAAAAGCACAGTGGACAGTATGTGAGATAAAAATAATATTCTACATTGAAAACAATACAAAAGAGAGTGAGTGAGTGAGCGAGTGCATAAGTGTACATTTTGTGATTCATCAGAACGAAGTTCAACTAGCCAGCGATTTGGCAGTTATTGAAATTCGCCCGATGGTACGAATTCCAAATCCTTAAAAGTTAACCTTGTTAATTTTCCAGGCCGTTCATTTTTACTGGCAGGTCTAAGCTTTAAAACATTGCTCTCTGTGTGAAACAATCACACAAAGAAGCATCTGATAGAAATGTAACGTTTAAAAGACAAACATATCTTCATGAATGTGATATGCCACTGTTTGCAGTCTACCTTAAACGGAATTACTGCTTAGCAAAGCTAGTGTTCATTAGCTGACGTCACTAATTACAATAGGCCTACAGGCTTGCTAGGTCACCAGCATCTGTTTGCCAGTTTTACCATTAAGATACGCTAAACCTCCAAGGAACATTCGCGTACATAACTTTCTGGCTCAGCGTGTCATGCCATACATAATTTACAAACAATAATGAGTGCGTGAATACATTAACCGAAGTAATTTAATTTACATCAAGAAAATTTACAAAGAACTAATGTGGAATCACAATCAAATACAAGTGAAATAAGATTTGAACTTTTTGCAATTTTTGTGGTCACTAGTTTCAACCGTGGTTTTTATGTCTTCACTTTGTACGTGTGAGTGTTTACATTCCGGCCCGACTCATAACCCGTCTCTGCAGATGTTCATGCCAACAGACATTTAGCTGCTCTATTTATGCACGCAGTTATACTATTCCCTCACTAGATGGCACACCCGGATCAGTTATTGAATATTCACCAGCAAGCCGACCTCGAACACAGTTCAGAATATTGGCGAGTTCAGTCCCAACCCTGTTTTTAACCAGTTGCATAAATTAAACTCCTCAGCTAAGCCTCATGTTCAAACTGCTCAATATACTTGCCCCGACTATCTATCCAGCAATTCTGAAAATGTTTTCTTGTGACTGAAAAATCTGTTGTCCTCTGTAGCAACCACTACATCTCTTTAGAGCCAATGGTATTCAAATATGTAGTTCAAAAAGGTTTTCTGAAGCAAAAATTTGCCATAATAATTGATACTGTTCTTCTATCACTATCATCTATCGTTTCCCTCATGCACAGGTACTTCTGGGCCAGGACGTGGACACGCGACGACAACAAATCCACAGTACTCCCGGACGCTTCATCCAGGGCTACAATAATGTCTTTTTGTGAGAAGTTGTCACTTTCTAGTTTCTTCCATTTTTACGCGTCTGTCACACTTAAATGTTTCAAGTCAATAAATGTATTTTTAATATTACATGAAGATAATCTGAGTCAACAAAAATATAGTTTTTAAGTGATGATATAATTTATGGAAAAAAGCTATACAACCCAGGCATGTCACAATGGCATCATACCGCCATCCAGAAAATTTCAACAAAACAGTTCTCATGGTTCAGTTCACCTACATGAACAAAATTTGGTGGAGACATGAAACATGCCAATGCTTAAAAAAAGTTTTGATAGATCCATGACGTGAACGCAAGACGAAGTCCATTATTTTGATTTGAAATTTAAAATTTTTTTCATTAAAAGGCATCATACTTTAACATACTCCACCTATTGATTTCAGGAATGGTGTTTGCACTCCACTCAGGAAATAACATTGTACAGTCTCGCACTGTCCGATGGTTGTGATTGCACTACTGCACCTGTCAGATTTCAACTTTTTAAAATTTTTCGACATTAACAGGCGTCATACTTTAACGTACTTTCCCAGCTCTGACATCCGAGGTAAATGGAACGCATAATAAGCCCCTGGCGTTCTGGGCCTTGGTTATAGATTCAGGCTCTTGGGACATGGAATATAACCACACCACCGGGGAAGGAGCTGGATCTTGTGCGGAAGGTTAACAAGTGAATTGAGCCATTTTCGATTCTGCAAATAATTGTCACATTTCTATTTTCCACTCAACTGTCTGAGATGAGAACAGGTTGCTGGGTCACTTGAGAAACACCCCCCCATTCCCCCAAGTAAATACTTGAGTATACACATACACTGTGAGTATACATATAACCCACCAGAGTCAGATTTAACACAGTGCTTGAATTATGAGCAAGGCTAACGCAGTTAAGGGACAATCATTTGAGGCAGCACTACATTTCTTGCAAATCTGTGGTGTGGGGACATTTTGGTTTTAGCATCAAATATGCAATGATGAGGGAACGAAGAGAGTCAACAGAAATGTTACCATCTGCAATTCCTTCTCCCTTATTGCATAGGTGAATGGAAACACTTCCAACATGAGCACGCATGACAACCACCACCAGCCAGTAATATCCCTGTCAGGAAGCAAGACAGCCTAGCAGCAAACACCACCGGCCATCTATGGCTGATGCCTTCTGCCTTCTCCAGCAGTTCAGAAAAAATATGCAATGGGGATGTTCATCGCAAAAGATTTGCAGCCCTTCTCTGTGGTTAGAGATGTGGATTTTCGTCACGTAATGAAGATGCTCAATCCAAGTTACACTGAGCCAAAAAATGGGTTTTCTGTAGGGGCCATGAGCACGCATGTTTTGCTTACGTAGATGGCATCAAACGGTACTTGCTCTCACCCTCAATCGTCTCTTACCCCTCATCTCATGATCAGTTTTGGTTGCTGTCCGGAATCTGTCACATGTCTGTTATTACTGAAGTGCTTGGCGTGTGCACATGGTGCACATCAGGACTACAATACCATGCGCTTTCCTTATTTCCTCTTGTGCCGCACTGGAAAAGCAGTAAAAATCAATCGATTCTTCAATTTGCCACAAATACAGTACATATCTCACCTGTGCATTTTTAATGACGCTGAGTGTGTGTGTGTGTATATATATTATTTTTTTTTTCCCCCAAGAATAGACAGCTGATACCTACATGTATACTGTGCTCATTTAAAATAAGCTAGGCATTGACTACTTTTAAATTCTTGTTTCCCCCAGATTGTATAGGGGCCACCAGCGGTGAGCAGTCAGAGCTTAACTGTACTTTTATTCTTGAAACAGTTTTTTTTCCCCTTTTATCTTACACCAGCACTGCACATTTACTTTTGAAATGATTTTCCCCCCTTTTATCCAATATAATTATTGAAGGCTAAAAAGGCTTTTCACATTTCAAAGAGTTTGTCATATACACAGTCACGTATTTCTTTACGTAGCACTTGAATTGACCGCTGAGGGTGACGCCATATTGCATTTCCAGGCTCAGTAAGTTGGTCCGTGACATCACATTGGCATCTTTTTACAAGGGTTTTGCCAAAGTTTTTGCTCTCTCAGTCCAATGAATTTTTTCTAGATCACAATTACAGTACCAGAAAATCATGTCAGCCAATTATTCATGTTCAGGAGAATCTGACAGCTCAAGTGAAGTCTTTTCTGATGAGTTTGGTAGACAATCTTATCAGTTTGAGCCAGAGATCAATGTAGCATCCGATACTGACGACACTGAAGCATTAAACTGTGAACATACCATTTAGCACAGGGGTGGGCAATTCCAGTCCAGGAGGGCCGCTGTGTATGCAGGTGTTTATTTCTATCAATTAACCAGACTAATTGAGTTAATTGATTGCATGCACAAATATAGATTTGGGCAAAGATCAGATCAAAGAAAAATGCTTTATGAAGGGAGACAAGAACAGTCTATGGTGGTCCTTCGTGATAATTTAAAGAAACATGCCAGATTTCATAAATTGTTTGGCTAATTTAGATAATTAGCCAATTAAAGGCCAGAAGTTGATATGAAAACCAGGGACAGATCCGGCCCTCGTTGCCCACCTCTGATTTAGCAGGACCAAGATTGGCTTCAAAATTTTAGCTGGAAATGTTTTCCTCTGTGTGAGTGTTTGGTTGCAGAAAAACGTGACAGCACTAGTCTGTTTTTGACGTGTGCGGGAAAGTGCATGCATACAAACTTCAGAGAGGCCAAGAGGCATTAATGTTTCAGTGTATATCAAAAGATAAAAATATGAATATGAAATGATACCATGCGCTGGATCAACCAACCATGAGGAGAGGAATAGGGGTAATGTGCAATGTGGACCGGGTGGCAGGCAGGGGAGGAGACCCAGGTATTCTGAGACCCGTCAATGAAAAACTGGCTCTTGGGACATGGAATTTCACCACACTGATGAGAAAAGAACCGGAGCTTGTTTGACAGGTTGAGCATTACCGGCTTGATCTAGTCAAACTAATCTTGATGCACATTTCTGGGTCTCGAGTCAAACTCCTTGACAGGGGCTGGACCCTCCTCTCCTCTGGAGTTGCCCTAGGCGAGAGGCAGCAACCAGGTGTGGGGATAATTATATCTCTTCGGTGGAGTACCACAATGTTGGAGTTCACCCCGATTACTGTTGTTTGTGCTTACCAAACAGCATTTCAGAGTATCCAGCCTTCTTTGAGTCCCTGGGTGGGGTCCTGGAAAGGGCTCAGACTGAGGATTCCATAGTGCTGTCTAGGGACTTCAACACTCACATAGGCCATGATGCAGACACATGGCGGGGAGTGATGGGGAGGAATAGCCTCCCTGATCTGAACCTGAGCAGTATTTTGTTATTACCTCCACCAACAGAGTTTATGTTTTTGCCCCTGTCTGTCTGTCTATCTGAGAACAACATAACTCAAAAACTAATGCGCGGATCTGCCTGAAATTTTGTGGTTGCATTGCTATTACATCAAGGATGGACCCTATTGATTTTCACCACCATCAGTGACACAATATGGCCACCACGGCAGCCATCTTGAAATCGTATGACACGCGATAACTCAACTTTGCTCCCACTCATGAAGATTTGGATTGTGCTGCCTTGGCGAAGGTTTGCACTCTACGAGTGCCTCTAGTTCGACTTTTGCACTTGTTATGGATAATCCATAATAAACTCCAGAGCCAAGGGTCGATGATCGTTCTTGTAATCATGTTATCAGATCTGCGGCCGTATGTTTTGGACATGTGGGTGAAGAGAGGGGCAGATCTGTCAACTGATCACTGACCTAGTAAACCTAAACATGTTGTCAGAGTTGACTGGGAACGTTAAGTTGAGGACTCTGTCCGAACGATTTTCAACTCATACCTCCGAAAGAGCTTTTCCGACATCCCGGAAGAGACTGGATAGATGGAGTCCGAGTGGACCCAGTTCAAAGTCACCACTGCGGAAATGGGAGCCGTGAGCTGTGGCCTGAAGGTTGTTGATGCCAGTTATGGCGGCAACCCAGGGACCCGTTGATGGACACCAGCGCTGAGGGAAACTGTATAACTGAAGTAGGTGGCCTTTCAGTCCTGGTTGGCCCAGGGGACTCCTGAATTGGCAGACCGGCATCGACAGGCGAGAAGGACTGCAGCTGTAGGGGTTGTAGAAGCAAAAACTTGGCTTGGGAGGAGTTCGGGGAGGCTATGAAGAAGGACCTTCGGGTGGCCTCAAAGAGGTTCTGGCAAACCGTCAGATGACTCAAGGAAGGGAGGAAGGACTTTCCCCAAGCGGTTTTCAGCAGGGGTGGGGAACTCCTGAACTCGACTGGGAATATTGTTTGGCAGAGGAAAGAGCACTTTGAGGAACTTCTGAATACGACAGACACGCCCTCCATGGAGGAGGCCGAGACAGAAGACTTGGGTGCATCTTAACCATTTCCCTGGTGGAAGTCACAAAGGTGGTCGAAAAGCTCTGCAGTGGTAAGCCGGAAGGAATGGACGAGAGTTGCTCTGAGATGCTGAAGGCTCTGGATGTTGTTGGGCTGTCATGGCTGACAGGGCTGTTCAACATCGCGTCAATATCGGCTACAGTGCCCTCCAACCAGCAGACTGTGATGGGGGGTCCTCATTTTTAAAAAGGGGGACTGGAGAACGTGCTTCAACTATAAGGGGATCAGCTGCTCAGCCCCATCGCAGGGAATATGCCTATGCCAGGAAAGGAGACTCTGCCCGATTGCTGAACTTCGCATTCAGGAGGAGCAATGTGGATTCCGCTCTGGCTGTGGAACGACTTTTTACCCTTGCATGGGTACTAGAGCACCAAACTTAGCACTTAGCATTATGGCAAGAAACTCCACTTTGGTCTTGTCTGTCCAAAGGACATTGTGCCAGAAGGCTTGTAGTTTATTCAGATGCAAATTTGCAAACCTAACCTGTGCTGCCATGTTCTATTTGGAGAGAAGAGGCTTTCTCCCGTCAGCCCTTCCAAACAAGCCATACCTGTTCAGTCTTTTTCTAATTGTAAAGTTGTGAACTTTAATATTTAACATGCGAACTGAAGCTGTAGAGTTCTCCATGTAGTTCTTGGGTTTTGTGCAATTTCTCTGAGCATTGCTTGGTGCGAATTTTCGGGGACGTCCACTCCAGGGAAGATTGACATCTGTTGTGAATGTGTCCCACTTGAGAATAATCTTCCTCACAGTCGAATGATGAACTTCAAATTGTTTGAAAATGGTCTTTTAACCAGATGGTTAAAGATGACTGCTGATGTCTTTCCCTCTTGGGATTAAGTTAACACACACACATGCTCCAGACCAGCAAAGTGCCAAAACCTCTGCTTTTGTGAAGGTGGTGACAATTGCTGATGATCAATTAATCAAGTGTATCTGATCAGCAACACCTGGCTGCTAATCACCTTCTTAATTCTTACAGAAGTAGTAGGGGTGCACTTAGTTTTTCAAACATGGCTTCTGCATTTTGGTTGAATTATTGTAAGATAGGTAATGGCACGGTGTAATCTGTTGTGCGTTTTCTTACACCTGAGGTTAGATTAACATTATTTTAGGACCTGATTAGGGCAAGCTGATTTTTTATTATGTCCTGATACGTAAAACCATAGTGGTTTTATTTTCTTTTTCTCATGACTGTAACTGAATGAAGTTTACTCTCCCACTTTGAACATTGCAACAGTAGATCATTTTATTTAGTGGCACCATTTTTTGAACAAGGACAGATGGACAGAGCAGCCATGAGTGCCTTACTGTTTCATTATTTGGTTTGTTAAAATAGTTTGTCCTTCATGAATTAACGTTTCACGAAACTAATGTGCTTCTTGAATCATTTAGCTAAATAAAACAAAATAAGAAAAAGACAAGCCTTTCTTGTCATATTATTATTAATAATCTTTTTATAAACACTGTTTTTATTGAATTTCCATATTAGAAAACAGAAAGACAGCATGATAACATCAATGAACTCGGTAAAAAAATCTTTTTTAAAAAAAGAGAAAGAGAAACTGACAAAACATCACTGAGTTGAGTTAAATACAATAATGAAATGTACATAGTACTGCATAAGGAAAAAATGTTTTAAAATTAATAAAATAAATAAAAGTTTAATGCTTGGAAATAAATAATTAATAATTAAATGAATTGAATTAAATAAATTATTGTTTGATAACATGCTCAAATATCAGTAAAGCAAATGAACAAAAGTTGCAACCCCTAGTTACAGTAGGTTTGTGTCATGCAGGTACTGGGTTCCAGCTTTTTGTGAACCCAACTTTCCTGTCTGGAGGCCCAATTGATTACGGTCATCTTAGTTGTTATTGATATTACCATTCAGCTATATGCAGGCTGTTTAAAAACTTAAAAATAAATAAAGATATAAATACATAGGGCATTGGCAGCCCCAGAAGCTCCCGCTATTAAAATATACAAAATGTCGAAATTTTGTTGACGGACGGATCCATGCACGGATGGAGCCCGATACCATAGCTCCCGTAACACTTGGGCGGCAGGAGCTAATTAGGAGCCTGTAATTGAAATAGTTGAAGAGATAAAGCAAATTGTTGAAGTTTTTGGTGACACGTTTGGGCCAGTGACCTTTAAAAAAATAGGCTAAGGTCACCTTTAGGCATGTCATTTGTAGGCCGTCATGAGATGCATGTCCAGTAAAAATTAGGAGCCTATAACTGAAATCGTTGATAAGATGAAGCAAAATGTGTTGAAGGACGCATGCACGGATGCACACATGCACGCACGGATGGAGCCCGATACCTTAGCTCCCATACGGAGAGTGGCAGGAGCTAAAAAGAGGATGTCACCCTTAAGTGAAACACTTCACACTGCTTTTCAACCATTAAAGATCTACCAAGTCTTTTTCCAAAAAACACGTCTTCACATTAAAATGCCCCCCTGCTGTTGATCTCTACACTGACATCCACTGACATGGATGAAAAACAGCATGATTGTGCCAAACCCTTGCACGCATCAGCAGACTGCACTCATTTCATAGCAAATATTGAAATGATTAGATCACCGTTGTGGTCGTCATTTTAGAAAACTTTTCCGACATCTTTATTTGCCTAATCGCATCGGTAAGCATTTATTATCTGATGTTACTATTCACAACAGACCCATGTCCAATATTTTGTCTTTTCTTGTTTATCGTTATCGACATGGCCAAAGCAATTGGCACGACAGTTGACCAGCAGGCCATCATAAGGAATTATTTTAACTGAAGTCAGTGAAAGTGAAACAGTCCTGGCCCTATTCGAATGGGATTAAGTTGTCAGGACTGTTGCAGGACCTCAGTAATGAACAGCAATGAGTCGAGAGCCACAATATTTTACGTGGATTTGAATTGCGCAAGTATGACCAGTTTTTTGTTTTTTTTTTTACTTTGCATTTCACAGCAGATACAAGACAAAAAAATGAACTAGATGGAATTTTTACATATCATTAAAAAGATTTCTTAAAAAATAAATTCATTTTAAGATGGCCCTGGTTTTTAAGCGTTTCAAAATATACACAAAGTGGAAAACATTTTGTGAAGCACATGTGAAGTGACATGAAATCATTTTCGTATTGCACACAATAAACAAATGCAGCGAAGACTTGGCAAACATGTTCAGGCAAACGCAAATTTGTAGCATCTTTTTTGATAATTGAACATGATTAATCTAAAATAAAGTTATTCATAGCTTTTGATTTTCAGAGATGCCTACCAGGAAATCTGACCATCAGTACTTTCAAACACATTTTTCAGTATTTTCTGGCACATTTCAGTAACAAAAAATATGACGTCGAAATGCAATCTGATGGACATTTTATTCCGCTATTACAAACATATGAAATAATGAAACAATGAAATTGTCAATCAAAAGTCTATTAAAACCTTGTTTTTAAACCTCATTGTGCTCCGGGTTTAAATGTGTGAAAACCAGGAGCCCAAAATCTGCAATAATAAATCTCTTATAATCTCTTATAATCTTATAGCTTCCGCTGCCTCGCTCACTAGGTAGCGTTCGATTTGGTTGGTAGTCTCAAAAGCAGCCAGCTGGTGCCACTCCTTACACACTTAGAGACAGGCCATTTGATTGGCCGACTGAGAGGCGGGAGAGAGAGAATCGGATCGTGCTCAGCAATTGCCGTGGGGAATTTTTTACGAGCCTCAGAATAGCTTTGTCGAACTAGTATAATTAGCATGTAGCAATATAATATCCACGGGTTTTGAAAAATCCGTAACCCTGAACTATTTTCCCGAAACTCCGTATTTAATTCAAAAATAATACTAAATACTGACAAATCGTAACAGTAGGCATTTCTGGATTTTGGATACTTTTGAGCATCTAAATAGCCAACAGTGAAGGTGGAAAACATTTTGTTTAAGCATATCGAATGTGACTTGTAAATTGTTATCACATTCGCACGTAGCGCGGCCAAATGTAAAACTAGAAATAACCTAGCAAACACATTCAGGCAAAATACATGCTGAACAAAGCAAAGTTAAGGTCTGCAAAATCATCCTCCTCTACCAAACAATTGCTCTCTGCCCCTTCCCATTTGCTTTGCTCAATTTGCAATCAAACAGTTGATTCCCTAAATTAACTATTTAAATTAGAAGACAGCCAGATTTATTTAGATATAATTTAAGTTTGTCACATTTAGAAATTGAAATGACCATGAAACATGACGCATTTGCCTGAATGTGTTTGCTAAACTATTTTTAGTTTTACATTCCGCCGCGCTGCATGCAAATGCGATAACAATTTACATGTCACTTTCAATATGCTTAAACAAAATGTTTTCCTCCTTCACAATTGGCTATTTAGATGCTCAAAAGTAACCAAAATTAAGAGCTATGTATTACTTTATTTGAAATTAATCTTCTTCAATTAGCAAATAAAAAAAATTTGCGGCACTGATTTGCCTAAACATGTTTGCCTAATCTTCGGAGCATTTGACCATTGTGTGCAATGCAAAAATAATTTCTCTCACATTCAAGTTCGATATGCTTCACAAAATGTTTTCCACTTCATGTATATTTTTGAACGCTTAAAACCAGGGCCATCTTAAAATCACTATATTTTTAAGAAATATTTTTAATCATACATATTAATTCTCAGATGAGAGGTTTGTCTGCTTCTCATCACTTCCTAATCATTATAGGCCACATTTTGGTTTTGATTAGTCAGTTGGCTGAATAAATGGCTTGATTGCAAGTTAGGTAAAATACACAGGAATTGATTTAAGGTGAGCTAATTATGCAAAGGCGAACCTGACTGGTATTTAGCGGACTTCAAATCACAGTTTTCTTCCCTGAAGCATTTCAGATGACCGCATTAAGTAAGTGTCATAGAAAAAGGTAATTAGCAAGGTCATATGTCTGCTTCATAGTAGCAGATACTTTTATTGCACTTAAAATAATTGCGATTCGGTAACTCATGCAGCCCTACTTCAAACATACATTAAGGCTATGCAAAATTTGCGACACCTTTCAATTGTTATAAAAAAAAAAATGTTTCAGTGTTTTGTTTATTGTCCATATTTTTACCTCAGTATATTTGTGGAAATGTTTTTTTTTTGTTCTCATTGCCAACAATAGCATTTTTCAATGTATTTTCGCCATAAAAATTGTAGAGAAGTGGTAATATATAAGGACTCCTTTTAGATGACAGTGGTGGCATATAATCATCACTGCACACTACTGTAGCTAGTGCTAATAAAAGTGCAAGGCAACTTCAATTAGCTACTTTGCTTGGTAGCTAGCAGTCATTACAAGTGAACTGCAATTTGCTAGTTAGCTAGCCAGCTCGCAGTTATTACAGTACAAGCTCATTTTCATCATGTAAAGCAATTTAACTCATTTCATACAAGCGTACATAATTTTGAACAGATTTGTTGAAGTAATTATAAATTTTTACGTACACTGTATATGTTTTGTCAAAAATGACTTGTTGGACCATTAAGATCAATGATGAAATCAAAAAGGCACAAATTATTCAAAAACTAAGGATGGTGAGGAGTAAAAAGGTAATATAAGTGGGTCAGTGACAACCTGGGTTTAGAGGAGGAGAACTGTGCTCCAGGGGAAGAGAGCGAATGCCAAGACAATGAAGACAGGAACCGGAATACTATTTTTATTTAAAAAACAGGTCTCCCAATACTACATTGAGGTGAATTAGAAACACCCATCACGTCACATTCATACGGCCTTGAATCCTGCATGGCCCAAGCCCACTCCTGTTGCAGCCCAAGTACTGACCTGCATGGGGCACTTGGCTGGGGAAGCCTGGCGCCCCGGCAGCACGGCACTCCCAGAAATAGGGAGCCCCCCCTGGTTTCCCCAGCAGCAGCTCGGGCTGCAGGCCCAGACTGGGAGGACAAGGCTGGGGCAGGACTGGGGGCCCAGAGAGCCCGCGCAAACGACCCTCCGCTTCTGGGAACGTGACCAGCAGCCGGCGACTGGTACATAGGTCTACGCACCATCGTCCCGAAATTGAGTTGGCAAAGTAGACAGGAAGAAGGAAAACAATACAGAAAAGGCCAAGGGAAAGAACAGTAAGTAGTCAGAAGATTAACCTCATGTCAATAAAGACATTTGCAATGGACATTAGGCTTTGCCGACCCATAGGTTTACTCGCAAGTCTCTTGAATTTGCGTTTCTGGAAAATCATCCATGACACATCAAGAAAGTTCAAAGTTAGAGAGAAGGAGGCAACAATGACAAAATGCCAAAAGAAAATGAAACTTTTTCCTGTATTACTTGCCAAACCAGCCGAAGGCATGTTACAATGAACGGTTTTCACAACCCAGCCCAACTTAAATCTCCTTCAGTAATGAAAAGTTATGGTAAGTTTTGTATCACTTCAGTTCTGATGATTACAGCCTCTCAAACTCATCTGTGATTCTTTTGATGACGTCCACAGGATGACAAGCAATAACCCTCAGCAGAAAACAAGTCCTCTCCCAGTAAAAGCCTTCAAAGCAATACTCCCTCTCTCCACCTCCTGAAGCTCCAGCTTACCAATTTCCAATCTACCAACCTCTCTTCTCCAACATAGGTGATGGGACATTGTACTAGCAAGACCACCAAAAAGATTTCTTTTTTTTTTTGCGCTGCACAAATCTTTTGCATTAATTTGTTTTGCAATATGGAGGAACAAATGAATGGAAAACAAAATAAAAGTAGATTTTGAAGGTCAATCTGCTCACGAGATTCAGAAACACCATATATCATGTCAGATGCAGACAAATTCCACACTAGATTTCAGATAGATTGCCTCTAAATTTGCACATGAAAATACTGAACCATCAGTGCTGGGTGACTTTTCAATTTCTAATTGGATGTTGATCGATCTTCCCAACTGAAAGGTGGCTGGTCTTAAAGGCAATAATAGTTTGAAAAAGATCCATTGATTCCGGAGTCAGAAAAAACATACCAATGATGAACACACCCAAACACTCATCATGGACATGCATGGTAGTGCAATACAGACCAGAGCAAACTTTTGTGCAGACTGAAGTAGAAAGCAGCAGACAATAATAACAAGTCAGCAAGACCAGACAGACACAAGGGATATCACACTAACACAGTAAGGCTGATGTGAAGCCCCGTTTTGAGCTACAAGCGTTGTGATAGTGAGCAGTAGCCATGCGCAACAGCAACAACCCCAACACTTAGCCATCATGCTAGGATAAGTTGGTTACCTCTCCCCAGACAAAACCATGTCTGGGGAGGCAGCTCTGTTCAATGTCATCAAAACCTATAGGTCTAGTACAAGGAATGAGCATGCAATAGGCATCAGTCAATACAAACAAACCAAAACCCTGACCGTTCGTAGTTATGGCTGCCCATGACAGACTACACAAACAGTATAAATTCAAAACAAAATAATTTAGAATGAATTCAATTCTAATTCACAATTCAAATATTTTTTATTCACTTGCATCTTTTTAAAATTCTACCACCAGCTGTGACTAACTATTTCACACCACTTGTATTCCTCGCTTTCTAGCCATCTTTTTAGAGGTAATAAAGACAATACCCAAAGTTTCCTCACTGCAAATGTAAAAATGCCACAAAATTATTCTGTTTTGAGGTAGATATTAAAGGTTTACTTCAGTTCAATAGTTGAAGACACAAGGATCCCTTCCTCTCATGTCACGATACATTTAAAATACTTGCATTCAGGGTTTTATGAATTGAAGGACTGATCTATTGACGGTTAGACAACAAGGGTTTAAGGCCACACAAGGAAATATCGACCAAAGCCTACCGTTCCATTTAATTTATGAAAAATATATGGCCATACCCTAACGTGGTCACCGGTGATGGCACAGGAGAGCGGACAAATGCTTATATTAGCATTTGTATATTAGCATATTCAGTCAGGCGCATAAGCATTTGGACAGCAACAAAATACACTTGCATAAATTTGGCTCTGCACACCATAATGATTTGAAAATCAATCAATCATATCTGCGTGAAATGTAGACAGTGTTTTAAATTGCGAGTTCAGTCAAAAATATGTACGCATTGTTTAGGAATTGCAACCATGTTTATATGTAGCCCCCCACTTTCAAGGGCTCAAAAAGGAATTTAGCATGCTTACATAATTTTAAATCAACTAATTTTTAATTCTTCGTTGCAAATCCATTGAAGTCAATGACTATAAGTCTGGAACCCACTGACATCACCTGAGGCTGGGTTTCTTCCCTGGTCTTGCACTGCCAGGCCTGCTATTCCTGGGGTGTTTTCCCATGCGCAAGTAAAACGCTCATTTTGATTTAGACAAGGAGATTGCCTTAGCCACTGTGGAGTAGAGTAGCTTGCGTGGTATGCTTTGGGTTGAGGTTTTCAACTACTAGGCTGAATCTGCGCAGATAATATAGCCCTATAAAATTAAAAATGAATCCAGCTGCTTTAGTGAAGTGTTTCCCATCACCCATCCATCCATCCATCCATCTTCTACCGCTTATCCGGGGCCGGGTCGCGGGGGCAGCAGTCTAAGCAGGGATGCCCAGACTTCCCTCACCCCAGACACTTCCTCCAGTTCTTCCGGGGGTATCCCGAGGCGTTCCCAGGCCAGCCGAGAGACACAGTCCCTCCAGCGTGTCCTGGGTCTTCCACGAGGCCTCCTCCCGGTGGAGCATGCCTGGAACACCTTCCCAGGAAGGCGTCCAGGGGGCATCTGATAAAGATGCCCGAGCCACCCCAGCTGGCCCCTCTCGATGTGGAGGAGCAGCGGCTCTACTCTGAGCTCCTCCCGGGTGACAGAGCTCCTCACCCTATCTCTAAGGGAGCGGCCCGCCACCCTGCGGAGGAAACCCATTTCAGCAGCATGTACCAGAGATCTCGTTCTTTCGGTCATGACCCAGAGTTCATGGCCATAGGTGAGGGTAGGAACGTAGATTGACTGGTAAATCGAGAGCTTTGCCTTTCGACTCAGCTCCTTCTTCACCACGACAGATCCGTACAATGACCGCATTACTGCTGCCGCAGCACCGATCCGTCTGTCAATCTCACGCTTCATCCTTCCCTCACTCGTGAACAAGACCCCAAGAAACTTGAACTCCTCCACTTGAGGCAAGAACTCTCCTCCAACCCAGAGGGGACATATCACTTTTTTCCGGGCGAGAACCATGGCCTCGGACTTGGAGATGCTGATTCTCATTGCGGATGCTTAGGTCGCCCGGTTTGGCGTCACCGGGACCCCACCCTAGACCCAGGCCTGGGGTTGGGGTTGGTAGGCGAGCGCCTGGTGGTCAGGCCTCCGCTCACGGGAAACGCCCCGACATAGCCCGAACGAGCGACGTGGGCCCGCTTTCCCGTAGGCCCATCCCCCGCGGGAGGGTTCAGAAGGGGCTGATGCCTTGTGTTTTGGGTGGCAGTCGTGGGCGGGGGCCCCGGCGACCCAATCCCCGGACTCTGAATCTGGTTCTGGGGACATGGAATGGAATGTTTGCCATCACTAAATGAAGAATTCCTGTTGTCCACCACATTGGTTATCTGCGGTCATCCCCGCTTTTTAGTGTTCCTGAGCTCACCAGTGGTTTCCTTCCGTTTAAGAATGTCCCAAATAGTTGAACTGGCCATATCTTTTGCCATTACAGATGAATTTGCATAATTTTTCAGCCAAATGATGGCCTTCATTTGCAGATCCAGGTCTTTTAACTTCAAATTGAGAGTTAACAGCACAGAGTTAACAGATGCCACACTTGAAGCTAACTCTAGATCAGGGGTCCCCAGTCTTTCCCAGTGTGGGTGCAGGCTTTCATTGGAACCAAGAAATTACGCACCTGATGCTTCTAATCAAGCTTATTAGCAAAGGGTCCAGGGGTTGATTAGTAGGTGTGTAATTGCTTGGCTGCAGTGAAAGCCTGCACCCACACTGGCCCTTTCTGGGAAATATTGGGGACCCCTGCTCTAGATCTTTTATTGTGGGCTCCAAAATATATTGGCACCCCTGACTGGCAAGGCACAAACAATACAAAAACTATGTAATTATAGAAAAACAAAATATACCACCATCTGTGAAAAACTTCATTAATGTTTTGATGGAAACAACCAAAATCATAACAACATAATTATTTAATATTAATTGAGCTTTTTTTTTTTTTTTAAGTCAAGGTTTCATAATTAATTTCAGCCACCTCTGACAAGGATAACAGCATAGAGTCTTTTCCAGTGATTTTCGAAAAGGTTCAGCCACACATTTGGGAGGATTTTGGACTGTTCCTCAAAGCAGATCCTTTCAAGATTTTTCACATTCTTGGGTTTGCATTTATCAACAGCCCTCATCAACTTAGCCCACAGGTTTTCAACTGGATTGAGGTCCCACTACTGAGATGACTACTGCAGAACTTTGAGATTGTTGTCACAGAATCGTACCTGTGGGGATCTTGAGGTAAGCTTTGGGTCACCGTGTTGTTGGAAAGTCCATCTATGGCCAAGTCCCAGCCTTTGGTTGAAGCAACCAGATTGTCAGCCAATCTATCCTGATACTAGGAGGAATTCATCATGCCATTAATCTTAACCAGTGCCTCTAGACCTCTTGAATTAAAACAGCCCTAAAACTTGACAGACCCTCCATCATATTTCACTATGGGTATGAGGTGCTTCTCCTTGTTTCAACGCCAAATATGCTGATACTCTGTCTGACCGAAATGCGCAATTTTGGTTTCATCTGCTCATATAGCCTTGTTCAAGTCAATCTAAATGATGTATGGCAAACTCCAAGCGCTCGTTTCTGTGTGGTCTTGTTAGAAAAGGCTTTCTACTGGCAACCCTTCCAAAGAGCCTGTGGTTGTGGAGGTGGCACCTGATGGTGCTTTTTGAAACCTGGTGACCCCAAGATGCCAATCAGGCCCGCTTTTCCATCATAGTGATTCTTGGGCATTTAGTTGTTACACTCACCATCCCCCTCAGTGTCTTGGGGAGCAAAACACAGTCGTGTCCTCAACCCTATAAGTTTGCAACGGTTCAACATTTTATAAATTTTATTATAATTGCCCTGACAGCGCTCAGTGGCATATTCAATTGTTTCTGAATCTTCTTGTGGCCATTACCAGATTTATAAAGGTCGCTGACCATCTACCTCTTTAGAACTGACAGTTGTTTTGTTTTTTTCTGGTGCCGGACAGCAAAGGGATATTGCATGTGTGTTATTTTTATATCCTCGTGAAACAGGAAGTGATGTAATGGCTCGATACAGTTTCTTAACACTTAAATAAAACTTAAGTGGAATTTAATGCCGGGTTTAATTTTGGAAGTTGTTATTTACAATAATGTTTAAGGGTGCCATTAATTGTGAAACCTTGATTTGGAGGAAAGTGATTTTTAATTAAATCAGTAAATTATTTTGGTTTGTTCCATTGGAACATTAATATTGTACAGTATTTCTCACGTTCGTCTTTATAGTTTCTCTATAAATACATATTTTCTAGAAGTTTTAAAAGTATTGTTTGTGCATTGCCAGTCAAAGGTGCCAGTAATTTTGGTGGCCCCTGTATCGGCATACTTCTAAATGAAATAGCAAGGGAATGTACACCAGTCCACCGAACAACTGAGCATCCAATTGTCCCTTAGAGGTCCCTTAGAAAAGGTAGGGGGGGGCACATATAAAACGTGCTGTCATTCCTGTACTCATCACCCAACTAAGATATAAATACCCTCAAACTAAAGCTGAAAGTGTGCAAATGTCCAAATATTTATGCAATTGGGCATATATTTTATATATATACACACACACACGCACACACACACACACAAACACAAACACATGCACGCACGCACGCACGCACGCACACACAGTTGTGCTCAAAAGTTTCGCTCATAACCTCGTTGAATTTGTAAAATATTGCCATCTATTTTGAAAATATGACTAATAATGCAAAAAACTTGTCTTATATTGAAGGATAGGGATTCTCTGAAGTCATTTATCATCACCTAGGTGTTTGGGTCCTTTTTAAATCATAATCATAACAGAAATCACCCAAACGGCCCTGATAATAAGTTTGCGTACCTTTAAATGTTTGACCTTGTTATGGAGACACAAGGTGACAGACTTTGGTTTAAATAGCAATAAAGGGTTAATTTTCCACACCTGTTAAAATTGTTACTAGTGTCTGTGTATAGTCATTTTCTAGGGACCTTAGTAACATGGTGGTTCAACTTTTTAAACATGGGAAAGGAAAAGATATTCAAAGGCTTGAAAATGGCAGTCAATATTGTTCAGTCAGTGATTAAGAGGTTGAAAGTTAGGGGACATGTTGACGACATACTAAGCCAAGGTCAGGTAGGCCAAGAAAGATTTCAGCCCAAACTGCCAAGAGAAATGTTTGGGACAGAAAGAAAAATCCACAAGCTACCTCAAGAGAAATACAGGATGCTCCGGAAAAAGATGGTGCTGTCATTTCAAGGAGTACGATAAGGAGGTACCAAAAGAACAAAGAACTGCAGGGTTGAGTTGCGAGAAGGAAGTCATTATTGTGCTAATGCCACAAAAAGCCCGCCTAAAATACACCAGACACCAACTTGACAGACCTCACAACCAGAATAGACCAAAATAGAACTTTACGGTCAAAACCATAAGAGCTATGTTTGGAGAGCAGTCAACAAGGCCCAAGGTGAGAAATATACCATTTCCACTGGAAAGCATGGTGGTGGCTCTCTGATGTTTTGGGGGTGAGCCCTAGAAAATTGATGGCAAGATGAATGCAGCATGTAATCACAAAATATTGGCTGATAATTGGCATTCATTAACAAGAAAGCTGCGCATGGGATGCACTCGGACTTTCCAGCATGACAGTGATCCAAAGCACAAGGCCAGGTTGACCCTCCAGTGGCTACAGAAGAGAAAGGTGAAGGTTCTGGAGAGGCCATCACAGTCTCCTGACCTCAATATCATCGAGCCGTTTTGGGGAGATCTCAAACGTGCAGTTCATGCAAGACAACCAAAGAATTTGCAGGAGCTGGAGGCATTTTGCAAGAAAGAATGGGCAGCTACATCACCTGAGAGAATTAGGGGCCTCATTGACAACTATCACTAAAGACTGCACACTGTTATTTATGCTAAAGGGGGAAATAATCAGTATTAAGAACTAATGGTATGCACACTTTTTGACAGGGTTAATTTCATTTTTTTCCCCCTCAATGTCAAGTTTTAGTTAATGATTGTGCCATTATACGACCTACAGTTGGATATGAATCCAGTAACAAATAAAAGAAATGAGTTTTGCCTGGCCATTCACGTTTTCTTTAAATACTGTTTCCTATTTTATAAATTCAACCAGGGTATGCAGACTTTTGAGCACAACAGTATATATTGGGGGCCAGTTTGAAAAGGGTGCTTCTGTGATCATCTACAAGATGGATGCAGCGCGATTTTCCCTGCAAGCAGCAGCCGAGCAATGAGCAACGAGACAGTAATGCAGTGCAGCTGCTTGCCTTCCACTGCGCACTGGCGTCCCGAGCTGTAGGGGGTGCCATTGTGTGCCTGAGGCTCACGGGGCTCGGGAAAGGAGTGCATGGCGGCAGCAGGGAGTAGAGAAGAACCGTGGTGCGTTTTTACGTGAACCTTAAGGTAGGAGGCAGTGGAGAAACCTGGGACCAGGAGAAGAAGACAAAATAACCAAAGCAGGTCTAAAAATGTTTTACAGCAGGCTGGGGAGACGGTCGAAACAGGAAGGGTCTCACTCACAATAAATACTCACAAAAATACCCTCAAAAATTAAACATTGACAGCAATCTCTGGAGACCATTACTCATCACCTTAATACTTTGACAAAATAATTTTGCATCAACCTTTTTTGAGCTCAATTCCATTTCGTCATGTACCCCAACCGTCTAAGACACAAACATCTTCAAACGACCAACTTTTCCTCCATCATTGCCTCCGCCAAGGAGGTTATGTTTTTGCCTGGGTTTGTTTGTTTGTTTGTTTGTCTGCTGGTTTCCACAATAACTCAAAAAGTTAGCAACAGATTTTGATGAAATTCTCAGAGACGGTGGGTATTACATCAAGAAACAGGTGATTAAATTTTGGCAAATCTAGGCCAAAGTATTGCTGAGATATACGCCAAAGTTCAAGATTTCAAGTCTTTCCAATGGGCCAGAGTTCCTATCGCCGTGCTTATGGGTTTGCTGCCCCCTGGCGGAGGTCTGCGCTCTCTGAGTGCTTTTCTAGTTAAAAAGTGCCTCCATCTCAGTAGCCATCACAGGAGGGGCAGCAGCCCTGTCCGATGGGAGCTTGTGGAGAACAGCTAAGAATTGAGCTCTCAGATTTATCTCTCAAAGAGGAGGACAAATCAAATCTTCATACACACAGAAGTAAGTTAACAGCTTGGGTAGGCGACTTGGTATCAGCTAGACAAACTGGGGAGCAAAACTTAAAGGTGACCACCTCGGCAATACAATACTCAAATTCTCGTAATGCTGGTGAAGTCTGAAGTAAACCATGCAAAATATGAAGTCTCATCCATTTTTAAGTGCAGTATCTGAGAAACTGGACAATTGTCGACATGACAGTGACAAATGCACTCATCCGCAATGCCTCATGCATGAGTATTCCTGGCACCTCACTTAAATGCGACCACCAAAAGATATGCTCAATATAGACCAATGCAGAAGACTTAAAGTGAAAGACAACTTTCCTCTGATGTGAACTGCAAATGAAAAAACGGTCAGGTGACACAAAATGTTTTTTTGATAATTTTAAGATTAAACTGTCCTGAGGGATAAATACTGATACTTCCGGATCGAAACACTCACAAAATCAGCCATTGAACTATAAAAGGTTGAAATATTTTCTACATTCTAAAAAATGAGCGTTATAATGACACAAAACTATTTTCAAATATTCAGAGATATTTTAGTGCTAGTCATTCTTCAATTACACATGATATTGTTATGACCCCAGTGCTGCCCGCTGGTGGGTTTGGTGGGGGGTCGCTAGTGCTCCCTACTAATGGGTCTTTGTCTAGGTGCTGTGGGGGGTGGAGTTTGAGACTGAATCATCATGGCTCCCCTGATCTTTGGATTGTCGTCCTCCATTTAGTGCTTCCCTCTCTCCGCCATACAGCATTTTGGGGACACTGCTACTCTTTTGTGTTGTTTCCTCTTGGGTTAAGTGCATATTCCCCAGGTATACCCATCCATACACTACAGACACTACTTATTTGATGGACTTACACCTGTCTTCTTGTTTTTGTGTCCTACAAAAGTATTTTAGGAAAATAAAACTCTTAATAATGGTGAAGTTTGTCGGGGCTTCCTCCTTTTGTTGACGGCCGGAGTCATCTTGTAACAATATATTTACACAAAATTACGACAAACTATTCAGTGTCAATTTTAAATTTTGCGCCGCCATGACAGTCCACCAATTACGCGAGGTCTCAAGTGTGGTACGTGATGTGTAATTTTGATTGTTGAATACTGAATAATGTTGCACAGGCGCATGGTGCGATTTTAGAATCAAAACAAACCATAGGTCCTCTCCTATTGGCTAAAGCACAATAGAAGGCACTAGGAAGAATATAACAATGATTTTGATTGGTGGAAATCACACAAGGTCGAGAGGCTATATGGCACTCCTGGGATTTTAATGCAGTCACGCCTGAGTGCCATATGGCCCTCTTGGGACTTAACGGGTCGAACAGCAAACTTTATTGGCATCAGATGTTGAATAGTTTACCAAAAATGCTTGCAGTCTATAATGACCAAATCTCTGACAAACTTCCCACATCCTAGAACAATAAAAAGAGCAACATCCTCATAGTCACAGCAATACTTGCGATAACAAATATCCCTCAAATATGAAAGATAGCTCATGTTCACTCACGCATACCAAGTAGAAAAGACATCAACCATTCGAAAAAAATGAACATGAACAAATCTCCTGTTGCTAGACAAACAATGCAAAAGCTTGTGCATTAACCAATTTACACTGAAAAAAACAGCTCAAAATGAGTCTCAATTTAGTATTAATTTAATTGAGATATGGTCATTGGATGTCACCTGACTGCCAGAGCGTTCCTCAGCCTGAACATCTTTGAGGGATGGTAAGATGGTGACCTTACCTTTGGTTTTCTTATTGTTCGATCGCATTCTTGTTAATTAAATGTTGAACAAATTTAAGAAAAAAAAAAAAACGCAAAAAAATCCAAGCCAAAATACCTGGACATAAGGATAATTCTTTTATTTAACATCGGTTTTGAGCAAAAGTTGTTTTTCACTTTAAATAAACTTGAGTAAGCAACAAAGAGCATAGTCAACAGCTCTGGGACACTCATCGTCCATCATGACTCAACCAATTTTGAAAGGCCTATCTGAAAATTCTGAATATTAAAAGACTTTTGTTACAGCAAAACATACTTTCTATTCCATAAAAAACAGTAGAATACTGTGACTCAAGAAAAAGTATGCAATTGAATAGTAAAAGGAATTTGAATCTCTCGGGTTTGCTCAGCAAAATTCATCAACTGGTGTTTAAGGTCTCATTTCATACTGTGTGCACCTCCCCAAAGTCGTTACATTGTTGGACGGTCTTAAGGGAGGGTCAATAATCTTCAGAGAGGAAAAAAAATCCATGAAGCCTCAGTCATTCTCTGCCTATCATTCACTACTCTTTGAAGAACAGGCTGTTTTGCTTGAGCTTTCCCTCAGTGATAATGAGTTATGCTCGGATTGGTCAGAGAACTCAGCTAAACGCGAACATTTTATGTCAGTATGACAGGAGTGGGGAGTTTGGAAGGCTGAGCAAAGCTGTAAGAATAATCAAGTCACACAGACAGAGATTGTAGCCATGAACTATACAGAGCAGGGTTGTTTGCAATGTGGTCAACAGCAAGATTTTTTTCTAAAAGCCTTAACTAAAGGTTTGACTAGATTGGGAGTCCTCAAAATCAACAATCTCTGAGCCATTACATACATAAGAGACCACTCAACAGAAGGACTGAACTGGGATTTTCCATAATATGGATCTGTTATGCAATTAATACAGGCTATAATAGCTGTACAACTGAAAATGTACATGTTGATTGCAATTGCTCTCTTGACCACAAACTTTATCATTTATCATATGCTTAAGTGTTTTTCCCCACTATAATTTCTTTCTATCACCTATTCAGAATTTTCTTCTGAAATTCAGTGACTTCCTTTGGTGATCCCACAGGTCAATCAACCAGTCAAGCACTGATATCCTCTCCCTGCAATAGTTTCTTTCTCAGGTTTTTTGATGTTATCTCTGCTTCAGTTTTTTTATGCAAGATGAATAATATTACAAGGCAGAAGTCGAGTAAACCGAATATTTTCCGTCATTGATAGATTTATTATTTTTTTTTTTTAACAGTGACGGAACATTTTGAAGGTCGTCCGTTATTTTGACACAATGTAATTCACACCCCCGTCCAACTGGTGGTGGGTGTCATATTGTCTCGAGCATTGTGTTTGGTCTGTACAGTGGCATCTCAATAACTGATAATTTGTGGGGCCTGGACTATGCCTTTACGTCAATAATTATTCCTGGCTTGTACTCAGTTATTTTCCGTTATTAACAAGGTTTCCATTTATGGCAATAATCCTCTGGCAATTGAAGTTACGGTTTCTCTCTTCATGAGATCAATTGACCACTAAATAATGGGCTAAATTCAGATAGGAAAAATTATTTAGGCTACTCTAAAATAGGCCAATGCTTTTCCACACATCATGTGATTTAACTTGTGCTTCATGATCGTTTTGTTTAAATAAAATAAAAGACCATTTGAAATGTCTGCATGCAATTCTGAATAATGCGGATTTAAATTCACAAAATTATGCATCCAGATTAATGATTGTCACCGTACCGAAATGTACTATACCGGCCCATTCTCAGAGTGAATCTATTGCTCAGTCCCTGAAGGAAGTTGTATGTCACGATTGCAACCATTAACGCAAATTCAACCAATCCACGCAAATCTTTTGCGGACAAAAAAAAAAAATTAAATACCCAAGACATCACAACTTTCATTGCCACTTTTTCAAAAAGCTACTGCAAAATCGGGCAAAAAAAAAAAAAAAAAAAATCAATAAAACAATAAAAAAGCCGGGAAGATCCTGGAAGGACTGTTTGTCAATTATGAGAACGATTGAGTGCAAGTGTGGGTAAATAATTGTTTTAAAGGGAAGCTCTGGGCCCCACCAATCTTCAGTCCTAGAGACACCCCAGGATCTGAACCTGTATTCCTCATTTTTGTAATATGATAATTTGCTCTTCATTTGTAAAATATGCTGCTCTGCTGCCGGTAGACGATTGGTCATATGCTACAAACGCCTTCTCTGTTTCGTGAAGACGCAGATATCTAGGTCGGGAAAGCACCAGTTGACATAATGAGTTGAAAAGTAGCTTCGTAGGACTGCTTAGCGAGACTGTGGTTGTTAGGCTTAGTGAAGCCCAGCAATAACTGAAAGCATTGTTCATTTGTACACTGTTACTGAGTGGGGGGAGAAATCATTTGTGATGTTTTATAAAGGTCATACAGCAGTAAGTTCAAAAATCCACGCAGTGCTGTATTTAACACAGTGTGCAATGTGTGTCTACATGAATCACTGTCTGCATCAGCTAATGCGTAATCTATAAATTATTCTGTTCATTTTATTTAAAAAACTAAATGATTATCATTTCAGAAAAATTAAATTACAATGACGGATAATAATCGATTATGACAGAATTTTAACGCCCCTGTCCGTCACAATGACGGATAATCAGAAAGTGTAACGCGACCTCTGTAACAAGGGTTTCAGACAATGGTGTGAATAGGGAAATTATGGGGATTGTTGGCACGTTGCAATAAAAGGCATTTCAGCATCTGTTCATGTGAAAAGCCTGTGGAAACAAAAATCACAGGACAAACCTTCAGGTACTTCAAATGGACATTCTTGCATTCTATAATGTAACATTCTCACTTCAGTAATTATTCATCATGAAGAGAGATTTGTGAAACTGGCCTCAAACCAGTTTAACAGTTAAAAGAAAACAGATAAATGGAACTTCAGTGCATGACACGAACACTAGAGGGTGCTGGAAATTTTCAGTGCTCTGACTGCAACTTAAAGAACTAACCCCAAGTGCATGTCACATATAGGAAAGTTCTGGATTTGAGCAGTATTGTACATGTATTGTTTCACCAGTAAATATCTTACTGCACGATCAAATAAAATTATATTAGAAAGCTTGTGGATTTGTTTAAGTACAATAAAAGCAGAATCTGAAAGCTTTATGGAGCTGCCAGGATTGTGTGGAACACATGGATGTCCATGTTGATATCGTTCATGGAAAAGCCTCTAACAACTAATGAATTGCATCAAATGAAAGCATGCAACATTTAATTATGGGAGACCAGCAAGTCACGCTATTAGCAAGCCAGTTAGAGTTCTCAGTCTGCATTTGGGCAGTAATAAAGTGGATTACTTCTAATTGTACATTTTTCCCCAACCAATTTCAGCAAAACGATTAATTTCAGATGAATAGAGCTACATTTTTCTGTCTCATCATATTGACAGTGTTTGTAAATACATATTACTAAATCTCCACGTCTCATTTGCATCTCAACTTGAAAAGCCAAGTCAGCACAGTCTCTATCGGAATAATTTTTTCATTGAATTTCTCCATTATTGTACTACCTCATTTGTTTCTGGTGCATAGCACGTTTAGACTATCACATACAACAATTTTATTTTATTTTTTTTAATGACAACAAAATAGAAAGCTGCTTTATCAGAGTTCCATAGAGTTTTGTGAAGGGCACCAGCATTTGTGGTGAATGAATGCAGACAGACTTTAAAAAGCCTTGGTCATGTAAACCATCTCCCATGCACCATACGTCAACGGACTTGACTCGGTCGGGGGGGTGTTACCTTTGTTGCATATACTGCAGTAATTATGTGGACCCTCGCTGTGTTTCTTGAGGTGGTCGGTCATATAGGCAGCCCGTAGGAACTTGCCACACACTTGGCAGGGGATTTTGTCTTCATGGCAGGCTAAGTGAGAGCGTAAGCGGTCCCGTGTGGCAAAGGACGCATTGCAGATCTGCAAGGTAATCACAAGAAACAGCTTTAATTTTTTTTTTTTTGTAAAACTTTGGAGAGGAATTCAAACACTGCAGCAGACAAACAAATTGATAAAACAACAAATAAATACTTGCTTATTTGTTTCATAATAAATAAACAGGCAAGAAATACTTAGATCCCCACCATAAAATAGCTGATATCTGGCCAGGAAGTAAAATGCGTTACAGGGATGGACTGATGGACAGGAGGATGGCAAGAAGTATGAGAAGATACATCTGCACAATAAGAAGTACACATATTTATAATTTTGTTGAAAAATACTAAATGGTTTAGGAGTCGTGGCCATGAAATGAATGTGATAGCTGATATCTGGCCTGGAAGCAAAAAGAGGTGGAGGAGCAGACAAATAGCACTGCACTTCAAGATGGGAGGCACTGGTTGGAGGGGACACGTCATCCATTCCTTGTGCTCACTGATCATCGCAACCAGGAATATCTCCGACATTCAGTTCTTTACTTATTATCCAGAAACTTCAATTCCTTGTTCCTTTGAATTGTGTGCTATTGCGCCACGAAGGCAGTAAAATTAAACCAAACACATCTTTGCATCTGAGTCCAGTCCACACTTCCTGACATCTGTGGCCTACAGTGGTGCTGAGTCAAACCCTTAGACTATCGCTACTTACAGTAGGTTTGCCTGTACGTCTGAGTAATGGCTAATAAAGTGCTCTACACTAAGCCTGTGGATACGCATCAAAAATAGCCAGGCAGCGGACCAAACCACTGTGAGGCAGAGGGGAGTGACATCTTTCAAAACTGCATTGTTCTGAATTCATATTTTGTACAAGTACATTCAAGGCATATACTATATTTTCAATTTAGAGGAGGACTATCATAGCTGGGAATAGTGGGTAGTATTATTTCAATACATCATGAATAAAGCTCAAATGACTTTTTTTCTTTACTTTGCAATTTCTTTAATTTTTATGAGCGATTTTACAAAACCTGTGGACCGCTCCATTTTCACCACAGCAGACGAAAATTCACCCTCGATCCGCCCCTAATCGTGATGTCAGTGCGGCTGCCAGCGCCATAAATGTCCATTGTCCTGCGGTCATACATTGAGATGTTTCCCACTCCAATCAGACTGAGCAGAACTCACTGACTAATCCTCATGAAATGTGGCCAATAATTAGCCAGATGAATGGGGAACTTAAATATTCCTTGTCATTCTTCTGGTGCAACTTTATACCATGGGACGTCTTCAGCAGAATCAGCGAGAAAGAGCCATCGGCATGCTTGCTAGTGGAATGACACAGAAATGTGTTGCAGTGGATCTGGGCGTCCATGTGTCGACCGTTTCGTTTCTTTGAAGACGGTTCCATGACGCAGGAAGCAGAAACGACCGTCCACATGCTCTCAGGTCACGTGTAACCACCCCTTGAGAGGACTGCCGTATTAGTCTCCAGGACCTCCGTAATCGCTTCTGACCAGCCACAGTTACTGCTGCTCAGACCAGAGGTCGTCACCAGAACAGGATCAGTGACCAAACTACGCAATCACTCGAGGGAAGCTGGACTGAACAACCAAAGTCCACATCGTGGTCTGGTGCAGACTCCTGCTCCTCGTCATGCACTTCTGCAGCGGGCAAGGGCACATTTGGGCTGGGATGCATTCAGGTAGAGCACGGTCTTGTTTTCAGACAAGTCCCGGTTCAAACTGAGGGTGACGGCCGAGTACGTGTTTGGGGTAGGCGAGGGGAACGTTATGCCGAAGCCAATGTCTTGGAGTGTGACCGCTGGGGTGGACCAAGCATCACGGTGTGGGTTGGAATAAGTGCCAGACACGTGACAGAGCTGGTTTTTACCTTTGGAAACCTGAATGCGACCCATTACCGCGCCGACATTTTAGCCCCTGTGGCTGTTTCTCTTGTGACTCGCTACCGCTTGACGCTGCAACAGGACAACGCAAGACCACATGTCGCCAGGGCCTGTCTGGATTACCTGAGGCAGCAAAATGTTCAGTGTTTTGATTGGCCTGCGTTTTCCCCAGATTTGAACCCAATCGAGCACCTTTGGGACGTTCTGGGTCATCGGTTGTGAAGGCGTGATCCAGAACCCTCAACCCTCCAACAGTTACACCAGGTTCTCACTGAGGCATGTGACAATCACACAGGCGGAAATACGGAACCGGATTCACTCCATGCACAGGAGAATTCAGTCTGTGTGTGACACTTGAGGTGGGCAGCAGACACTGACTTCGGCAATCCGGAATACCCATTCAAACTGACTGAGCAAATTGAACTGGGACTGTTATTCTTCACTGGTTGTTCTAAAACATGGCATTAAACCGAAACTTGCACATTTGAGAATGTAACTTTCGTCATAATAAAATGGCTTGTAATTAAATAAACCTGAGCATTGCGTTGGAAGTTTCAGTCAGTGTATTCTGTATTCTGTCAAGTTTGACCTTCAGTCAAGTTGAATGTCACCAAATGAAAGTTCATGTGTGACTTCCTCTAAATCTACAATACAAACTTGGGCTCCATCTGAGGCCTTTCGAGTGATACAGGTAATTGAATTTTCACTAGGTGAAGTTGGGGGGGGGGGGGTCAATACTTCATTGCCTTCCATGTCCATCATATCCATGTCAGTCTTGGCTGCAATCAAGTTTTTAAGTAGCTTTAGGTGGCAATCAAGGCTCAATTGCACCAGTAGTTATGCTAGCCATGTTAGTTATGCATTTCTGGCTCAGTTGAAGTGTACTGCACCGATCTTACTAGTGCATACCTCCGTTTCATTTCTGCAACATCCAGCTAGCTGGATACAAAGCTACATGAAACCACGGCATTATAAGGCTTTAAGTCTCAAATAATTTTATTACGCAAAATGGTTAGATTAGCAAGTTGAAAGTAGTAACGCCTATTCCCACAGGAACATTTAAATTTGTGCGATGCAGTGCGTCAATGCGTACTTTGTAAAGCGAGACAGCGAGGCCCTGTTGGATGTCAGTAGCTAATAATTTACACGTCTAACTTTCTTTTACTGTCAGAGGAGGAAATGACATGAACATGCCAACTGGTTGGAAGAATGGATCATATGATGTTCTTGATGCACAGCATTGGTTTAGTGAAGTGATGCCTCCTCTTCTTTTACTTTTTGGCGGGCAGGACGCCTGCTTTGAGTTACGTACTGCCCTCAACTGGCCATTTTTGTTATTCACACTAGTGGTCCTAAGTACATTTTACTATTTCCACTCATCTATTTGCAGTCGCAAATGCCAGTGGAACACCAACATTGTTGAGCCCTGTGAGAGCTTATCGGCAGCATTACGTGCGAATAAAACACGCTTAAAATATGCTTCTGGTCTGGAAAAAGGGTTAAATATGACCAAAATGGTCGCATCCATAGCAGAGGGAAGAAAATAAACTTTTGAAAAATTTAAATTAAATAAAACTGCTTGGATTTTTGGTTGTCCTACGGAAACAATGTTGGTAGTTTAGGTTGTCTTGACAACCGGCTAACCGCTTTTTATGAACACTGCCATAAAAGAGTCAGAGGAATATGATTGGAAGCAGTTTTCCAAAACAATGCCTGTAGTGCCAACCTTCATGACAACAGTGACAGTGACAATTCTGATTTCTCAATTGATGGCTAAATATTGTCAGCAAACGTAAAGCTGAGAGCTGTTACGCAGCGGAGGAAAGGTAATTTTTACAACCACTAGCCGACCAAACCCGAAGGTATACAACCCCAATTCCAAAAAAGTTGGGATGCTGCAAAAATTGTACATTTATGCAATGATTTGCAAAACCAATAAACCAACATTTTTTTCACAATAGAACATAGACATCATATCAGATGTTCAAAGTGAGACATTTTACATTTTCATGAAAAATATTAGCTCATTTTGAAATTGATGGCAGCAACATATCTCAAAAAAGTTGGGAGAGGGGCAACAAAAGATTGGAAAAGTGGTATAAATAAAAAAACAGCTGGATGAGCATTTTGCAACTAATTAGGTTAACTGGCAACATGTCGGTAATATGAACGGGTATAACAAGAGCATTTTAGACAGTCAGTGTCTCTCAGGAGTAAAGATAGACAGACATTCACCAATCTGCAAAAAAAAAAAAACTGCATCTAGAAATTGTGGAACAAATTCAGAAAAATGTTCCACAACGTAAAAATGACTTTGAATCAGTACATAATCTCATTAAAAGATTTGGATAATCTAGAGAAATGTCTGTGTAAAGGGACAAGTCTGAAGGTCAATATTGGATGCTTGTGATCTTCGAGCCTTCAGGCGGCACTGCAATAAAACAGGCATAATTCTGCACTGTAATAAACTGCATGGACTCAGGAACACTTGCAGAAATCACTGTCTGTGAACACAGTATGCCGTGAAATCTACAGATGCAAGCTAAAGCTGTATCGTGCAAAGAAGAAGCCATGTGTGAACACGATCCAGAAACGCTGCCGTATTCTCTGGGCCAAAGTTCTTTTAAAATGGACTGAGGCAGAATGGAAAACTGTGCTGTGGTCAGATGAATCAAAAATAAAAATTCTTTTTGGAAACCACGTCGCCGTGTCGCGCGGTCGAAAGAGGAGAGGGACTGTCCAGCTTGTTATCAGTGCACAGTAGAAAAACCTTCATCTCTGATGGTATCATTAGGTATTGCATTAGTGCCTATGGCGTGGGGAGCTTACATATCTTGAAAGGAATTATCAATGCAGAAAAGTATATAGAGTCCTTACGACAACATGCTCCCATCCAGGAAACGTCTCTTTCAGGAAGGCCTTGCATATTTCAGCGAAACAATGCCAAACCACATACCGAATCCATCACAACGGCATGGCTTCGCAGTAGAAGAGTCTGAGTGCTGAACTGGCCCACCTGCAGTCCAGACCATTTACTAATAGAAAACACTTGGAGCATCATAAAATGAAAAACCCGGCAAAGAAGACTTTTGAAAAGCTAGAATTCTGACAACCTGACAAGAGTGGGACAACATTCCTCTCCCAAAACTTCAGCAATTGGTCTCCTCACTTCCCAGACGTTTACAGACTGTTGTTAAAAGAAGAGGGGATACCAAAAAATGGTAAACATGGCCCTATCCCAACTTTTTTGGGATGTGTTGCTGCAATCAAATTCAAAATGAGCTAATATTTTTCATGAAATGGTAAAAATGCCTCACTTGAAACATCTGATATTTTGTTCCATTGTGAACAAAATGCCAGTTTGAGATTTGCAAATCATTGCATTTTTTTTTTTTTCTTACATTTTACACAGCATTCCAACTTTTTGAAATTGGGGTTGTAACAATCTCTGATTTACAACACTGACGTAATGCCGGCACGGAGACGTAGACCAGAATTAACCAATTGCAAAATATCTATTGCTTGAACCCTCTTGTCTCTTGATGGTACCCATCAAGATTTTTGGCTACTGTGTGGAACCCCACTGAAGTCCATAGGCGGAGTGCGTCTGTTGAGACAGCCTTAGGCGACAACAGGCAGGACCTTTATAGGGCATGGGATACAATTTTTGATTTTATTAGCGATACTACAAGGGCAGTATCAACTGGAGGAGGGTAGCTGCATGCACTCAGAAAACTAGCGAAGCTGTAGATTTTGCCGACTATTTTTTGGAGACATTCACGAGGCATTCTGCCATTTATGATTTCACACTCAAAAAAATTCCTGAAGCAAAAGCGACAACTTAAATCAACGTTTGTACAGGCATTGCTACCAGAGATCAGAAAACATACAAAGCTTAGGAAACCAGATTGGGCGGATGACACGGTCACGTTCCAGAAAGTGATTTCAGCAGCCAGAAGGGTAGAACTGCATACAGAATGCAAAGTGGGCAATTCTGATAGCGATGGACTGATATTTCAGAGAAAAATAATGGAATTCTATCCTCCACACCGCTTACAGGCATTGGAAAATGCAGCTGTTCTGTGAGCTTAGAAAGGGATAGAGGGAGTTATTCATCCACAACCATGATAATAAAGGTTTGTCCCATCAAGTCATTTTTTTATTGGTGAAAATTCCATTAATAACAGACTGGCCCAGATATACTGAAATTCAAAGAGCAACATTTTCAGTTCCAAAATTTTCTGAAGTCGATTACATTGCGGACAAGTATTCATTATCAAGGCATGTATTGATATTGTCCCTATAACAAACATTTCTGATTGCATCTGCATGGTTTGATCTTGTGGTCGGCTTTGAAAATGGTTTGGTAACGGACTAACTTCCGGTGGTAACGGACCGACATCTCTGGAAATGACTAAGAAATGACACTTAATTTTCATCAAATTACATTCTTTTATTTCATAAAGTGTTAAAACAAGACAAGATTCATCCACAGCTCTCCACAGCAGAGCTTAATACTAGCTGAGTATACATAATGTCAATAACATTTTCCAGTTAACAGGACTGAAAACATAACCTCTTTTTACCTTAGATGACGGATGTAATTTAGAAATGGGGAGCTCACGTACCTGCGTTCAATGCATTAAGGTCAGAAAAGCAACTTCGCATGTCATGTTTCCACAAGCGCACCTTTAAACTTGGGATGGAAGAAACGGCGAACCGCATGAAAAACCACCTAATGCTCCATTAGCCTGGACTTTTGTGAAGCATGCCAATTTACGAAAGTGGCAAACACGATAAAATAAAAATGTATGAACACCAAAGGAACCATCTAAGCAATAATGAAAAAAAATCTTTGACTGCTACAAAGAAGCATCTTCGACCACGTTTAGCATTTTACAACACCACTAAAGGGCACTTGTCTCATCTTACCTCTCCACAGCAGAGCTCAATACTGAAGAGAATACTACAAATTTGGAGGAAGTTACTTTGCCAAAATGTCAAAGATCAAACAGCATTAATGTAAAAATTCTACTGAACTAAAGAAAAAAACCTGTCAGCCTAGAGAACTCCGCTGAGGATGACTGAAATATCCAGGTCATAACTTAATTTCAGAAATCTTTGAAAACTATTGCAATATTAACACATATGACACATTAACCTCAAAAGGAAGGTTCACAACAAATTAGGCAAAAAGTTATTGGACAGTTTTCAAGATATTAATGAAAGACTGAAAAAATGAGCACAAACACTGATTTTCTAAGTCCAAAATGCTGAATTTCTCAAAAACCGGGACACAGAATTTTCGAATTTTCACAGTGAATATTCAGAATATCATAAAGGCGGCTCCCACCAAGTTAGAACAAAAGTTATCAGACAGTTTTTGAGATATTCAAATTTGAATTGAAAAGTTGACGCTGGACGGAGCGACAGATGGACGCCGGATGACTCTGCATTAGAAAAGTTCCGCTACTATTAACAGTTTGGCACAAAATCTTGATTGTAATACTTGCCCATTCAGACTGGACAGAGAATCGTTTACCTACCTTGGTATTGTAGTCACACGCTCTTACAAAAACTTATATGAGGCCAACTTTAAAAGGTTAATTGAAAAAATGAAACTCGATCTTAAACGGTGGTCTACCTTGCCTATTTCGCTAGCAGGCCGTGTTAACACAGTGAAGATGACAGTCCTCCCGCAATTTTTATATGCATTTCAAATGTTACCACTTTTTCTCCCCTTTGCTTTCTTTCAAGAGCTGAATTCGCATATTTCATCTTTTATTTGGCACAATTATTTACCAAGAGCAAGGAGGGCTATTCTAGAGATGCCCAAGTTGGCAGGTGGACTTGCACTTCCCAACTTTATGTTCTATTACTGGGCGGCCAATCTCTCTAAACTGCCCTATTGGGTTACTTCATTCAGAACAGGGCACGGCCCCACCTGGGTGGTCATGGAAATTGAATCGTGTCCCTCTTCTACACCCCTATCTAGTCTATGCACTTCATTTTCTGAAAAATCTAACTACTTTCCTGCCAATCTTGTGACAAAACACTCTCTTAAAATATGGCATCAATTTAGAAAACATTTCAATCTGACTCACTCGAGTGGTTTTATGCCCATGATTAATAATGATATCTTTCCTGCCGCAAACTCGGACCCATCTTTTCGTCTGTGGTATGATAGTGGCATAGTGTTTTTCAATGATTTATTTCTGAGTAACACCTTCATTTCCTTTGAGACTTTACGTAAGAATTTTTCACTACCTCAGTCCCACTTCTTCAGATACCTACAGGCCCGTAGTTTTGCTAGAGAACATTACCCATTTCCCCATTTACCTGACAATGATTTGCTTGACAGAATACTTGGGCGGGATCCCACACTTAAGGGCAACATTTTCTTTATGTACAATATTATTTTGAATTTCACTATGCCTTCAACTGACAAGATCAGATGCACTTGGGAACAGGACCTTGGTGTTCCAATCTCAGCGCTGACCTGGGAAGGTTGCCTGGATTGGATTCACTCTTCATCTTTATGCCTCAGACACAATTTGATTCAATTCAAGATTTTACATAGGCTCCATTTTTCCAGGGAACGGTTGGCCAACATTTACCTCAACACTGACCCACACTGTTTGAGATGTCGTCAGGGCCTGGCCACTCTTGGACATATGTTTTGGTTGTGTCCATCACTAACTAATTTCTGGACACAAATATGTGATGGTTTTACACACGTGTGGCAGGCGCATCTCACTAGACCCATTAACAGCCGTTTTTGGTGTCATAAGTGATAATGTTCTGATCTCTAGATCCCAATCATTTGCCATTGCGTTTTCCTCACTGCTAGCTAGGAGACTTATCTTGCGGCAATGGAAGTCTGCTAATCCTCCGTCTTTCCTTTGTTGGGTGAAGGAGGTCCTGGCTTTTTTGCCACTTGAAAAGCTTAGATACTCGAGGGGTAGGTCTTCTAGCAGATTTAACAATACATGGAGTCCTTTTCTGGAGTTTACAGACAGCCTATCATTCTCTTGAACATCAGGGCTGCTTGCGTCACTGGTCTGGCAGGAGGCTGGGTACAGCACAGTTGCATTGATTGAAAATAAACACTCAGAAACAGTCTATAAGATGTGTCTAAATGCTGGAATGCTCCTCAAGGTAGCAGACTCGCTTTTCCCTTTTTGTTATTATTGCTATTCTTGTTATTGCTTTTGTCGTTATTCATTTACTCTTCTCTGGCTATATTACTATTTCAATGTCCTTTGTTTTATTTATCGAATTTTATTCAATATTTAAATTATTATTGTTATTATTATTATTGTTGTTGTTATTTTTAATACTACTATTATTATATCAAACTCAATATTGTATAGTATGTGTTATGTGTACTTGTGGGTGGGTGGGATATGGGTTTGTTTATTTGTGTGTATAATTGTGAAAACTCATAAATAAAGTTACAAAAAAAAAAAAAAAAAGAAAAGTTCCGCTAACTGTCGACTATGGTCACAGCGGAGCAAAAAGGTTATGAGACAGTTTTTGAGATATTAATAAAAGACAGAAAAAATGAGCACAAACATTGATTTTCTAAGTCCAAAATGTTGAATTGCTCAAAAACTGGGAAGTAGAATTTTCTAATTTTCACAGTGAATATTCAGAATATCATGAAGAAGGCTCACACCAAATTAGAAAAAAAGTTATCAGACAGTTTTGGAGATATTTAAATTTAAAGTGAAAAGTGGACGCCGGACAGACAAACGGATGGAAAGACAGACGAACGCGGATGACTCTGCATTAGAAAAGTTTTGCTGACTACAGAAGAGCTATAAACTCCCCAAAACAATATATGCATAGATAAGAGGAAAAGAATAATAATATGCAAACATATTTTGTTTTTTCGCAAAATGTAACATTGCATGTTCACACAGGTTACACTTAAGATACCTAGAACAAAACCTGAATGATAAATACGTTTAATTTTTTTTCTCTCCAAAATTTTTACTGAGGTCCAAGATGGCTAGTTACGGCTATGATGATGGGTCAGATGCCGAACTGAATACGAGCATGCTTCCTTACAGGCACTGGTTGCCTGATCTAAGAGAATGTTGCATTACAAGTATTGATAATGACACTGTCATCATCCTCATGGTCTACCAGGGTAGGTCAAATGGGATAACACTTGTATTAAATAGTGGCGCAACCCTGAAGTGACTGACGGGCATGTTAAATTGCGCCCATAAGGAGGACTTGCCGGACATTTACGGGCACCGGCACAATCGCGCCCATCTCGTGGCATGCACTGATATATGTAATGATCATATATTCTAATTAAATTGAACTATTCGTGAAAAAAAAGTACTTACTGGTGTGATTCATAAAGCGTTACTTCAGGATGGGACAGGATGAAATTTGTGCCTCATATAGCCCTAATATTTCAAAATTCACTCCATGATCACTTCTGGTTTCCCAGAATTCATTGCAATAGGAAATCTGCACTGAAGTGACATCTTGTGGCAGATACCTTAATTAAATATTAATTAATAATTATAGTATTGTGGCAAATTAGAAAAGTGAGAACCTGTTATATCTAGCATGTCAGTAGGTTACTGTCAGTCCGTTACCAAGATATATCATTAATGCACCTTAGAAAGTGAAATTAATTGTGGTATGCAGATTTGGTGAATGAAACAGACGATTAATATCAAAGTCTGCAAAATTTCTTGGAATCCGATCATTGAGTGCAAAACATTCCATTGCGACATGGTAACGGACTGACATATGGTAGCGCACCACTTTTCACACAGCAGTTGTGAAAAAACCTAGGGGCAACGATTCTATTATGCTACAACCCCAATTCCAAAATAGGTGGGACAAAGTGTAAATTGTGAATAAAATCAAAATGCAACAACTTTCAGACCACATGGGCCAATATGTTATGTACAATAGAACATAGATAGCATTTCAAATGTTGAAACGGAGACATTTCACATTTTTATTCACAAAATGAGCTCATTTCAAATTTTCTGGCTTCAACAGGTCTCAAAAAAGTTGGGATACAGGCAACAAAAAAAAAACGACTGAAAAAGCAATTAATATATAAGAGAATCAGCTGAAAGAACATTTAGCAAGTAATTACATTAACAGGCCTCAGGCGTGTAACATGATTGGCTATGAAAGGGATGGCTGAGAGAGGCTGAGGCTCTCAGAAGTAAAGATGGAGGGTGGCTCCCCAACCTGTGAAGGCTTGCATAAAAAAAAGTTGTGGAATACTTTAAAAAAATGTTCCTCAACGTAAAATTGCAAAGGCTTTGAAGGTCTCATCGACAGTGCATGACATCATCAAAAGATTAAGAGAAAGTCGGTGCCATTTAACAATGGAAGACATGGCAAACTACGGGTGGGTGATGCTCATATAAATGTTCTGCTGGTAAACCTTGGTCCAGACATTTATGTGAACGTTAATTTTAAGGAACTACTTTGATATTAAGCAGGTGGTTGTACATTTTTGGCTCATGGCAATGCACATTTACACAACATTCTCTCACACAGTCATGCGAATTGGCAATTCCTAGTCTCTCATTAGCCAAACATGCATATTTTTTCTGACTTGGAGGAAGTATCCACTGAAAACATATAGGACCAAATGGAGCACATGTAGAGTCCAAAATCACATCAATCTCACAGAAGGGCAAACTCATTTTTTTTGTTCGTTAAAAAAAAAAAAAAAAAAAAAAAAAGCATCCTGAACTAGACCTCCAGGTCTACACTTGGCTAAACATAAATGTGGTATTTAGTATCCATCGACAGGAAATTGAAATTCACTCACCTGGCACTTATGGGGTCTCTCAGATGTGTGGACCTGTTTTATGTGCCCATTCAAGTGGTCAGGTCTATAAAACCAAAAGACAGATGAGAACAGAGCATCACTAAGAGAACATAGCTGCTTTACTTGTTTTTGAAACTCACAGCACATTACACACATTGTATACAAACAGTACCTCCAATTGTGCACTCAGTAATGAAGGTCCGTTTCTCTCTGAAATTATGAATGATGATATCATCGATACCCCGAGCCACCCCAACAAGGTTCTCAGAAACTGCCCAGCCCTGCTTCAGAAGAAATAAAGGATCGAGGAAGGGGCATCTAATTTGTACAATGGGTCATTCCGTGCCAAATCAACCAATTTTCAGAAAAGTTCCGTGGGGTCCATCTCCGATGTGTCCAATTTTTCTCTAAAACTGCCTGAGGGGGTCAAACGAAGGAATCCCAAGTTTCAGCTCAATAACTCAAACCGTTTTCATGTGAGCGCCATTTTAAATTGGGGTGTCGACCCTGTTTTTGCACTTGCGAATCGTGACATTGGCTCATGACCGTTTTTGGAAGGCTAAAAAACTTCTCTGAATAAGATAGAAAGCTAAAAATGGCTGCTGTTGTTAATATTTGCCCAGACTTTCAGAATCTGGCATCAAAAATTGCACTGTGATGAACCATTTGGGATCTTTGAGCATTTGGAAATGAGATTTTGATTTAGACAGAATTTTTTTTTTTTTTACATTTTGATGGCTCACTGACGGGCCATTAATAATGGTCACAATATAAGACAAGGCAATCAGAGATAGCAGACCTGGCCCCAGCCACGGGCTGACAGACAGACTGACAGAAACAAACACACACACACACACACTCATGATCATTGCTAAACCTGGCCCCCTAGGGGAGGGGCCAGGTAATAAACCTGCAGTACCCCTACATTTAGGGTGGCAATTGACCACATAGATGGTTAGACTGCTTAATGAAATTTTCACCGCTTAAAGATACACATCATGAAACTATTTAGCACGTATATTGATATCTCAACTCAACTCTTTCGCCATAAACCAGATTTTTGAAAAAAAGGTGTTTTTGTTGAAACAGACTGTAATGAAACAGAGTGTAAATGCCCACCTTGGAAGAATTACACAGTACTGTATCTATGTATCCAAGTGCCTGGAAGTTCAGGAAATTCACACAAGGGACAATAAACACATATACAAAATGAAGAGTTGCAGTCATGGTAGTGAAGGATGCCCTTCAGTACAAAACAAGCAATTATAGCCAGTCCCTGAAATTCAAATTAAGCATTATAAATTATTCTTCTTTGGTAAACCACAAAAAATACTTGCTTGTTATTTGCATCTTGTTAATGGCAAAAGGATCAATGCAGCACTTTTGTAGGCTTTCATAGCGGGTTAGGTACATCTTTTCGTGATGGCCACATCTCCAATGCATCAGCTCTTTATCATTTTTACTGAAACTATTTACATTTATAAGTCCCGTCTTTCTGCAGAAATGTCAACTTTTGATTCAAATAAAAACCAATAATTTACTAAGCCTAACAACCGCAGTCTCGCTAAGCGGTCCTACGAAGCTGCTTATCAACCCGTTATGTCAACCGAGGCTTTCCCGATCTAGATATCTGCATGTTCGCAGAACAGAGACGGCGTTTGTAGCGTATAACCAATCGTCTACCGGCAGCAGAGCAGCATATTTTAAAAATGAAGAGCAAATGATCATATTACAAAAATATGAGGAATACAGGATCATACAGATCAAAGACAATGCTCAAGACAATAGGACACCCACCACCAATTGGAAGGGGGTGTGAATTACATTCTGTCAAAATGATGGACGGCCTTAAAAATGTTCAGTCATTGTTAAAAAAAAAATCTACTAAACTCTGTGGCACAAATTATTTGTTTGCACCACATAAGTATGTTTGCAATATCTCCATTCATAAGATATGATTCGATCCAGTGCACATACTTTCCTGTTCAGTGAGTTTCTTTTATATTGAGGTGAAAATTGATGAAAATGATCCTTTTGATCTGATCTTGAGTTAGTATCAATAGTACATAAATCAATAGATCAATCAGTGGTCAACATTTCGTCTGATAATCTACTCAAAGTCACATCAAAGCTTATTAAAAAAAACTGACTACATAAATGAAAAAAATGAATATCGGCAAAAAAATTATTAGTGATGGCATTTAGCCAAATTAGTACTCGCAATTTATACTAATTAGCACTGTTCTAGTAGTATTGCATGTGATCAGATCAACCATAAGCTGAAAGAAGAAAAAAAAAACCAAAAATTGAGGAAAAACTAATTAGTAATGGTGATAGTAGTAATTTAGTAGTGATTGGACTAATTAACATTGTTTTAGTGGCACATATCATCAGATCAACTAAAAGCTGAAATATAACGATATGAATATCTTAACACTCCAAGAAACTAGCATTTTAAAATTGTTCCATCTGCAGAGATGTCCCATCTCCAAGCTTGTCCCATCTACAATATATAGATAGGACGTATTTTCTCTGTTGTTTCACTGAAACACGATTATTTTCCGAAAATGTCAACTATGTCAATTCTATTCATTATATACTCAAGTAAGAGGAAAAAAAATTATTTGATTTGAAACGAATTGTGGCTCTGAAACTTTTGTATCTCAAAATCTATATTAGCATTAATTAACCGCTTAAGTCTTTTGTTTAAGCACATTCCAGTGAATTGTAAGCATCGATTTTTGTATAGAGAATGTCTCATTTGATGCCCAATCAATATGCAAAATTTGAAAACCAAAGCTACTATGCCTTGGCTATAAAACAATAAAATCACGTGTCCCATCTACATATCTCATTGACCAATTTTTCTGAATTAATGCTCTTATATCTTGAGAACAAAACAAGATATGAAAAAACAGTTTTCAGATTCAAGAGTTTCAACCATTTTGCGTCCCATCTACATTAAAATATTAATACTATCTGACCAAAAAAATTTTGACACTCATGTCGCAAATACCGTGACTGCACCCAGTAGAAGAGTCTGTGTGCTGAACTGGCCTGCCTGCAGTCCTGATCTTTCGCCGATTGAGAACATTTGGCGGATAATTAAATGAAAAGTCCTTCAAAGGAGACCCAAATCTCTCCAGAAGCTGAAAGCCTGTATTAAAAAAAGTGGGATCAAATTCCAATGGATAAACTCAAGAAACTTGTCCCCTCAATGCTCAGACACCCCCCACTCTGTGTTAAAAAGAAGAGGGGATGCTACACCATGGTAAACGGGCCCCTGTCCGAACTTTTTTGAGACCTGTAACAACCATCAAATTTTAAATGAGCTCATTTTGTGAATAAAATTGTAAAATTTCTCAGTTTCAACATTTGCCATGTTATCTGTGTTCTATTGTGAATAAAATACTGGCTGGTGTGATTTGAAAGTCATTGCGTTTTTTATTTTATTCACAATTTACACTTTGTTCCAACTACTTCAGAATTCGGGCTGTATACATACATCCACCTCATGTAGGTTTCTGTATACAATGAATCCACCTGAGAAAGAGATGACTGGGCGACTGCATTGTTATGACACAGGGAAGATTTCAGGCTTGGCAAACATCTGATGCGAATGATGTCAGGAATGCAGCAAAACCCAAAATCTGATCAGCTGGAGACCAGAAAAACTGTTTTTTTTTTCCTTCCTTTTTTTAAACTAGTTTTCTTTGATCCAAATAGCGCTCATTGAAATAACTTTTTTGGCAGCATAATAGGTTTGTATGCTTTCACCTGGAAGCATAAAGTAGTCAGGAACCCGTCTATTTTACCTTTAAATTTTATTTGATGATCATTATGTGAGATCAGTACCCGGCGGCAATATTAGTGAATAATGAGAATAATCAATTCAAGCACCCACAGAACTGTCTTACCCATTACCTACAAAATTATGTGACCAATGATGATTGCTAAAACTCAGTTGAACATATGATGTTTCCCATTGATAAGTCTACAATTACAGATCGTAAATAGTGATACGGAGAGGAATGACTATATGATCGCAATGACCTTCTGCAATGCCATATATGACACAAACTGATATGAAAGTTTATAAAAACTAGAGTGCCAAGGGCCCTGAAGGTTACCGGCAGTTACAGCCCCAACAGGAGAAAAGTAACAAGTGGTGCCAGGCACAACAAACCCCGCCCCTCGCACATACTTTCACCTACTTGTACGAAATTCAATAGGGATCTATTCTGGGCCAGTGGCAATCCCTATACCGAATTTGGAGTGAATCTGACCATTAGTTTTGCAGCTAGAGTGTTAACAATCAAACAAACACACAAACACAGAAACAAACCAAACAAAAATCAATACCCCTTGCCTCACCCTTCGGGTGGGGCGGGGTAACTAGCATCAGTCCGCGGATTCAACAGGAAGCAAACACGAATTCTTGCGAAAGCAACACGTTGTCAACACGATACGGACGTTAAAAAGCTCCAGCTCGGACATCCACTAAAAAAAATCAAACCTGCTTTATTTTTTCTTGAATTTCGGTGGTGATGGCGAATGGTCCCATACCAGTGCAAATCAATTCACGGATCTTCAGATCAATTCTTCTCTGCGAAGGAAGAGAACTGTTTCAGCCGCACACTTCCGCGGGCCAACGCAGCTCAGTGAGAAAGGGGTTTTAGTTACCATTATCAGGCAACTCTACTGAGCGCTCACACTTTTTCCATGAGGGACAGACAGCAACATTTCTGCCATTTAGCTAAAGTGTAATCTTTAAGTCTAGATCATGAAATCCGATTAGATTTTTTTCTAACATGGACTTTCACTGTCGTCTGCAGTCAATTTGTAAAGTTTACATTTTTTAATTTAAAGTTTAAAATTAAAATACGTAGTTTAGTTTAAAAAATCTTCTCAATTCACTTCCAGTTCATGACCTTGAAGACCAATGTCAAATGCAATATGGTGTGTTTGATCAGCATGCATGATTTGTCATTAGTATTCATTACATACCAAAAGCCAATATTAAAAGACTTTTAGGCCGTTTTTGTCATTACCTAGACCTTGTTGCCCAAGGTCAAATCCAATATGTCAAAAACAACCAGCATACATGATTTGCTTTTAGTGCCCAATACATACCTAAGCTGTAAAGTGAAGTGTACCCACTGATCTATATAGAATAACTATCAGTTATTCTATATAGACCAGTGAGTGTAACATGTCCATACCAAATATGAAAGTATTCAGTCAAAAATGTTTTGGCACTAATTTGCATATTATTCAGCCTTAACTACTGCCACGGCAAACAAAATAGATAGGTGTCATAAGTGAAGTACAACATATGTCCAAACTAAATATGAAAGAAATTGGTCAAAAATTACAGCCTGTAGCGGGTCCACAAGAAAGGGTCTACGGACGCGGACGCAGCAACAGTGACGCATTTGAATCCACAGTAGACGCCTGACTTCGTCCGGGGGCTACAATTAATTATTGGCTGCAAAGTGTTCAATGTGAGTAATGTTCAGGGAGATGATACTTTAGCATTCCAATATGGCGGCACTGTTACTTCAACATTATGACATCATCAGCTATCCCATTATTCTTTATAGATCAGTGGCGCTCTACAGCATTTTTGTTTGTACCCATCCGAGGGCCGTTTCTTCCACGTGATAAAAAGGCCAATCGTCCCCGTAGGCCAATGTGTGAGAGCTGTGGAGGGTCTGGGAGTGAGTGATAAGCTGTCATTAGTCAACTGCGGGGATAGTGTATGATTAGTTTTGTTTTGCTTTTTTCTACTGTAATTACAGTAGGTAGGTTAAGAAGGATTCTGACCGCATACTTTGTTCACATACTTTGTATACATTTATGAAAGTACATTTGTTGAATCTGAAACATTCTGAACTTAAAATAAAACAGCACTTCGCAATTTCCGCATGTTGTCCATTTATTACCAAATCATTTATCAGCAATACAGTTAAAATGCAGGGCGCGAACTGCACGTATGCTAAATTGCTAACGGTGATTCATCTACAGTTTGGCAATGTCTGTACTCTGTAATGCATTTGGGGAAAAATTTGGCGAAGACCTATCAAAACTGGTTTTATGAGATGACCAGATGTCCCACTTTGCATTGTACCACACAGCATTTGTCATTTTTCCAGCGTCCGGCAAATTGAGACTCTGTCCCGCATTTTATTGCCTACCGACAGAGTTTTAAAAAGGTGACGACTGGGGGTATATCTCCGAACGCCCCAAATCCTCCAATTCCCCAATCCTTGAAAAAATGGTGAATTCTATGTGACAAAGCTCCACCTTGTGTCAAAATTTTAAACCTAAGAGGTATAATGTCATCGTGGGACACATCCTCAGGTCATGACCTTTAATTTGCACTTGATTTGAGGTCAATCCGACAAATATTTCCAGAGATATGATAAAAACAGTGATTTTTCCAGTTTTTGGCCCCTGGTGGCCAATCTAGAAATTGTAAGTTGTCCAAAATCGAATCAGTTCTTCCTCTTTATGATACTTACTTATGTGCAAAACTTGAAATTTGTAATTGAAATATTACTGAAGTTATCGCGGAACAGTGATTTTTTTTCAGTTTTTGGCCCCTGGTGGCCAATCTAGAAATTGTAAATTGTCCAAAATCGAATCAGTTCTTCCTCTTTTTGATACTTACTTGTATGCAAAACTTGAAATTTCTAATTGAAATATTACTGCAGTTATCACGTTAACACTGAAATCAGTTTTTGGCCCCTGGTGGCCAATCTAGACATCGTAAATTGTCCCAAATCGAATCAGTTCTTCCTTTTTATGATACTTATGTGCAAAATTTGGAATTTGTAATTGAAATGTAACTGAAGTTATTTCGTTAACACGTAGTGCGGCGGCGGCCGGACCAAAAACATAATATCCCCATTCGGCATTCGGGGATATAATCATGTGCCTATTCAGTAGCTGATAGTTAAATACTGATCTGGAACTTGGGTATTATGTGCTGAAAATATGGCTATTTTAATTACATTTTCTATTGGAACTTGTACATTACAAACAATTGAAACTCAATATTCGATTGGTGCTTTAAAGTGAAACAAAAGCTGGTAAGTAATAAATGAAATGCTGAACATACTCATTAACTCTTTAACAGATTGAAAGCAGCTGACAAGTAGGCTACTGTCACTTAACTACTAGATTGGACTTAAAGGCATAAATATACAAAAATCAATCGTGTAGGAAATTTATCATGTGGGGTCATCCTTTCAAATTGGCTAGATATTTTTGATATGTTTATGGAACGTGCCAGGACACTTCTAGCAGATGGTACTTTTGAGAAAATATTGCGACGGCACTGTATATCATGACTTTATCCTGGCTCTCTGCCTTAGTTTTGGCTGTCATTTTCATCATTGTATTGAATTCATGCATTATGCAGTGTGATGATAATACTTGAGCATTACGCGTCTTTTGTGTGATATCCGGCTTTTCATACAAATCACCAGCCTCAAAACAAAGCAGGCAAGTTAGATTTCCTGCACCTAGACCTCGACAATGGCTGCATGACTGATCTAGGCTTATGCCGTCGGGAGGCGACGGCTGGGGGTATATACCCGAACGCCCCCAATCCTCCAATTCCACAATCCTTGAAAAGACCTTGAATCACAATCCTTGAAAAGACCTTGAATAGACTTTCATTTGAACTTAATTTCAGGTCAATCGGTCAAATGGTTCTAAAGATATGGCCAAAATGGTAATTTTCCATCACAAAGCGCCACCTGGTGGCAAAATATTGAACCATACAGGTATGATGTCATCATGCGACACGTAGTGAGGTCATGACCTTGCAGTTGCACATAGTTTCATGTCAATAGGAGAAATAATTCCAAAGATATAGCAAAAGTGGTGAATTTTATGAGACAAAGCTCCACCTTGTGTCAAAATTTTGAACCAAACAGGTATAATGTCATCGTGGGACACATCCTCTGGTCATGACCTTTCATTTCCACTTGATTTGAGGTCAATCGGACAAATATTTCCAGAGATATGATAAAAACAGTGATTTTTTCCAGTTTTTGCTCCCTGGTGGCCAATCTAAAAATTGTAAATTGTCCAAAATCGAATCAGTTCTTCCTCTTATGATACTCACTTATATGCAAAACTTGGAATTTCTAATTGAAATATTACTGCAGTTATCGCGTTAACATGTAAATCAGTTTTTGGCCCCTGGTGGCCAATCTAGACATTGTAAATTGTCCAAAATCGCATCAGTTCTTCCTCTATATGATACTTATGTGCAAAATTTGGAGTTTGTAATTGAAATATACTCAGCAACAAAAGTTTCTGTGACACCAATATTGTTAATTATTTTTCATAACGCAATTATGAAATTGTCATACATGGTGATATCAGACTGAAACAGTACACGTAAACACAACATTGAAATGGAAATCATGAAAATGCGAGAAAATGACTTTGCACGTGAAAATGTGCGTAAATCATGCTTGTGGATGGCAATAAAAGAGGAGAATTTTTGGAATGTTCACATTGTGCCTGATGAACGACGGAAGCATCACTTATCGAAAACACAGCCATTTCGGATCAGGAACTCTACCCTCTAAATGCCAAGACTGTCAAAAATGATCGGTGGAGGGCCATTGGGATGATTGAATCCGGAACCTCGCAGAGGGAAGTTGCTCATCACCTGAATGTCCACCGAAACACCATTTGGAACTTATGGCAGCGTCATCAGCAGACAAGACATGTCAGAGACCGTCCTCGCAGCGGCCGTCCACGAGTAACCACTCCCAGACAGGACAACTGGATTCGAACAACCCATCTACGAAATCGATCCTAACCTGCAACCATAACTGCAAGAACGATACCTGGTTTGAGGCGACTGTCTGCACAGACAATCCGTCGCCGTCTCCGTCATTTTGGCATTGTCCCACGTCGGCCAGCAAGACGTCCAATACTCACAGTACAACACCGACGACTGCGTCTACAGTGGGCACAACAACATCGACGGTGGATCCAACGTCAGTGGGATCTTGTACTCTTCACTGATGAATCAAGATTCATGCTTAACCGATGTGATGGTCGTTTACGTGTATACCGTCGACGTGGAGAACGTTATGCCAACAACTGTGTTCAGGAATTTGATCGTTTTGGAGGTGTTAGTGTCATGATTTGGGGAGGGATCACGGCTAGAAACAGAACAGATTTGCTTGTTATTGATGGAAATCTGACAGGTCAAAGATATCGCGATGAAGTGCTACGGCCATTGGTAGTACCGTTTTTGATGCAACATGGTCCCGGAATAACGCTGCAACATGATAACGCCAGACCACACGTTGCAAGGATTGTACAGCAGTATCTGATGCAACAACATGTCAATGTCCTGCCATGGCCAGCCAGATCCCCAGACATGTCCCCAATCGAGCATCTTTGGGACGAGATGGATCGACGTTTGCGGCGGTTGAATAACCCGCCAGCTACACTCCAGGAATTGCGACAACGTCTACGTCAGATTTGGAATGACATCCCACAGCAATTTCTGGCACATCTGATTCAGTCCATGCGCCGGAGATGCGTTGCTTGCATCATGGCACGAGGAAGTCACACCCGGTATTGAAGTGTGAAGGTCACAATTGGTTAGACGTCAGACAAGTGCTTCATGACGCATGAAAATGACATTTTTCGTTTTGAGTGACGTTGGCACTGAAAAGTCAGTGTTTCTCCTGTTAAATAAACATATTGATTGCATTGAGATCTTTGCGTGTCATTTATAACATACACATAAATGGAGTCACAGAAACTTTTGTTGCTGAGTATATTACTGAAGTTATAGCATTAACACGTAGTATGGCAGCGGTGACCGGACCAAAAACATAATATCCCCCAGATATAAATCCAAACATGCATGAGAAATTAGAGTCCGTTTGTACTGAGAGTCGCGACAACTCAGTATTTGAACACCATCTTGTTTCCATCTTTCAGTGAGCCGCCAGCCCCCCCCCCCTTCCCACAACGAGCACAGATCTACATACACAAGAGTTTGTCACTAAAGTGACTATATCCTCCGCCGTTAGGTCACCGAAACAGACTGGTGTCTGCGCATTCCCAGTTGGAAGGTTGGTACCAAAAAGAACTGAAATAGGTTGACTCCTTGAGATATCGCGCTGACAATGTTCGGGACAGACGGACGGCCGGAGCTGAATACTATGTTCCCCGCTTCGCGCGGCGGGGGATAAAAAACAATATTAACAATAAGGGTCTTTACACACTGGATGCCTTTTTTTTTTTTTTGTGCGAATAATGCGCATGAAAGAAAAACGTGCTGGCCATCCTTATCATTGTCACTCAGCTGCACATCGTGCCTAACAACGCCCTTTATCCGTAACTACATTCGGAATGTAGAACCGCTTCGGATGTCTAATTGCAAAATGAGCCCTGCAAATTAATTTTCCCAAACCTGTGCTGCTTCACAAGCTAAATGACCGCAGAATTTAACTAGAGGCACTCTTAGAGTGCAAACCCCCACCAAGGCGGCACAGTCGTAATCTTGCTGTGCGAACATGGCTCTTAAGAAATTTAAGGTTCATCGCATAACTGAAGTACTTTTCCCATAGCTCAGCTTATGACATATTTTTGATATTACCCTATATATCACTTTTGTGAAAATCGCATTGACTGAGAGCGTGGAAAGAAAGAAATCCCTTAGCGTTACGTCTCACCGTTTTACTAAGCCAAATTGAACAGAGTGTAACATTGGTTGAATCGGTATGGCTTGGCGCTGCAGGAGGCTAGTTAAAGGTCCCCTATTATGCTGATACTTCTTTTACTACATACAAGTAATGTTATAATGTTCGAAGTCCATACTCAACCTCGGCAAAGTTTCTAAACAGAAGATACAGGGGTTTTGCCGTTATCCAAGAACATGATTTCCTGAACAACATTTCCTCTCTGAGCAGCTCGTCCCAAGATCTCCTCTCTTTGTGTTTGTGTTGTGTTTGTGTTTTGTTTGTGTTGCGTTTCGTTTGTGTTGCGTTTCGTTTGTGTTGCGTTTCGTTTGTGTTGCGTTTTGCTTGTGTTGCGTTTCGTTTGTGTTGCGTTTCGTTTGTGTTGCGTTTCGTTTGTGTTGCGTTTCGTTTGTGTTGCGTTTCGTTTGTGTTGTGTTTGTGTTGTGTTATTTGATGTGCTATGTATTGTGTTGTGTGTTTGTAACCATAAACCTCATTTGAAGCCAACTTTTTATACGTGTTTGTAACTTGGATGCTTAGTACAAGTGTTCACGGAAACAGAACCTACTGTCTGTAAAACCTGTATTGCAGGGTAACGTTTGTCTTGGTCGTTGTTATGACAGCTCGGTTACTACCGCATGTTAGTTTGTGTTCCATGCAACTTAAAAAATGCTCCTGGTTAACTTAAAAGCAGTAATTCAGCTTGGTATGCTTGTGTTACTTTGGTTAGTATTGAGGTGGTAAATTCATCATAAGATTTCCTGACCATAGCTGCTACAGCTGCAGCAAACCGTAGAGGTGGTGTGCATGTCTGCAAAGTTGGGCTGATAAGGCTAGTTAGACCAGACGTAGGCTTTGCGGAGCTTGGGGTACATGTATGGGTTTATTTACCGCTGCTGTGAAATGATCGTTTTACTATTTTTATTATGACAAAAATGCGAAAACAAACCGCAAATTTCCGAATAGAGAAAGCAGTTCAGATAAGTGTTTGTCCAAGGTTATGGTGAGCGCAAGCTGGGTGCAGTCACATGACTTCAGCCCTGGATTTCAATGGCTGGATAGGCCCCGGTGGGTTGCGCTCTGGATCGGTCTATTGCTCCCGCCTCCCATTCGGGGTCGGATTAGGGATCAAACAAGTATGGTCTTATAGCAATAGATGCCACAGAGAGCTGTCCTGGAATATCCTCCCCAGGAATCGAAGCGGCCAGACAGCCAATCAGAGCAGCGCCTCATTTGCATATCCTCTCCACCCACTGAGAACAGCTTGTGTTTCAGGCCGGAACAAACCAGGTGAGAGGAGGTCTCACCTGGCCTGGATGTGTGCATTTTTTTTTTTTGTAATTGAATTCTCAGCATTGTTTTAAAGACCCAATAAACATATTTTAAATGACTAAATGCAGCATAATTTGGGACCTTTAAGCGCCACTGACATAACTAAGTTGAAATTACTTAGGTAGGCAGCGTGCGCGCAATACTTTTTCTAAAGCAATATTTGACATTAGTCTGTTACCTAGCAAGCTAACATTAGCTAGCAACTCAGTTGACTGAATTTACAAAGCGTTGCTTGTTCAGCCACGAATGTCGGACTGAAAGACTGAGTAAGCAGAGCGATGTAATAAGCGCTGTGCTAACAAACATTGGCCGCCAAGGGAAATTAAATTTGCTTTCCATGAAATTCCACAATTCAGTTGTGTCATAAACAGATTAAGAAAGTTATTTAAGCGGTTGAGTAAGTTTTGGGTGACCTGCATACACCAATTTGTTCCATCATCAAGGCAACTTACCTCGCACAAAAACGAAGATGAAGTGCGTTTTCAGTCTGCCCAGCTGACCTTCATTTTCCAAATGTGTCCTTTTTTTTGGATCAGAAGGAAATCTAAACATCTTTGTCCCCTTCTCTGATCTATTGGTACACCCGAAGGCACAACAACCAGTCATTTTTTCAGTTTTCAAAACACAAAATGCAGGGACATAGTAGAATTCCTTAGGAAGTAGTATAAATTGATCAATCTGATGGATACAAAATGAATCCACGTGTCACGTGACCAACTCTTTTTTGGTACCCCTTATGTCGCTACTCTAGTATAAAGGGAATCATGACAAATGAGACAAAATCACTGTGCGGTACAGTAGCATACCCCGGGGATATTCATGATATAGATGAAAGATGAAAGTTATGAAACGAGAAAAGTAAATGTTGCGTTCGTTGCACGCTTTACGTTTGTACTGAGCTATATTTTGATATGCCATAATGAGTCACAGAATTGCACGGTTGAACTAGCCATGATATTTAAATTCACACTCAACACTGACCGGCCAGCTAGCTCCACACTAATGTTAAATAATGGTTATGGAAAGGTACTCCATGCAGGCAGGCTCGCTGACTCATTTAACAAAAATTGCGGCAGAAAGACAGCGATTGTACTCTGTAGATGCTATGTGTAGCGTATATGCAGAGCAGCCAGCATAATGTCATAGCCAAGAGCCGAAAAAGCGACTGATCTAATAAAATGGTGCGCCCCACACAAGGGAGAATAGCTTGTTTGCTTGCACCCTTTGTTCGAAATTTGAATTTCATAGCGTTGAATCACCCGGAAAAGGTTAGAAGTTAAATGTATTGCTATCTGGGAATGATTGAACCAGCAAATTGTATTGGATGATAATGTCCCTTTAATAGGGGCACTGACACAGCCAAGGATGTGTAGGGGGTTAAGTTATGAAAGATGATAAAGCTGTGCACGATCTTAGTATTTTTAAGTGAGTTTGATCTCTTGCAATATAACAACTGAGAATATAATTACTTAGAATTCTCGCAATTTTTTATGTTTGGCTCAAAGTAGAGGTTACTCAAGGGTAAAGTTGCATGTCTTTCCAGTATGAATGGCCAGACATTTCGTTCTGGCCAGGAAATTTCATACTTCACTCAAGTGCCAAACTCCTGGGAAGTCCTCATGGGGCCACGCCCACACAATCTTTCCAACCACACAATAGTTCTCGGACACTGCACGAGAAAAAGTTGTGCGCAGATGATGTGTCAATAACAAACTGCGAGAATTCCAAAACCAGGGCTACGAGAAAAGAATGACGTCATTTTGTTCTTGCAGCCCGAGGTGTGAAAACAAATTTCTCTGTTCTCATGGAGTAGGTAAAGGCCTTTAATTTGTTTTTGGAGAGGATAGCTCTGAGTAACAGCTGTTTGACCCTAAACTGACAATTCACACTGATACAAAATTGTATAGGGTATAAACTGAAAATTTACACCCAAGACAAACTTGAAATTTGCCAAGTTTTCAAGTTTATGATGCTAGGAAATTCCCCTTGAAGGTGGATTCTTTGTCTCGGCCGTGGTTGGATGCTTTCAGATTATAAATGAAACACACCTTAAATTTTTAAACACAAAAACGTTGAATGTTTCACTGGAGTTACTTGCATAACAGATTGACAGCCCTGTGTGTTCAATGCAGCACTTAAGCTCATTGTCATCACACATTCCCCCAATCAGCCTTTACTTATTTATTTTTACTGTGTACCTTTTAAATTAAAATGGCCATAGTTGAGTTTGAGGGATGACAAAGTTGATGCATGTGATGCCTGCTGCCTTCATGATAGCATCATGAGATCAACAGATGAGGCAATTAACTTTTGGTTCAGATACTTGTTAAGCAGTTTCTGTACAAAGTGGCCAAAATATGCAGCTCAATGTGGTCTTATTGAACGTGTTTCAGTCCTAGTACTAGCATATTGTGTGATAGGGAATCAGCACAGGGTCAAGCATGGAGATAACAAACCAAGAGACAGAATCTCAATATTCATGTGGCAGACTTTTTAGACTAGCTATTAGCATTGGCAACATGTCCCACATTGACCCACACAAATATACCATTTGTCCCACATGTGGTTTGTGAGTCGTCCCAATTATGAAAATGCCCATTGACTAGTGGCTAACAGTGAAGTAATTTGTCTTATTGATAATTACTATCGGCTTATCATTTGGCTAATAGGGTTCAGAAGCCAGCTCTAGCCCTGAAAATGGGTGAAAATCTGACTAGTTGCATTGCTGGTCAATTTAAGGAGTGCCCCTAAATTTTCTGCTTGTGCTCCTAAAATTTTAGTAAAAAAGTTAGCCTGGAGCCCTGTGTATAGTCACCAAATACGGGCAAGGTTTCCACAATACTACACTGAAAAAAAAAAAAGAGTTTGATGCTTCATGGTAACGGAATTGCAAGGTAATGGAATCTGAGTTTTATATCCATACATGGTACCTTTCTGACCTGAATACTTGCTCTATCGCACTTTATTACAATCATATTAGTCCTATTTATCTTTTAGTGGTTAAAAGAAAAGGTAGATGTGTTTCAGTGGAAACATTTTTAATTACTTTGTGAGAATATAATGGTCATAAGAGAAGTGGCATGAAAATGACTATTGTGACCGCCTGGTGGCATTATGCTAGGTACTATTCGTCAGATTAATTCCTGTTCACTTCTCTATTTGGTGAAAGAAAAAAAAAACCAATTCATCTGCAGTGGGCTGCAAAATTACTGGTACTACTGACCAGCAATGCACAAGAAATACTTTAAAAAATTTGATAAAGTGTATTTAATGAGAAACTCAAAATACCAACACACGAGAATTATATATATATATATATATATATATATATATATATATATATATATATATAAAAATAGTAACCCCTTTCCGCCAAAGCCAAATATGGCTATTTATGCGTTACCCAATTTTAGGCTTTATTACTCTGAGCCTCACAGACAGGTCAAATGGCCTTAATTATACAGAACGCTTGCAGCATTTACGTAGTAGAATTCCATCATATTTCAGTCTCTTCATAATTCTAGTTCATACTAAGGGCCACAAACACAAAAAATCTTCATGAAAATTCTGCAGCGAAATTGTAAAAAATAATACTGAGTTGTAAAATGGCTGGGAGTTAAAACAATATATTTCAGGGATCATAGACCCCTGACCCGCTAATGTACATCATCTGCCAGTTTCTCTTTTTTTTATTATCAACCATTTCTGAGCCAAATAAGGGAGCTATCCATGTGGCTCCCCCTGCTGCCAGAACTCTCAAAATTAGCACAGTCAACTCATAAAATAATCATATGTTTAGCACAAATCAACTTTGGACACGTGAAAATGAATATGAATTAATGATTTTCCGGCAGAATTTAGCAGGAATTTATAAATATAGCCGCACATGGGCATCAAAAGTCACCAGTAAGCTTTCCAAACCAGAAACATGCCTTTTCTCCACGATGAAGTTCAGAGTTTTGTCCATTTTTTTGAGAACGCCGCATCAGCAAGCATACATATCCATTAAAGGAATTGTTTCTTTTTCGATCTGAAGGCTGCTCTCGACTGAACAGAATTGGAGCAACTAACGTGCCAGGGGTTTTACTTAAGTCCTGGGGCAGTTCTCATTTTAAACGAACAAAAACCTAGGGATTCAATTTTGTTGAATGCAGAATAAACATCAACACATGCAGCAAAACGCTGCCATTAGTAGCAAAGGCTAATGGTTACTCATACTAATCAATGTGACAAACAAGCTCTCTGATCATCATGGCTATACGGTAAACGAAAAATAAAAAACAGCTGGCCAGCTAGCCAGCCATTAGCTTTCCATATTATTATTCAAATCAATGAACTCACTCAAACCTGAAGCAAAACTCTCTATCCGCCAGATACAGGGCTTTCCGGTACGAGGAACCCTTCAGTACTAATCCATTCGGAATAACTCCCATTATCCATGTCTGCTTCAAAATGCTATCAGGTAAATAGAACCTAGACACTTCTAGGTTGATTTTGGAAGTCCGGTTTTATGCCCCCGCCCTCCAAAGAGGAAAGGGGGTATTATGTCGACACCATGTCCGTCCGTCGTCCGTTAACTTTTCGTTTCCGTAGGAGAACTATAGAATCTCTCGTCGGATTGATGCCATTTCTTAATGGCGTATTGGGAGTGGCTAGAGGAAGGTTCCTTTCGAAAACCAGGGTCGTGTGATATCTAATGATATACCATCGCCACAGCAGCCATCTCAATATGCCCTTGATCAACATACAGGCGGGGGCATCTGCCACGCTCTGCGTTGCTCTTGTTACATTGTACTCTCATCATTCTGCTGCGCACACTTGAGAGAATACAACCTAACATGCTGTTTGGCAAGGGTTCCTACACTTTTCTGAGAGTCCAATCAAAGTCTTTCAATTACTGTGGAAAGTTTATACTGTATGGAATTGGATAAAAACGTGTCAACACATAATTACCGGGTTATAGTTCAGGTGGGCATGAACTATAACTGGTTTATGCAGATAAGCCCGAGCAGCCATTAGAGACAATTGAAAACATTTTGAGATTGTGTGAGGTTGTAAGGAACCGCTGATTTAGTCGTGATTAATCTATGCTCAATTCAGTGGTAGGGAATCACACGTTTCTAATATCTGATAACGGTTTGTAGAATGATTCAGAATCTATGTTGAATTTTTGCTTCTCTACTTAATTGAGATAAAAAAAAAAAACCTTTGGCCGATTAAAACTGAAGTAGTCGCAACAAAGGGCGATTTTTTTTCTGTCACAGGAGATCATTTTTATTAACTGCTGGATAGATACTATGGGCAAGTATATAAGGCAGTTTGCATGTCAGGCTTGGCTGAGGAGTTTAATTCACACAACTCCTGGGAAAGAGGGATGGGACTTAACTCATCCATATTCTAAATCAGTAACAGGCCAGGCTCTGCCATGAATATTCAATAAACAATTCGGTTGTGCCATTCACTGATAGAAAAGTGCAAGTAGTTGATCGCCTGATTTAGAAAAAAATGGGTCAGTTTTTCAGAAGTAATTTTTTAAAATTTCTCAGTCCTATCTTTAACACTGGAGCCAAAATTTCAAGGGCCCATAAAACGGACAAAAATGATTCAATCGAAAATCCGAGAAAAACACCTGGAGATAAAGTCTAATAGCATGTTATTGTAAATTTACACAAAAATTCATCTGGCCCAAAAAAAGATAAAAAATATTCAGGACGACGGATGCCACACCACGACAATAGCTTAACGGCTCATAGAGCCGGTAACCTAAAAATGCAGGGTGTTCGTAGTTTTTTGGCCTGTAGATTATATACTTCTGAAATTTTTTCATGGGCACACACGCTTGCACACACTTGCATCCCTCCATTGGAAAAAGTCGGGACGGTACGTAAAATGCACATAAAAACAGAAAGCAGCAATTTCTAAATCTCATCTGCATTTCATAGCACAAAGTATAAGGACAAGAGGACAGTTTTGTCCAGTCAACTTCATTATACATGTAAATATACATCTCTTCCTGTCATTCAGACCTGCAAACTTATTCTAAAAGAATCAGAATGGGGGCAACTTGGGTCTAGTTATGAGGTAAAAATGTTCAATAATGACGTGATATGAGCTGATGTCAGCAGGTGACAGCAATGAAAACCAGCACTGAGTGAAGGTCTAGCCCTTCAGGAACAACAATGGGCTGAGGATTGCCAATGTGCCCACAAATAGGTGGGAAAAAAAAAAAATTCACAGAAAAGTTCAAAATCAATGCTCCGCAGAGAAAGATAGGAAGGGATTTTGATATTTCACCCTCTAAGGTACATAAGATCATTAAAAGACTGAAGGAATCTAGAGGAATTTCTGTGTGTTAAGGGCAAGAGCGCACACTACAACTGATCTCTGATCACCCAAATTTCACTGCATCAAGTACCATCATTTATCTGAAAGTGATATTACCACTGGGGCTCAGGATTACCTTGCTAAACCATTCTGCCCCCCCATGGCAAAAGGAAGTATGTGACATTTTGGCCAAAAATGAGTTATGCATATCCTGAGCATCATGGAAGCTTGTTCCACCTTTAAAGCTAACAATCTACGGGATATTTAATCAATCTACAGAGATAAGGTGGTGGCAGAAAGACGCATGTTACACTTCAAACACGAAATACCAAGGCAGACAGAAGTATGTGACAATCAGTCACATACTTCCTTCGGCAATGGTAAAATGTTTTCTTCTCGGTGAGATTTATGTAACAAACTAGAAAAGCACTCAGAGAGCGCAGAACCTCCGTCAGGGGGCAGCAAAGCCAAAAGCACGGCGATTGGCCCATTGGAAAGACTTGAAATCTTGAACTTCGGCGTATATCTCAGCAGTACTTTGGCCTAGATATGGCAAAATTTAATCACCTCTTCCTTGAGTTAATACCCACCTACCCTGAAAAATTTGTCAAAATCCAGCCATACTTTTTTGAGTTATGTTGTACACAAACAAACCAACAAACAAACGGCACCGAAAACATATACCTCCTGGCGGAGGTTAACAATGGAAATATATTGCTTAATGGAAGTGTTGACCAATGATATTTGAGCTTTAATTTTGCTTTCAAATCTAGCCAATTACGTAGCTTCTTTCTGCAGCCCTTTGTTTATACACCAAAGCTGCAAGGCAGTCAAAATGCTGAAGTTTTCAGATTTATTTTCAAGTTTAAGAAAAGAGTAAGTCCAAAATCAGGTTTCATCTGCCCAAGCAAAAAAATGTAGGCCAGTTTGATGCATGTAGCAGCTTACTGTGGATGTGCATGTGGAGCTGGTAATGCCTAGTTTGTCGTGGCCAATGCTCCACCGTAGGCTGAAATGTTATGTAAGCCTATAGTCTACACACATACATCCATACTGTCATGGATAGTGTAGTTTGATGAAATCGGCCAATGAACTTGCTGTTCCATCAGAATAAGAATCCCAAGGCAAAGGGAAGTACCCGCAAAAAAATGGTCTAAAACGGGTTTAATATATTTATGAATTATATCCTTTTGAAAGGAAAAAAAATGTGTATTGTAAATACCAAAACATTTGCTTTCCATGTTGCTCTTTGTGAGAGATCAACCAAGAAACATGTTTTTCTTAAATTTCTCGTATGCCGTGGGGGAGGGGGGGGGGGCAGCATTGTCAGGCACTGCAGAACTTTTGGCGCTTTTCCACTACGTGGTACCAGCTCTACTCTACTCGCATTTTTTGCTTTTCCATTCCGAAAAAGTACCTGGTATCTGGTACCTGCTCTCTGTAATATTTGGCATGGTTTATTGGCAAAATCTGAATATACTACCTATTAATATGTTCATGCAAGTGTATAATCACTATAAAATAAAATTTGTTTGGTCTTCGTAGCCTTATAATTATGCGTTGATATATACATATAGCAAGGGCCTTACTTTAGTGGATGTCGCCATCTTGCACCACCATGTTGGTTCTGCAGCCCGAACCATAGATATAACGGACAATCCACCCAGCTAGAGAACGCGTTTTGCATATAAATCACAGTCCAGGAATACGCCATTTCCGCAGAAGCATTTTGGTCCTCGGAGGCCAGCGTTTTTTTGTCGACAGGAGGGGTGGGCGTGAGTGAGTGAGCGCTGCAGTCTAGAATCTGAATGCTGGATGTCACATGGAGCTACAATATGGAATACTGATGGTACACAAATGTCTTGAGAAAATATTGCCTTTTTCTATGAATACTCTATGCCTTTTACGGATATCATTGCTTTGCATTTTTGTGTGTCGAATCGGACACAACACCAGCTGCCATCCTAAGCATCAGAACAATGTCAAACAGAAATTACAGTTCTATACTCGCGGACTTTAGTGCCATAACGTAGTGACGTGGTGTTAAACACAAATATTTAACAAAATCGACAGAATAAAATAAAATTGATATAACTGAGGATACCATCGCGGCAGTAACATGCTGCGTTGCAATGACGAGCAGGTACCATGGAGGCAGTATTATACTCCAATGGAAAACCAACCCCAAAAAAACTACCCGGTACCAAGGCGAGTACAGTAGAGTAGAGTAGAGCCGGTACTGAGTAGTGGAAAAGCGCCATTAGATACATCCACAAATGGGAGTTAAAACTTCACTGTGCAACAAGAAAGCCTTTAGCCTAAGTTAACAGTGTCTAGAAACATTGAAGACTTCTCTTGGGTGGACGGCATCCGCAACGGACCACCACACAGTGAAAACGGCACTGCTGTCAGATGAATCAGTATTTTGGGTTGTCTTTGGAAGACATGGACACTGTACCCTCTAGACCAAAAACAAACAAACAAACAAACAAGAGCCATCTGGCAATGGCATATCCCCCCGGCCCCCAAAGGCACATCTAGACATCATGCTGAATACATCTGTGAGGTTTGTGAAGATCGGATGTGTAGCTTCCAAGATATGGCCCGGACAAGATATGATTACACACTGATGACTATATCCCCCCTACATTAATGCCGCCAGGGGGGGATAAAAAGAAACCTCCAGACTTATCAGAAACATGTCAGAAAGTCATGCTCTGTCATAGAATACTGTTATGTCAGTGCCCTTGGCAAGGGTACCGGTAACCTGCACTACTTGGAAAACTTGATTAGAACAGAAAAGTAGAGAGATTTTGGAGCAACATGCTACACACGAGACAGCATCTTTTGAGAGACGCCCATGCCCTTTTCAAGAACAAAACTACTCTGCACGCACTATTAAAAACAATAGTGCAAAAAGAGGCCGCGGGTGCAGAATTTGCCTGCCTGCAGTCCCGACTTGTCCCTAATAGAGAACATGTACTGCATTTTGGAACGCAAATTGCGACAACAAAGACCCCGTACTGTTGCAAACCTTCAGGCTTGTTTGTAGGAAGAATGGGATGAAATTACACCTGAAACACTTTCAGTTGATGTTTTTAGTCCCTAGACCATAGGAGTTCTGAAAAGGAATGGCAACATTACAAAGAGGCAAGTACTTAAGAGTTGCAACTTTTTTGAGATATGTTGCAAGAATCAAAATAAAATTTGAAGGGTTTATTTTTAAAAATCAATAAAATTCATTATTTATCAAGTAAAATATAGTTGTTTTAAACATAATACAGTTCAAATATAATTTACAAATCTGTTTTAATTGATTAACCATTCCAACTTTTACTGATTTGAAGTTTTCTACACCGTTTCGCACACATATACACTCGATGATGGCAAGCAAGCCAACTGCCAAGTTAAAGACTGGCGATCTTTGCAGTTAACCAGGCAAGAAATCTGCCAAACAGCAAAATTTGTGTACTAGATGCTTCACAGGTTATGTTTTCAAGCAAATAATAGACATGAAAGTAAATAATATAAAATAATTGTAAATTACAAAATTCCAAATAATTACAAAAGTACATAATAATACACATTACGATATAGTATTATCCTTTTGCAGTCATGTATTTGACATTTCAAGCCAAGACAAGAGTATTGTTACCACGTCAATTGCTTCATTTGCCAACACTCTGGTCAAGAAGCCCACTGTTCACCAAAACTCACCTGGAGAAGCCCTTCCCGCAGCTTTGACAGACGTACGGTTTGCCCACGGAGCCGTCGTGTGAGCGCACATGGTAAGACATTCTATCCTTACGCTTAAATCGCAGACCACAAACCGGACAAGCATATGGCTTCTCACCAGAATGAGATAGCTTGTGTCTGTTCAGGTGATATACGTCGCGAAATACCTTCCCGCAAATGTCACAACCAACATGACGTCTTGTCCTCTCTCTTTTCCTACTGGAATCCACGCCACTGTGCACAGTCAGGCCATTTTCCATTAGCCCTGGCTGGGCATGAGATGTCGGAGTTGAGGCCCCCACGCCAATCGAGCCGTCACCGCTTGTATTAACCCCGACGCTTTGCATTCCACTCGATGCACCGTGCTGCGCTTCATGATTTCGCAAACGCACGGCCTCCGTGAATATCTTCCCACAAATTCCACAGGGAAAAATACCGAGATCCTTAGGAACACTATGGTTAAAAAGTATAGGATCCATAGGGGGCACCTTCTTTGGTCGTCCTCTGCCTCTCTTGTTTCCAGAGGTCGCAGTGCCTCCACCTTGAAAAGGGTTCCCAGCTAGCTCCGTTGGTGCCACAGGTAGCCTGTCAACAGTATGCAATACGGGCATTACAGATTGGGAGCTGCCGCTCGGCAAAACTGGACCACTGGCATGGCTGCCATCAACATCGAGAGTCTGTCCGTTACTACCAAACACAGAACCGTTAGTTACAAGTCCAGCCCCGTTTGACATATCCACAGGCAACGGATAACCCAATTCGTTACTCCCAGAGGTTCGGAACAAACTGAGGTCCCCCCGTGAGGGAGGAACCAGAATTTGTACGTTCGATTGCTTGATTACTTCCTGGCAGATCTCGATGACCGAGCGCATCAGAAGAAACTTGGCCGCTGTCATAAGCTCTGGGAAACATTCTAAACGAACCACAATTTTTGAGGTATAAGCGAAGTCCAGAATATCCTTAAAAACTTTGGGGCTGATGGTGTGCATCTCCAGCTCCTTCGTCTCGCCGTCACCTTCCGTCTGACAGCTGAACACCGATTCGAAGTATTCGCTGCAAGCCGCCAGCACCGCCTTGTGAGCCGGAAAGCTCTCCTCTCCGACGCGTAAGATCACATCGCAGAACCTGCCTCCATCTTTTCTCTGAACGTTGAGGTTGTGTAGCATCTCGGCGCTGTGCTTGCTCACCTGGTAGGTGTAGGAAGAATTCCACGATTGTTCCGCGATCCTTTCCATATCGCCCTCATTCATCAATGACGAGTTTGTATGAGAGCGGCGTGAAATATTTCCAAACTGAAAAGTGTGTCAAAAATACATTTATGATATATACTCTCCGACAACCACTCGTCTCTTTTGCATCTAAAAATGTTTGCAGAAAAAAATGGCAGCCCCCCAGCTTCCTGTGAACTTTGACCTTTGTTTCGAGGGAGGGGGTGTCGGTCTTGTATTTTTTTCCCCTTCTCAGCACTGTGAGGTGATGTTATTGTATCTTTTTTTGTCGTTTTCAAGGTGTGACATGTGCCGCTGGACAGAGTACAGAAACTGTGCGGGGAATGTAACCAATTTGTCGCACCAGTAGTATTTTTATTTTACTTATGATAGATCTCTTCGACTATTCGGATCCACATCCCTGCTTCTCGCCGGGCCCCCTCCCCCAGCGGCTCCCTTCCTTCTACGAAAATGTTCTCTCACAACAAACCCATGGATAAGGGTTGCCAGTCGGCGCGACCGATACTTATTAACGTGTTTATCTAAAGACAAATATTGCCCGACATGTAAGGTTATTTTATTGCGCCAACATTTCGTAGCCTATGGTGTTAGCGTTGCATTTCAGCTTGTGACTCGCTTAACATGGATGCAAAGCGAGCGAGAGGAATGATAGAAACAACAACCATGCCCAATTCTCTCTCACCCAGCCCGACAACACAAAACATTGTCATTCACTCAGGACTGAAACCAACGACAGAGCGACATATGGTATTCAGTGTTGTTGACAAATTGTTAGTTAAACTATCTTTGCTTTGCATACGTATAATTCACTTGTAACACGTTCGTTGTATTTACAGGTTTGTGCAGCGAGTGACAGTTCCCGGTCATTTGCGATTGTAAACATGAGTCACGCTCTTTGTTAGCGTCACCGAGACGATGTCCGGCTATTGTTCTTCAGAAAATTATGATTGAAACCTGCTTCTTAAATCCTGAACGGAGTCGAATGTGCAGCCACAAAAACACGAATTGATTTAGAGTGTACAAAACGGTCATCAGAACTGAATTCTTTCGAAGCGAAATGGAGTTTTGACAGCTTATTGATGGTAGGTCTAGGGTATTTCCAGATATCGAAGAACACGCAATATAATAGCAAAAAAAAAAAAGTCGCAATGAAAATGCTGTCCATTGTCAAGTAAATACTGCTTGCATTTGAAACTTATATGCGTGTTTTCTGAAATAATGCGGCAGTAGCAAGGTGTATAGCGACGGTGTGTTGGATAATATTTTTATTTCAGTGACTGTTCTTTCCTTTTCTGAGCTATGTGTGGGTCTCGCGAGATGCAAATAAGGAAGGGGGCGTTAAGTACTGCCATTCAGGTTTAGATTCGTACCACGCCAGGATATACAAAGGCTATGGAGTCTGTATGCCCTCTCTGTTGTTGAGCTAGGAGATCAAGCATATACTCAGAAATGGAGGTAAGGCAGAGCAGCCTTTTCGCCCACTGAACTTTTGGCCTCAGCAAAGCTATGAAGCACCCGGAAGCCAGCCGCAGCTGCGCAATGCGCATGTCAGTACTGTGAGCGCGAAACGTTGGTGCCTCTCACATAGAACAGTCCGCAAAAAATAAGAATTAATAAAAAATAAAGGCATACGCTCTGAATATTATATTGGGGATACCATGCCAATACTGAGTAGGACCTCCCTTTCCTCTCAGAACAGCTAAGCAAGATGTTGGGGAGACTCCTGAGAGATCCTGGCGCATGTTGACGTGACTGCATCCCATCAGTGAAAGGTTCAGTGCAATAACGTTATATGTGCCAATTTCACAGAAATCTATATTTGAATGGCTTTAAATATTGCTTTATTTATGCAACAACAATACATATGTTTTACAATGTCACCCTGACCAGTGCACAATATTGGTACGTGGTGAAAGTGTATTCTGTATTATGTCATAAAACATGAGACTGACATTTGTCAAGTTATTGCACTGAACCCTTAATGCAGATTTCTCAGGTCATGTAGAGAAAGGCCTGTTCTGACACATTCCAAAGGTGCTTCATCAAATTCAGATTTGCTGACTCGGAAGACCATTGCAATAATCTGAAGTCACTGCCATGTTTGTGAGACCAGCAGACTTCCGCTTTGTAATATTATGCATTTCCATGCTGGAATTCCATCATTCCATTTCATTAAATTATAAAATTATACTGGGCAAATACCATAGCATCGCAAGAGCTTCCATACAAATGTCCGCACATAGGATGAACTAACACCTCAAGCCATCCCAGCATTCCTTTGAATGACTAATTGCCCTCTGCAATAAAATTATTTGGAGACGTCATCTCGCAGGATGAAATCACAAGCAGTGTGACATGACTTAGAGGAAGTGTTCATTGTGGGCAAAGAAAACATTCTCTACACCTTTACACCATCACCAGCAAGACCTGTGCAAATGAAGATTCATGCCTTTGACACAGACTTCTGACCCTACCATCTGCATGTTGCAGGAAAAAGTTACAGCCATTTAGAATTCATACAGATTTAAGAGCAAGAGAATCCAAATTGCACATTTAAGGTATTTCAGCACCAATGACGAAAGACAAAAATGAAACAGAAATGCGAAATCCTCCTTGACAGCAAAATCAAAGTTTCAGATTTGATGTGGATAGGCTCAAAGATAAAGGGGTTAAGTTTTTTTTTTACCCCTTAAGGGAAAAGTTAGAGTTTAAGTAGGTTTAAAAGTAAGACATTTTTTTCTTAATGTAAAATAATATCACATACTAATTCTGTATCTAATGGTTCCAATGCTTCACTGCAGCAAGAAACTCATTCTGACGGAAAAAGTAAAACCCAAGATGATACATTTTTATGGCCACAGCATCACATCAAATGGAAGATATCTAGATCTTGTACATCATCTATCCATTATCCATACCACCTCTTCCTAACTAAGGTTGTGATTGAGCTGGAGCCTATCCCAGCTGACCTTTAGCATAAGGCAGGACCCCACCCTGGAAAGCTCGTCAATCAATCCCAGGGCACGCACACCGTTTACGCACCATTCAATCACACACTCATACCTGTGGGCAATTTTGAGTCTCCATTTACCATGACATGCATGTCTTTGGACTGTGGGAGGAAGCTTGAGTACCCAGAGGAAACCCACGCAAAAGAGGGGAGAACATGCTATCTCCACAAAGGCCCCAGGCCAGATTCAAACCCACAATCTTCGTGCTGTGAGGTGGTAGTGTTACCCACTGTGCCACCCCTCTAGTGCATCATCTTATTCAGATTTCCCCATATTTCAGCAGGACATGATTAGCATAGTTGAAAACATAGGAATCTCAAATTTAAAATAGGCCAGAAGTACCACATTTGGATACAGCAACACCATTTGACAAACTGATGTACATTCATGAGAAAAAGTACACCCTCTTTCAGTTCTATGGTTTTACTTATCAGGACATAAAAAATAGGACCAAGGGTCCTGTGGCTTACAGACAAGCAGTCTTATAGTGATGATACAAGTTCTGAAAATTTCATGTGGAATTTGACCCTTGAATCATTGAAGGTCATTGTCAAGGTTACTAAATAAAGGTTCACATACATTTACAAGAAATCCTGTAACACTTTGTACAATCCTAAGCTGTGAAGCAGTTATGGTGATAAATGTCATTGAAAATTGAATATGTAAATTGTGAACTTTAAAGATCACAGAAGATCAAGTTGAGGTCAGCAAGTGGACTTCATACATGATTGATTACCTGTAAGTTGCTAATACAAATCTAGGCTCCATCTGTGACCGTTTTGGCGATAGAAGTCATTGTATTTTGTCAAGTTTTACCTTCAAAGGTCACCAACAGTCAAGTTGAAAGTTCATGAGTGACTTCCTTCAAGTCTGTGATGCAAACTTAAGCTGTGTTCGAAATTGCCCCTATCACAGATATAGTGCACTATATAGCGTGTTCGCCATTTTTTAGTCTTGTTCGAATTCTTCGTGGTTAATTTCATCCACAGTGGACTATAAAATACCCACAATGCACAGCAAAGTTGAGTGAGCAAGCAATGTACTCTACCTTGTACTCTAATATACCACAATGCACTGCGATCGTGTTCTGCCAAAGAAGAGGAAGGAGAAGAGCGAGATGGCTTCGCCCTGCAGAATTACACCCCCAAATGTTCCTGCGAGTGTCCGGTTTGTTTACATGATGCTCGGCGGGTCTGCTTACATCACAGGAGAATCCAGTGCATCTGCTGACGCAACCATGTTCAGAAAATTCTGGTGTAGTGTCTGAAATCTCCTTTGGTCATTCCCTATGTAGCGTACTATATCATATACACAATGTTGGGAATAGGGAGTGAGTGAATGAGTGAACAATTTCGAACACAGCTTTAGGCTCTATCTTTTGAGTGATAGAAGTAATTTCATTTTCAATTGGTCAAGTTTTAAAGTTCATATATGACTTCTTATACGTCTCCAATACAAACCATAGACTAAAAAAAAGATGGATGCAGCAACTGGGTCTGAAAACTGAGGCCAATGCGGCAATCTCTAAAAATTTGCATTCTATTTAAGAGCCAGCAGATGGCAGCATCAATGGTTGCAGAAAGAAGTTCAATCCTGTAGAAGTCTAAGAAAATGACCCTACTTTGCCTGCTGATTTATCATTTCAATTATTTTCCACATTGTTTTATGGTATCTATTGCAAGCTTCAAGTCTCCTTCGATATATCATGATGTTCATTTTTGTAAATTATGGTCCCAAACAGACTAGAATAAAGGATAAAGCCAGAATATACTTTTGGGGTGTGGCTATCCTCTGGTTCTGGCCTGATACGGTCAGATCCACAATTAGATTTACAACTCGCTCCTCCCTGGGTATTCAATTCACGCTCTTGTCCAATAGGAATCGCATCCGGTTTCAAAATGACAAAATGGCGCTTTTCAAATTGCCAAAATCCTGGCTTCCTAAATGGTTTGCTGAAACCAATTGGAGACATCATGGTTGCTTTGTTCATCTTTTTATACAGTCTATGATACAAACCTACACACTGTTGCGATTTTGCTGATACGAGTCATTGAAATTTCATTGTAAAGTTTGGCCATATGACCACAATAGAAACCAAAGCTTTATCTGTAATAGTTTTGGTGACAGAAGACATTGAAATTTCACCATGGGAGGTTTGACCACAGAAGGTTAAGTTCAAGGCCACCAAATGAAAGTTTATAGATGACTTCCTATAGGTGTTCAATACATATATGTTCCCAATCTTCATTATTTTCGAGCTAGAAGACTTTGAAAATGGTAACATTTTGTGTGACCTCAAGTTTGACCTTTCAAGGTCATCTGAGGTCAACTTTAACAAAGCATAGATCATGTATGACTTTCTAAATGTTGATAATACAAACTTAATATCTATCTGCAACAATTTGGCCTCCACAGGCCATCCTGCATGTTCTCTATAGTGGGGAAAAAAAATGTAGGCCTTCCTGCTTTAAATGTCTGTTAGAATTAATCTCCAAGTAATTGAAAGCAAACCTGAACACTAAATACTACAAAGTTAAATGACACATTTCATCACATTTTAAAGCAAGAACAGTTTCTTTTTTTTACTTTTAACAGTTTCAAAATAATAAAACATGGAAAAAGGCCTGGTGCAAATGTTTTGGAACCCTGTCAGCTAGTACTTTGTAACTCCTCCTCGGGCAGCTATGACAGCTTGGAAACCCTTCCTGTAGCCAGCTAAGAGTCTTTCAATTCTTCTCCATTCTTCCTGACAGAACACCTCAAGCTCAGAAATATTCTTCGGGCTTCTTGTATGCACGGCATGTTTGAGGTCTCTCCACAGATTCTAAATAATATTCAAGTCTGGGGACTGTGATGGCCATTCCAAAACATTCATCCGTCTTTCCTGGAGGTACTTCATAGTGGATTTTGAGGTATGTTTGGGTCAATGTCTTGCTGGAATACCCAATGTCTCTTCAACTTCAATTTCTGGACTGATCTTTGAACATTAACCTCTAGAATGTTTTGATATTTGGTGGAATCCATTCTTCCTTCCACCCACGCAACATTGCCTTTGCCCCTAGCTGCTACCCGACCCCAAAGCACAATGGATCCACCTCCATGTTTAACAGTCATTTTTTCTCCAAGCATACCTTCTTTGGTTGTGGCCAAAAAGTTCAATTTTGGTTTCTTCAGTCCAAAGCACATTGTTCCAATAGCCTTGAGGTTTCTCAAGGTTCTCTTTTGCATTTGTTATGGCCCCAATTTGTTATTACATTTATAGCACAACAGCAACAGCAAGGGATGACAAACACAGTTTTAACAACTAAAACACATTTAATTTTTAACAAAGACAAAGACTAATAACAACCTACAACTAAAGACCAAGATTGATAAATAAAAAAAAACAGAAATAATTACAGTCCCTTTTTGGTGGGGTGGCTTGGTGATGTCCTGGATGAAGAAAATGCTCAAACACAGGCAAAGAAATCCACAAAAGAAACGTCACAGGTCTTGAACAGAATGGCAGGTCTGGTCATCTTCTTGCAATTTCTCCTACTACTTTACTGTCTCAATTCTTTTCCTTATATACTCTTTTGCAGACCCCACCCACATTTAGACCTCTTTTTTTTAATTTTCTGAGACTTGCCCCAGACACGTCCAGGACATGTCTAAACATGACTCCAGTCTGAGCTTAACAAAAAAAAAGGTAAATACTGCCATCTAGTGGCCTATATTCACATTACACCTCCATTCCAAAAGGGAAAAATTTTGACTCATAAAGGCAAATTTTTTCTTTTCAATACCAAATGGTTAAGTGAACACTTGTCTATATATACATATCATACAATATTCAAACACATGATATATATATACACATTCAAACACGGGATAAGCAATCAGCAATTACATTGTCTGTACCCTTCACATGCTTAATTTCCAAGTCAAACTCCTGTAAAATCAAACTCCAATTCAACAATCTCCGATTCTTGTTTTTCATCTTACTCAAAAACATTAACGGATTGTGGTCAGTGTACACAATCATTGGCTTTTCCCCTGTACAAACATAAACCTCAAAGTGTTGTAAAGAAAGGACCAGAGCCAACAGTTCCTTCTCTATTGTGGAATAGTTCCTTTGGTGGCGATTGAACTTCCTGGAGAAGTATGCCACGGGATGCTCAATGTCATCAGAGTCACTTCTCTGAAGGAGCACAGATCCACAAGCTTGGTCGCTAGCATCGACCGCGATGGAGAACGGTTTGTTGAAGTCAGGAGATTTGAGCACGGGAAAGTGACACAGCAGAGACTTCAGGCGATCGAAGGCTCTCTGGCATGCATCATCCCAGGTGAACTTTACGCCTTTCTTCAGTTGGTTAGTTAGACTGAGAGCAATCTCAGCAAAGTTCTTGCAGAACTTGCGGTAGTACCCGATCATTCCAAGGAAGCGGCGCAAAGCTTTTTTGTTGTCAGGAACTGGAAAGTCCATGATGGCTTGGACTTTAGCATTTATGGGTGCCACCTTACCCTGGCCTATGACGTAACCAAGATAGGTGACAGTAGCACAACCAAAGTCACTCTTGTTCAGGTTAACAGTCAGGTTAGCCTGGGTCAGGCGCTGGAACAACGTCTCTACATCTTTTAGATGTTCTTCCCAGGAGTCACTCCATGTGATCAGGTCATCGATGTATGCACCCGTGTGTGGCAATCCGGCGATTGTAGACTGTATCATCCTTTGGAACGTGGCTGGGGCATTTTTCATGCCAAAGGGTAGGACTTCATCATACTGGTACAATCCAGATGGTGTGGCAAAAGCAGAGATGCTCTTGGCCCTCTCAGTTAAAGGCACACACCAATAACCCTTCAATAAATCAATCTTGGTCAGAAACTTTGCTTGCCCTACACTATCAATACAATCATCAATCCTAGGTATTGGAAACACATCAGTTCTAGTTACAGCATTGACTTTGCGATAATCTGTACAGAATCTAGTACTTCCATCAGGTTTTGGAACTAGCACACAGGGTGAACTCCAATCGGAGTTGGAGGGTCTGATAATATCATGTTTTAACATGTACTCAACCTCTTTCTCAGCAATCTTTCTCTTTTCAGGATTCATCCGGTATGGATGCTGTTTTATTGGTTTGGCATCCCCAACATCTACATCATGAGAGGCTATAGTAACTCTCTTTGGAACATCAGGAAACAAATCCTCATATTTCTTGATCAACCTTTCAAACTGATCTCTCTGTGAGGGTTCTAAGTGCTGGAGTTTTACATCAAGATTTTGCAACACTTCAGTGTTTGACAATTTACATGAAAGAACTTCAGCTTTAATTCTTAGTTCATCATCTTGAAACTCCCCCTCATCTTCACACGTTTCGACCATTGGAGAATCTGAAGTGACAGCTGCAACCCTAGCATTTCTGTCATGATAAGGCTTTAGCATGTTAATATGACACAATTGTTTTGGTTTTCTCCTATCTGGAGTCTTCACAATGTAATTGAGATCATTGAGTTTTGTCAGAATTTCATAAGGACCATGAAATCTAGCCTGCAATGGATTGGACTGCAAGGGAAACAACACAAGGACCTTGTCTCCTGGTCTAAACTCACGGCTTCTAGCCTTATGATCATACCAAGTTTTCATTTTTCCCTGACTTGATTTCAAGTTCTCTTTGGCAAGGTCACAAGCTGCACGCAATCTTTCCTTGAACTTGCTAACATAGTCTAACAGACTGATATGCGGCTCTTTCTCTTGCCATTGTTCACTCAATAATAGCAAAGGTCCTCTCACTTCATGACCAAACACTAGCTCAAATGGACTGAATCCAGTAGACTCCTGCACTGCTTCTCTAGCTGCAAACAACAGCAAATGAACCCCTTCATCCCAGTCTTTCTCATGGTCATAACAATAAGTCCTCATCATTGTCTTGAGAGTGGAATGAAACCGCTCTAAGGCACCCTGACTTTCTGGATGATAGGCACTAGAAAGAATCTGTTTTGCACCTAGTTCATACACAACCTGCTGAAACAATCCTGAAGTGAAATTGCTACCTTGGTCTGACTGAATTTCCCTGGGAAGACCAAACAACGTGAAGAACTTTATCAAAGCCTTTGAGATTGCAGTTGCCTTGATGTTACGTAGAGGTATGGCTTCGGGGAATCTGGTAGATGCACACATGATTGTCAACAAGTACTGATTTCCAGATCTAGTCTTGGGTAATGGACCAACGCAATCAACAATGACCCTAGAGAATGGCTCCCCAAATGCTGGGATAGGCTGCAATGGAGCTACAGGTGGGTCTAACTGGTGTTTTCCAACTACCTGACAAGTGTGACAGGTTTTGCAAAAGTTGGAAACGTCTTTCCGAAGCCCAGGCCAAAAGAAGTGTTTCATGATCTTATCAACAGTCTTGTTAACACCAAGATGACCTCCTAAAGGTAAACTATGAGCCATTGTTAAGATCTCATTCCTATAGACCTTCGGAGCAACAATTTGCCTGACCACTGCCCAATCTGCATTGGCAGGGATATCAGGAGGGCGCCACTTCAGCATCAACACACCATCCTTGAGATAATACCCAACTGGAACTGCATCTATTTCTTTTTCAGGAAGGGCTCTCCTCTTTAGTACACCAATTTCAGGATCATTAGTTTGCTCCTCAATCAACCGCTTTCTGGACAGAGACAAGTCTCCAGACACATCAGAATCACCAGACCCATCCGGCTGGCTGAATAGAGAACTGATAAAAGTATCTGATAAGTCCTCAAACGGAGAAACCATAGTAGGCCAATCAGAGTCATGAGGCGAACCACCTGAGTCCTGACTATTCAATGTACTGGACGGCACTACAACATCTTCTTTAGGCTTCTTGGCCATAGCACGAGTCACTGCGCAAGAAGGATACAGAGATGGGTCCTCATCCCCATTTTCAGTGCTCGGCTGTGAAGTAAGATGTACAGGGGGAACTACTTTGCCCCCAGCCAGGTCATTGCCTAGCAACAGAGAAACACCCTTTATAGGTAGACTTGACATAAGTCCCACCTTTACCTGTCCTGTAACTAACTCTGACTTCAAGAATATAGAGCGCAGGGGTACAGATACAGTCCTCCCTTCAATACCTTGTACAAGTATGAAATCCCCTGAAGCGGTCTCATCACGTAACTCCAAGGAGTCCATCAACAAAAGTGACTGAGAAGCTCCGGTATCCCTTAGGATATATATGGGGACAGGAGTAGTATGCTCATTCAGAGCCACAAATCCCTCTGACACAAATGGAAGAAATTCCTCCCTCACAAAGTCAGCTGTATTAGGCTTTTTAGCCCCACAAGAAGCAGGCAATTTAGCAGATTGGTTATCTACTACAGGGGTTTCTAACCTTGTTTTCACAAAGGCATTTGGTTTGGTATCCTTTTCTTTTTCTTTCTTAGCTTTAAGGAACCAACAGTTAGTTGTAACATGACCAGATTTCTTGCAATAACTGCAAACTAGACCACTTTTGTCACTGTCAGCTTTCACACTTTGATCAGACCTGTTACTGGATTTCTGAGCACCATCACCAGATTTGTCTTTGTCTTTGGGTGAGGAATCTTGGGTATCACCATAACCCTTTTTCTGAAATTGGGACCATCTATTATTACTGCTAGACTGAAATTTGGACTTATGTGTGAGAACATATTCATCTGCAAATTTGGCAGCTGATTGCAAATTCAGTGCTTGCTTCTCATTAAGGTAGGTCTTAACACAGTTCTTGAATTCTTCAACTAACACCATGTCTTTTAGTGAGTTGAAATCATCCTTGACCTCCATAGAAGTACACCAGTGCTCAAAGCAAACCTGCTTTTCATTAGCAAATTCAACATAAGTCTGATTTTCAGATTTCTTCAGACCTCTGAATTTCTGTCGGTAAGCCTCTGGAACCAACTCATAAGCTCTCAAAATAACCTTTTTGACAACCTCATAATCAGAGGAATCATCTGCAGACAAAGCCGAATAGGCTTTTTGAGCTGTACCCTTGAGGACAGTTTGCAACATCAGAGGCCAGTGTTCCTTTGGCCACTGGCAACTCTTTGCTACCTTTTCAAAACACTGGAAATAGTTGTCAACATCCTTTTCTGAAAATGGAGGCACCAGTTTTACCTCCTGACTGGCACAAAATTTATTTTTAGTTTCAATTTTAATTTTTAGTTGCTCCATTTGGAGTCTTTCTTCTCAATCGAATTTCTCTAATTCAAAATCTCTCTGTCTCTGTCTCTCTCTTTCTGCTCTTTCCTCTTTCTCTCTCTCAAATTCTCTTTGTTTTTCTTCTCTTGCTAATTTTTCTAACTCAAACTGCCTTTGTCTTTCTTCTTCTTCCCTCTCAAATTCTCTTTGTTTTTCTTTTTCCTCCCTTTCTTTTTCTCTTTCCTCCCTTTCAATCTCTAGCATTTTTAATTTAAGTTCCATTTCTATATTTGGATTTTCCACTGGAAACTGTTCCAGATCTCCTGGTGCAAACACATTTTCATCAATGTAATATTCAACTATCTCTCTAGCCAGTCTTGCTTTTCGCATGGCTGGTTTTACCTCTGTCAGCTCCAACTGTCTGCAAATTTCTAGCAGTTCTGTCTTTTTAAAAGACTTCAAAACCCCTACGGTTGGTGATGCCAAGAAATCATCCATTGCTGTTGTCAATATATATCTAGGAAAATTCACAAAAACAATTTCACAATTTGGAATGTTAGATTTTCAATAAATTACTCTCAAAATGGTCTCTCCCGGAAGAGCCCCCAATTTGTTATGGCCCCAATTTGTTATTACATTTATAGCACAACAGCAACAGCAAGGGATGACAAACAGTTTTAACAACTAAAACACATTTAATTTTTAACAAAGACAAAGACTAATAACAACCTACAACTAAAGACCAAGATTGATAAATAAAAAAAAACAGAAATAATTACAGTCCCTTTTTGGTGGGGTGGCTTGGTGATGTCCTGGATGAAGAAAATGCTCAAACACAGGCAAAGAAATCCACAAAAGAAACGTCACAGGTCTTGAACAGAATGGCAGGTCTGGTCATCTTCTTGCAATTTCTCCTACTACTTTACTGTCTCAATTCTTTTCCTTATATACTCTTTTGCAGACCCCACCCACATTTAGACCTCTTTTTTTTAATTTTCTGAGACTTGCCCCAGACATGTCCAGGACATGTCTAAACATGACTCCAGTCTGAGCTTAACAAAAAAAAAGGTAAATACTGCCATCTAGTGGCATATATTCACATTACACATACTTCAGATGCCTAATTACCTCCAGTTTGGGGTTATGTTACAGTTTATGTTATCACCCCTGTTTATTTGTTTGTTGGTCTGTCTGTTTGTGAACAACATAACTTAAAAAGTAATGCACAGATTTGTCTGAAATTTTGTGGGTGGATTGCTTTTACATCAAGGATGGACCCTATTTATTTTGACGGCGATCAGTGAAACAATATGGCTGCCACGGCAGCCATCTTGAAATCCTATGACACGCGATAACTCAACTTTGCTCCCACTCATGCAGATTTGGATTGTGCTGCCTTAGCGGATGTTTGCTCTCTACAAGGGCCTCTAGTTTTCTGTTGAGGTCGTAGGAAAGGGTTCTTTCTTGCAACTCTGCCATGTAGGTCTTTGCTGTTTAAGGTACGCTGTATTGTTGTCCTGTGAACAACTAGACCTGTGTCTGCTACTCTTTTTTTGCAGCTATTTTGCAGTGATGTGTGGGTTCTTTTTGAGGATTTCTCACTAGATCTCAGGCCAATAATAATTTTGACATCCTTGGACAACTGTTTAGCGGAACACATGGTCTTTAACACTAGCCACAGTCGGATACTTTAAAAGGCATGGAGTTTCTTCAGAATTTATAGTTCAACCCTGGAATTATATTCACTGACTCACTGAAGCCCTACAAGTAACTCACCTGAGTCTGGGCCGTAGTAATCATCTTCTTAAAATGTAACAAAGAATAATCCAAAAGGGTTTCCAAATTTATGCACGGGGCCTTTTTCCTTTCTTATCATTTAAAAACTTAGAAAAATTAAAATAAAAGGAAACCTTGCATTTAAATTTGCAAAAAGGAGTCATGTTTAACTTTTGCAGCACTTAGTGCTCGGGTTTGCTTTCAATCACTTGGATATTAATTGTAATAGACATTTAAACCAGGGGTGCCCAAATTTTTGCACCCCACTGTATAGGATCGAATGTTACCGGGCATTTTGGGGTTTCCTGGGGCCAGGGAGGCCTTTAACGCCCCCCCAGGTAACTCATAAACGACATGGCGTATGACCACCAAATTTGTAGGGGATGACGTAAAACTAAATCACTACAATCATTTTGGTTCTATTTTGACCCATTATGATGTCATTATGACACCATGTTTTGATTTTCATTGCCCAGAATGCTTTATCCATAGTGCAGCAGCTCTGAGAGGCCAAAAAATACGCGAAATTCTTTTTATGTTTAGTGAAAATAGTTTGTTTATGGGTGGGGACAGTGCTATACTGAGTGGCTGTAGTGGGATTTTTTTGGGTGGGTGATTTTTGTGTTTTTCTTGTGTTTGTATGTCGGGGTTGTGGCGACTCCATGGGGTGGAATAGATCTCTTTCAGAAATTATTGTTGCTTGTTTTCATATAATTCATTGATGGGTTGAAGTATTTAACACTCCATATTTTACCCAGTCTAGTGCTATCATATGACTAATATCAGAATTGTGAGCTGGAACGTCAATGGACTGAATGGTCAAATCAAGTGTGCTATGTGCTTAGATTATTTGCAGAGGCATAATATTGACGTGGCATTTATTCATGAGTCTCGTTTGTGAGACGCCGATGTCAAGCGGTTTGTCAAGCGGTTTTACTATACTGCTGTTTCCTCCTCCTTTTATACTCAATCACGTGGCTCATTGGTTGTGCTAAAACTTAGCCTTTCCCTGTCTATATTGGACACATTCGACTGCTCTGATGGTCGCATCTCTAGTGCTAAAGCCGTAATTGCAGGGCGTAGAATCTGTCTAATTTCCATTTACGCTCTTAACCAGTTTGAACTAGAATTTTATAAGTATGTCAATGAACTATTATCAGACTTACAAAACAATTTTGCAAATATTATCGGTGCAGATATGAACACCACGTTGAACCCTATGTTCGATCGATCATGTCAAATAAACCAGCATTTATTAAGTCTTGCAACTACTGCATTTCGAGGTCTTGTATCTGATTTTAGTCTGATTGATTTGTTTCTCAACATAAATCCTTGACACAGGAAATACAGTTTTTACTCCAACAGACATAAAACTTATTTATGAATAGATTACTTGTTATCCTCTCCAATTGGCTTTTCCAAGGTTAATGATGTAGATATTCTCTCCAACTCAATATCTGACCATGCTGCAGTATTTGCAAAATTAACTCTTGGGGATGTACCAGATTGAGCCACAAGATGGCGCTTTCACGCTACTCTTTTAAAAAATGAGAACTTTTGAGAACATTTAAGTGAACTGAACTCATTTCTGTCTGAGAATGTTGGTTCAGTTGAAGACCCACGTTTGCTTTGGAATGCAATTAAAGGCTGTATTAGAAACATTTCTATTTCTTTCTCTTCAAACCTTAACAAAACTAAACTGGGTAGAATATCAGAGCTTGAATCCAAACTCCATTACCTGGAGCAGGAACAAATGAGGCTGGGTTTCTCTGAGGTAAGGGAAAGACTAATTAATTCAGCAAAGGCTGAGCCCCTTGAGGCCAAGATCAGAATTCCAAATACAAAGAACATGAAGGAATTATTATTTTCAATGCCCTAGACCTAGTCACCTCCTTGCAGTGAGATTACACCAAAATGCTAAATACTCTAATATAATTGCAATTATATCACAACAAACTCTTATCTGACCCGAAGGAGATTAATGTTGAATTTCCCTCTTTTTATGCTTCACTACACACCTCAAAAATCTCCTTAGATAAAAGATAAATATAAAAACTTTTTGGGTAATTTGAATCTTCTGACTGAATTGTATAAAGCACTTGTGGGGATGAAAAAGGGGAAATCCCCCAGTTGGGATGGTATCCCCCATGTAACTTTTCTTAGATATGATTTTTTTTCCATAGAAAAGGGCTCTTTTATCAAGGATGCCAACTCTGACCTAATAGCAGTTCTTCCTAAATCCAATTAGGATCCCACTCTATGCAGAAATTATAGACCTTTGTCTATCTTGAATGCAGAAATTAAGGTATACGCTAGAGTTTTGGCCACCAGTGTAGAATCATATATGACTAAATTCATGATCAGACGGGTTTAATTAAAACTCTGTTAGCCTCAGACAATACGCGTCATTTATTACATATCATTCATGCTGCAACAGATATCGACTCTCCCTGCGCTGTTTTATCTCTCGATGCTGAAAAGGCTTTCTATCGGCTAGAGCGGGATTACTTGTGGATGGTCATGGAGCGTTTTGGTTTTAACTCCGACAATCAAACTCACACATGTGCTTTACAGTAATCCGTCAGCTGTGGTTGTAACAGGGAATAACATCTCTACACAATTTCCTATTTCAAGGTCGTGTCCTCAAGGTTGCCCTTTTTCACCACTATTTGCTCTTTCTCTCGGGTTAAGCGAGGTTAAGCGCCTGAAGCTTCATTTAGGACCTATTATTTATTTTCTTCTCGCCGTATAGCGTTCTGTTGAGAAAATGTCCAAGTCAGAAGTGGCATCTGAATAGTCCCATTTTTAATAACTTCTCACTCCTTACTGATAATATTCCTTTCTCTTTTCCTGGTTGGAGTGATAAAGTCCTACATGTTTTTATGGACATTTTCAATGACAATGGGCTCCGTTCTTTTGAGGATTTGAATGCTACATATGACCTCCCTAGATTTTCTTTCTTTTTATATCTTCGGTTAAGGTCTTCCATGAAGTCATATGGTGTACCATGGAATACACAACTCCCATCTGACATCTTACAAAGTCTTTTAGACAAGCATGGTGACACCAAGAGCCTGGTCTCTGAATTGTATTTACTGCTTTCTAAATCTTCTTACAAGCTTCTGCATATTCAGAATACGTGGTCCAGAGATCTGAGTTTATCAAATGGGGATAATGGTATTCCATGGAATAATGTGTGGTCTTCTGTAGTTGATTCATCTAAGAATCCAGATCACCAACAGATCCACTTGAATTTGATACACAGGACTTACCTTAGACCTAGAAAGCGCCACGCAATGAAAATTATTACATCCCCACTGTGTGATCTCTGTCCCGATGGGCATGTAGGAACTTTTATGCAGATGTTTTGGAAATGCAGTGCTGTGGGAACGGGTGTCCTCCACACCATCTGACATGCTAGGAACAGTAATTCCCTGCTCCCCCACGGTCATGCTCCTCAATAATCTCCAGCTACCACATCCTTGAAAAAATGTGTTTTTAGCAGGCTTGACTGCTGCTAAAAGATACTTGCTGTCTGCTGGCAACCACCTCACATATCAACACGTAGACATTGGTTGAATACGTTCCTGGATGTCATTGTTTTGGAGCTTTCTGTAGCCAGAATGCATGGGGCAAATGAGAGAACTATTCTTCAAAGGACCGAAGCATCAATTAAGGTAAAGGAGCTGTTGGATAAATAATTGTGGTGATATGTAACATGACGACCATGATGATGATGTATTGATGTACATGATGTACAAAACCCAAAAGCAGTGAAGTTGGCACGTTGTGTAAATCGTAAATAAAAACAGAATACAATGATTTGCAAATCCTTTTCAACCTATATTCAATTGAATACACTGCAAAGACAAGTTAGTTAATGTTCGAATAGGTAAAGGTAAACTTTGTAATTTTTTGCAAATATTAGCTCATTTGGAATTTGATGCCTGCAACATGTTTCAAAAAAGCTGGCACAAGTGGCAAAAAAGACAGAGAGTTGAGGAATGCTCATCAAACACTTGTTTGGAACATCCCACAGGTGAACGGGCTAATTGGAAACCGGTGGGTGCCATGATTGGGTAAAAAAGCAGCTTCCCTGAAATTCTCAGTCATTCACAAACAAGGATGGGGCGAGGGTCACCACTTAGTGAGCAAATGCGTGAGCTGATTGTCGAACAGTTTAAAAACAACATTCCTCAACGAGCTATTGCAAGAAATTTAGGGATATCATCATCTACGGTCAGTAATATCGTCAAAAGGTTCAGAGAATCTGGGGAAATCACTGCACGTAAGCGACAAGGCCGAAAACCAACATTGAATGCCCGTGACCTTCGATCTCTCAGGCGGTACTGCATCAAAAACTGACATCAGTGTGTAAAGGACATCACCACATGGGCTCAGGAACACTTCAGAAAACCACTGTCAGTAACTACAGTTCGTCGCTACATCTGCAAGTGCTAGTTAAAACTCTACAATGCAAAGCGAAAGCCATTTATCAACAGCACCCAGAGACGCCGCCGGCTTCGCTGGGCCCAAGATTATCTAAGATGGACTGATGCAAAGTGGATAAGTGTTCTGTGGTCTGACGAGTCCACATTTCAAATTGTTTTTGGAAACTGTGGACGTCGTGTCCTCCGGACCAAAGAGGAAAAGAATCATCCGGACTGTTATAGGCGCAAAGTTCAAAATCCAGCATCTGTGATGAAATGGGGGTGTGTTAGTGTCCAATGCATGGGCAACTTACACACATGTGAAGGCACCATTAATGTTGAAAGGTACATACAGGTTTTGGAGCAACATATGTTGCCATCCAAGCTACGTCTTTTTCATGGACGCCCCTGCTTATTTCAGCAAGACAATGCCAAGCCACATTCTGCACGTGTTACAACAGCATGGCTCCGTAGTAAAAGAGTGTGGGTACTTGACTGGCCTGCCTGTAGTCCAGACCTGTCTCCCATTGAAAATGTGTGGCGCATTGTGAAGCGTAAAATACGACAACGGAGTCCCCGGACTGTTGAACAACTTAAGCTATACATCAAGCAAGAATGGGAAAGAGTTCCACCGGAAAAGCTTCAAAAATTGGTCTCTTCAGTTCCCAAAACGTTTGCTGAGTGTCGTTAAAAGGAAAGGCGATTTAACACAGTGGTAAAAAGGCCCCTGTGCCAACTTTTTTGCAATGTGTTGCTGCCTTTAAATTCTAAGTTAATGATTATTTGCAAAAAAAAAAAAAGTTTCTCAGTTTGAACATTAAACATCTTGTCTTTGCAGTGTATTCAAATGAATAGAAGTTGAAAAGGATTTGCAAATCATTGTATTCTGTTTTTATCAACGATTTACATAACGTGCCAACTTCACTGGTTTTTGGTTTTGTATTTTCTGTAGATCTAGGGGTGGGCTGGGGGGGGAGGTTTCGCCATGGGTGTATGCGTAGAGAGAATGACTTCTTAATATGTTGTTTATTTATGTACATATGTACATAACTACACGTTCAGTCAGTTCTCATCCTTGTGGGAATTACAAAAAACAAATAAAATAATTGAGCACAAAAAGAAACTAGGCTTATACCGTCGGAGGCGACGGCTGATGGTATATCCCCGAACGCCCCCAATCCTCAAATTCCCCAATCCTTGAATAGACTTTCATTTGAACTTAATTTCAGTCAATCGGACAAATGGTTCTGAAGATATAGCCAAAATGGTAATTTTCCATCACAAAGCGCCACCTGGTGGCAAAATTTTGAACCATACAGGTATGATGTCATCATGTGACACGTTGTGAGGTCATGACCTTGCAGTTGCACATAGTTTCATGTCAATTGGACAAATAGTTCCAAAGATATGGCAAAAAAGGTGAATTTTATGTGACAAAGCTCCACCTTGTGTCAAAATTTTGAACCAAACAGGTATAATGCCATCGTGGGACACATCCTCAGGTCATGACCTTTCATTTGCACTTGATTTGAGGTCAATCGGACAAATATTTCCAGAGATATGATATAAGCAGTGATTTTTTTCAGTTATTGGCCCCTGGTGGCCAATCTAGAAATTGTAAATTGTCCAAAATCGAACAATTTCTTCCTCTTTATGATACTTACTTATATGCAAAACTTGGAGTTTCTAATTGAAATATTACTGAAGTTATCGCGTTAACACGTAAATCAGTTTTTGGCCCCTGGTAGCCAATCTAGAAATCGTAAATTGTCCAAAATCGAATCAGTTCTTCCTCTTTATGATACTTACTTATGTCCAAAACTTGAAATTTCTAATCGAAATATTACTGAATTTATCGCGTTAACACGTAGTGCGACGGCGGCGGTCGGACCAAAAACATAATATCCCCAGAACGCCATTCGGCGTTCGGGGATATAAATAGTTTATTTACTCAATGTTTTTCTTAGAAGTTCAGGTCAGAAAGAAATGAAAGTAAACTTATAAAGGATTACAAGTTTGCGTAAGCAAAACATGCTCTGTTCCTAACTTCTTTGTGTTTAGTATATTGATTACAATATAGAACCTTTATGTAGGAAAAAAATGTCTATTTGTTGGTAGTAGAAGCTTTCTTCATAGGAAAATAAAATTAATTCAATGACGCCATCAAATTAGCATGAATTAAGTCTACTTAAAAGCTGGCATCAAATTATGTAAGATATTGTAAATACAATGGAATAAGTATATGTTAAAAAGAAAATCTGGAAACTACATTGATGAAACCGAAATCGGCAATTTTTTGTCAGACATGCCTGTGAGAAAACTGTTGCCATAGAAATGGCGAAGATGGTGGACTTGACTTATTAGAATCCTCTCAGAGATCCCGAATTAAATGGGCTCTTGGCCGAAGCTCTCGCAGTCATCATTCTAAACTGCTTAATGCCTTATTTCTCTCATCTGTCAAAGAAACGGTCAAACACATGAATATCTCTCTGTGGAAAAGAGCGTTTATTATTGACTCTCCTGTCAGAGATTTGGGCTCCTATTTCTTATCACTGTTTTGCATCACAGGAGAATGCATTCCAAATATGCTAGCAGGTAGGATCATACAAATAGGTTTCTCCCTAGTGGCTATTGCACTAAAAAGGGTATTTGCCTAAACATGTTAAAAGTGCTTATTTGGAAATGGAGGATGGTATTGCTGATTCTCTTAGACATCTTGTTCATGACCCAGAATTTCTGAATCGTAATTCCAGCTCCCATTATCTTGTATCCCTGTTAACTAGGGTATATTGTTATGGCCCCAATTTGTTATTACATTTACGACAGCAAGGGATGACAGACACAACTATAAAAACTTCAACAGATTTAATTAAACAAAGGCAACTAACAACAAACTACTCTACTGACTAAGATTGTTAAATACAAGACCAAAAATATTTACAGTCCCTTTGGTTGGGTTGCTTGGTGATGTCCTAGGTGAGGAAAATGCTCCAACACAGGCAAAAATCCACTAAAAACTTCACAGGTCTTGAACAGAATGTCAGGTCTGGTCACATGTATCCTTCTCCTTGCAATTTCTCCTACTACTCCACTCTCAATTTTCCTCCTTGTATACTCTTTTGCAGACCCCTCCCACATTAAGACCTCTTTTTTTTTAATTCTCTGGGACTTGTCCCAGACATGCCCAAGACATGCCCAAACCTAGCTCTAGTCTGGGCAAATCATAAGAAAGGTCAATACTGCCATCTAGTGGCTTCTATCTGCATTACACCTCCATTCCAAAAGGGAAAAATTTTGACTGATAAAGGCAAAAATTTTCTTTTCAAAACAAAAATTGTTATGTAGACACTTGTATATATACATATAATGCAATATGCTAATAAACATGTGATATATACACATACTCAAACACGGGATAAGCAATCAGCAATTACATTGTCAAAAAATTTCATTACAAAAGCAGGGTACATGTACAGGGTACCATTTACATTTGGGCAGGGTACATTTGGAACCATTTATTGTTACTGCTAGACTGAAATTTAGACTTATGTGTGAGAACATATTCATCGGCAAATTTGGCAGCTGATTGCAAATTCAGTGCTTGCTTCTCATTAAGGTAGGTCTTAATATCATCCTTAACACAGTTCTTGAATTCTTCAACTTACACAATCTCTTTTAGTGAGTTGAAATCATCCTTGACCTCCATAGAAGTACACCAGCACTCAAAGCAAACCTTCTTCTCATTCGCAAATTCCACGGAAGTCTGATTGTCAGATTTCTTCAGACCTCTGAATTTCTGTCGGTAAGCCTCTGGAACCAACTCATAAGCTCTCAAAATAACCTTTTTGACAACCTCATAATCAGAGGAATCATCTGCAGACAAAGCCGAATAGGCTTGTTGAGCTTTACCCTTGAGGACAGTTTGCAACATCAGAGGCCAGTGTTCCTTTGGCCACTGGCAACTCTTTGCTACCTTTTCAAAACACTGGAAATAGTTGTCAACATCTTTTTCCGAAAATGGAGGCGCCAGTTTTACCTCCTGGCTAGCCCGAAATTTATTTTCAGTTTGAATTTTTATTTTTAGTTGCTCCATTTGGAGTCTTTCTTCTCTATCGAGTTTCTCTAATTCAAAATCTCTCTGTCTTGCAAATTTTTCTAACTCAAATTCTCTTTGTTTTTCTTCTCTTGCTAATTTTTCTAACTCAAACTGCCTTTGTTTTTCTTTTTCTTCCCTCTCAAATTCCCTTTCTTTTTCTCTTTCCTCCCTTTCAATCTCTAGCATTTTTAATTTAAGTTCCATTTCTATATTTGGATTTTCCACTGGAAACTGTTCCAGATCTCCTGGTGCAAACACATTTTCATCAATGTAATATTCAACTATCTCTCTAGCCAGTCTTGCTTTTCGCATGGCTGGTTTTACCTCTGTCAACTCCAACTGTCTGCAAATTTCTAGCAGTTCTGTCTTTTTAAAAGACTTCAAAACCCCTACGGTTGGTGATGCCAAGAAATCATCCATTGCTGTTGTCAATATATATCTAGGAAAATTCACAAAAACAATTTTACAATTTGGAATGTTAGATTTTCAATAAATTACTCACACAATGGTCTATCCCGGACCTTGAGCCCCCAATTTGTGATGGCCCCAATTTGTTATTACATTCATAACACAACAGCAACAGCAAGGGACGACAAACACAGTTTCAACAACTAAAACACATTTAATTTTTAACAAAGACAAAGACTAATAACAACCTACAACTAAAGACCAAGATTGATAAATAAGAAAAAAACAGAAATAATTACAGTCCCTTCTTGGTGGGGTGGCTTGGTGATGTCCTGGATGAAGAAAATGCTCAAACACAGGCAAAGAAATCCACAAAAGAAACTACACAGGTCTTGAACAGAAATGACAGGTCTGGTCACACGTATCCTTCTTCTTGCAATTTCTCCTACTACTTTACTGTCTCAATTCTTTTCCTTATATACTCTTTTGCAGACCCCACCCACATTTAGACCTCTTTTTTTTAATTTTCGGGGACTTGCCCCAGACATGTCTGGAAACATGTCCAAACATGACTCCAGTCTGAGCTTAACAAAAAAAAGGTAAATACTGCCATCTAGTGGCCTATATTCACATTACAACTCCCTTAGGCAAGTGTAATGTAAATAAAAGCCACTAGATGGCAGTATTGACCTTTCTTTTGTTAAGCCCAGACTGGAGCAAGGTTTGGACAAGTCCTATGCATGTCTGAAACAGTAAGTCCCAGAGAATTAAAAAAAAAGTCTAAAAGGTGGGAAGGGTCTGCAAAATAGTATATAAGAAGGAAAATTGAGAGAGTAAAGTAGTAGGAGAAATTGCAAGCAGAAGAATAACTTTGACCAGACCTGCCATTTTTTTCTATGACCTGTTAAGCTTTTTGTGGATTTTTGCCTGTGTTGGAGTATTTTATTCACCCAGGACATCACCAAACAACCCCACCAAAGGGACTGTAAATATTTTTGTTCTGGTATTTATCAATCTTGGTCAGTAAAGTAGATAGTAGATTAGTTAAAAGTCTTGGTTTAATTAAACCTGTTTAAGTTTTAAATTTTTGTCTGTCATCCCTTGCTGTCATATATATTATAACAAATTGGGGCCATAACAAATTGGGGGCTCGTCCGGGGGAGACCATTGTGTGAGTAATTTAATTGAAAATCTAACATTTCAAATTGTAAAATTGTTTTTTGAATTTTCCTATATATATATATATTTTGACAGATCAACAGCAATGATCTGATTGACAGCAATGGATGATTTCTTGGCATCACCAACCGTAGAGGTTTTGAAGTCTTTTAAAAAGACAGAACTGCTAGAAATATGCAGGCATTTGGAGCTGACAGAGGTAAAACCAGCCATGAGAAAAGCAAGACTGGCTAGAGAGATTGTTTAATATTACATTGATGAAAATGTGTTTGCACCAGGAGATCTGGAACAGTTTCCAATGGCAAATCCAAATATAGAAATGGAACTTAAATAAAAAATGCTAGAGATTGAAAGGAAGGAAAAAGAAAAAGAAAAGCAGTTTGAGTTAGAAGAAGAGTTGATTAAGAGAAGTTAGATCGAGAAGAGAGGCTCCAAATGGAGCCACTAAAAATCAAAATAGCAACTGAAAATAAATTTCGTGCTACCCAGGAGGTAAAACTGGTGCCTCCATTCTTGGAGAAGGACATTGATAGCTACCTTTTCAAAGCACTGGAAATAGTTGAGAGTTGCCAGTGGCTAAAGGAACACTGGCCTCTGATGTTGCAAACTGTCCTCAAGGGTAAAGCTCAACAAGCCTATTCGGCTTTGTCTGCAGATGATTCCTCAGATTATGAGGTCGAGAAGAGAAAAAAGAAAGGGAGGAAAAGGAAAAACAAAGAGAATTTGAGAGAGAGAAAGAGGAAAGAGCAGAAAGAGAGAGACAGAGAGATTTTGAATTAGAGAAGTTGGATAGAGAAGAAAGACTCCAAATGGAGCAACTAAAAATTAAAATTGAAACTGAAAATAAATTTCTGGCTAGCCAGGAGGTAAAACTGCTCCATTTTCGGAAAAGGATGTTGACAACTATTTCCAGTGTTTTGAAAAGGTAGCAAAGAGTTGCCAGTGGCCAAAGGAACACTGGGCTCTGAGGTTACAAACTGTCCTCAAGGGTAAAGCTCAACAAGCCTATTCGGCTTTGTCTGCAAATGATTCCTCTGATTATGAGGTTGTCAAAAAGGTTATTTTGAGAGCTTATGAGTTGGTTCCAGAGACTTACCGACAGAAATTCAGAGGTCTGAAGAAATCTGACAAGCAGACTTCTGTGGAATTTGCTTATGAGAAGAAGGTTTGCTTTGAGCGCTGGTGTACTTCTATGGAGGTCAAGGATGATTTCAACTCACTAAAAGAGATTGTGTAAGTTGAAGAATTCAAGAACTGTGTTAAGGATGATATAAAGACCTACCTTAATGAGAAGCAAGCACTGAATTTGCAATCAGCTGCCAGATTTCAAATGAATATGTTCTCACACATAAGTCTAAATTTCAGTCTAGCAGTAACAATAGACGTTTCCAAATTCAGAAGAAAGGTAACGGTGATACCCAAGATTCCTCACCCAAAGACAAAGACAAATCTGGTGATGGTGCACAGAAATCCAGTCACAGGTCTGATCAAAGTGTGAAAGCTGACAGTGACAAAAGTGGTCTAATTTGCAGTTATTGCAGGAAATCTGGTCATGTTACAACTAACTGTTGGTTCCTTAAAGCTAAAAAAGATTAAGAAAAGGATACCAAACCCAATGCCTTTGTGAAGACATAGGCAGAAACCCCTGTAGTAGATGACCGGTCTGCTAAATTGCTTGCTCCTTGTGGGGCTAAGAGGCCTGATACTGCTGACTTTGTGAGGGAAGAATTTCTTCCGTTTGTGTCAGAGGGATTTGTGGCTCTGAATGAGCATTCTCCTCCTGTACCCACATATATCCGAAGGGATACCGGAGCGTCTCAGTCACTTTTGTTGATGGACTCCTTGGGGATACGTGATGAGACCGCTACTGGGGATTTCATACTTGTACAAGGTATTGAAGGGAGGACTGTATCTGTACCCCTGCGCTCTATATTCTTGAAGTCAGATTTAGTTACAGGACAGGTAAAGGTGGGACTTATGTCACGTCTACCTATCAAGGGTGTTTCTCTGTTGCTAGGCAATGACCTGGCTGGGGGCAATGTAGTTCCCCCTGTTCATTATACTTCACAGCCGAGTACTGAAGATGGCGATGAAGACCCATCTCTGTATCCTTCCTGTGCAGTAACCCGTGGCATGGCCAAGGCGGCTCAAGAAGATAATGATGTGGTGCCATCCAGCACATTGAATAGTCATGTCTCAGGTGGTTTGCCTCATGACTGTTTGGACTACTACGGTTTCTCCGTTTGAGGACGTATCAGATACTTTTATCAGTTCTCTGTTCAGCCAGCCAGATGGATCTGGTGATTCTGATGTGTCTAGAGACTTGTCTCTGTTCAGAAAGCAGTTGTTTGAGGAGCAAACTAATGATCCTGAAATTTGTGTACTAAGGAGGAGAGCCCTTCCTGATAAAGAAATTGACGCAGTTCCAGTTGGGTATTATCTCAAGGATGGTGTGTTGATGCGGAAGTGGCGCCCTCCTGATATCCCTGTCAATGCAGATTGGGCAGTGGTTCGGCAAATTGTTCTTCCGAAGGTCTACAGGAATGAGATCTTAACAATGGTTCATAGTTTACCTTTAGGAGGTCATCTTAGTGTTAACAAGACTGTTGATAAGATCATGAAAAACTTCTTCTGGCTTGGGTTTCGGAACAATGTTTTCAACTTCTGCAAGACCTGTTAAACTTGTCAGGTAGTTGGAAAACACCAGTTAGACCCACCTGTAGCTCCATTGCAGCCTATCCCAGCATTTGGGGAGCCCTTTTCTAGGGTCATTGTTGATTGTGTTGGTCCATTACCCAAGACTAGATCTGGAAATCAGTACTTGATGACAATCATGTGTGCATCTACCGGATTCCCTGAAGCCATACCTCTATGCAACATCAAGGTAACTGTAATCTCAAAGGCTTTGATAAAGTTCTTCACATCGTTTGGTCTTCCCAGGGAAATTCAGTTAGACCAAGGTAGCAATTTCACTTCGGGATTGTTTCAGCAGGTTGTGTATGAACTAGGTGCGAAGCAGATTTTTTCTAGTACCTATCATCCAGAAAGTCAGGGTGCCTTAGAGGGGTTTCATTCCACTCTCAATACAATGATGAGGACTTATTATGCTCACGAGAAAGACTGGGATGAAGGTGTTCATTTGCTGTTGTTTGCAGCTGGAGAAGCAGTGCAGGAGTCTACTGGATTCAGTCCGTTTGAGCTAGTGTTTGGCCATGAAGTTAGAGGACCTTTGCTATTGTTGAGTGAACAATGGCAAGACAAAGAGCCGCATATCAGTCTGTTAGACTATGTCAGCAAGTTCAAGGAAAGATTGCGTGCAGCTTGTGACCTAGCTAAAGAGAACTTGAAATCAAGTCAGGGAAAAATGATCATAAGGCTAGAAGCCGTGAGTTTAAACCAGGAGACAAGGTCCTTGTGTTGTTTCCCTTGCAGTCCAGTCCATTGCAGGCTAGATTCCATGGTCCTTATGAAATTCTAACAAAACTCAATGATCTCATTGAGACTCCAGATAGGAGAAGGCCAAAACAGTTGTGTCACATTAACATGCTGAAGCCTTATCATGATAGAAATGCTGGGGTTGCAGCTGTCACTTCAGATCCTTTAATGGCCGAGACTTATGAAGATGAGGGGGAGCTTCAATATGATGAACCTTTAATTAAAGCTGAAGTTCATGTCAAATTCTGAAGTGTTGCAAAATCTTGATGTAAAACTCCAGCACTTAGAACCCTCACAGAGAGATCAGTTTGAGAGGTTGATCAAGAAATATGAGGATCTGTTTCCTGATGTTCCAAAGAGAGTTTCTATAGCTTCTCATGATGTAGATGTTGGTGATGCCAAACCAATAACAGCATCTGTACCGGATGAATCCTGAAAAGAGAAAGATTGCTGAGAAAGAGGTTGAGTACATGTTAGAACATGATATTATCAGACCCCTCAACTCAGATTGGAGTTCACCTTGAGTGCTAGTTTCAAAACCTGATGGAAGTACTAGATTCTGTTCAGATTATCGCAAACTCAATGCTGTAACTAGAACTGACGTGTTTCCAATACCTAGGATTGATGATTGTATCGATAGAGTAGAGCAAGCAGTTTCTGACCAAGATTGATTTATTGAAGGGTTAATGGAGTGTGCCTTTAACTGAGAGGGCCAAGAGCATCTCTGCTTTTGCCACACCATCTGGGTTGTACCAGTATGAAGTCCTACCCGTGGCATGATAAATGCCCCAGCCATGTTCCAAAGGATGATTGTTCTGTCTACAATCGCCGGATTGCCACACACGGGTGCGTACATCTATGACCTGATCACATGGAGCGACTCCTGGAAGAACATCTGAAAGATGTAGAGACGTTGTTCCAGTGCCTGACCCAGGCTAACCTGACTGTTAACCTTAACAACAGTGACTGGTTGTGCTACTGTCACCTATCTTGGCTACGTCATAGGCCAGGGTAAGGTGGCACCCATAAATGCTTAAGTCCAAGCCATCAAGGACTTTCCAGTTCCTGACAACAAAAAAGCTTAATGCCGCTTCCTTGGAATGATCGGGTACTACCGCAAGCGCTGCCAGAACTTTGCTGAGATTGCTCTCAGTTTCACCAACCAAATGAAGAAAGGCGTAAAGTTCACTTGGGATGAAGCATGCCAAAGAGCCTTCGATTGCCTGAAGTCTCTGCTGTGTCACTTCCTCGTGCTCAAATCTCCTGACTTCAACAAACTGTTCTCCATCGCGGTCGATGCTAGCGACCAAGCTTGTGGATCTATGCTCCAACAGAGAAGTGACTCTGATGACATTGAGCATCCCGTGGCATGCTTCTCCAGGAAGTTCATTCGCCACCAAAGGAACTATTCCACAGTTGAGAAGGAGCTGTTGGCTGTGGTTCCATCTTTACAACACTTTGAGGTTTATGCTCCTACAGGGCAAAAGCCAATGATTGTGTACACTGACCACAATCCGTAAATGTTTTTGAGTAAGATGAAAAACAAGAATCGGAGATTGTTGAATTGGAGTTTGATTTTACAGGAGTTTGACTTGGAAATTAAGCATGTAAAGGGTACTGACAATGTAATTGTTGATTGCTTATCCCGTGTTTAAGTATGTATATATATATCACGTTTATTAGAATATTGTATTATATATATATATATATATATATATACACACACACACACACGTGTCTACTTTTGAAAAGAAAAATTTTGCCTTCATGAGTCAAAATTTTCCCCTTTTGGAATGTAGGTGTAATGTGGAAAGAAGCCAATAGATGGCAGTATTGACCCTTTGTGTTAAGCAAAGTCTGGAGCTAGGTTTGGGCATGTCCTGGGCATGTCTGAGAGGGGAAAGTCCCAGAGAGAGAGAAAAAAAAAAAAAGACTAGATGTAGGAGGGGGCTGCAAAAGAGTATCTAAGGAGGAAAATTGAGGGAGTAAAGTAGTAGGAGAAATTGCATGGAAAAGGATACATTTGACCAGACCTGTCACTCTTTACAAGCCCTGTGAAGCTTTTTGTGGATTTTTGCCTGTGTTGGAGCATTTTCCTCACCCAGATCACCACCAAGCAACCCCGTCTCAAGGGACTGTTAATATTTTTTTTTCTTGTATATTATCACTCTTGGTCAGTATAAATTGTAGGTTAGTGTTGGTCTTTGTTTTATTAAACCTGTTTTAGTTTTAAAATTTTGTCTGTCATCCCTTGCTGTCGTAAATGTCATAACAAATTGGGGCCATAACACATTTTTGGTTGTGTTGGTTCAAAAGTCTGGTATACAATTATACGCAGAAATCGCAACGCATTTTTAGATTATAGTAGCTTTCACCCAGAGCCTCTTAAAAGGAGTTTACCATATAGCCAATTTTTAAGGGTACGCCGCGTGTGCCAAAGATAAATCGTTTGAAAGACAAGCTGGGGAAATGCTTCAGAGATTTGTAAACGGGGGATACAGTAATAAAATTATTGGTGGGCTGTTTAGATTGAGTACATTCTATCCAACGCTCTGATCTCCTGAGCCGTGGATCACAAAGCCCTAGTAAGAACACCTCAGTTACTTTCGTTTCCACTTTTGGACAAATATCTGGCCCATTAAAAAATATCATGCGGCACCATTGGAATATTTTAAGTACGGATCCTAACGTTGGCCATGTCTTTAAAAACCCACCCCGGTTTCGTTACAAAAGAGCTTCTAATTTGCGTGATCGCCTCGTGCGTTCTTACATTCCAGCCGCTATAACACCTTCTTTCCCCTTCAAAACACCCGATCGTAATGTTTTCATTGCGTAGTGTGTAATGATGTGATGACGCAAAAATGTTTCACACAGTCTAGCACTAATAAAAACTTTATGGTAAGGGGCAGAATGTCATGTCTATCCACTGGTGTCGTGTACTTGTTAACATAAACCACACGGGCACATTATGTTGGGAAAACTAAACGCCAACTTAAAACCAGAATATGTGAACATAAATATGCAATCGGGAGAAATGACGAAAAGTCCTCTGTCGCTAGACATTTTAATTCAGCGGGCCATGATGCCAATTCTCTTAAATTTATGGGCTTAGAGTCAAGCAGTCCCCGAGAGGTGGCGACCATGAGAACCGCCTACTGCAGAGGGTAGCCTGGTATATTTTTTCTTTGAATACGGATGTACTTAATGGGATGAATGAGGATCTGTCCTGTACCGGCTTTTTATAGTATGACTTTGTATATCTGTATTCGCTATGTGCAGTGCTACAATGACGCCTAATTATGCGTGCTGGTATGATTGTATTCTTGGAAATCATCAGGCAATTTACATAATTGCATTATCACCTAATTGATGAGGGTGTGTCAGTGTATTGTGTGGGTACATAAGCTGTGCAATGACTAAGCACACTGACGGCACTACGCCGAAATGCGTAGACGCTTGTTACAATAAATGTGTTTATGCAAAGTGCGACCTTTTTTCTAATTTCATTATTTCTGATTTTGGTCCTGCTCTCTTAAAGTCTGGGAGTGAAGCCCGTTTGTGCATTTATAGTTTGTAAACAATGCACATGCCCTTGATGTGCAGATTCAGTATGGCAATAATCATCCAACTTCAGGGCACCAGCTGCAGTCAACTGCTTCTTTGGTGCAGTTGTTAGAGAGCTTTATCTCAGTTCGTTCAAAGCTTCAACTGCCATTGGGCTTGAATCAATGGGTGTCTAGTTCCCAAGGCTCAAAATCACACATACACATATGTATTTTCATTTGGCTGAATTATGAAGGAAGCAAAGACAATTTGCTTAACCACCGAATGAACATGAAGTCACTCATCACAACACGCACCAGCTCAGGACACTTACAGGCACAAGTTGGCGCCAGTAGAAACCCTTTGAGTTACATTACTTAACTTTACATGGAGTGTAACATTCAAATCGAATTTCATTTGAAAACATTTTAAAAATATCAAACTTTAAAATGGTTTTTGCAGTTAATTACTTTTCGTTTTTTGTATTGTGCATTAAACAAACCAGAAATCAGCACAGACCAAATCAAATCGTAATAAGCAGTAGGCACCTTAAGTGGTATCAATCTTCAGTGCATTCAAGACAAGCACTTCAAATTCAATTTCTGGTGACATCAATATTTGGCCATATTAAAAGAAGTAAGCTTTATGACCAAAGCTAGGAGATCAATGTAAAGCCGAGTTGTGCCTGTTAAATGATGGATGATGAGGCTGAGCAGGCTTCTGCCCCTCTTCATAGCTCACACTGGTGGAAGGGGCAAGGCAGATGCCTTTTACAAATGAAATTTTTAGCCAGGCATAATATTCCCCCACAATCTGTCCATTCAGGAAAGTACAGTGGAAATGATGCAGATTGAGTAAGGTGCACAGAACGCTGATCATAACTGGGATTTAGTATTTGAATCCTCCAGCACAAAAATCCAGGTAACAAAGGCTCCAAACTTTTATACATGTGACTTTTATTGAACTTTTTTTTTAATCAAGTAGATTTGTGCCTTTTTACACAACCGCACATTATATATACTTTAAACAAATGTAATCTACCACCCCAAAAGAAACTGATGTGATCCAGAGCAGCGCTTTACTTCCCAGGGACTGATGAAATCCGAGACTAGAAGTTTAAATATAAAAAAAAAAAAAAGGCAAAGGCAGGCAAAATCACATCACTGCCTAGAATTCACAAAACAAAACAAAACAAAAAAAAAATTAAAGAAAAAACCTCAATACAAATTGCTTCTGAAGAGGCACACGCTGCATGGAGATCCTGAAGCCTTTCAGAAAAACGTGAGGGTGTGTACAGAAGTGAAAGGAACACAATTTTAAAGCGGGGGAACAGGGTGCAGTTAAATTAATAGGACATTTCCCATCTCTAATGAATCAATTAGTCAACAATGAGCACCAGCTAGCTCAGAGCAGCAAATCAAGGAGCAAAATTTAGCTATGTATGACAGGACTGAACCAAGTCTCTACTCTCACTTGGCTGTTCTACTCCACTGTCCCAAGTAGTCCTCAGTCTTTACAGCAGGATGGCATTCCCAACAGAGGAAAAAAATAAGCATTTCTATGTACACAATGAAACAAAAATCTCAGTCTGTACAAATTAGGCTCATACATAATTTTCTTCATTTTACAAAATTCCATCCACATACTGTTTCATTACAAAACTATGCAACCCCAACGGGGTAAAAGAAATGTTTATTTAAAAAAATTCTTCCAAGCACTTGTCATTCCCTTTTCTTCAATATTTTGGAGACCAATCTGAAGTACCTGGCAACAGCTTCTCCCGGTGTAATATGAAGAATGGAAATGAGCAGCGCTCCTCAATCTGTACATCTGTTATACAAAACAAAATCCACTTTCCTGCACAAGAAAGCCCATATTATGTCCTGCTCTTGGTGCCTTACTGACGGAACTCAAGTTCATCCACACTGATGACCTTGGCTGGCATGGAGGGGAGGGGTTGCTGCAAGACATCTGAGCCAAACCACTTTGCTAGGCCTATGGGGGGGCTGCCTCCCCGCCTCTGAGGGTGGCCTGTCCGGTGTATTCCCTGGCTCTGCGAAAGTGTGCTGGCTGGGTGAGAGCCAGGGACAGAGGTCTGTGCCACTGTAAAATTTAAAAACACATTAATAAAGCAGTGCGATCACTGAGGAACAATGCTCAAATGAGAGGGAGGAAATGATCTAAGCTACAGGTCAAAACCATCTAAAGCAGAAAAGTGCATTCCAGGCAAATACATATCAACTCGAGAAGTGATCATTATGCACACCATTAGAAATCTCAGGATGAACCTGAACACCAAACAGACATGATTTAGAAGTTACCAGGAGAGGTTACTCTGGTTACACTGCCAACTGAATTCTAAATTTTTTAAAAGATTTTTAGGGCATGGACAACCAACCTAGCCTCTGCTGTAGTTGTTGTTGCATGACCGCAAACTGCATAGAAGCACTGGCGCGAGGGGGCATAAGGGGGTGTCCTGTTGTTCCCATGGGGTAGAATGGCTGCCCGAGCAGGGCTGGTGGCAGCCCCTGTAACTGGGAGAGGTCCACACCTGGTGGAAACACGCCTGTGGAGCAAAAGGCAATGGTGATTCCATGTCCAATCACAGAGTCCTGACGCGCACTCTCTCAGATGTTGCTGAGATCATCAGATGGTGTACACTGATGCAACAAGTGTTCTTTAAACATTTTTCAACAAAAATATTTTCTTTAATAATACTTAATTTGTATGGGCCCATTTTGACAGCAGATATTTTCTAAGCTCAGTATAATGGGAGGAAAGACAAACAAACAAGGCGACATTGTCACCAATATCCCCCACCACGGTAAGAATGGTCACGGGGGAATGAGGAAAACTTGTCCCAATTAAACAACCCAGACACAAAGTTCAGAGTCAAGGGCCATAACACAGTTTATATATATATATATATATATATATATATATATATATATATATATATATATATATATATATATATATATATATATATATATATATATATATATATATATATATATATATAAATAAAAAAAAAAAGATTTCTCAGAATCAGTTGCCAAACTCATTCAATAGGGTCATTAGTACTGGCCAAACAAAATTTCACCCATGAAGGTGCAATAGGTGCTGAGAAAACTTGTCCCCGATGCAAATCCCATACACCAAGTCAACGAACAAAAACAAGGACCATAACTCCGTAAAAATAAATTTCTCGGAATCAACTGTCGAACTCATTCAATAGGATCATTAGTACTGGTCACCCACAAAATTTCATCAACGTAGGTGCAATAGTTGCCGAGAGAACTTGTCCCCAATGATCCCGGATGGACAGACGGATGGACGAGCGCCATTCCAGTATCCCCCGATCCACTTCATGGCAGGGGAGAAAATCTTGGGACCAGTTTTGGCAGCAGCACGACTGATGAAGGAACGAGGAGGCTGAAAAACACTCCTGACTAAGCCTCCGAACCCCTACATTTAGCATAGTTTTACCCTTATAGAGACACTGACCCCTACAAGAACACACCCCTTAGACATAAATTTGTAGGTTTGAACCATTTTGCGGGTACCCCAAAGGCAAAAGGCAAAGTCTGTCCCAAGCCCATGTGGCTCATCAGGCTGGTGCTTAAAAGGAGGACTATCAGGCAATTTCTGCCCTCCTGTTATTTCAGTTTTGTTAATCTTGTGCTAGTTAAACTGCATTCATATTCAACTGGCTAATTGACCAAAAACAATCTAATTTAATTGAGCCCATTTGGCAGCACCAACATTTTCCTTTGCACAAGTCTCGTCTGATTCTCAGCAGGGCGGTCTGGCACTTCCAGGCATCATGGCTGATGCACTCCATCTAATGAGATTCTCATCCGTTAATAGATCCAAAATAGCTTTGAAAAATGCTGCATCATCAGGCATGTGTGTGACACTGCACACACTCCCAAAAGACAGGGATAAAATTTGCTGTTGAGTTATAAACTCACGCAATGGCATATCACTGATAAGGGATGCTTCGTTTACACTCTTAGCCTCCATGTTCACATCACGATCCCCTGCTTTTGCGGGCTGAATTTCTCGCGTGGCTTGAGTTCAAAACAATGGCGGCGTCCGTTTTGGATTTTATCATGGAAATTACGGGCAATTATCACGATTTGCGTGGAAAGGAGTAATCATCTTGCACAAATACTTTGTGGTGCTGGTGGACTTCATTGCAGTAAATAAAAGTCAAAACAAGCAAGCGTGAAAATCCTCCTTTAACTCCAGTTTGTGTAGCATGAAGCGACAAGGAGTGTTGCTACTCCCCCTGGACGGGATGCCAGTCCATCGCAGGTTACACACACCACCCCCCCGGGAAGGCCATGGCAAGACTTGAATTCAGGACTTTTCAATCCCAAGTCACGCACACTCATCCAGTGTGCCACCGCATCCCCCGGGCAATCCAAAGACCACTTCCAAAAAAATTAAATAAAATTAAATAAAATTACTGTGGCATTTATAGAGTGCTGTGAAACATTTGCCCCCTTCCTGTTATTTTTTGTTGCATATTTGTCTACCAAAATGTTTTAGAACAAATTTTTATATCAAGACAAAGATAATCTCAGTAAATACAAAATGCAGTTTTTAAATGGTGTCATTTATTAAGGGAAAGAAAAAAAGCTATCCAACCTACCTGGCCCAAATGAAAAAGTAATTGCATCCCTCTGTTTTCATGAATTAACAGATTAACAAAATTTTTTTAGTTCAATTTCACTAGCTACACCCATTCCTGCTTACTACAAGAACTGTTGAATCAAGAAATCACTGAAATAGAACCTGTCTAAGTGAAGTAGGCTAAAAGATCTCAAAAAGCAAAGTATCATGCTGCGATCAAAAGAAATTCAAGAACAGACGAGAAACGAAGTCACTGGATCCATCAGTCTGGAAAGGGTTACAAAGCCATTTCTAAGGCTTTGATGACTGATCCAGGAGCTCATTAAAGAACCCAGAACAATCTAAAGAAATGTAAGTCTCATTTGTCTCAGTTAAAGTCAATGTTCATGATTCAACAATAAGAAAGAGACTGGTTAGTTATGGCATCCATGGGAGAATTCCAATGCAAAACCACTGCTGACCAAAAACACCAGAAGAGGCTCATCTCACATTTGCCAAAAAACATCTTGATGATCCCCAAGAGTTTTGGAAAATATTCTGTGGACTGACAAGACATAAGTTTAACTTTCTGGAAGGTGTGCGTACTGTTACATCTGGCGTGAAACTCGCACAGCATTTCATAAAAAGAACATCATAGATGGTGGTAGTGTGATGGTCTGGGGCTGCTTCAGGAACTACACAACGTAATTGATGGAACCACAAATTCTGCTGTCTGCCAGAAAATTCTGAAGGAGAATGTCCGACCATCAGTTTGTGACCTCAAGCAGGACAATGATCTGAAACACACCAGCAAATCCACCTCCGAGTGGCTTTGGAAAAAGAAAAAAAAAAGAAGAAAAAAACACAAGACAAACCATGAAGGTTTTGGAGTGGCCTAGTTAAACTTTCATCTGATTGAGATGCTGTGGCATGACCTTAAACAGGCTGTTCGTGCTCGAAAACTCACCAAAGTCGCTGAATTAAAACAACTCTGCACAGAAGAGTGGGCCAAAATTCATCCAGAGCGATGTGAAAGACTCCTTACCAGTTATCCCAAAAGCTTGATTTGCAGTTGCAGAGTGTCCCACAAATTTGAGTAGCCAGCGATTTTCAATGAGTAATCAGCGGCTCAAGAAACGCATAGTGTAATAGGGTCGGCATAGCAGAGCGTTGAGCTAGGGGGGTCTGAGGGCATGCCCCCCCAGAAAAATTTTGAATTTTCCGTGCCATTTCGTGGCTTCTGGTACATCTTAACACCGTTCTACAGATTTAAGCGCCTTCGGACATAGAGCAGCTCTTTTTATGGGAGCAATTGCACTACTCTATCACTAGATGGCACCCTCGGATCAGTTATTGAATATTCACAAGTCAGCAGAGCTGGAACACAGTCTGGAATATTGACGAGTTCACTCCAACCTTGTTTTTCAGGAGTCGCATGAATTAAACTCCACAGCTAAGCCAGATGTGCAAAAAGAATTCTTATTAGAAAAGGATAGAAGTTACAAAAAAGTTGAACAGTAAATAAATTATCCAAGCGTAGGTTAACATTTCACAGTTTGAATGACGTTTCTAGCTAAAAGTATGACGGTAAAAAATAGCTGAAAATAGCAACATTTAAAAAATCTCCATTGTTTCCTATGGGACCAAAAAATAAGTGAAATATTTAAAAAAGTATAAATGGTATGAAAAAGAAAAATAGCCATAAAGTCCAGAAAAAGCTGCACATTTTGATAGGAATTGTTGAAATAGCACAAAGTATGCAGCACTAGTTTAATAGGGTAGAAAAAGGGTAGAACGGCAGAAGAATGAATAATAATAATAATAATAATAAGTATAAAGAAAATGGCCGACATGAAATACAATAGCCAGAAGAGTTTCACACTTTGACTGCGAACTACAACTGTGCTTCATGCACATCAGCCTGAGCAAACATCTGAGACTGCATTTCAGTGAGATCATGTGAGGATGTAAACAACAATTCTTTGAGAAACAAATCCATGCATAAATCAATGGAAGGGAATCATGCTTTTTATTTTTTTTAAATATCTGATGACTATTTGATAGTAGACTGACATAGTATCAATACCATTTTGAATTTTTGCTACAGAAATTTTTATTATTTTTTTTCCACTACTTAAAGCAGCTGTGTCACAATTACTGCACATGCTCAGAGCCTTTAAAAGGTGCTCACAGCTGCTGGCTGCTTAATGGGCATGTGTCAAAATGCCCAGGTCGTCATTGGGAAGCATGCAGCTTATGTGGTGAATGATTTGCACGGTGCTACAAAATATTAAGTTAAAGTAGCGAACAAAGGCAAATCTCCACAATAAACTCTCATTTTACACACAAATTCTGCAAGCCAAGTAGCAAGATACTTTACTCGTTTGATTCAGATTGCGTCAATTAATTAGCTGAATCACAAACTAACTTCAATGTGGCTATCGCAGCTACACTACATAACTAGCTACACAGATATCCACATAAACCTTTTATTTCACATGCAACTTTGTCAGCGAAGTTGGCAACCTATTGTTTTCTCAAAAAAAAAAAATTAAAAAAATAAAAATCTGACAACTAGCGAATTGCTAGCTAATGTTAGATCTGTACAAAGCCATCGTGGCTACAATATGTTGCCAACTAAGCAGACACCTATGAAGAACAGATATTTTTCCTCCATGATGTTTATTGGAAGTTGGCAAACAAGCTTACATTCCTCACAGCCTTTGACTGAATGGCTAAATTGGCGTTTTGAATCCTCGATTTTCCAAAGAACATTCCTTAATATAAAAAGCATAATGCCTGAATGACTGAAATGTATAGATAGAATGCAAAAATGAAGACTGATTGGCAAGGATGGGATATGATTATGACTTGCAGTTGAGCAGATTCACTTTCTTGGGACGCAAGCACAAAGCATGCGCAGTAACCATTACACAGCTCCTTAAATTGAATTTCTGTTGGCCTATAACATGAAGTGACTGCAACTAAGCACAATGATTTTTTCTGTTGCAAGAGATCATTTTTATTAAATGCTGGATAGATACTGTGGGCAAGCACAGCACCTTCCATAATTATTGGCACCCCTGGTTAAAATGTGTTAAAAGCCTTAAAATAAATTCAATTTTTATTGCAAAAGTGTACTCTCACAAGAGCAACGCAGAGCGTGGCATATGCCCCCGCCTGTATGTTGATCAAGGGCATATTAAGATGGCTGTTGTGGCGGCCATATTAGATATCGCACCACACTGGTTTTCAAAAAGAACCATCTTCTAGCCACTCCCAATACGCCATAAAGAAAAGGCATCAATCCAACGAGGGATTCTACAGTTATCCCACATTAAACAATGGCTAGTATAGCCAAGCACAGCAAAGAATGGAAGGCTAATTTACAGAAAAGGAAGGCACTCAGGTACAGTATAATTTATGCCAATCAAAGTTAAATGTGCCAGCAGAGAGGGCGTTTTCCACAGCAGGACTGATCTTGCACCATATTCGCACTTGCCTTACCCCAGAATATGACGACATGCAAATTTTCTGGGGCAAGCATGTACCCCAAAAGAGAACTCTCAATTTTTAGAGGATGGGAGAGGAAAGAAGCTGGGTTTTGGGCAGTTTGACCCATTTTTTTTTCCTGTTTATACAAGTTAAAATAACATTTTAAAAATTGAATTATTTTATTCGGAGCAGAATTTATTTGCGATGTTACTTCTTTAAGGAGGAGACAGCACCTTGAAAAAGTACATACCAGCAGAAAGTAGAATTCTTGAAGTGTCTGAAATGTATAGTTTTATAAATTTTAAATTAGTAATGATCCAATACTACGCATTTTTAAACCAGCGAGTCTTCAAATTGGCTTCAATATCAGGGGGCAGAAATCTTTACTAGGGGAATCTTCTGATTTTGAATTGGATCTTCGGAAACCTCACATTTAAAAATGCTCAATAGTCTAACCGTAACCTCTCAGTTTACATCTCCCGACTAGCCACAGTTGCTCAGACTAATTGGTAAAAACCAACGACAGTCTAATTTACTTTTGATAGCACTGTTATGCATTACACCAAAAATTATGAAACGTCTTCGGCGCATAAATGACGACGTAAAATATCAATATGTATTCATAATTTCAGCACTCGTTAAGCAGCATAGATTTGCGGAGTTTACAAGGCTGCGGAAATCGGTCCTTTATTTTGAATGTCGTCATGGCTAAAAGGCGCTGTAAGGTTGCACAGCTGTGTGTCAATCCCAAGGAAGGCAAAAATGAATGCTGCAAAGTCAGAAAAAGGTTTGGATTTCCAATGCCAAATCAATTATATAAATGTAGGCAATGGGAATTCACCTTTCATTAACATTTCTAATCATAGGTCGTGTGTTGAGTCTTGGTCGCTCAGTCGAAAAATTGTATGATTGTTAATCAGGCCAGCTTAAATAAAAACCGCTTTCGGGCAGCCATGGCATAAAGGGAGAGGTTACAGAGGGCCCTTTGAACTACTCCGGGGCCCAGATGAAAGGAAAGGACTGACGTCACGTAACGGAATAACTGACGCACAGGCACCACGGCACTAGCGTTTGATTGGATAATGCGTTCGAAATGCACACTCACCCACAATATAGGGCACTGTATAGAGAATGTTCAACAGTGAAAACAATAGAGAAACTGAGTGAGCGAGTGGACAAGTGTGCATTCCTCACGCAGCCTTAGATCCCAAGTAAAAATGTCTGCCCCCAGGTATAGACGCCAATTTGAAGACTTTCTGGTTTAAAACTGCATTGCACAGGATCATTACCAAATTAAAATTCATAAAACTATGCATTTTAGACACTTCAAGAATTCTACTTTCCACTGAAATATACTTTTGGTCTTTAAGGTGCTGTCTCCTCCTTTAATATCTTGAACGTATTATTGACCATGTTTACAAAAACTTGAGTATCCTGGTTATGCGCCTTCAACCAGTTTCTTTAATGAGGATATGAGGATTACATGCACAAACACAAAAATGGGAGACTTAAAATCTCGATCAAAACTGGGAGACTCAAGTCAATGTAAATAGCCATTGTAGCCCACGCCTTTGCTTTGCTAGCATTTCCCATTTTGACAAGTTAACTATATTTTTGTGATTTCTTTCATTTGCGGCAGTTTTTATTTGAAACATTTACCTTCCCTACTTATGAAAAGCACACTGCAATAGCCCATGCTCGTTTTTTGTTTTAATCTTGCCCAGTACGACAGTTAATGCTTTTGTATTGTCTAATCAATATGTCTATTATTTAATGATTTTTGTTGATTGTGAATCAATTTATCCTATCAAAAGGTAACAGTACCTGTTCTGATTGAAAATAAGCATTAGGGGCTATCCAGCGGATACATTACTGCACATTATTTTAGAACAGTTTCCCCTCCACAAGGAATCCATCCACCCTTGCGTAATTCACACGATCAATCAATCTGTGAAAACATTACTTGTGCCAATCCCGTATCCCCAGACATACCATCACGTGGCCCTAACCTACCAGGAGCTAAAACCAGGAAAGAGACCCCCTCAGTCAGCTGGTCCCAAGTTCATCGAGACAACCCATTTCCTGAATAGCTTGAGGACCGCAAACCAACTAAATCAGCGCAAACCAAGTCATCAACCAACAACAAAAAAGTATCAAATACTGGAAGGAAACAACTACAACACACAGCAAATTAAAATGTTATAGGACCCTGAAGAATGATAATTTGCAAATGCAAAGTCTGAGAACAGTAGAAAAGACCAGAACTAATGAACGCCCTGACTATGTACAGACACAGTAAGCACAACCAGGCTGAGAAGCGTAAGCATAAACACAGCAGGTTGCCAGAGGGGAGACTCTGCTCCCAAAGTTACAGACAAGAGAGTCTGAACTACACTTCCTCGCCTCATTCCCCACATACCAGGCTCTGAGAAATGAACCATACATACCCTGAATTTGAAAGTGTAACAGATGCAGATACTCCCATACTTCCTTGGAGAAATGCCAAAATGTGAGATTGCAGAAAAATTTACCACCACATCATGACCGGAGGACAGCCAGTGAAACCTGAGAAACAACTCTGCACTTCTTTTTAGATGTATAAAATTTTAATCTGTTTATTTAATCTTTAAATATTAATGTATTTATTTACTGTAAAATATCGATCAGGTTGCTGGACCAAAATTACACACACACACACACACACCCCCACACACACACACACACACACACACACACACACACACACACACACACACACACACCCCCACACACACACACACACACACAATGTAACACCCACCCACAATGTAACACCCACCCACACACAAATGGCATCATCAACAGACACCCACACACATGTAGAAACATGAACGTTCACATACAAGGAAAAAACACATGGAAACATACAAAGTCAGACAACACCAACTTCAACGCGCACACAGCCTTCATTACATCAAACTTTCATAAACACACACGATGAGCAAGTTCACACTGTTTTCAGTATTTTCCAGGTTTTATGAATCACATATTTACTGATACACTTGTTATTTGTCGCTTTGGCAATATTGTGTTTGCTTCACTCATGCCAATAAAGCATAATGAATTGAGTTACAGTCAAAGCTGGTCCAACTAAAGGTCAATCTCCAAGCTAGTTCAACATCTGCAGTCAAAATGGCCAACATGGCACATATAACTATCATTCATGATACCAGAGAACACTTCATGAATGTACATAATCGGTTTCTCAAAACCTTTGGAGAAGGTGGATGTCAAAACCTTGTTTCTTCAGGTGACTTGATACGCCGCAAAAAAAAAAAAAAAAAGGTTCCGTTGTGTTTTTGTTGAGCCCTAAGAGGGGGGCAGGGGTTGCATGACAAAAGTCAAATTAATCATAAAGTTGTGCACAAAAACTTCAGGCTGTGCACCTCATTCAGAGGCATTTCTAATTAATTTTTAGCATATAGAAGCAAGGAATGTTGTTCAAGCACTCCTGGGATCAATAGGAATTAATGTCCTTTATCATAGTTGCCCTATTTCACAATTATTTCCATCTAGTATAAATCATTATGGTTCCTAGTTTAATTAGTGAACTTGACCATGATACCTTACCATCAGTGTTGGACTGACTCGCCAACTATCCCGCTAAGTCCTAAGATAAGACACGAAACTGACCTGCTTGCAAAAGAGCAGGGGGCAGCTGTTGGGGTGGGATGCCTTGGGCCATCATCCGTTGCATCACACTCGGCGGGAGCTGGTGTGGTGGGGGCCGCACTATGGGCACATGGGACAGAAGCGGTACAGGATAGACGGGCCGTGGGAACGGAGAGGCAGAGCTGGGGGACAGTTGTGTGGGGGTGTGGTGGCCAGAGGAGTTCGGCTGAGTCCGATCTGGGTCTTTGGAATGCCGGCCATGGCCAGAAAGAGGAGTAGAGCAGGTCGACCGAGGGAACCCAGTCTTCATTCCTCCTGCTGGCAAGCTGGTGCTATCCACACCCTCCAAGAAAGAGCTGGGGGAGCCATCATTTTCTGTGGAGGGGGGGGCGGGAAGCGCCAGTGAAGTCATATTAGTCATATTAATGTGAAGTTGTTTCATTTGGATTTTCAATTCATGACAATGCAGGCCAGTCCAGTAATCCAATCTGAAATTGATGATCATTAGAGTCATAAGAATTCCAAAGCCATCATCACTAGCATGTAGCCATCTTTGAGTAAATCAGGCTGTAGCAGCAATGGGCAGCGTTCTGGAAGTTGCATTCAAAAAATATATTCATAACATAACATGAATGGCAAGAACAGGCCTTTCAGCCCAACTAAGCTCGCCAGTTTCTTTATACGATTGTGAATATATCCCCTCAGATACTAAATGACTCAATGGTATCTAGCTTTATGTCAAGCCTGTTCTTGAAAACCCCAAAGGTCTCCACCTCAACAATATGGTCAGGTAAGCTATTCCACATTGAAATTACTCTTTGGGTGAAGAAATATTTCAGAATATCAGTGCTAAATTTACCTTTGGTCAACTTCCATTTGTAACCCTGAGTTCTACTCAAAACACTTGGTCGAATCCTACATGATTCACTTTGTTAATCCCTCTAACATATTTAAAGACCTCAAATCACCCCTCAGTCTCCTTTTCCTAAGACTAAAGAGATTAAGGATCTTCAGCCTCTTCTCATAGCTTTCATCTTTTATACCTGGAATAAGCTTGGTGGCTCTTCTCTGAACTTTCTCGAGAGCCTCTATATCTCTCTTAAAAGTATGGTCCCCAGAACTGTACACAATACTCCAGGTGTGGTCTAACAAACGTGTTGTACAAAAGAAGCATCACCTCCTTAGATTTGTGGCAATGTATCCTAGCATCCATTCATTTTGTCTGTTTAAGTTTGTGGGTTAAAAGAAACCCATTAAGCTGATCCTTCTTTTAATATATACAAGCAATGTTATGATGTTGCATGTCCATACTCAACCTCTGTAAAGTTTCTAAACATAACATACAGGGGTTTTGCCGTAATCCAAAAACATGATTTTGTGAACGTGATTTCCTCTCTGAACAGCTCATCCCGAGATCTTGATGAGATCTGGGCAAAACCTGACGTCAGGTTGTGCTGTCCAATTAATACAGACCTAGCCAGAACCAATCACTGTGCTGGACCTGCCCATACCGGAAACTATTCTAGCAGGCGCAAACAATCTTGGATCATACTATGCCTTAGTGCCGTCTATACTTCCAGAAATACAAAAGAAGAATCGCAGATCATTTGAGGTGTAGTTTCATCAGTATCTCTCCCAAAGCTGCTCATCCGTTTATTTTTGGACGCAAAGAAAAGCAACAATTTCTCCCCTCCAAAAGACGATGCCACCAGAAATCAGTGGGTAGCCTTTTTGTTTGCTGGCAGCAAACAGCCACGGCCAAAGGGAATATTAGCCACTTGCAATCAGCATTTCACCAAAGACATCTTTGTCAGTAAAGGATAATTTGACACAGGATAAGCGTTTCAGCTGCTTCACAAACCTGAGGCAGTTGCATTGATCAAGTGCTCGGAGCCTCAAGCTGTAAGTAAGTATATAACATCAAATAATGTAAGTGAAGCGAACTAGTTACGGGCAGCTAGCAGGACCGCCAACAATAGTTAGCATTAACAACTGGCAACAAACGCAGGCTTTGTAAAATATCTGAAGATAAAGCCTGGATCGGTCGCGGCTGCCCGTGACTCACAGACGCAGAAGCTCCAAGTTGCTTTTACAGCATTAGCCTACCTAACGTGATAGCCAGTTGAATGTGGATGTAGCACAGCGGCTAACGTACCCAAGTTACTGTTGCTAATGTTTGTGTCCTAATTATGCAAGAGTAATGTCAGGGGACATGCAACAGGTGGTGTGTGAACATAAACCTCATTTGAAGCTTAATCTTCATACTTGTTTGTAAATCTGGTAAAACCTAGTAACTCACTCTTTGGTGTAAATTGAGTTAGACCCATTTATGCGGTTACCATGCATCAAATAAAGTACCTACAGTCATCATAGACAATAACCACTCACTTTTTTTTTTTTACAGCGAGTTTGTTCTGAAGGACGCAAGCAGTTTTCAGTTTCATGAAAAAGGGACTTACTAGGTTTTTACCAGTTTAGGGGAGAACTGTCCACGGTAATGGAATTTGCTGTCTTTAAGATCTGTATTGCAGGGTAATGTTTGTGCCTGTTGTCATTATGACTGCTCGGTTAACAGCAACTGCATGTTAGTTTGCGTGCTGCGCTACTTAAAAATGCTCCTGGTCAACTTATGTGCAGTAATTTTGATCGGCATGCTTGTTTTACTTCGGTAAGCATCAATGCGGCAGTTTCATCATAACGTTTCCTGATTGTAGCCACTACAGTTGAAGCTAACCAGAGAGGTGATTGCATGTGTCTGCAAAGTTGGGCTGAAAAGGCTGCAGTTAGACCAGAAGTAGGTTTTGCAGAGCTTGGGGTGCATGTTTGGGTGCTTGCGAAACGATCGTTTTACTTATCCATGAACAGTGTCAGTCGGATAATTCACCAATTTCTGGACTAGCTCTCTGATGCTACCGCAGTGAACGCAATCGCGAAACGCACAAGCTATAACGTGTCTGGTATAAAAAACGATTTTTCTGCATTGCTGAGGCGTAATTACATACCCCATTAGAAATTGTTCTGGCTAATAAAATGCTGAAAAAAGCTGAGATGGAATACAAAATTCTTTCCTGAAGAAATTATCGATTCACTAGCTCCACATATGCAACTGTTCATGCTAACGGAACTTACGGACTGCAAAACCTGTATTATGTCCATAACATAACCAGAGCTCTCTAGCTGTCGCGTACTATCCATAATTCGCCCATTTTCCGCGAGCAAACGCTGGTCATTTCGGCGCAGTAAATAAACCATTACCTTGGGCAATTTCCAAAAAGGCCGTCAGCCTGGAGCTTTCGCTCCTCCGTCATATACCAGTGCAGCAGCTGCTCGTTACTCCACGCCAACGACACACCAGAGTTATGCACACGGAGCAGCAGGTCCTTATAGTACACACCTGAGCAGTCCATAAGCGGTTGGTTCACTTTTTGCTGCTCCTCCCTGTCCATGTTTCCCTCAACTCAGACCCACCTTATTTCTACGGTCTCCGGTGTACACTTGGGTATGTTGACCTGTTCTACAAATGTATCTGAATGTGATGGATTCTAGCTTTCCCTCAATCCTAGTTTTGAGTAAACTCCGGCGTACTCCCCATAGTAGCCGTAGTTAGATAGCAAATTTGAACTTGAGCTGCCAGACTTTCGCACTGCGTCCTCCACTTTCGCCGCTGCGTTTATTACAACATGTTCATTTCATTAGATCTATACACATATACAGCGTTTCATTGCGGAATTTCTCTGCCAATTCCTTAGCTCAGATGGCAGACGCGTCTAATGTTTCACACTAGGGAGGCAGACCCAGAAAACTGCGTTTTGCCAAGTCCCGCCCCGCCCTCCACAGAGCTGGCCAATCAGAAGTGGTGTTATGACCCCAATTTGTTAAGATATATCGAACAGCAAGGAATGACAGACAAAATTTTAAAACTTAACAGATTTAAACAAAGCACTGACCAAGATTGTAATAAAAAAAAAGGAGATAGTTACAGTCCTTTGGTAATTGAGATGGGGTTGCTATGTTGTGCAGGGACAGGAAAATGGTCCAACAAGGGCAAAAATCCACTAAACGAGCTTCACAGGTCTTGTAAAGAGCAACGGGTCTGGTCAAATGCATCCTTCCACAATTATTATTATTTTTTCCTTCTTCTCCCTCTTCTTCCCACTACCCACTACCCACCACCACCACTACCACTACTCTCACTCTCTAATTTTTCTCCTTATATACTCTTTTCCAGGCCCCCCCCCCCCCAGCATGCCCAAAAACCTAGCTCCAGACTAGGCTTAAAAAAAAAAAGAAAAAAAGAAGTCAGTACTGCCATCTAGTGGCTTTTTTTTTCTCCCCCCACATAACAGTGGGCACACAGGGAGAGGGGGGGACCATAGCGGAAGAACCACCCAAACAAGGTGTTTCAGGCAGAGACTAAAATGGACTACAAATGGGTTTTTTGAGGATGGCAGTATAAGCTAAATAAGGACCCTTTTTTGGGCTTTGAACGATCAGGAATACTCTAGGGGAGTCCAAGATCAAAATATAAACTTAGAAATGTAGCTTAATAGGTCCCCTTCAAGCCGTAGAAGGGAGAGGCACTTAACTGCACTTATCTACATACCTTCCTGCGCAGGTCTACTGCCCTCCTTTCCATCCACACAACCACTGGCCTCATCACGACTCTTCTCCTTGGTCTCATACATCTTCCGGATGACAGAGGTTGGCGTGAAGGAAGGAGACAGCTGCATCAAAACAACAAAACTCTTTTAAAGCAAGAAGGCTTCACATTGTGGTCACTTCATTGAGTACACCCTTACAACACTGCATAGCCGCCCCGCCCCGCCCCCGTGGCCCCAGAACAAGCCCGCATTCCAAGTTGAATGGATTCAATGTACTGAACACTCCTCAGATTGTGATCACATTGACCAGATTGCACCATGCAATTCCCGCAATTTTATTGGCTGCAAATACATGCTACAAATCATCCGTTCCACCACATCTTAAAGGTGGTCAATTGGAAGAGACTGGATGACCGTAGACCATTGGTGGCCACTGAATTCCTCTTCAGGTTTGTGGAACCAGCTTGAGATGTCATGTGTCTTATCATGGCAAGATATCCTATTGGAAGTAGGCATCAGATGATGGGTAGACTGAGGCTCTTAAGGGATACACATTGCCAGCATCAATACTCAGGTGGGTTGTGGCACTTAGTGCTCAACTACAAACCCAAAACCAGTGAAGTTGGCATGTTAAGTAAATCGTAAATAAAAAACATAATACAATGATTTGCAAATCCTTTTCAACTTGTATTCAATTGAATACACCGCAAAGACAAGATGTCTAATGTTCAAACTGAGAAACTTTATTTTTTGCAAATAATCATTAACTTAGAATTTAAAGGCAGCAACACATTGCAAAAATGTTGGCACAGGGGCCTTTTTACCACTGTGTTACATCGCCTTTCCTTTTAACGACACTCCGTTAACGTTTGGGAACTGAGGAGACCAATCTTTTAAGCTTTTCAGGCGGAACCCTTTCCCATTCTTGCTTGATGTACAGCTTAAGTTGTTCAACAGTCCGGGGTCTCCGTTGTCATATTTTACGCTTCATAATGCACCACACATTTTCAAATGGGAGACAGGTCTGGACTATAGGCAGGCCAGTCTAGTGCCCGCACTCTTTTACTACGGAGCCATGCTGTTGTAACACGTGCAGAATGTGGCTTGGCATTGTCTTGCTGAAATAAGCAGGGGCGTCCATGAAAAAGACATAGCTTGGATGGCAACATATGTTGCTCCAAAACCTGTATGTACCTTTCAGCATTAATGGTGCCTTCACGTGTGTAAGTTGCCCATGCCTTGGGCATTAATACACCCCCATACCATCTCAGATGCTGGCTTTTGAACTTTGCGCCTATAACAGTCCGGATAGTTCTTTTCCTCTTTGGTCCGGAGGACACGACGTCCACAGTTTCCAAAAACAATTTGAAATGTGGACTCGTCAGACCACTGAACACTTTTCCACTTTGCATCAGTCTCTTAGATGAGCTTGGGCCCAGCGAAGCCGGTGGCGTTTCTGGGTGCTGTTGATAAATGGCTTTCGCTTTGCATTGTAGAGTTTTAACTTGCACTTGCAGATGTAGCGACGAACTGTAGTTACGGACAGTGGTTTTCTGAAGTGTTCCTGAGCCCATGTGGTGATGTCCTTTACACACTGATGTCGGTTTTTGATGCAGTACCGCCTGAGGGATCGAAGGTCGCGGGCTTTCAATGTTGGTTTTTGGCCTTCTCGCTTACGTGCAGTGATTTCTCAAGATTCTCTGAACCTTTTGATTGTATGCTATATTTAAAAAATAAATAAAATAAAATTTACAGCACTTCAGCTGCTCGGAAAAAACAGTTGCTCTTGAACTATCCAACTGACGCATTCCTCCACGGAGCGCATCGTAATATACTCCGTGCTGAAGCGATCAGCTGTTTGACGGTCCGCCAGTTAAACTGAGAGATAAAGATCAGCCGTTTGGGACACTAACTGCAGTTGCGAAGTCGGACAATCGTTAAAGGAACAGTCCACCGTACTTTCATAATGAAATATGTTCTTCTATTAAATGAGACGAACTAACTACAGCCCCGAAAAATACCGTTGCCCACACGGAGTCCAGCTACAAATGCTAACAAGAGTGGCAGCGCGTCTGGCTGACTGGGAGGTCGCTCAAAGCTCGGAGAGGTACGCATCATCTCGTCTCATTTCATAGAACATATTTCATTATGAAAGTACGGTGGACTGTTCCTTTAAACTTGTGCAAACATTTAGAAAATGGTGCGTGTTGCCTTCCTGGACGTAAAAGCAAAGCTGTATCCTGGTGCACTTACAGCTTCCACCGCATTCCCTTGCGGGATATTGGACTTCGGTAGTTGTGGCGAGTTACGCTCGACATGGATATTAATACGCCACTCGTATCCCTAAAAGAGCTCAGTGTTTGAAGTATTCATTTTTCCAAAGAGGATTTCGTGAGGCTACATTCAGGGAAACTGTGCACACTGAAGAGCACTGCTGTACCCATGCATCAGGTAGGAGAATGAAACACCTGTGAAAATGTAACATTGCAGCACAAACTGATATCACAAAGGGCCTATGCAGCCACATGCTGTGTACCTGCTGTGCTAGTTATAATAGGGAATTTTTTTCAAATTTGAGACGTAACTGTATGCCATTGAAATGCTGTCTCTGCCACAAACAGCTAAGAGTCTGACCCAAACAGCTGATCGTTACAGTGCAAAGTTTACTCCGATGGAATACATCAGTTGGTTAGTTCAAGAGCGACATTTTTTTTTTTTTTTTCCCCGAGCAGCTGAAGCGCTGTAAATTTTTGTAATATAGCGTACAATTAAGGGGTGTATTCAGGTAGGGGCTCTTTTAGGCCGCGAAAATACGCTGTTACTTTGGGACCGTTCACAACAGTGTATCGCGTAAATCTCCGTCCAGCACCATGCGCTGGTGCGGCCAACTGGAGGAGATCAGAGAGCTTTCTACTGCATCTAATGTACATAGTGGCAATTTGTAGCTCATACAACCCCACTCTAAAAAAAGTGAGCTCTCTTTAAGGGGCTTGATGTGTGCCAATATTCCCCGCATCACTACACCACAACAAACCTGATCCCTTGACACAAAGAAAGATATATTCATGAATACAATGTTTACACCAAATTTGCAACCTAACATTTGCTTGTGGCACCAGAAACCAAGATACGTCAGACCAGGCAACGTTCTTACAACCTTCCATTGTCTAGTTTTGGTGATCCCAAGCAGACAGTAACCCTCATTTCCCCATCCTAAGCTAACAGGATTGGACCTGGGTATGATCCTCTGTCGTTGAAGGTTCAACGTGTGGTGCATTCAGAGAATCACTTCTGCATAGCACCACTGCAAGATGTTACTGAGTTACTGCTACCTTACGATTTTGCTTGAACCAGTTCAAGCTACAGTACAAAATGCATAAGAATGAAAACAAAATAGGCGTGCAATGCACGGAATACCCCTCAGCCCGATGTCGAAGTTTTTGGAGACGCCCATCGCCCGCCCAACCGCACGAAGGATAGCAATACCCCGTCAGCCTTGAGGGCTGAGGGGTAAAAAGCAATGAAACTAAACCCCTCTAGTGCATTTCCCCTGCTTGATTCAGACAGGGGAAAGGAGACGGGGGTAGAGAGAATATAGTGCAGTTGAGAGGAACGAAGTTCCACGGCAAAAAACAGAACCTTTGGCTCCATATCTTGATTCAGAGATGGTTACAGATACGCAGGTCCAAGCGATACAACCCAGTGTATCTGCATAATATTAAAATGTTAGCTAAATAAATGTCTTTAAACTAGAGTCATCAGATGAAGACATCTACCCCCTGTAAAGTTCTGCTCCAGAAACTATCCCCAATCATTTTGTTGAAGTACTTTCCATAGAAACACAACCAGAGAGGCCTGAAAGCTCTGCTGAAGATGACTGAAATGTCCATGCATAACTTAATTTCAGAAATCCTTGAAAAATATTGCATTATTAACGACACATTAATGAAAGACTAAAAAAAACAAAAACAAAAAAAAAAACAAGTGTTTGCCACTAACATGGCAATTTCATTTCATTTTATTCAAACTCCATTACTGGAGAAAACATTTTCAATAAAATACACAGAATAATAGCACAATAAAACATAAAAAGTAACATGTATAGCATTAACTAGAATAGTAGTTACAAGGCTGTTGTTAAAAGATTAACAAATAAGTGCTCGTCCGAATACGGTTTTATAAAATTTTCATTGTATAATAAGTTTTAGAGAATCAACAAGTCCAATACTCCCTAAATTATCATTAAAACATGGTATATCTAACATGACATTAACATGTGATAAGCCAGTGCTTACAATGCGGTCTAATAATGAGCCTTTGACTAGTTTGCCATACAATATATACTCAGCTAAATGAAACATGTTGAAATTTCTGCTAGGGCTAGATAATCTAAAGGTTCTATGATACAGTATTCCTATTTACAAGTTCGCCTATCTTTTGTACATTCAGTGCTCTAAGCAATTCCGTATTATGTGAGCGTTTACTTATTCCTAAACATTGCTTTATCAATTTACCCTGTGTAGTTTCTATACGTGACATATCTGTACTGGACACATTGATGCTATCTAGACCATATATCATTGTTGGCTGACAAACACGTTTAAAAAGGTAACTCCGTACCTCTGGCATGGCGCCGAGATAAATCATACAGACTGGAGGAAGACTATAAAATGACTGTCTACATTTCTGTATTCTACCATCTACATGGTCAGAGTACGCAATATCCCCCGCTGCCTCAATTTTAGGTGTCCGTACGGACGGACAGATGTACGTACGGGTGGACGGAGCCCAAAACTATATCCCCCGCTTTGCGTGAATCGCGCAGCTGGGGATAATCATCAAAAAATGTATCACTGTTCAGTAATCAACTTTGACATGACCACCGTATGTATTTGTAATGGCTGACTGCCACTCGATCAGAGACATTTCATAAAAATAAACTCAGAAAGTCAACACATTAGGTCAACAACATGCATTATGCTTTATGACTTTTGCAGATCTTTTTCATTGTTATTTCTGCAATAAGAATACACAAGGTTTAATTTTCCAATTGAGAAGTTGATGAAGTATCCACATGGCGATGTTTATTTTGTCACCTCCATCACCTCTAGGAAACATCAGAATTTTGGATGTCGTCACAGGTATCCAACATGAAAAGAATGGAGTCAACAGTTCTTAAGATATTGGAATTTATGCTTTGTGACCTTGAAATAAAGGTGAAGGTCACCAAAACCACATGGTACCTTTACCCCACTGGGATGAACCTAGGTACCAAATACGAGAAGAATCTAGTCAATAGGAAGGTATCAAATTAGGAAAAAAAAAAAGTTATCAGACCGTTGAGATATTCAGATGAGGTGAGAAGTTGAATCTGGACAGACAGACCCCGGGCGACTGGGCATGAGAAAAACTCTGCTGACTGTGCGAGCTAAACAGGCAAGTCTAAGAAGTGACAAAATATCAAAAGGCTCCAGTGAAGTACCTGATTAAGACAAAGCAAGTTTCCTTAAAACATATTGAACCGTATTAGAGTTCTGCTCTGGAAAGGAAATGATAACCGATGGACAAACAGACTAACATACTGATGTATCACCGCATTATATGCCGGGGGTGATAAAAAAAAAATTGAATTACAGATTCTACAGTAGAAGCATGTTGAATAGAAAATTGAATGCATGACCAAATCTGTACTTCTAAGAGAGCAGCCCGTACGAGACCTCACCATGCTGGTTACTGCATTTCCGGGGGAACTGCTGCCTGCTCGATGGCTGCCGGGACCAGGGGATCTGTTCATCCTGGGCTGTCTGCTGTGGATGACAATTCATAGAAGCGACAGGGAACCAATCACTCCACCAATAGACAAATCTATTAAAAACAGTTAAAAGCTCACCAGACTTCAATACATTCTTTCCAACAAAACTGAATTTTTTCCCAGTGTCAACTTTAAAATAGTAATATTCAGAAGTGTCAGAAGATTTGGTTTAATCCCTCGGAAGTGGTGCTTACTGCAATCCCCTTTCTTACTCCAAATTCCAGAAATATTTCAGATTCACACCTGCCAATGAAAGCAAGGGGAAACCAAATTTTCAATGTGGTCCAGTACCTGCTCCGATAGGCCCTCTCCTGGGCCAGCTTGTCAAGGCCTGGATGGTAGGGTGGGCGAACATGCAGAGCAAGATCCTGCTGATATGCCAAGGCCTCCAGTGTGGCTGGATCGACCCCTAAAGAAAGGGCCCTCATCTGTGTGGGACACAAGCAATCACAGTGGTCAAGATTTAAGTTCACATGGACACTGGCCACTTCCTGGATTATGTTCTATTTGCCACCATGTTTGATTACATTCATATGTGATATCTGTGCTTTTTGGCTTTTGGGTGAGTAATAAAGCACATGTAATCACAGATAAGTCACTTATATAAAGTGAGAGTTGTCACGGACCCACTTGGTTCCAGGCAATTACTATATTAATTAATTAAGGGCATGCAGACATAATGAATCATGCACCATGTTCAAGCTGCAAAGAGTGCTGACATTTTGACAAAACCATCTCAGGCTTCAGAGTAGGCAACGGTTCTCAAATTCAGAGAAACCTATATTTTCCAATTACCTCTGCTAGGGCAATGATCAGTCAGTTGTGCTTAAATCTTCACTTTATTAGGCTTTCTATAGGTTTCTCGATATATGCATTTCATAAATTTGCGGAGAGACAGGTCACATACTAACCTGCTGCAGGTTCGGTCCAGGACTCAGAGGTCTGTGCAGGTCAGGGAACTGTTCTCCCAGCACTGGCTGAGGGCCGCCTGGGTAAACTAAACGCATAAGAGAGGCGACATTTAATTCAATCAATTCTTAACTGAATGGAAAGCTTTAGACCTTCATTTTAACGGATGAAGTACAAGAAGTCAGCTTATGCAAACAAATGCCACTGACAGACAAGTATTGTTGAGAAGCTCATGACAGCCTCATGCAGTATGCAAACCTGAATTCAGTCAAAGGCCATACAGAGTGTTACACTGCCTCCATTAACTACAATGGAATAGGGAAACAGCACGCCTTCATTAGGCAACAGAGCGTAAGCACTTCAGGGGGTGCTCAGAGATTTTTTTTTTTTTTTTTTTTTTAAATAAGGAAATTCATGATAGGATACAAAAATAAGGAAGTATTGACATCACGGCCCGTGGAGCAGAGGGGTTTGGGGCATTATTTCTAGGCTTTAAATGGTGCATTCTGGGCAATACATCACCATTTTGGAATTTTGCAGGCACAAAAGCCAACAAAACCACAAACAACTTGAACTTGTGTACTAAGAAACTACAAAATATCTACTTCAAGATGGTCATTCCCAAATTAAAATTATTTTTTACTAATGATTGAAAACACTATTACAATACAAATCTACCCTCAGATTACCTCTTTAAACTTATGACAAAATTGGAAAAAGTCTAACATTTTTTACATGTTTGGACCCTTTTGAACATTTTTGAACTCTCATCCATCCTCCAGCTTTCAAAATTGTCATTTGAGGTAACTTGGAACATGAAATCATTGCAAATTTCAACATTGTCTAATTTTAACATAAAGACTGGAAATATGATTGGAAACACCATTACAATCAACCAGAGATTATAAATCTCCCATTAGAGAACCTCTATCATGGATGCCAGCCCAAAAAGTATTTTACAGAATTTTACTGAAATTCAATAATTTTCAGTAATTCATAAATGAAACATGTATAAAACCACATCAACTGTGACAGTCCTGACATCACTGTAATAAGGGCATATACAACTCCATCATCGTCATCGTCGTCGTCATCGTCATCGTCATCATCAGTACCGCCAAGCGACAGATTATATCCAGGATCTGGAGAGATATCCATACTCTCATCCACAAGCAAGCGAGCTACATAAAAGCAATGCTCCAAATGGTCATGGAAAACAATGGAGCCTCACTACCTACCTAGATGCGTTAAGCTGCTTTTCCACCAAACACGAAATGAATTTTTCGCACAAAAGATTGACACTGAAAACAATGCAAAGACGCGCATCTTTGCATTGACTTTGAATGAAATCGGTTGCACGAAAAATTTATTTCGCGTTCGGTGGAAAAGCAGCTTCGATTAATTGTAGACTTTGGCACAATGTTGCAACTTTGCAGCAACTTGTCAGACAAGATCTAAAATGTTTGCAGAGTTGCTGTTATTTAGCATTTGCAAGACGGCACCAAACAAGCAAAATATTTGCGGTTCACATTCTAAATGATCAGCTGCAAATTTTGAATGGATAGGAAACCTTTAACCAGTTGAAATGTGTTGGGCGCGGTGTTCAGGGGCTCCATCTGTGGTTCGAGGGAGTGATGCGAGGAAGAATCGATGATACAGCTCAACATCTGCATGAAATAAATATTGGTTCTACACTATACATCAGCCTACATTTCAGTGACCGACACCAACAAAAGGCTCTCCGATTGGCTACTAGTTTAAGTTTGTACAAAAGCACATTAGCTCAATCAACCGAACTTAAGGGAAATGTAGTTTTTTTACATACCCGAAATTTCGTATTTGTGCGAGATTTGTTCTTACAGAGGAAAAAAAAAAAAGAAAAAAAATTAAAAAAAAAAGAAATCCATAACATGACGGACTCTGGACACCAATGGCATTTCTCATCCCTCACAGATTACATCTACAGTCCACAGGGCAACGGTACGCAGAGAAGCCAGCCATCCTCTGGCTGGGGTTTTATGAAGGCTAATCAGCTGGATCATGTGACAACGGAGGTGAAGAGACTAGACACAGAAGGGAAAAAAAAAGGACCAAGGGTTCTGCCTTACCGGCAAGCAATCTTATAGTGATGACACTGTTACGGCCCTAGTGGGTCAGCCATCACTCCCATGTGATTTAACCCCTCTCAGTCTCTAAAAACCAGTCGCTGTATGCAAATTACTCTTTGCAACTCGTTTCTCATTGGTGTTCAGCCCAGTCCATCACCAGCCTGCTCACCAACGTGCCTGATTGAGCCGACGTACCCATTGCTCTCCAGTTCGGGATCAACACATTGGTACAAAGCAAGCTGTCAAACGCTGACATGGAACGGGCTGTGATTTAACCCCTTAAGCCCTGAGCCTCTTTCGAAAATGGCAAGCTCAAAATGAAATGAGTATCTCTCTGCCACTGCTTGGTCCATTTGAATAATCTTGGTATCATAATAAGAGGTAATACCATTTGGGATTTCTGCCCTGGTGTAAAAATCACTAATATATTTAAATATTATATAAATTAAAAAAATTGGAGTTTTTGGCGATATTTTTAGGTCAGTGACCTTTGGGGGTAAAAAAAAAAAAAAAAAAAAAAAAAAATAGGCCAAGGTCATCCTTTTGGCACGTCATTTGTAGGCCTTAATGACTTGCATGTCCATTAAAAATTAGGAGCCTGGAACTGAAATCATTGATGAGAAAGCAAAATGAGTTTACAGACACACGCACACACAGATGAAGCCTGATACCATAGCTCCCGCACTACGGGAGCTAAAAATGTGGTTAATCACAGGTAATGATTTAACTTCAATTACTTTTTCACCCATCATAATTCACCATCATTTAAAGACTGCATTTTGTAATTACTCGGGTTCTTTTTGTTTGATATAAAAATTTGTTTGCTGATCTGAAACAATTAAGTGTGACAAATATGTAAAAAATATGAAATCAGAAAGGGGGCAAATACTTTCACAGTACTGTATATACTCCATCTTCAGTATTTTCAAGCCAAGAAGACTTTTAAAATTGTAAGAAGTTCAGCCTAGTCGCTTACTCGGTTAAAGAACCACACTGAGGAGCAGAAGTGACCATCACGGGTGCGGGTTCGAGCCCCGGTCATACCAACCGGCAGTGGTCGGCAGCTTTTTCAGAGAAGCGCACAATTGGCCATTGCGCTACAGGGATGCAAATTGGGAAGGGCCTGCCAGGTAGGGTAATATAAAAATGGTTCCAAAAAAATGCAACAATAGCTCCAGACAAAGCATCGCACCCTGCTGTGTGTGGGGCTGTGGAGCTGCAGACTGGGCAGGCAGCCAATGCCAACCCCTGTCCAATTTTTAAAGTGAAACCTGAGGAAGAGATGACGCCAGGATGCACTATGGGATGACAAGCCGGCAGATGTAGCATGATGCCTGGGTCCAGCCATTCATACTTCCATAAACTCATTCCCTATCGAACACTTCTATAGAAAATTGTTGCGTTTGTACGGACTACTTCTCCCGAAAATTACACAATATAAAGTATTGAAGTACAGGTGACCAGTGATCGTCAACCGATTGTGTTTTCATTGGACTGTGAATGGTCATCCACGCCGCTGGCACTGGCTTACCGTAGGGAATGGTAGAATTCGCCGCGCCGTTGGCAGCGGCTTGCCGTCGGGAAGGAGTTAAATTTACGGAGCTATCCTCCAATTTCTCTAAGAGCATAAAGTATATTAGGCCAGTGGTCATTTTTTGGCTCATTTGTATATATGGTACCAATCCTTTATGCCATTCAGTTTGAGAACCCATTACTTCTTTAAAACCATCTCAGTGACGACCCGTGAAATGTCTCTGATAGAAAACGGATTTGACCGACAATACCAACAAAATCTGTCAGCCATTGTACTCAGAGCAAGGGAACGGAGACTGCAGAGGGTAAGAAGCAGCTTACTGGTTCGAGACTGCATGCGTCCAGAGAAAAACTCAGGAGATGGCGCCCTCGGAGGGAACAGGGGAGGAGAGGGCCCTCGCAGCTTCTGCATTCCTGAACCAGGGTCAGCGCTGCCCATCAGGTTTCTCAGGAAAGTGGGAGAACTCGAACGAGGTGGGCCCTGGGGACCCAAGATTTCCTGTGAACAGAATATAGAACTGCATTGTTCACAGCTTATTTGGCACAAAGATCAAGGCTGAGCCAGTCAATAGCTCAGAGCACACAATATCCCAAGCAGTTTCATTTTCTTAAATACTGTATTCATATGAACGAATACACGCAGAAGAACCATCTCACTAAGCACACGAAGTCAAGCACTTGACACCAACTGCCATAACTGTATGAAAAGAAACAAACATCACCATGATAGAACACGTCCTAAGCGTCCTAAGACAGGGGCTATTGCAGAAATCATCCGAGTGGAATCATAGGAGAATATGTATATCACCAATGCGCAA